>CM053030.1:138458320-139058320 GCA_028564925.1 Lithobates sylvaticus | reverse complement strand
CTTTTTTTGCTTTCTGAAGACATATAAAGCAAAAAAGAAAGAAGGAATTTCTGCCTCAGTTGGAGAGATTTTCTCTTATTTTCTCCTGCAATGGCAGAGGGACAGTATCAGAAATCTGTCCTTCCCCAATTCACCTGCTGGTGGCACTGTGCAATAGTCTGCCTGTTATTTGGGGAGGTGTGAATGAGTTTTTCCTGCAGTCATCAATTTGTATCATCAATCATCACGGGAGCCTGGCTGCACCAACCGGCTATTTTTTTGTTATCTGCCCTAATCCGTTACATTACTTTGTATCCTGCCTGATACATTGACTTGTTGGTTCCCAGTCCTACCATCCCGGCTTAACCTCCATACTGTGTATCACTTGTTTGTTGCTGTGTCCTTGTTGGTATTTCAGTTTGCTCACTATTTGTTGCACTCAATTAACAATAAATATACTTATATTGCATATACTCACACATATTTACTATCTGGTAGTTATAATATTTTCAACAGCATTCAATTACTGGTTTCCTGACAGACAGAAAGTCATGGACACTAGGATGGCAATACAAACTGTAAAATGCTTGTTTCTCCATTTGTTCTAATAATATGTTAACAAGAGAGATTTGTCAATTAGCCACTAGAGGGAGATTTCACTAAAATCATTCAGCCTCTCTGTTAAAACATAATATTATCATGCCGTTGAAATGAAACAGTTAATTCTTCCCAAGAAAACATCTTGCAATATTTTCTCATTGTCTGGAATGAATGGGGAATGGTGATGAGGTCCATAATGATTCACCAGTTAAAGGAAGCTAAAAGCAGACTTAAAGAAAATGCATCTTCATGCACTGAGAACGCAGAATACGTTACACAACATGCTTTTTTATTGATTGTGATTGGTTAGGAATGCAGATACAGGTTACCTGTAAGGTATAATAAGGGCAAGTGCATATCACCTTTAGCCCCATGTCAGGGTTACTGAGAGCTGCAAAACGTGCCTAAAGGTCATCAATACTGAGAGGGGGTCGGAATTCTTTTGTTTTAATAAATGTTTTTCATTTTTTTCCTTTCTGCTTTTCACCCACTGCTAACGGGTCTAACCACTTAAATAACATTACATAGCCATATAAGAAGCAGTAATGAGCGTGGGTTCAGTATTCCAGAAGCAAAGGAAACTGTCAATGCCCGGCCAATCAATTACAATAAGGGGATTCCCCTTCCTGCAGTTGCATATACGCAATGTAGCGAGAATTCTTTGCGTCAAGCATCCCTGCCCCTTTGTGTACATGCAGCTGTGGGTAAGGAAATACCCTGCCTGTAGCTGATTGGCCTAGCACTAACAGTTTCCTTCTGGGTTCAGATCACACACACGTCATCCCTTACATTAAATGGGTCAGCTATGTGAGAGGGCAAGTAAAGAAGAACTACTGTGTAGCACAGCAGTAGAGCTGCAAGATTAATCGTTAAAAAAATCACGATCTCAATTCAACCCCCCTTCACGATCTTGCTGACTGCTCACTGTATATATACGTCATGACTTTGAAGAGGGATATCTCGGTAACGGCAGCAGCAGCTGCCACAAGCGAGATATCCATCTTTACAGTGAGCGGTTCTGTTTACGATAATGGTGGTTTCTGCGGCGGGCTCGCCGCGAGATTACCGTTATCGGCGGCGGGAGAGGTGCCACCCCCCCTCCCGCCGATCTCCCGCGCCTTTTGCCACTTACCATAGCCGTCGGTAGCGGCGGAGGCGATCAGGTCCTGCACTCTGGTGGGTATGGAGACGAGTGAGGCTAAGATAGCCCCCACTCGTCTCTGTACCATAGGAGGGCGGAAGCGACGTCAAAACGTCACTTCCGCCCATACGTCTTAAAGGAACATTTTTTTCAATGTCATTTTTTTAAAATGACATTTATTTTTATTTAATTTTTTATTCCATTTAAGTCCAAATATGAGATCTGAGGACTTTTTGACCCCAGATCTCATATTTAAGAGGACCTGTCATGCTTTTTTCTATTACAAGGGATGTTTACATTCCTTGTAATAGGAATAAAAGTGATCCATTTTTTTTTTTAAACCGTGTAAAAATATATAAATTCAAGTAAAATATATAAGAAATATATAATAACAATTTTTTTTTTAAAAACACCCCCTCCCGACGAGCTTGCGCGCAGAAGCGAACGCATACGTGAGTAGCGCCCACATATGAAAACGGTAGTCAAACCACACATGTGAGGTATCACCGCGATGGGTGGAGCGAGAACAATAATTCTAGCCATAGACCTCCTCTGTAACTCAAAAGATGCAACCTGTAGAATTTTTTAAATGTCACTTATGGAGATTTTTGAGCGTAAATGTTTGACGCCATTCCACGAGTGGGGCGCAATTTTGAAGCATGACATGTTGGGTATCAATTTACTCGGCGTAACATTATCTATCACAATATAAAAAAATTGGGCTAATTTTACTGTTGTCTTATTTTATTATCCAAAAAAAGTGCGCTTGTAAGACCTCTACGCAAATACGGTGTGACAGAAAGTATTGCAGTGACCGCCATTTTATTCTCTAGGGTGTTGGAAAAGAAAATATATAATGTTTGGGGGTTCTAAGTAATTTTCTAGCAAAAAAAATGTTTTTAACTTGTAAACAACAAATCTCAGAAAGAGGCTTGGTCCTTAAGTGGTTAATTCATTATTATAGAATGATCAGCTGCCCTCTGCCTGCATGTTATGGGACAGGAAATTAAGGAAAATCTCCCCAATGGGACACAGATGAAAAAAAATAAAAATAAAACTCTGCCAGTAGTTAAAACTCTCCCTTACTCTATCTAAAATGGTATTTAAAAAAGTTTTGTTAAGAAAAAAAAACAATGCGCAAATACGGTGTGAATAAAAAGTATTGCAATGACCGCCATTTTATTCTCTAGGGTGTTAGAAAAAAAAACAATATATAATGTTTGGGGGTTCTAAGTAATTACATTTTCTAGCAAATAAAAACTGTTTTAAACATGAAAACACAGAGTCTGAAAAACAGGCTTGGTCCTTAAGTGGTTAACCCAGCATTTTCACAATTCTATGTAAACGGTGCAGAGCCGTTCTCTGCCCAGAGCTGTCAATAAAAAAAGCTGGCAAATGTTTATCAACATTCCTCTGGGAGATAAAGAGAAACAATGTAACATTTTGTTCTTTTAAATCAAAGGGGTGAACTTCGGTCTGCAAATGAGGTCAGTTTAACCACTTAAAGGAGAGGTCCAGCCTGAGCTTGTTTGGCTGGGCTTCTCCTATGGGTCACAGGAGTGCAAATCAGTCCAGGCACCACGTCATCATGCCAATGAAGTCAGGATCTGCCAGCTGCCTGGACTGATGCTTGTCTCGGCCTCTCAGCGAGCCACTGAGAGACTGAGACGACCGCTCCCCGCCCCTCCACAGCTCATCGCTCCAATGAGCGTGGAGGAGCAGAAAGGAGAGCTGCTGATTAACAGTCAGCAGCTCTCCTCTCTGGGATCTATGAGAACCGAGCCAGTCGTGCTGCCTCAGTGTGAACCGACACTCAGTGCAGAGACGGTAGGGTACAGATGCAGCATCGAACCTATGCTGCATCCACCTAGGTAGGTATAAATGGGCAAAAAAAAGCAAAACCCATACTTCTCTTTTAAAGACTTAAAAACTTAAAAGTTAAAAACAGTATTTTCTGACAGAAAATTTACTTGGACCCCCAAACCCCCAAAGGGGGGGGGGGTGGGGGGGCGGGGGGGGGGGGGGGGGGGGGGGGGGGGGGGGGGTGGGGTGGGGGGAGGGGGGGGGGGAGGGAGGGGGGGGGAGGGGGGGAGGGAGGGGAGGGGGGGGGTTATATATATATTTTAGCAGAGACCCTAGAGAATTAAATGGCGGTTGTTGTAATATTTTATGTCTGTATTTGCACAGCAGTCTTTCAAATGCATTTTTTTTGGGGGGGAAAAAAATACACTTCAATGAATTAATATAAAAACTAAGCAGTAAAGTTAGCCAAATGATTTTGTATAATGTGAAAGATGATGTTACGCCGCGTTATTTTAAGCAAAAAATTGTGATTCTCATTTTATCCAGAATCGTGCAGCTCTGCACAGCAGTAAGCAGGACATGCATATGTAATGAAAAAAAATTCTGATCCTATATACATACTTAATGTAATTACTACCTACACAGAAAAAAAGGTTTTTCATAACAATAACATGATAAGATTTACCTCAATCTGACAGATTTTACATGTACTTGTACGTCTAAAAATCACCATAAAGCCTTCACCTTTATTCTTCTTCCTTTTGGCCATAGTTATGAATAATCAGAATTACATTACATCAACTAAATTTTCTCATTGGGGTAGTCAGTCTGTGATTAGGTCATCTTTGTCTAAATGGTTATATTTAGCTGCGGCACCCTGCTATGAATTCCGGCCTCTATAAAAGTTCCCTAATGAACGCTAATGCTCGCTGCCGCAGGAGAATCTAATGACACTTATCTGACAGACTCAAAGCAATAGAAACTGTTGGGGAAACTTTTCAGTAGTAGAATGCCACTGCAGTTGGACACAACCAGATTTCTATTTAAAGGTCTCCTTATCACCCTCCAAAAAATGACGTATATATAAGCGACTTTGGGTAGTAATTCTTTTTCACACTTTTCCCTTCTTGAGGCAATTGCCCCACAAATCCAGTAACATTTCACAAACTTCAGCACATACAGTTTTACTCATAAGAGCAGTGCAAAGTGTAATGGTAGTACAAAATTCTCCAATAACAGCAAGGCTTTTGTGTACAGCAGTCAAATCAATGAAATGTGAAATCTGATTGGCTGATCAGACTGATGCCCCGTACACACGGTCGGACATTCCGATGGAAAAAGTCTGATCGGATTATGTTGTCGGAAAATCCGATCGTGTGTGGGCTCAGATTTTCCGACGGAAAAAATTTGAGAGCAGGATCTAAAATTTTCCCACAACAAAATCCAATCAGACTTTTTCCCGTCGTGTGTAGAAAATTCCGATGCACAAAGTGCCACGCATGCTCAGAAAAAATTTGGAGACAAAAGCTATTGGCTACTGGCCTCTACGTAGTCCCGTCGTATGTTTTGTACGTCACCTCGTTCCGAACCATCGGATTTTCCGTCAACTTTGTGCGACGGTGTGCATGCAAGACAAGTTTCGGAAAAAATCTGATGGATTTTGTGGTCGGAAAGTCCGACTGTGTGTACAAGGCATAACTGTACTTTACTTTCTGCTGTGTGGATAACAATATAGGGCAGTTGGAGCTTACCTGTTATTATCCATTAGAGCCTGGTACAGAGGGAACAGCTTGGGTTGTAGGTAAGAGCGTAAACTATAGCTACAGTGGATCAGGTCCAGTACTGACTCTCTACTGAAGCACTCATTGCCATGACATTAAACAAATAATTTTAGATAAACTGATACATACTGTGATATGGGGGTTGTTTATCTCAGTGGTAGCGGCATTTTAGTAAATACATGCCAGTCCAAACTGTAGTTAAAGCCCAAAAGGGAAAGTTCTGCCCCTTTTCTTCCTCCCCCTCCTCCTTCACATTTGGCACTTTTTTGGGGGGAGGGGAGCAGGTAGCAGGTTTTGACAGGTACCCAATCCCCTATTTCACGGTCAGATCACTTGGCAAACCAAGCAGAAGTTTGGCTCCCCTCCTTCCCCTGCAGCATTCTGAGACACATCACAGGTCCCAGAAGACTATGGGATCATTCTCAAAGAGCAGTGCGGCTTGTGCATACCCAGTGGGAAGCCAGCTGTGAAGCTGCAACATTTCACTGTCGGTTTCTACTAGGTAATATGACGGCACCTGGACCTGAAACTGATTTAAGAATTGGCTCAGGTGGAGACAGCCCTGGATCCTGGGGAAGGCAAGTGTGTTTTAATTAAAAGTCAGCAGCTACAGTATTTGTAGTTGCTGACTTTTTTTTTGTTTTTTTTGGGGGGAGACTGACGCTCCTCTTTAAGGGCTTGCAGTTCGCTTTTATTAAACAACAGGAAAGTTCACAAAAATAGTTGCTCACACAGAGTAATGAATTTGCCAAGCCACCTATTTTTCTCTTCAGCAGCTCGATTGCTCTTGTCAGATCCAGCTCTCTGGGCTCTCCTGGCCTTTGGACTCTCCCAGTCCTGTGGGTAGGGAGTCTATCCAACATGGAGTGTGGTCTCTCGAGTGGATCACCTCTCCTAATGGGAGTACGCCAGTCTTCTGGATGGAGCACACAGCTGTCTTTTGATCTGAGTCTTTGAGATATTCCTTTCTTGGTGAGTGCATGCGGGAGTGGGCACACTGGGGTTGATTTACTAAAGCCGGAGAGTGCAAAATCTAGTGCAGCTCTGCATAGAAACCAATCAGCGTCCATTTTTTTTTTGCCAAAGCTTAAAGTGTTACTAAACTCACATTTTTTTTTTACTAAAATAACAAACATGTCCTACTTATCTGCTTTGTGCAGTGGTATTTGCTCAGAGCGGCCCCGATCCTCCTCTTCTTCTGCAGGACTACCATAGACAGCCGCTGGCTATGGGGAGAGGTAGTCCCCATGCTCCTGAGCTGTGTGTCAACAGAGCCGCGCTCCATAGACTTACACCCCCCACTTCGTCTGATTGACAGCAGCAAGAGTCAATGGCTCCTGTTGCTGCTCAAATGCAGTGTAAAGAGGAAGGGGAGAAAAGATGCAGCCCTGCACAGTGCTGATCTCTTCTCCCCGCTCTTCCCCTTCACACAGGGAAGGGGGACACAAGGAAACTGAAAACTTTTTTACCCTAATGCAAGCATTGCATTAAGGTTAAAAACATTTTAAGGTTTAGTAACACTTTAATTGAACAAGCTGACATTTGAAGCCGATTGGCTACAATGCACAGCTGCACCAGTTGCACCATGCACTCTCCAGTTTTAGAAAATCAACAACGCTGAGTCTAGTGTGAGCTGGTAATGCTATGCCATTCCCTGTGCCACTGCTATTTATGAATGAATGATGTAGGAGGTCTAAAGAAAATGTTGTTTTCATAGAAATCAACTAAGTGCTCTTAAACTGGCCATACTCCAATAGGTTTTCAAACAAACCTTTATATGAAAAATATCAATACATTCAATGACTTGAGGAATGTTGTTTGAAAGTACTTCAGTATTTCCTCAGCTTTTAACATTTGATTTTAGAATTAATGTAATTTCCTGAATAAAAACAGTATGGTGTATAGCCAGCTTCAGAGGGATGGTCTATAGGCAAACTAGCTACTGAAATCCCCAAAATAAAATGTCAAAGGCACAAAATAGATAAATATATAAAAATAAACACCAGAGAACTAACCATTCTGCACCTTTATAAAGAGGCACCATACAATTACCCCCATGGTTGTGTGTACTCAGATATAAAGGTAGTTGACTGCTCTTAGACCAGCATGCAATTTACCCGGGGGTACTTTTTTCTAGCATTAGTCAAACTGTGTAGTAAACAGTTCAATTGCCACTAATTCATTACTGCTCAACAATGAAATAAAGAATATTCCAATTACAATATGACTGATACAAATCCAAATGTATCCTCATTTATAACATTTTCAATTTTTACTTAAGGCTCTTGTGAAAAATCCTAATAAAATTAATAATAATAAGCTTCATCTACATAATTTTGATACCTTCTGTTTTACATTTCATGAACTAACTTATGAGAAAAAAAAAAAAAAAAGCGAAAATTAAACATTTTCTGCAATAAATTGAATGCTGATTTCTTCCTCCACCTTATTCCATTCTAGATTTTGGAAAGTGGGCTTCAAGCTGTGATAACAGTAATGTATCTTTGTAAATGCAAATTAATGTTGATAGTCAATTTGTTTAATTTAAAACTGATACAAGGTTTGGCTCTGTCCCCGATACCCAGCATTAGCAACCGAGTATATGACAACAAATGAAAAATTATGGTAATACTATTCACCCTCCACCTAATAAATGAATATGTTGAATATTTAAAGCTTTGAAATCACAGAAGTGAAACCTAAGCTGCCAGTAATGACAGGACAGACGTTGCTTTGCCTTTGTAGAAGATGCTGCACTGAAGTTGGATGCATAAAACAAAAACGAGGAAAATACTTCTGATAACAATACACACGACTATTAAGGTTTGGGAAGAAAGCGGGACAAGACTACTAATATCAATTTCAGTGTTTTAAGTGGAATAATATTTACTGCACATATTTCTTTGTTTGCCTTGCTGCACAGCATCATACAAATAAAAACAAAGAATTTAGAAAAAAAGTCAAATTATACAGTTAATTGACTAATGCAACAGATAAAAATTCAAGCTTTTAAAACACCTGAGTGTTCCTCATCAAGCATGGCAGCTTATATTTTTGTGCTGAGCTAGTCAGCAAATGATTATGCTTTAACTCAACTTTTCATTTATCAATTTTTACCAGTGGTTTTATTTATTTTACATTCTGAAAATATAGGTAAGTGAGACAAAGGCTCCTGTTCCTTGCAGTGTTTATGGCTGAACTCCAGGCAAACAGCTAAATACACAGCAACGCACGAAGAGAGCTGTTTTAAAGCCAAACTCCAGGCACAAGAAGAAATATACTTGCAGTGGGCCATGCATCCACCCCTCCACACACTTAAATGCTTGTGAAGCCTAGGGGGTGAGGAATAAGGTGTAATGCCCCGTACACACGGTCGGATTTTCCGATGGAAAAAGTCTGATCGGATTATGTTTCTATAGATTTTCTATTGAATTCAAGTCAGGTGATTGGCTGGGCCATTCTAGCAGCTTTATTTTCTTTCTTTCTTTCTTTAAAAACAATTAAGATTTTGCTTGGCTTTGTGTTTGGGATCATTGTCTTGCTGAAATGTCCACCCTCATTTCATCTTCTTTATCCTCGTAGATGGCAGCAGATTTTTATCAAGAATGTCTTGGTACATTTTTCCATTCGTCCTTCCTTCAATGATATGAAGTTTGCCAGTACAGTGCCAGTTCCCACCTCCAAACTTCACTGTTGGTATGGGGGTGTTTTTAGGGTGATGTGCAGTGCCATTTGACCTCCAAACATGGTGTGTATTATGGGATCCAAAGAGTTCAATTTTGGTCTCATCTGACTAGACTGTATTCTCCCAGTATTTCACAGGCCTGTCTAAATGTTGTGCAGCAAACTTTAAATGAGCTTCAACATGCTTTTTCTTCAGCAATGGAGTCTTGCGTGGTGAGTGTGCATACAGGCCATGGCGGTTTAGTGCATTACTTGCAGTACTATTGTTTTCTTTGAAACAATTGTATCTGCTAATTCCAGGTCTTTCTGAAGCTCCCCACAAGTGGTCCTTGGCTTTTGGACAATGCTTCTGATAATTCTTTTCACTTCTCACTGAGACATCTTGCGAGGAGCACTTGGTCGTGCCCGGTTTATGGTGAAATTATGTTCTTTCCACTTTCAGATAATGGCTCCAACAGTGCTCACTGGAACATTCAGAAGTTTAGAAATCTTTCTGTAACCAATGCCATGAGTATGTGTTGCAACAATAAGGTTGCGAAGGTCTTGAGAGAGCTCTTTGCTTTTACCCATCAAGAGATGTTTGTGTGACACCTTAGTAATGGGACACCTTTTTATAGGCCATCAGTTAAGACTAAATCAGCTGATATTAATTTGCACTGACAACGGGCAGGGTTGCTTTCTAATTACTGATAGATTTCAGCTGGTGTCTTGGCTTATCATGCCTTTTTGCACCTCCCTTTCTTCATGCGTTCAATATTTTTCCCTGTCATTCCATTTAATTATGCATAACTTAATTTCTGAATTTGTTGGTTTTGGTTTCTTTGTATGTATGGATTGCATGGGTTGTTACTGACATATGGTGAACATTTCATGTGAATAGCACCTTTAGAAATATATTTACCTATAAAAATAGTGACATATTCAATACTTATTTTATATGCTATAAATGTACGGATAAAAGAGAGGGAAAAACAAATGTTACTTTCCTCAAGGAAAAAAAATGTAAGCTACAATAAACATTTTCTCTTGCTCCAGTTTTATCATTCATCCCCAATGTGTTGCTAATGTCACTGAACTTATTGTTGCAATTTTCTTGCTCGCAAGGATTCTTGTACAATCTGAACACTGAGCTATTATCACAAACTGCTGGTCATCTTGCAAAGAAAATCAGATGCTTCTACCATGGATCACGAGGCACAAGAAACACAAAGTGTGAGATGTACAACACAGGGTACCTGAACAGGGAATGGATACAAGATAAAAAAGAGTTCACATGGCAGAGCTAAGACATAGAAAATACCATAGAGACCGAAGTAGATGGAATACACAGGGTCCCAGAACAGGAGGCACCAGGGGAGAAAAAGGTACAGATAAAAGATAAAAGGGGACAGAAGAGTCCAAGACCTGTAAGAAAACAGAGTGCACATGGCAGACCTAAGACACAGAAGATACAATGGAGACACAGAAGACACAAGATGATGGAATACACTGGGTGTCAGGAGTACAGAGCAATAAAAGTAGAAAGACATCATAAGCTCATACAAGGCACAATGAAGTAGAAAACATAGGATACAATGAGACACAAAGGACAAACAATGGAGAGGCAGACAGAGATCGACAGGATACAAACAGCACAAAATTCAAGAGGCAAAAAGTTTGTGTGCAAAATAAGAAACACATTTTTTTTTCCCACAATAAAGTTTTATTGAAAAAACAGTGTTCGTATTACAACAATATAATGCCCAACACACTACAAACATAGTAATTGAACATGTTTCAAGTCTACCATCCAACACTTAAGTTTGTGCATTATACATATCTTATGTGTAAAACAATATCCCGGTTGGGTTACTCAATCATGTCCGATTTCACTTGTTCTCTATTTTGCTCATAAAGAGAACAAAAAAGAACAAAAAAAGTATGCTGTAACTAGACACTGTTAAGCCTGTCATAAGTACGATTAAAGTAACCATGTAGGTTTGGTAGAGGAAATGTAGAAATAGAAATGAAACGTAGAAAAGGAATAGCAAGGAAAGATGCATTTCAGGAATACCATGAGATCGCTAGGCTTTCACTCATTGTTCAGGTATTTGTAAGAGTCTTATAATCTTCAGAATATTTATAGACCACCCATGCTCTCCATAGAGTGTTGAATTTCTCTATATTTTCGTGTGCTATGGCTCTCAATTCCTCCATGCTGTATATGTTGTGTATGTTCTCTCTTTGATAGTAAGAAACACATTTTAAGACTGGCAGCCTGAAGCAGGAGATTTTTAGACAGACATACAAACACAGTTGGCACAAGGCCAAAACCATAGGACAGACTCATGCTCCAGCATCAACTACATTTTGGGTTTGCTCTTGTAACCCAAGAAAGCTGGAAGAGGAGGACATATAAGCAGCTTGAGTTTAAAGTGGAAGCATGGCAAGACACCAGCAGCCCCAGTCTAATCAACAGAGACATGTCTAGAACTAGAGAGATCATGGTGTCAAACCCAGACAAGGAGCAGCTGCTCTTACTACTCAGCATTTACTCCCATTACATTTAGGTTTCAGTTTAAGGAGCACAAGATGCAACTCCATTCAATTTTTTTTTTTGGGGGGGGGGGGGGGGGGGATAGAATGGCAAAGATTTAGAGTCTCTACTATATTGTAATGTACCTTTGTGTCCCCAGGAAAACAACAGGAAGTAAGATGGAAATCTCTCCAAAGTGACTCTAAAATGTAACCTTTAATATTAGTTGTAAGAACAAGAGTCCTTACTGCAGGTGTGCATTCTGGAAGTGATATTAAAGGCATTTAAAAAAAAAAAAAAAATAAACATGTCATTCTTCCTTGCTCTGTGCAGCAGAAGCCCCAATCCTCCTCTTCTTGGGTCCCCCGCCGGTGCTCCTGGCCCGTCCCTCCTGCCAAGTGTCCCCAGAGAAAGCAGCTTGCAATGGTGGGCACCCAAGCAGGCTCACTCTTGAGCACCTGCTCAGTGTATTCATTCACACACAGAGCCACAGCTCGGCCCACCTCCTCTCTTTCCTCATTGGCTGCTGGTCATCTTGCAAAGAAAATCAGATGCTTCTACCATGGATCACGAGGCACAAGAAACACAAAGTGTGAGATGTACAACACAGGGTACCTGAACAGGGAATGGATACAAGATAAAAAAGAGTTCACATGGCAGAGCTAAGACATAGAAAATACCATAGAGACCGAAGTAGATGGAATACACAGGGTCCCAGAACAGGAGGCACCAGGGGAGAAAAAGGTACAGATAAAAGATAAAAGGGGACAGAAGAGTCCAAGACCTGTAAGAAAACAGAGTGCACATGGCAGACCTAAGACACAGAAGATACAATGGAGACACAGAAGACACAAGATGATGGAATACACTGGGTGTCAGGAGTACAGAGCAATAAAAGTAGAAAGACATCATAAGCTCATACAAGGCACAATGAAGTAGAAAACATAGGATACAATGAGACACAAAGGACAAACAATGGAGAGGCAGACAGAGATCGACAGGATACAAACAGCACAAAATTCAAGAGGCAAAAAGTTTGTGTGCAAAATAAGAAACACATTTTTTTTTCCCACAATAAAGTTTTATTGAAAAAACAGTGTTCGTATTACAACAATATAATGCCCAACACACTACAAACATAGTAATTGAACATGTTTCAAGTCTACCATCCAACACTTAAGTTTGTGCATTATACATATCTTATGTGTAAAACAATATCCCGGTTGGGTTACTCAATCATGTCCGATTTCACTTGTTCTCTATTTTGCTCATAAAGAGAACAAAAAAGAACAAAAAAAGTATGCTGTAACTAGACACTGTTAAGCCTGTCATAAGTACGATTAAAGTAACCATGTAGGTTTGGTAGAGGAAATGTAGAAATAGAAATGAAACGTAGAAAAGGAATAGCAAGGAAAGATGCATTTCAGGAATACCATGAGATCGCTAGGCTTTCACTCATTGTTCAGGTATTTGTAAGAGTCTTATAATCTTCAGAATATTTATAGACCACCCATGCTCTCCATAGAGTGTTGAATTTCTCTATATTTTCGTGTGCTATGGCTCTCAATTCCTCCATGCTGTATATGTTGTGTATGTTCTCTCTTTGATAGTAAGAAACACATTTTAAGACTGGCAGCCTGAAGCAGGAGATTTTTAGACAGACATACAAACACAGTTGGCACAAGGCCAAAACCATAGGACAGACTCATGCTCCAGCATCAACTACATTTTGGGTTTGCTCTTGTAACCCAAGAAAGCTGGAAGAGGAGGACATATAAGCAGCTTGAGTTTAAAGTGGAAGCATGGCAAGACACCAGCAGCCCCAGTCTAATCAACAGAGACATGTCTAGAACTAGAGAGATCATGGTGTCAAACCCAGACAAGGAGCAGCTGCTCTTACTACTCAGCATTTACTCCCATTACATTTAGGTTTCAGTTTAAGGAGCACAAGATGCAACTCCATTCAATTTTTTTTTTTTGGGGGGGGGGGGGATAGAATGGCAAAGATTTAGAGTCTCTACTATATTGTAATGTACCTTTGTGTCCCCAGGAAAACAACAGGAAGTAAGATGGAAATCTCTCCAAAGTGACTCTAAAATGTAACCTTTAATATTAGTTGTAAGAACAAGAGTCCTTACTGCAGGTGTGCATTCTGGAAGTGATATTAAAGGCATTTAAAAAAAAAAAAAAAATAAACATGTCATTCTTCCTTGCTCTGTGCAGCAGAAGCCCCAATCCTCCTCTTCTTGGGTCCCCCGCCGGTGCTCCTGGCCCGTCCCTCCTGCCAAGTGTCCCCAGAGAAAGCAGCTTGCAATGGTGGGCACCCAAGCAGGCTCACTCTTGAGCACCTGCTCAGTGTATTCATTCACACACAGAGCCACAGCTCGGCCCACCTCCTCTCTTTCCTCATTGGCTCACTAGCTGTGATTGACAGCAGATGGCTGCTGTCTTAGCCAATGAAGAGGGAGAGTTTCTGGAGAGCCGAGGCTCTCGTGCACATCGCTGGATCGTGATGGAGATAAGGTGAGTATTTGGGGAGCTGGAGGGGGCTGCTGCACAGAGGTGTTTTTTTAACCCTCATGCACAGAGTGCCTGAAGGTAAAGAATCCTTGAGCCTTAAGAATCAATTTAATACCTGAATTCAGAATACCTGAACAATGCTTGTACCTTACTGGATGCTGGTGCAAAAGTTGATTCAGCATTCACCTTTTGTTAAATGGAACAGCGACAGCAAGGCTGTAATTTGCTTGAATTTAAGCTGAGCTAGCAAGAATTATCTAAAATTCGAGCAGTGTATGCCCAACTTAACCACTTGCCAACCAGCGCACGCCAATATACGTCCTAACTTTGAGGACGGATATCGTTGTTATGGCAGCAGCTAGCTGCCATAACCCCAGTATCCTCGTATTCAGCCGGCTATAAGATAAAAGTGGTCTCTGCGGCGGATTCGCCGCAAGATCATTTTTAATGGCAGTGGGAGAGGGCCCCCCCTCCTGCCACGCTCCGGTGCCCTCCGCCGCTTACCAGAGCCATCGGCAGAGGCGATCCGGTCCTTCTCCTGGCTGGGCATGGAAACGAGTGAGGGGGAAGATGGCCCCCACCCTTCTCCATGACACTGCAGGGCAGCCGCGACATCAAAACATCACTTCCGCCCATAGCTCTTAAGGGTCCATTTTTTTAAATGACAGTTTTTCTTTCTTTTTTTTATTAAATTTTAGTGTAAATATGAGATCTCATATGACCCCATATCTCATATTTAAGAGGTCCTGTCATGCTTTTTTTCTATTACAAGGGATGTTTACATTCCTTGCAATAGGAATAAAAGTGTAATTTTTTTTAAAAAAACTGTGTAAAAATTAAAAATAAAAGGTAAAACAAATAAGACATTTTTTTTTAAACGTGCCCCGTGCCGACCAGCTCGCGTGCAGAAGCGAACGCATACGTGAGTAGCGCCCGCATATGAAAATGGTGTTCAAGCCACACATGTGAGGTGCGATCGGTAGAGCGAGAGCAATAATTCTAGCCCTAGACCTCCTCTGTAACTCAAAACATGCAACTTGTAAAAATGTTTAAATGTCGGCTATGGAGATTTTTAAGGGTAAAAGTTTGTCGCCATTCCACGAGCAGGCGCAATTTTGAAGCGTGACGTGTTGGGTATCAATTTACTCGGCGTAACATTATCTTTCACAATGTAAAAAAAAAAATTGGCTAACTTTACTGCTGTCTTATTTTTTAATTCAAAAATTTTATTTTTTCCAAAAAAAGTGCGATTGTAAGACCGCTACGCAAATACGGTGTGACAGAAAGTATTGCAGTGACTGCCATTTTATTCTCTAGGGTGTTAGAAAAGAAAATGTATAATGTTTGGGGTTTCTAAGTAATTTTCGAGCAAAAAAAAAAAATGTTTTTAACTTGTAAACAACAAATTTTAGAAAGGGGCTCGCTCCTTAAGTGGATAATTTAGTATTATAGAATGATCAGCTGCCCTTTGCCTGCATGTTATGGGACAGGAAATTAAGGAAAATCTCCCCAATGGGACACAGATGGTAAAAAAAAAAAAAAACTCTGCCAGTAGTTAAAACTCTCCCTTACTCTATCTAAAATGATATTTTAAAAAGTTTTGCCTTCAGTTCTACTTTGAGATAAGCTTAAGCATACAAGGGTTGTTGAGGGTATGCATCTGCCTTAAAGAGGGGTACATCCTAGAATCAGCACGTATCAAAACAACGCCAGTTTATTTGCCACATATGCAGGGTACATTTGTTTAGCCTTTACAACGTATGTTCTCTTCTTGCTTGACAGGTACACTGTTCTTAATTAGTGAAAAATAATATTTCCAGCACATACTCCAATATAACAGTGTTCATAACAACTGAATGGTCATGTCCTATGCACGCCTTGCACATTGATGGGAAGGAACAGGTGCTATATTTCCATGGCAATCAAGTAAATTGGGTTTAACGCCCCACCTGTGAACAATATTTGCCGAATACACAGCAGAAGCATTGGACTCGTGTTGAGCGCCGTGAGCCAGCTGTGAGGTTCAGCATAGGAGGAGAGAACATTTGTGTATGGAGCACTTCAGCACTGCAGGACCTTGGACAGCAACACACACTATAGTAACTGCTTTCTGCCTGTTGAATCTGATTGGTTCTAGACTTCCCATGTTGTTGCTGTATGAGTTAACTCTGTAGCAACCAGAAAGTATTGGCAATCAAAGCGAGTGTTCATCCATACTGCCATCAAAACTGGAAGGATGTTTACAATGTTAAAATGACATGGAGATGTTGTGTAGGTCATATCTAGAAGAGAAAAAAAAAGGAGGAGACAGAACCGCTTCTCCCGGCACTAGTGATTGATACATTTGACCTAACAAAGACAAGACAGTGTCTGCATTTTGATGTGATTTGGTTTTAATCATGCAGACTCCTCATACATAAAAGAGTAAGAAGGAGTGGTTATCAGTAAACATAACAAGATTTCATTAAATAAAGGACTGTTACCTTCACGTAGAACCTAGAGGGTGGTATTTACTTACAATATTCATTTCTGCTTTTGAGGGGTGGTTTGGGCTGCATAAATAATCAAAATTTTGGATGAATACTGGGCATCTAGATGGGCACACACAAAGCATATAACAAAAGTTATATTACTTTGATTAAACAGAACAACAATGTACCTGTATGACATTAGCGCCTAGAGCATATATTAGGTTGCTGAGGGAATATCTTATGTAACCCTCCTGGGTATTAAAGCGGAGTTCCACACAAAAATGGAGATTCCGCTTTTCGGAAACCCCGCCCTCCGGTGTCACATTTGGCACCTTTCAAGGGGGAGGGGGGTGAAGATACCTGTATAATACAGGTATTTGCACCCACTTCCAGGGGTTCTATGCCACTTCCCGCCCCCCCCCGCTGTCTGCTGGGAGACACATGGGTCCCAGAGACAGCAGGGACCATTCGGATTGCGCAGCGTGACTCGTGCATGTGCAGTAGGGAACCAGGAAGGGTTCACCTCCTGATCCCCTTACCGAAGATGGCGGCGGCAGCATCCGAGGACCAAGGGACTGTTCGGCCTCGGGTGCCGACATTGCGGGCGTGATCTCCTGTGTAACACAATATGTAACAATGTTAATGTGTAACACATTACAACACCCTGAACAGGTAAGTGTCCTTATTTTAAAAGTCAGCAGCTGCAGTATTTGTAGCTACTAACTTTTAATGACCTCTCTTTGTCATAAATTCCTGGAACTTCTTCAGTTGCTGTAGGCCTCTTGGTAGCCTCTCCTCCTGGCTCTTTCATCCAGTTTGGAGCGACGTCTCAATCCAGGGATGGTGGGTGAGTGTTGTACCATATACCTTCCACTTCTTAATAATATACTTACTTCAGTGTGCTGCTAGGCATTGATAAAGCCTTTGACATTTGTTTGTATCCATCTCATGACTTGTGCCTGTCATGGCACCCTGCTGTGCTTTCTGGATTCTGGATCTCTCTCTCCTCATAGACTCAGAGACAGCGGTGAGAGACAGCGATTTTTTCTGCTTCAATCACAGCTAGTAAGGAGGAGGCAGGGGGCGGGGCGAAGCCACAGTCTATGGACACACAAAGCCAGCTCGGTAGAAAGTGGTATGGTGCTCTGTGCTAAACCAATGCACACAGCAGGTAAGTATAAAATGTATGTTATAAAAAAAATTTAAGGTTTGCAATCACTTTAAGGCCCCTTTCACACTTATACGACTTATCCCATGATTTGGGACTGCAAAGTAGCATGACAAGTCGTTCCCCATGATTTCCAATGACAGCCATTCATATTGGTACGACTTCAAGTCATTCCTACTCTAAAGTAGTCCCTGCACTACTTTGGTACGATTTTGATGCCACTTACACAGGCATTCGTTGAAATTGCGGCAGAATCGCGGCTGCGAATCGCGGCAAAATCATGGTAAAATCACGTGACTTTGAAGTCGCACAAGTGTGAAAGGGGCCTAAGGCGTGTCTCTGCAAAATGGGATTACGTTTGTTGAATGAGGGAGAGAAACAAGGGGGAAAAGAAACGCTAAAATACTAGTCATTACCAGTGCACAAAGGTATATTGCTTGTAAAAATAAATCACCTGTAATGTTGGGTGGTCTATGTGTGGATGCTGCTGCATTATGTAAAACTATTAGTTTCGTTTTTTACATTGTTGAATAGAGTGCAGAATTTAAAGGGTGCCTTGACTGGAAAAAATTGAGAAACACTGTGATAAAGAACAAGAGTAAGGACTCAGATTGACACATGCTGGATGTACACACATAGCACACCAAGTTGCCCTCATGCTTGAAGCTGCCCCAGCCATGGATAGGACCTGTCCAAGAAGACTATTCATGGGGTCAGAAATTTAAAGTCTCACTGTGAAAATATTCTAAAAGTCCTGCAAACATTTTAAAGTGATGCTAATCAAACACACTCTGCGGACTAAGCATCTGTAATGACTTGTTTGTCTGAACAAAATCCTTGTACATCAATCCTTAAGGACTTCTTGTTATTCCTCAGGCACAAATGACCAGAGCTCTGTGTGACAACTGAAATTTTTCTCATGGATCTGAAGAAAAACTGAGCACTGGGTATGTAATTTAGGTATATAGCATTGCACAGATTTAGGGCAAAATAAGCATTCCCATAGGAATATCAAACATCATTTTATCAGTACAAAAATATAATAAAATCCAGTGCAAAATCTATACTTTCTGACAAATTTAAGGCTGAATCTTCAGGGACTGTAAGTTCCGTCTAGTCTATGAACTCTGTCTTCTGTGAGTCCCCAGATGTGGGAGTATCTCTTCCAGATCCACTGTTAAGTACTAATTATTGGAACAGGCTTTCTCGCACCAGCCCTTATTACATAAGAATAGGCTGCAGGCTCGTATCACAGGCACTCCCGCTGTTCAGGTAGAATTTCACATTGTTGGTTGTTGTTATTGGCAGATGTCCAAGCCTTTAATTATTTCCATCGGGGATTCTCACAGAAGCAAGGGTATATTCCTGGCAGACAGCAGGCTTGCAGGAGTTAGGCTGCTATTGTGAAACAGCACCTGTAGTATTTCAATAGGTGTTGCTCCACAACCCTGGGTACGATGATTTAGCTAATCTACCATGATTGAAGCACTTGATGTCCTATCAACATGATGACATCTGTTCATGTACTTGTACCATGATTTACTGATATGAAGGAAGTAAAAACGCTTGTATGGGTGATGTCAAGTATAATATGTGATGCAGCAAGTTTTAAAACTGAGGCCAACAATAATTTTTTTACAAATACCAGTTCAGAAAAAAATCACTCTCCTCCCATGCTTGTCTGATGGGGGGAAAGCATACAAAACTGTACTGAATGAATATGCTAAACATAGTATCAAAATATTGTATTAAATAAAGCATATCTATGCAGAAAATGTAAACACGTACTGCTTGTGTGTGTATATATATATATATATATATATATATTAGGGCTGTGAAAATTAAAGATTAATTCCTCGATTAATCGTTAATTTTTTTGATCGATCAAAATTCTTTTGATCAGTACTCACCTCTCCGCCGGATTCCGGGTCTTTAGGGAGTTCCGTCGGAGATCCGGTGACTTCACCGGACTCCTCCCCCCTTCCACAAGTGCCTCCATCTGCTAACGAATTGAAGGGGGGAGGAGACCGGTGACGTTGAAGTTCTGATTGAACGTAACGTGTACGGGGGAGGAGCTACGCATGACGTCACCCGCTGCTGCCCTACGGAACTAACGCGATTGTTGGCTTTACATGCTGTGTTTTTATCATCTTTATGTGAGTAGTTTGTGTTTGAATTAAATCTTATACTTAAGCGGTGAGCACTTAGATCTTTTCTTTCTACCCATGACCTGGCGTCCTTGCTGAGATCTAAGGAGACGTGAGAGAAGTTTATGGTCCGTGTTAACCTTTTTGATACCCGCTTGCATGACCACCTGTTTGCACAGGGGTCCATGCCATAAGGTGAGAGTGATTAGTTAGACCGGAGGTGGAGGGATTGTCACGATACAGTGGGAAAAAAAATTACTTACTTCAGTGCTACAGTTTGAATTGATTGTATATAGTGTATACCACATTTACCACTGACTAATGCAGAGTTGCAATGCAAGGAGATCAGCTAAAAGTAGTTGGATCTTTATGTGCGTTATAATTAATCGAAATTAGTCGATTAATCGATTAAAAAAAAAACGATTAATCGAACACGAAAATTTCAATCAGTAACAGCCCTAATTATATATATATATATATATATATATATATATATATATATATATATATATATATATATATATATTCCACGTTGTATTTTTATTATTCCTACCCTCTTCCTTTTAATTTGAACAATATAGAAGGTTGTAAACTAAGGCAGGCCATACATGGTGCAGATTTCTTTCCTGCAGAAATTTGCACGATTCCCCCATCAACACAGACAGTGTTGGCAGGAGAATCAGCAATTGTCTTCTTCCGATATTTAAAGTGTCTTCAAACCCACATTATTAAAAAGTTTCTGTACATGCTGTATTACATGCTGTTTATACTCACTTAGTAGCTATGGGATTTGATTTCTGTATTCTTCAAAAATCTGGTTGATCCTGGTGATCACTGTCCCTCCTTCCTTGTCTGTGTCCCTGCTGCAGCCTGAGATTGTGTAGACCAGCACATCTACTGAGCATGCTCCAGTTTAATTTCCCTTCTAAGCTGTTAATTTTCCCCACCTTACTATCTGTGCATGTGACTATAGATTCACACATGTGGGTGTATACACTCTGGATAAATGACAGTTCACTCCCTCCCTCCTCCTCCATGCCTCCTAAACAGCTCTATACTATGGGGGTGGGTGGTATATTACAGTTGTGTGAAAAAGTATTTGCCCCCTTTCTGATTTTTTTTTTTTTTTTTTTTTGCATATTTGTCACACTTAAATGACTCAGATCATCAAACTAATTTTATTATTACACAAAGATAACCCGAGTAAACACAAAATGCAGTTTTTAAATGATGGTTTCATTTATTAAGGCAAAAAATCTGTCCAAACCTGCCTAGCTTCATGTGAAAAAGTAATTGCCCCCTAAACCTAATAACTGGTTGTGCCACCCTTGGCAGCAACAACTGCAATCAAGCGTTTCCAATAACTGGCAATGAGTCTTTCACATTGCTGTGGAGCAATTTTGGCCCACTCTTCTTTGCAGAATTGTTTTAATTCAGCCACACTGGAGAGTTTTCCAGCATGAACGGCCTGTGTAAGGTCACGATACAGCATCTCAATTGTATTTAAATCCGGCATTTGAGGCCACTCCAAAACCAAAATTTTGATTTGTTTGAACCATTTGAAGGTGGACTTGCTGTTGTGTTTTGTGTCATTGTCCTGCTGTATAATCCGAGCGCATTTGAGCTTGAGGTCACAAACTGATGGCCGGACATTCTCCTTTATAAATTTCTGGTATAGCTCAGAATTTATGGTTCCATCAATTATGGTAAGTTGTCCAGGTCCTGAAGCTGCAAAGCAGCCCCAGACCATCACGCTATCACCACCATGTTTGACTGTTGGTATGATGTTCTTGTTATGAAATGCTGTATTAGTTTTATGCCAGATGTAACGGGACGCACACCTTGCAAAAAGTTAAATTTTTGTCTCGTCAGTCCACAGAATATTTGCCTAAAAGTCTTGGGGATAATCAAGATGTTTTTTTGTAAATGTGAGATGAGTCTTTGTGTTCTTTTTGGTCAGCAGTGCTTGACCTTGGAACTCTCCCAAGGATGCCATTTTTGCCCAGTCTCTTTCTTATTGTTGAATCATGAACACTGATCATACCTGAGGCAAGTGAGGCCTGCAGTTCTTTAGATGTTGTTCTGGGTTCTTTTATGACCTCCTGGATGAGTCATCGTCATGCTCTTGGAGTGATTTTTGTAGGCCAGCCACTCCTGGGAAGGTTCACCACTGTTCCAAGTTATCTCTATTTGTGGATAATGGCTCTCCCCATAGTTCACTGGAGTTCCAAAGCCTTAGAAATGGCTTTGAAACCCTTTCTAGACTGATACATGTTTGTTTCTAATTTGTTCTTGAATTTTTTTATATTGTGGCATGATGTGTAGCTTTTTGTGATCTGTTAGCGTGCTTCACTTTGTCAGACAGCTTCTATTTATGTGATTTCTTAATTCAACAGGTCTGGCAGGAATCAGGTCTAGGTGTGGCAAGTGAAATTTAACTCAGCTTTCCAAAAAATTGTAGTTAATCACAGTTCATTCATGACCCTGGAACATACATGCAAAGTGGGTGAAAGAGAGAGGGAGAAGGGAGGGAAAGAGAGGGGGCGAGAGCAAGAGAACAAAAGAAGGAGAGTGAGAGAGAAAGGGAGGGGGGGGAGACAGAGAGGGTGGAGAGAGAAAGAGCGAAAGGGGGGGGGGGGGGGGGGAGTGGAGGGAAGAGAGACAAGGACAGGAAAAGAGAGGGAAAGAGAAAAGGGGATGAGAAAGAGGTAGAGAGAGAGAGGGGGGAGAGAGAAGAGAAAGAAAAGGATGGAGAGAAAAGGGGGGGAGAGAGAGCAGGGAGAGAGAGAGATCCCAGGGATGGGTGCAGAGGGAGAGGGAGGGAGGAGGGCAAGAGCGAGAGGGAAGGGGGAGGGACAGAAAAAGAGAGGGAGAGGGAATGGGAGAGAGGGAAAGAGAGAGAGAGAGAATGAGGAAAGAAGGGAGAGACATAGGGAGTGAGAAAGAGAGAGGGAGACAGAAAGAGGAAGAATGAAAAGCAGCTTTGCAAACAGGCTCTAGGAAATCTCCTACTGCCCTTCTACTGAACCTGTAATATAATGTGTGTTGTGGACGTAGCGAATTACAAAGAAAATAGTTTTTAAAGGTAAGAAGCAGTACTTTCAAAGGTAAATGCAGCAGACTTTTGGTTTTGTGCAGTTTAGGCGTTTAATACTAGTAGCTCACTGAATGCTTTCACCTCTGGTCTACAATAAAAATAAAAATAAAAAAGTAGTTTATTGAAAATCAGAACGCGAATAGCCTCTAAAATTTGGTTGCAGCAGGCATCAGCTCTCCTTTTCTTTTGCTTCATACTTTTTATTAACCAAATTTAGTCCCTTGGGAATCAAGAGCTCAACCACTCGCAGACAAGTATTTTAAAGAAATAAATTATCTGAATTTCAATACTAGATGTCCTCCCAAATTCAGCATGCAGAGGTTCTGCTTTCTTGAGAATACTTTGTATTTTGCACTATTGAGATTTTTGTCAAGGATCTATTTATGTGGTAAATCAATTCTAATCCAATGATATATGTACAGTACATGCGGTACATATAGAGATCAATATGTACATATAACATTCAAAAAATAAATAAATACAGTGACAGAACAACTAGCTGTGAAGCTTTCCCATTAATATTCACATTTGATTAAATTAATGGGTCATGCTGAGAAAGAAAGAATAGTCGCAAGTAAGCTTGTCAAATGTCACTTAATGCATACAAATGCAATAAACACTCAACCTGTGTTCAAAACACATATACAGAGTGATTGCTTAACCAAAGCAAAAATGAAGGAATTAAGTTAACAAACATATGCAGTGATAAAAGGACTTATGACTTACAGCTTTGTAGGTCCTCTTCTGCCCAGCATGCTTCCTAATCTGTTCTCCATTAGGCCCTGTTTCTACATGCATGGAATAGATGATATCGAAGAAATCTTCCACAACAGCCACTCTCCTCAGAGATAACTTCTCTTCAATACCAACTCCATCCTAAATTTGAGAGAGAAGAAGAAGAATAAGCAGGGGAGACATGCGTTTATACAGCAGAACTGACTTGTACATACATAACATTCATACATAGGACAGTACATGGCTCAAGAAAACTGGACTAACAATCAAATAAATATATATATATATATATATATATATATATATATATATACACAATATCTCTGGAACATGAAAAGTAAAGATATCCCTATGATGCGACTCCCCTTTGACTTCTAAGAAAGGCAAAAAGAGTTTCCTTGCTGTGGCTCTGAAATAATGAGTTCAATTATTCTAGGATCTCCTGATGACCTGCAAACCACTTATTAGAAAGTCTTAAGTGGATCAAGAACATGCATGTAAATAATGTATCACTCATTATATGTATAGTTAGCATTAAAGACTTTACTAGGTGTGGCACATTATTGACACCATACACTGAGTGTACTGTCCTATCATCCCCTCCAGTAGACTGCTATGACACTTCCTGTAAATACTGATTATGCAGTCTGAACAATAACTGTCATATTACTGGAGACCAACTCCAGACAAAATGTCTTTGAGCTTTGGATAGAATGGAAACTTCTGGAAATGTGTCTTTGTCCCCTTTGAAAAAAATTTATTAGTTGGATTTTAAATTCTGTCTATGTTCCAATATTGGGAATTTCATGCTGATCTTTGTAACACTCGTCCCCTAGACAGGAAATGTCCCTTGTGAGGACACAAACAGAAGTATGACTCATATGCAGGCTTTAAACCTGACCCTGTGTAACAGAAAAGAGAAAAACTTTTTTTGGCTTAGGTTGAGCTTAAAGTAATTGTAAAGTCTTGATTTTTTTTCTATAAAAATAACAAACATGTCATACTTACCTGCTCTGTTGCAGTGAATTTGCACAGAGCAGCCCAGATCATCCTCTTCTCGGGTCCCTCTTCTGTGCTCCTGGCCCCTCCCTCCTGTCGAGTGCCCCCACAGCAAGCCGGTTGATATTGGGGCACCCGAGTCGAGTTACAGCTCTGTGTCCTTTCAGACCAGCCCCTCTGTCTTTTGATTGATTGACTGACTTTGATTGATTGTGTCTCAGCCAATCAGGAGGGAGAGTCTCAGACGGCCAAGACACTTGTGGACTTCGCTCAGGTAAGTGTTAGGGGGGCTGCTGCACACAGAAGGTGCATAGAATGCATTAAGATAAAAAAAAAAACTTCTGACTTTACAACCCCTTTAGGGCCTCATGCACACTAGATGTTTTTTTAACTCTCCTAGAAGTCAGCATTTTTGCAGAAAAAACATCTGATGCTTGGAAAAGTGTCTAACACTTTTACAAGCGTTTAGGCACATTTACAGGCGTCAAGCGCTTGGGCATTAATTTCATTCACCAGAATAAATAATTGGTTTTGCCCATTGAAATTAATTAACGCCCAAGCACTTAACACACCTAGCGTTCACACATTTAGACACCTTTACCAGCGTCAAGCATTTTTTCAGCCCAAACTCTGCTGCTCCCGGACGCACTGGCAGAGGGTTCTTTCCTGCCGCTAAACCCTACTGTCGCTAAACACTGGTAAAAGACTATGGGTTGATTTACTAAAGGCAAAAAGACTGAACTTCACAAAGTGTAGTTGCTCTCTGGAAATATCTTTGGAGCAAGTGTTCTTGCAAAGGATTTTTGATTCTGGGTGGCCAGATTCTGATGGGGATTCAGAGACACTAGTTTTCCATTGGCTCTGCTCCCCTTGTGATTCACAGCAGGCAGTGGGCAGATTTACAACCAATACGCAGTCTGTTATTGGCTATAGAATGTGCCCACTGCCTGCTTTAAATCTCAAAGAGAGAGTGGACCTGATGGTGGACTAAAGTCTTAGCGTCCTGCGTATTGGTTGTAAATCTGCCCACTGCCTGCTGTGAATCACAAGGGGAGCAGACCCATCAGAATCTGGCCACCCAGCATCAAAAATCAATATGGACATTCAGGCATCATTGCACTTCCACAAGTTGCAACAAATTCATGTACCTGTTTTTAACAGGTACAATAATCTGTCATCTGCACTGACATTTGTCCCATAGTGGCATGATGGTATTCTAAAGATCTCTTTATGAATTCCCTTAAAGTGGTTGTAAACTCTGTTACACCACTTGTACCTACAGGTAAGTCTATAATAAGGCTTACCCGTAGGTACTGTAAATATCTCCTAAACTTACACCGTGTAGGAGATATTCACGATATGCGCTGCTGCCGATGTCATTGGTGCATGCTCACTGAAAAAATGGCCCACTGGTGCCGTTTCTTCAGGGCCTGTACCCTGACCAGCGGCTCCCACATGCATCAGGCTCCACCCACTGTCAGTGTCACTGGTTGCTAGGAGGCTGTCAGCTGTGAAGCCAACAGCCTCCTTAACAACCAGTAACAGGTGGTGGAGACAAGGAGGCAGTGGCAACAAACATGCCGCCCCAGCTAATAGAGACAGGTCTGTCTCTGTACGTCCAGTCAGAATTGGTCTCAGTTACCTCCACTTTTCGACATCTATGGAGGTAATTATTTTGGAATTTGGTGCAATAAAAGCAACACTTTGTAAAAGTGGTGCTATTAAGAACTACCTGCTGCCTGTGTCAGTAAAGCTACTAAAAGACACAGCAAAGACTTTGGAATTTGGCACAGGCCATTTTAAAGGGCCATACCTCCAGAAAAGTGTTGTTAGGGCTTTATTGAATTCCCCCAAATATGTTCATGATGTATGCTGTCATATCGGTCTGTTCCTGGAAGGTTGTATAAAACTAGGTTAACATAAACATCTGTGCTTTCGAATATATCTGGACTGAATCAATTAAACCATTTTCTCCCAATGGTGTTATTAGGTAATTTCCTCTGTGCATTTCTCATTGCCCAGGGCATTATTAAGTTAAGTACTCTCTTGACCTTTTTATTGCCAGTTGTTTATGGACCCTGTACTTAAATGCACAAATGGTATCCAAATAAAATATTTATAAACTACACGTTGTTTATATCGTAAGTATTTTTTAAAGCCTAACACTTAAATGTGCCACTGCACTGCATGGGTTAAATGCTTATTTCTGCATCAGTCTTGAGGATGTCGGGTGCATTCCAACTGCCAGGACATAGGGCAAAAGAGGCTGGGGGGACCGATCTTGCAGCACAGAGGAGCCTGGGGGAGCACAGGATCAAATAAGTAAAACTGCTTTACTTGGTCCCATAGATGTAAATGAACATTTAACCCTTGCAGTGCAGGGGCAACCCTACTGTAAGGCCCCTTTCACACTGGGGCGGTTTTCAGGCGGTACAGCGCTAAAAATAGCGCCTGTACACCGCCTGAAAAAAACCGACCCCATTCACTCCAGTGTGAAAGCCGGCGGGCTTTCACACTGGAGCGGTGCGCTAACAGGACGGTAAAAAAAGTCCTGCTAGTAGCATCTTTGGAGCGGTATAGGAGCGGTGTATTTACCGCTCCTATACCGCTCCTACCCATTGGTTTCAATGGGACACCGCGGTAATACCACTGCAAAGCGCCGATACGGTGGCGCTTTGCGGGGGATTTTAACCCTTTTTCGGCCGCTAGCGGGGGTTAAAACCGCACAGCTAGCGGCCGAATCCCGCGGGTAAAACGACGGTAAAGCAGCGCTAAATATAGTGCTGCTTTACCGTCACTGCGGCTCCCGCCCCAGTGTGAAAGGGGCCTAAGGGAAGATTTTTTTCTGGAGTTCAGCTTTAAAGTAGATCTAAATATGACAATATGGGGGAGATTTACTAAAACACAGAATCTGGTGCAGCTGTGCACAGTAACAGCTTCTAGGTTTTACTGTCAAAGCTTAAGGCCCCATGCACACTGGAGCTCCTAAATGGCCTTTTTGTGGGAGTTTTGGGTGTTTTTTTTTTTAACAGCCCATAAACTCCACTCTATGTTATCCTATGTGTCCATGCACACATGGACGTTTTTGAACTTTTATCAGCAGTGGAGCTTATGGGCTGTTTTCTGAACGCCATAAAATCGCGTTCAGGAGTCGTTTTTTTTTACCACAAAAAACGCCAACACTCAAAAAAGCTCATAAACGCTGATAAACGCTCAAAAATGTGGCTCACCAGCGTTTTTTAATGTTCCATTGAGAAAAAACCGCTAAGAAACGCTAATAAACACTATTGCAAAGACTTTAAAAAACTATGAAAGACTCACTGCAAAGCTACTGCCGCTGAAGTTAGAAGCTGATTGGTTAATGTGCACAGCTGCGCCAGATTATGTGTGCACCAGTTTTAGTAAATCTCCCCCTATGTGTCAATAACAACTGCTATTTCTGTATTGCGGTCTTTTAGAAATACTGTTTTCATTATCCTTTTTTTGCATCTCGCACTGGCTGACTGCTTGCAGCCTTTCTTATCCCCTTTCTGTCTACATGCATGTACTACAACAGTAACTGTATGTTATTTCTCAGGATGGGTTTGCTGATGATGACAAAAGTGGAACATGCCTGAGCACTGATAGTTGGCATGGCCACTTATACTCTCCACCAGAAGAGCATGTTGCATAGGGGGAGATTTACTAAAGCTAGAGAGTGCAAACTTTGCAAAGAAACCAATCAGCTTCCATTTCTTTTGCCAAAGCTTAATTGAACAAGCTGAAGTTAGAAGTTGATTGACTACTATGTACAGCTGCACCAGATTCTGAGTACTCCAGTTTTAGTAAATCTTCCCCCCTATAGTGACAATGCAGATGCACAATTAGAGTACAAGGACAGAGCGTCCAAACCAGGAAGTGCCTGAACAAGGACCTTTATGGCAGGATCGCTGGCTATTAGTTTAACCACTTGCCGGTGCCGATATACGCCGGCAAAATGGCTCTGCTGTGTGAAACCCTGTATGGGTACATTGTCCCCTTTAAGAGCCGCCAGAGGTGCGTGCCTGCTGCACGGCGGGGGGGACCAAATGCGCGTGACCGGCAGGCACATTCGCCGCCAGGCTACCTGCGATCACGGGCACGAGAGCCAGCACGGGGATTTGTGTGTGTGTAAACACACAAATCCCTGTTCTGTCAGGGGAGAGGAGACATATCGTTGGTCCCTACTAAGTAGGAACAGTGATATGTCTCCCCCCCCAGTCAGCCCTATCCCAATACAGTTAGAAACACTAACTAAGGAACACAGTTAACCCCTTGTTCGGCCCCTACCCCCTTCCCTACCAGAAACATTTACACAGTAATCAGTGCATTTTTATAGCTCTGATCGCTGTATAAATGTCAATGGTCCCAAAAATGTGTCAAAAGTGTCCGGAATGTCCGTCGCAATGTCACAGTCCTGCTACAAATCGCAGATCACCGCCATTACTAGTAAAACAAATAATAAAAATGCCATAAATCTTTTCCATAGTTTGTAGACGCTGTAACTTTTGTGCAGACCAATCAATATACGCTAATTATTATTTTTTTTACCTAAAATATGTAGAAGAATATATCCGCCTAAACTGATGAAGAAATTTGTTTTTTTAAAAACATTTTTGGGGATATTTATTATAGTAATTTTTTTTTAAATTGTCACTATTTTTTTGTTTATATCGCAAAAAATAAAAACTGCAGAGGTGATCAACTACCACCAAAAGAAAGCTCGATTTGTGGGAAAAAAGGACGCAACTGAAGCATTGAAGTGTAAAATTACTTACATTAATGTGTTAAAAATGACATGAAATTCTGTGATTTAGGTTTACATGTGTATGAAATAGCATTTTTTTTTTCCTTTCAACTAGAAGTTGGTAAACACATATTGTACGTATTGTATAGTATTGTTTCATGTCTTGTGCCTATGTGCAATGTGTTTACTCCTTTACGTGATTTTTAACAAACTGCATTCATGAACACGTAAACTGTCTTCAAAAGCAAGAAAAGGCAGCAAGGTGATTCAAACAAAAACCCAGTAAAGCCACGACAATAAATGTATTGTAAGAAAGCAGTGGGTTGAGCGCCATAGAAATCATTTGACTTTATCTTACCATGTGATTTCATTATTTTATATACTGTATTAAGCACATGTTAAAAAATAAAAACACCTATGGTTTGGATATGAAGGTGTTGGTGGCCTGTTATTAGAGCCTGTCATAGTCATTCTAATTAAAATGCATGCCATATATAATACCTCATATTATACTCATAGGTTTAAGTGTACAGGCATACCCCACTTTTAAGTACACAATGGGGTTTATTTACTAAAGCTGGAAAGTGCAAAATCAGACTCACTTCTGCAAAGAAACCAATGAGCTTCTAACCTCAGCTTGTTCAATTAAGCTTTTGTAATACAACCTGGAAGCTCATTGGTTTATATGCAGAAGTGAGCCTGATCTTGCACTTTCCAGCTTTAGTAAATAAACCCCATTGTGTACTTAAAAGTGGGGTATGCCTGTAATGTGTAACCTGCTACAAGCCACAATAACCAATCAACAATGAGTTCTCCCTTACATCGATAAAACATGAAGTCGTACGTTGTATGGTTAAATATGTGTGTCATCTTCACGTTTTCACTAATGAGGGTGGGTGCATTTACTAAAACTGGAGAGTGCAAAATCTGGCGCAGCGCCTCATAGAAACCAATCAGCTTCCAAGTTTTATTGAACAAGTCGAAGTTAGAAGCTGATTGGCTACCATGCACAGCTACACCAGATGTTGCACTCTCCAATTTTAGTAAATCAACCCCAGTAAGCCTGGTTCTATTACTATACAGCAAAGGAATTTGTTCTGAGTGCAGGATGTGAATTTGTAGCAGGGGCTGATCATATTTAATTTCCAGGACACAGCTTCCAAGACACAATTTTAAATAGAGCCATATTTGCTTCTTGTAAAGCTGGCAATTACATTTCCCCTCTTTTAGATTGCTTTTAAACTATTTAATCATGCACTGCAGCAAAATTCATATTAAAATGAACTCAAACAATCCAGGGAGCAGTGATCATAGCACAGAAACAATAAAAGCCTGTTCCTGGAGTTCTTCTTTATGAAGATCTGTTAACCATTCTCAATTAGCTGTGTAAAAGTGAGAACACTTTGCTAGTATAACATAAGAATAAGATTACATACTGCATTTATTGGCGTATAACACTCACTTTTTCACCATGAAAATCGGGTGCAAATAGCGTGTGCGTGTTAAACGCCAATACTTCAATTTTAGCTGCCTCGAAGGGGACAGGGAGGGGGACGGGACGAGGGCCATCAGATTACATACAGTGAGAATCTCCTGGTTACTTGGCGGCCTCTGTAATAGGAAGTCCCGTCTCCTGGGCCGTCATTGGACCACTGTTCTGTCTATCATAGGAGATTCTCACTGTATGTAATCTGTCGGTGCTCGTCCTGCCCCCCTCCCTGTCCCCTCTAGGCTGCAGCTGGGCATCAAACAGGCTGCACTGATGGCAATGGTTAGGCTTCTGCATTGATGGCAATGGTGAGGCTGCTGCTGCATTGATGGCAATGGCGAGGCTGCTGCTGCATTGATGGCAATGGTGAGGCTGCATTGATGTAGACTGATGAGGCTGCATTGATGGCACTTGTGAAGCTGCAGATGGGCATTAATCAGGCTGCATTGATGGCAATGGTGAGGCTGCAGATGGGCACTGACCCTTATTTTGCTGAAACTTCCCTCTTAAAATGAATGTGTGTGTTATATGCCTGTGCGTGTTATACGCCGATAAATACGGTATATTAAATTAAAACATAAAACTACTTTTAAAACTTTTCCGCTACTATACTAAACCCAAACAACTCAAGCAAATTTGCAAATATACCCTTTTACATTTAGGCTGGGTTCACACCATTGCGAATCCAACACACAATAGCAGGAGATTTTGACTAGCTCTCTATGGAGGGGGTTCACATATCTCCACAGCGGGTCAGGTGCAGAATAACGTGGGTCTGTTGGTCCTTTTCAGGTCCGAATTCAGCCCAAAATCGGACCTGAAACGGTGAACCAAGACGCACCAGATCCCTGCTGTGAGCCGAATGCGGCTCATATGTGGACCCAGCCTTATTCCTTTCTAGTCCTTTCCCTGTAAAAGGTTAAAGAGTAAGTAAACCCTGATGGGTTTTACTTCCTCCTTTTTTCCCCTGCAAAGTAAAAACATAATGGGCTAGTATGCATCGCATATTAGCCCATTATGTGGCACTTACCTGCAAATGAAGCCCGCGCTGTTCCCGCTGGTGGCAGCATCCATCTTCACCCCTCTTCCTTCCGGGGCCTTGGACTGCAGCTCTGTGACTGACCGGAGCCACGTGACGTCACTACCGTGCATTCAGTAGTGACGTCACGCGGCTCAGACTAGTGCCATCTTCACAGCACTTGCGAGTGAAGAAACGACACGGAGGTCCGTTTCTTCACAGTGCATGCGCCGATGACATCATTGTGCACTACAATGTAAATATCTCCTAAACAGCGCACATTTAGGAGATTTTTCCACTACCTATATGTAAGCCTTATTCTAGGTGACAATCAGGATTTTATAACTACTTTAAGGAATCATGGGTTTGTAATCAGAAAGGATCCTGCAAACTCACATCTCCTTCTGTTCCTTGACTTTGGGCTGAATACATTTAGGCTGGGTTCACACCATTGTGAATTGGATGCGGTTCCCTGCATCCAATTCGTAATAGCAGGAGATTTTGACCGGCTCTGTATGAAGCCGGTTCACATTATACCCTCTGCAGCTCCCGGGTGAATTTGCACAGGAGCCCTGTGCATCTTTTGGTCCATTTCAGCCAAAAATTCGGGCTGAATTTGGACCTGAAACAGTGAACCAGGACACACCGGACCCCTGATGGGAGCCGCATGCGGTGATGGTGTGAACCCAGCCTTAGACGTTAAATTGTTTGTTACCCTAAAAAAAAAGAAAAAAAAAAAAAGAAAAAAAGGATCCTGTGCCTTTAAAGCATGTTACACAGCACAGCGCTTGTGCTGTGTAATTTGGCCCCTTCTATCACCTGTAATTCCTGGTTGATCCTGCCTGGTTCTTCCCTCCCCTCTGTAAACTGACCACGGTTTGTCATGGCTGCTGAGCCCTGACACCGTGGTCAGTTTACGTGCCTCCGTCATCCCCTGTGTCTCCTGTTTTCCTCTGTCCACTCATCCGTCCTCTCCCCCTCCCCTTCCTGCCTTTCAGCTCCATGTCCGTGCCCGCCCCCTCCCCTCCTGCTGCTGAAATTACTGTTAATTTTTAACAGCATGCTCTCTGTTTATTAATGTAATCTGGCCCTGTGTGCAGCTATATACCTGATTTCAGAGCGCCCCTCGCTCTGAAACCGGCCGGCTCTCTCCTCCTCTCCTCCTGACTGACGTCAGCGGGGGAATCTCTGCCCTGCCCACTGCAGTTGTCAGGCTGAGAAAGGAGCGAGGTGCAGAGTCACGTGAGCGTCGAGCAGCGCTTTGAAATCAGGTATATAGCGGCATTTTTTTATAAGGCACAGACACTGGGGCAGATTACATTAATAAACAACTTTGGTCAGTTTATAAAGATAACACCTGGGAGGTCCATCCTCCTGTATATTGTGTCTAATACTTGTTTCATATAGGGGATTTAATAAAAAAGTATACTTACCTTATTCTTCCCTCCCACAGGCTTCCTCCCTGCTTTTTCTTGTATTTATCACTAGACCCATGAAACAGCTACCCTTCTCTGGTCATGCGGATGTCCTCTTGCCAGTGCCATCATTTACAATGCAGTACCAGTGGTCCTGCATTGTACATGACCGCGTTGGGGGCCACCCACATTCCTGCTCCATAGCGCACACATCCCCCCCCTTTCCTGACCTGCCGGGCTGGGTGCTCGGATAAGGGTCTGGTATGGATTTTGGGGGGAGATCCCAAGCAATTTTTTTTTATTTTGGTGTGGGGTTCCCCCCTCAAAATGCACACCAGACGTAAAGGGCTGCATATGGTTGGATCAAAGTTGAATCCCGTTCATTGAAGTCACATGGAAGTTGGACATGAAGGGCAAAGTCAGATTGGAAGTCGTCCGATTTTCATGTTGGAGCAATAGGAACCCGGCCTTAACCAGCTTTAAATTGCAAAAAGGATTGAACAGATCAGGGCAACCTACCAACACATGTTCTATTTTAATTAATAAAGGTAGCCTGTATCCATTTGATCATATTTGCAATTCAATTCCTAAGAAAAACTTCAATGTCTTTGACCAATAAGTAAAGCTGGCTATACACTAGTAGAATTTAGTTTGTAAATTTTTATTTTAAGAATGTTTGTTCGAATTTCTAATTGTTGTGGGGTCAAATCAATGTTTGTTTCTGACCACTGTGAAAATTCAAAGGAGCAGGATGAAAAGTTTTCCTGGAACAAATTTATTTTTAACAATGTATGTAGTTTTGGTTTGTGAAATTATATTCACCAAAAAATTAAATGTTAAAAGCACACAGTTTTTAAGTACTTTTAAAAGGACATTCATCGAATGTACAAATAATTTTTGTATGATTATAATGTGTTTGTTGCTAGCTTTTCTTTTATCAATGATTGTACAAAGTTTTCCGCAATATAAACCAGGCTTTGATCTTCAATTTTCATACCCTTGCAGTTGTCCAGTGACTCACAGTTAAAAGGAATGCAAATAACTGTGCAGATGCCAATGCATTGTCAGTTAATAGCAGTGAATTTAGACAGGAAAATGTAGAGATTTACATTTTTTATACATACAACCAAACAATGGAAACTGAATTATAATACTGTATACACTGTAGATAATGTACATTAATGTTTTTTTTAATGGTACACGTACCAGCAATAACAGAAGAATCGTGGGCTAAGACTAAACCCTGCTATAGCAACACCATTTTTACCACCCCTACCTTTCCTTTAACATTCTATCAGTACAATGCATGCTGCACAATACTGCATTTCTTCAAGCTGAACTCAAGTATACAAGTGAGAATCATCCATTAGTGGCATCACATATGTATGAAAAGAAAGCTGGTAATTATTTACAATCCAAGTTAACCCTAACCTTAAAACAGCCATTATCCTCAAACGAACTCTTGACGGTAATGGAAACGTTAACACTAACACTTAACTCCAACCCTAATTGTAACCCTGAACATAAATGTAACACCAACCTAACCAGTAAAATTAACTCCTAGCCTAACCCTAACACTAAAAATATCTCTTCCCTTTATATACCCCCAAAGTCCTAACCCTTATACCACTAATCCGTGACCCTAACACTTACCTCTAATATTAAATGAACCCCTTTAAGACACTTACTTTATCTGGTGCTGGAAGTAGAGGTATGCTAAAAAGGTACCAGTGCCCATGTCTAGGGACCAAAAGTGACCAGTCCTACAAATCTACTATTCCTATCTCACCAAGTACTCAAGCAGTTAAAAATCTAATATAGTACTAATACACTTTGTCAATCCTTGAATATCAGGAACCATGCCACTTCATCTTAATAATTTTTCAAAAAATATGTGGAAAAGAAAAAAGGTAAATTGAGTTAAACCGATAGATGGACTACTATAAATAAACTTTTAGCAATGTCCTTCCTATCCAGGCTTTCAGAGAAGTCTTGTAGTGCCATAGTAACATGTTGTTAGCAGCTAATGTTGCTATAGAGATATCTCTTTGATACAGCATTGATGAGTAGGAAAAGGTGATCTATAACAACCCAGAACATTTCATTGCTTCAAACTTACCTGATTGGTAGCCCAACAAGCAGTGCCAGGACAAGGTCATCCAGTGCCCAGGGCAAAGATGCCAAACTGCGCCCCCCTTTCCATTAGGGTTAGGCTCAGTGTGCCCCCTACTCCTGCAATATATCATTGCGCCAGGGGCAGCCGCCCCTCCTGCCCACCCCTTGTCCCGGTCCTGCCAACAAGATACAGAGAACTTGTTGCAAGGCAAATTTAATAATAAATATGCTGTAGAGCTGCACGAGTCTGGCTAAAATGAGAATCACAATTTTTTTGCTTAGAATAAAGATCACGATTCTCATGGCGTAACATCATCTTTTACATTATACAAAAAAATTGGACTAACTTTACTGCTTATTTTTTTTTTTATAATTCATTAAAATGTATTTTTTTCCAAAAATATTGCATTTGAAAGACCACTGCGCAAATACAGTGTGACATAAAATATTGCAACAACCCCCATTTTATTCTCTAGGGACTCTGCTAAAAAAAAAAAAATATATATATATATATATATATATATATATATATATATATATATATATATATATATATATATATATATATATATATATATATATATATATATAATGTTTGGGGGTTATAAATAATTTTTTCTAGCAAAAAATACTGATTTTAACTTGTAAGCAACAAGTATCAGAAAAGGTTTAGTCTTTAAGTAGTTAAATTGCCCTCATCTACAGACAGAAGTTCATCCCTTTGATCTAAAAGAACGAAATGTTACAATGATAAACTTGGCAGGATGCCTGTATTTATTTATTTTTTGACAGCTGTCAGCAGTGAGCAGGGAACACTCTGCACTGAATCGAAGAAATGCTGTGTTAAGATTGCAAGGGGGTTGAATCAAGATTGCGATTCTTTAACGATTAAGCCCCATACACACGGTCGGACAATCCGCGGACCAGGTCCGTCGGATCATGTCCGTCGTACTTTGTCCGATGTTGGTTTTGCGTACACACGGTCGGACAAAGTTGTCGGAAAATCCGATCATTCTGAACGTGGTGACGTTTGTTGCCTACGACGGGACAACGTAGAGGCTAGTAGCCAATAGCTTTGGTCTTGTAATGTGATCTGAGCATGCGTAGCACTTTGTCCGGTCGGACAACCGTACACACGATCGGGTTTGGTGTGATCGGACCGGGTTGACGGCAAATCTTTCCAGCAGGAGATAAGACTTTGTCCGTCGGACAAACCGACGAACACTGTCCGATGGTGCATACACACGGTCTGATTTTTCAACAACATTGTCCGATCGGACAGAATCCATGAAAAAGTCCGACCGTGTGTATGGGGCTTTAATCGTGCAGCTCTAAAATGCTGTATGCATACATCTATTCCTGTGTCAATGGCAATATGGATATACAGCACATCCGGAAAGTATTCACAGCACTTCACTTTTTCTACATTTTGTTATATTACAGCCATATTTCAAAATGGATAAAATTCATTATTTTCCTAAAATTCGACAAACAATACCCTGTAATGACAACGTGAAAGAAGTTTGTTTCAAATCCTTGCAAATTTCTAAAAAATAAAAAACGAAAAAAAAAATGTACATAAGTTTTCACAGCCTTTCCCCAATACTTTGTTAAAACACCTTTGGCACCAATTACAGCCTTAAGTCTTTTTGAGTTTGATGCTACAAGCTTGGCACACCTATTTTTGGGCATTTTCTCCCATTCTTCTTCGCAGGACCTCTCAATGTCCATAAGGTTGCATGGGGAGCGTCAGTGTTCAGCCATTTTCAGATCTCTCCAGAGATGTTCAATCGGGTTCAAGTCTGGGCATCTCAAGAACATTCACAGAGATGTCCCGTAGCCACTCCTTTGTTATCTTGGCTGTGTGCTTAGGTTTGTTGTCCTGTTGGCAGATGAACCTTTACCCCAGTCTGAGGTCCAGAATGCTCTGGAGCAGGTTTTCCTCAAGGATGTCTCTGAACATTGCTGCATTCATCTTTCCCTCGATCCTGACTAGTCTCCTCGATCCTGACTTGTCTTCTCGATCCTGACTTAGTCTCTGAAAAACATCCCCACAGCATGATGCTGCCCCCACCATGCTTACTATAGTGATGGTATTGGCCAGGTGATGAGTGGTGCCTGGTTTCCTCCAGACATAAAACTTACCATCCAGGCCAAAGAGTTCAATCTTTGATTCATCTGACCAGAGACTTTGGTTTCTCATGGTCTAAGAGTTCTTCAGTTGCTGTTTGGCAAACTCCAGGCGTGCTGTCATGTGCCTTTTACTGAGGAGTGGCTTCTGTCTGGCCACTCTACCATACAGGCCTAATTAGTGGAGTGAAGCAGAGATGGTTGTTCTTCTGGAAGGTTCTCCTCTCTCCACAGAGAAATGCTGGAGCTCTGTCAGAGTGACCATCAGGTTCTTGGTCACCTCACTGACTAAGGCCCTTCTCCCCCGATCGTTCAATTTGGCTGGGCGGCCCGTTCTAGGGAGAGTCCTGGTGGTTCAAAAACTTCTTCCATTTACAGATGATGGAGGCCACTGTGCTCATCAGGACCTTCAATGCTGCAGAAATTTGTCTGTACCCTTCCCCCGATCTGTGCCTCAATATAATCCGGTCTCGGAGGTCTACAGACAATTCCTTGGACCTCATGGCTTGGTTTGTGCTCCAACATGCACTGTTAACTGTGGGACCGTATATAGACTGGTGTTTGCCTTTCCAAGTTCTGTCCAATCAACTGAATTTACCACAGGTAAACTCCAATCAAGTTGTAGAGACATCTCAAGAATGATCAGTGGAAACCGGATGTACCTGAGCTCAATTTTGAGTGTCATGGCAAAGGCTATGAATACTTATGTACATGTGATTTTTTTTTTTTTCGTTTTTTATTTTTAATAGATTTGCAAAGATTTCAAACAAACTTCTTTCACATTGTCAATATGGGATATTGTTTGGAGAATTTTGAGGAAAATAATGAATTTACACTATTATGGAATAAGGCTGTAATATAACAAAATGTGGAAAAAGTCAAGCGCTGTGAATACTTTCTGGATGCCCTGTAGCAAACCATGTGACTGTTATGAGTCTATTTTGGATCCCTGCAACCCAGAATCACATGTTGAAAACATTTAGTATATTATGAAAGCACATACCTCTATAGCAAAGATTATGCTTATAGACTAGCTTGTTACCTTCTATTTTACATCGCTGGGCACTTTTCCTGTCCCACTGATGCCAGGATGTTTTTTCTTGTTCCCCTGGTTCTGGGGTGTTTTTCCCTTTCCTTGACATCAGGGCTTTTTACCTGCAACTGACACTGAGCATTTCCTACAGAAGCTGGGGCATACCTTTTTAAGCCATGCCTGATATTTAGCACATTAGAGCCAGACCAACTTTTTTGCAGTGGCACAAAAGCTTTATCCGTCTGCATCTGCTACCTCACCCTTTGCAATTAAACATCTCCCATATAGGTTTCTCACCTGTGAATTTCTATTTAGATGCAACTGTTTCCTTTTCATGTGTATCTGGGGTGATTCCTCTTTTCACACATTATTAAAAATAACAATAACCCTATATATATAACATTACAATCTAACTTTTTGCTATTGAAATGGAGTAAACTGAAATTGCATTGTTCATCATCGCATGTTTTTGCTGAAGACAGTTTGTAGTATTGCTGAATCTGTTTTCTTTATAAAAGTTTTGCCAAAACAAATTTTCCCCATAGCAGAGCTTGGTTTGGTTAACTTACATTTATAGAAAGATCAAAGTACTGAAGGAAATCTGTCTTGAGAGAAACACGAAGGCGGTATTTTGAAAGGGCTGATCTGCCTGTCATGATGACCCTCTTGCTTCAGGAGTTATAACTTTATTCCAATTTTTCTGAACTGCATTCTTGTTCCAAGGAAGTATTAAAGTCAGAACTCTAATGCCGCGTACACACACTCGCACATTCCGACAACAAAATCCATGGGATTTTTTTCCAACAGATGTTGGCTCAAACTTGTCTTGCATACACACGGTCACACAAAGTTGGTCAGAAATTCCAAACGTCAAGAACGCGGTGACGTACAAAACAATACAATAGCCAGTGCTGCTCTTCTGCTTGATTCAGAGCATGCGTGGCACTTTGTGCATCGGAATTGTCTACACAAGATCGGAATTTCCGAAACTTTTTTTGGGGGGAAAATTTGAGAATCAGATCTCAAATTTTGTGCAACGGAAATTCAGATGGAAACTGTCTGACGGAGTCTACACACGGTCGGAATTTCCAACAAGCTCCGATTGCACATTTGCCGTCGGAAAGTCCGACCATGTGTATGCAGCATTAGAGTGTGCACATAATAGCGAGGGACATAGCATTTCCAGGATGTGACCAGCAGTGAGTCCAGAGTTTTTCTCTTATGATAGATTCACTTAAAAAAAAAGTTTAAGTGGAACTTCAGGCAAACAGTTAAAAAAATAAATTAAATATAATGGTTCTGCTTAACCTGCCAAAGAATTTGTACTTTTGTTCTTTAAGTTCTCAGATTTATGCAGGTCTATAAAGCAGCACTGCCAGTAGATGTATTATAGAAGAGCTGGATCCCTTTAGTGGATGAGGATGAGTGGTCAAAGTTTTGAACATTTGGAGGCAGCAGGGGTATCCCAAGGAGTCTTCGGAAAACTATTGATTGTAAAGTATTGGAAGAATGAGAGCACCACAAAGTCTGGATTAGTCCAGTTGGGTTTTTTTTTTTTTATTAAACACAATATAAAGGTGCCATTCAAATATGTTTAACAGGCTCACAACTCCCCCCAATTAGGGTATGTATGCTGATATTTAATTAAATCTGTACTGGACTGCAAGGAAACTAATACAGTAGTGGTCAGGCACACAATTAAAGTGGAAAAACAAAAATCCCTGCATCTATAGACACCAGGGATCTAACACTAACCTCCCTATCCCTGTAAAGAACAAAATGAGTATACATACAGTGGATATACAAAGTCTACACACCCCTGTTAAAATGTCAGGTTTCTGTGCTGTAAACAAAAGGAGACAAAGATAAATTATTTCAGAACTTTTTTGTGACCTATACACTGTACAACTTAATTGAAAAACAAACATATATTTTTTGGTGGGGGGGGTTGAAGTAAGAAAAAAAACAAAAATAATGTGGTTGCAGAAGTGTGCTCACCCTCTTATAACTGGGGACATAGCTGTGGTCCGAATTAGGCAATCGCATTCAAACTCATGTTAAATAGGAGTCAGTACACACCTGCCATCATTTAAAGTGCCTCTTATTAACCCCAAATAAATTTCAGCTGTTCTAGTAGGTCTTTCCTGACATTTTCCTAGTCGCATCCTACAGCAAAAGCCATGGTCCGCAGAGAGTTTCCAAAGCATCAGAGGGATCTCATTGTTAAAAGGTATCAGTCAGGAGAAGGGTACAAAAGAATTTCCAAGACATTAGATATACCATGTAACACAGTGAAGACAGTCATCAAGTGGAGAAAATATGGCACAACAGTGACATTACCAAGAACTGGACGTCACTCCAAAATTGATGAAAAGACCAGAAGAAAACTGGTCAGGGAGGCTGCCAAGAGGCCTACATCAACATTAAAGGAGTTGCAGGAATATCTGGCAAGTACTGGCTGTGTGGTACATGTGACAACAATCTCCCGTATTCTTCATATGTCTGGGCTATGGGGTAGAGTGGCAAGAAGGAAAGCCCTTTCTTACCAAGAAAAACATCCAAGCCTGGCAAAATTTTGCAAAAACACACCTGAAGTCTCCCAAAAGCATGTGGGAAAATGTTTTATGGTCTGATGAAACCAGGGTTCAACTTTTTGTCCATAATTCCAAAAGATATGTTTGGTTCAAAAACAACACTGCACATCACCAAAAGAACACCATACCCACTGTGGTGGCAGCATCATGTTTTGGGGCTGTTTTTCTTCAGCTGGAACGAACAGGGGCCTTAGTCAAGGTAGAGGGAATTATGAACAATTTCGAATACCAGACAATATTGGAACAAAACCTTCAGGCTTCTGCTAGAAAGCTGAACATGAACATTTTTCAGCATGACAATGACCCAAAGCATGCATCCAAATAAACAAAACAATGGCTTTACCAGAAGAAGATTAACGTTTTGGAATGGCCCAGCCAGAGCCCAGACCTGAATCCATTTGAAAATCTGTGGGGTGATCTGAAGAGGGCTGTGCACAGGAGATGCCCTCACAATCTGACAGATTTGGAGTGTTTTTGCAAAGAAGAGTAGGCAAATATTGCCAAGTCAACATGTGCCATGCTGATAGACTCATACACAAAAAGACTGAGTGCTGTAATAATATCAAATGGTGCTTCAACAAGGTATTCGTTTAAGGGTATGCACACATATGCAACCATATTTTATTTTTTTATTTTTACTTCCATTCACCCAAAAGATTTCAGTTTGTTGTTCAACTGAGTTGTACAGTTTATAGGTCACATTGAAGGTGGAAAAAGTTCTGAAATTATTTATCTTTGTCTCATTTTTTTACATCACAGAAACATGAGATTTTAACAGGGGTGTATAGACTTTTTATATCCACTGTACCTTTTTGGAAGCCGATCTGACCCGCATTGACTGGATCCAATGCTGAGCTGTCAGCCATGGATTTACTGTAGAGGCGGGTGCAGAGGAGACAGAGGACAACGGAATCCCCATAGTAACTCAGGTGACATCACTTCCCATTCATTTCACATTCATTTTGGCCTGTGACCTCTGCAGAGCTTCCACCTCTGGAGATCGGGTCGGAGCGGGTCAGATCGGCTCCAAAAATGTATGTATACTCATTTATTTTTTACAGGGATAGAGGTTAGTGTTAGATCCGTGGTGTTTATAGATGCAGGGATTTTAGTTTTTGCATGAACTTCCACTTTAACAGCAAATTGTAGTTCAGTACAGATTAAATTTGTTGTTAGCATACAAGCCCTGATGAGGGTGGAAAGGGGTGGGCCTTTGAAATGTGTTGGAGTTCTACATTTATATCATATTTAGTAAAAAAAAATAAAAAAAATAAACAAACCTGCTTTGCACTTCCAATTGTTGTGGTGCTCTCATATATCTATCTATATCTATATATCTATCTTATATCTATCTTATATATTATAAGTACTCTACAGACACAACACAGCCAAACCTGGGTTTTTTCTACTAGTCCTTGTACCTGCTCCAGCCTGTGATTAGGAGTGTGACAATGTTTAAAAGGGAGGAATTTTGTCATAGTGGGTACATTTTAAGTATTGGTAGACAGGTGGGGTGCCCGGGTGGAGCAGTGGATGCAATTTCCCGAAACCTTATGCCCCACACGATCGGAGATTCCCCCAGTAAAAGTCCGATGTGAGCTTTTGTTTGGAAATTCTGACCGTGTGTATGTTCGTTAGTGTTGTACGTCACCACGTTCTTGACGGTCGAAAGTTCAGAGAACTTTTGTGTGAACGTGTGTATGCAAGCCAAGCTTGAGCGGAATTCCGTCGGAAAAACCATCCAAGTTTTGTGTACGGGGCATTAGATTTGGAAATTGTTGTGAACTTTGCAGCAATGAATTCACTGACTGTGGGGTTGATTTACTAAAACTATAGCGTGCAAAATATGGTGTAGCTGTGCACTGTAGCCAATTAGCTTCTAACTTCAGCTTGTTCATTTAAAGTGTCTGTTAAGCCACGGAGTGTCATTTCTACAATCCACTCTATTACATTAACTGATGTGCCCAGTGTATGTGGTTTTGTAAAAATAAGCCATTCTATACCGTATTTCTGAGTTCCACTCGGCACTCACGTGACCGGCCGCCTCTCTCCTCTCCCAGTCTGACAGCTACAGCAGGGGGGGCCAAGAATCCCCTGCCAATGTCAGCTGGGAGGAGGAGAGGAGAAGAGAGGCGGCCAGTCACGTGACCCTGAGCAGCGCTCGGAAATACCGTATAGAATGGCTTATTTTTACAAAACCACATCCACTGGGCACATCAGTTAATGTAATAGAGGGGATTGTAGAAATGACACTCAGAAATTATAGCAGAAAACAGAGCTGACAGACAGGGGCGAGGAAGGGGAGAGGAGGACAGAGTAGAGCTACAGATGACGGAGGCATTTAAACTGACCACGGTGTCAGGGCTCAGCAGCCATGATAAACCGTGGTCAGTTTACAGGGGGGAGGGCAGAACTAGGCAGGATCAGCCAGGTATTTCAGGGGATACAAAGGGCCAAATTACACAGCATTGTGCTGTTTATGCTTTAAAGGAGCAGGATCAATTTTCTTTTGTTGTTTTATGGTTAAAAACACTTTAAGCTTTGACACAAAATCCTGGACGCTGATTGGTTTCTATGCAGAGCTGCATCAAATTTATCTCTCTCTAGTTTTAGTAAAACAACCCCAGAGATATAATATTGAACAGAGAAGAGTAAAGCTGGATATACACTTGTAGAAAACTACATCCTCTGTTAGAAATTAATTCAAGAAAATTCTGCTCCCTCAAATGTTCTCGTCACCGGGGTAAAAAACAAACATTGATTTGACCTCGCAAACGATTAAAATAATTGAACAAACGTTCCTAAAATCTAAAATTCTACTAGTGTATAGACAGATTTAGAGCTGCAGAAGTAGTAAAAGAGATTGCCTGGATTTCATGATGTACAAATAAACCCATGTCTGTTCCTATTTTAAGTTTTAAAAGTAATTTGCCTTTTTCCTTCTTAAATTATGACAACAAAATGTTCTCTCTGTGACAGTGTTCAAAGGAAAACTTAGATCAATTCAATGCACACTTCTGCAGAGATAATCCACTAACAAGACAATGTGTTTCTTCAAAGAAACAATTCCAGGGGATTGCTCAATGTATTTATTTGCAGTTGTTGTGAGCAGGAGCAAAGAATGAATAATCAGGGTTGAAAATCTATGGTTGCACCACCAGAAAGCCTTCAATGAAATTGCTGGAGCTTACATTGCTGACCCTTGGTGCAATATCTCTGATTCTGACATTAAATAGCATGCTGTGTTTTTATTTCATTCTGCAGCCTGCCTCTGATCATCATTGAAATGCCTGTCTTGCACCAATTCTTTCCCCACCGCACAGATTAAGCAAAATGATAAATGTGCTAAATTAAATTAAAGCAGAAATATCGTTCTATGGGAAGAGGAATTACAAAAATGTCCATCTAGTGGAATTGTGCTGGTATTGCAATAGCGTCTAAGTCATTATCCTGTCTTACATTGTTATGTTATATTATAATTATTATTATTATAAAGGCCAAAGGCTGTCGGGGCCGGCGGTCACTAACAACTGTTATGAGGTCACTGAAGCACACTGAAAATTAGGCTTTACTATATAGCATTTGTACCTTTTTATATTTCTAAGTAATGGCAAATGTTTTATACAAATATTGCAGATATTCAGAGAAAATGTATAGCTATATTAAACCAACTATAAAATGTAACACTGGGTCAAATAGATAATTTGTGAATATCATATTAAAATACCCCAAAACAATAATTAACTTTTTAAAGGTCTATTCAATACCACAGATGTAACTGACATTCTGCCATTCTAAAAATTACAGGTAAAAGCACAAAATCAAGTATTTGAAATGCTACAGTATTTTCCTTTTCACAAATAATTTGTATTCACTTTCAATTTGCCTTTGAATGTCCTAGAAAAGATTACTACTCAATTCCCTATCACTGCCCCTTTCTCCTTGCACAACTAGCCCTCTTCTGGGAGTGTCTAATCACTGTCTGTGTTGGCCCAGCATCTCTATCCCTCCCCCGCCCAGTAAACATTTATGTAGCTGCCATGCTGGAGCACAGGGTGACAACAATGAGTCTGCTGCGGCTTCTGACATCACATCCAAGATGGCGGCGTCAAGCAGAAGCTTGTACAAGTGAATTATTATTATCATTACACAGGACCTATACAGCACGAACAGTTTGCACAGCACAATACAATATAAAGGGATACAATTAAAGACAAGAAGGTTAGGAGGATCCTGATTATGAGAGCTTACAATCTAAAAGGGAGAGGCATGCATAAAATACTAAAAATGCATATTTAATCATATAATATGGCATAGGTGTCAGGCATAAAGCAACCAAATGTACAGGGCTTAGTAACTGGCTTAGCCGTATGAATCTACAGCCAGAGTTTGTACATAAAAAATTGAGAAATATGATAATGAATATACCATCATTGTTTAGAAAATAAACCTTTTATATAAAAAGTGGGCTAAAGAAAATGTGAAGATGTTTTCTGGGGCAGCCCTCATTTTTTTAGCATACAACACTAGAAACTTCAAATCTGAAATCTACCACTTCCGGGAGACCGGCCATGGTGAATTACATCAGCAGCTCGGGCCCCCTCCTCCTCCCTCCCCTTCTGCCAGGCTAGTGAGAGAGCACAGCACGCTTCCCGCATGCGCAGTAGGGACCAGGTCGTGAAGCCGAAAGGTTATGCCCCGTACACACGGTCGGACATTCTGACCACAAAATCCGTCAGATTTTTTCCGACGGATTTTGGCCGAAATTTGTGTTACACACACACGGTCGGACAAAGTTGTTGGAAAATCCGATCGTTCCAAACGAGGTGACGTACAATACGTATGATGGGCATTACGTAGAGGCCAGTAGCCAATAGCTTTCGTCTCCAAATTTCTTATGAGCATGCGTGGCACTTTGTGCGTCAGGATTCTCTATGCACGATCGGAAAAAGTCAGATCGGATTTTGTTGTCGAAAAATTTTAGATCCTGCTCTCAAATTTTTTTCCGTTGGAAATTCCGACGGAAAAAGCCCGCTAGAGCCCACACACGATCGGATTTTCCGACAACATAATCCGATCGGACTTTTATATCCAGTTATTTGGATATATTATTAGTATTTCAAATATTCTTTTATATGTTTTCATTCTTATACTTTCCTATTGTTTTGCCCATTTCCTGTGATCCTGAGATCACGGAACATATGTTCCTCAGTCTCCTCCTGCCAACCTGAAGCTGGTGGATACGTGGGGAAAGGGGTTGCATTGTGAAAGTGATTGGCCAGCTATACTGCCACCTGGATCCGTTTCACGTTACAGTCAGTAGCTGGCTTAGGAAATAGAGCCCAAGCTGATGGCTGTTGTTGCAGCCAACATCTCCTGTTTGACCTTTCACTCTTATATATATAATTTTGTTTATTAGGTATGCACCAGGGGCAATTTATTAAGGAAATAGTCTTTTCAGTTAGTAAATTGAACCTTAACAACCAAATCAACTGCTGAAAATTTTCAAAAAAAGGAGTTTCCTTTTTTACACGATTAGAGCCTACAAAAAAAGTGCTCTTAGCTTAAATTTGCATATGGTTGCCAATGCATGGGGTGCCCATAGTAATTAATGGCACCCCCTCTTGTCTGCTAAAGAGCTGAATGTTTCTGTATGGGTCGGGAAAGAGGCTGATTGTGCACCACTCCCGAACCTAGCCTTAGTAAATAAATTGTTGAAAGTATCAAATTTAGTTTGATATCCAACAGTTCTGGGACATTTGTAGGAATGCTGGTGTCTTCTGACAGTCTTTCTTATCCTTTTATATGATATAATTATTTATTTTTCTAGATGTACCAGTGCAAAGATCTATACACAGATCATTTACTGGGAACACTTTATCTACAGCTATCTATCCTCCAGCAGCTATCCCTATACTGCATCCTAAGTACACATAAACATCCACTTTTTTTGTATTTTCCACTAAAAGTTATCTCACACAGTATCCTATTGATCTTCCAGCAGCAGCGCTTTCCTGCCGCAGCAGCAGTTTTCCTATAACACAACTTGCAATAGCAATTATGGGCAACACCATCAATAGTGAGCAGAGAACAGTGTGTGCCTGTAGAAGTGCTATCTTTGAGGTAAATAAAAACAATATATAACCTATACGGCAATATGCTGAGTATGTTTTCTTCATAAGAAGAGACAACGAGAATGAAATTCTCCTGGAGTGCAAACGAAGATTATTAAATCAGCATGCAATAACCTATACACAGTGGAATTTCCAAAAGTCATTAGTATTTTCTGTTGTTATATGTTCATATCTATACAATGCAATACTGCTGAAATGTACAGCCCAGTTTCAGGCCTGGAATTACAAACCTGGAAAGTCAGAGTCCCTTCACCTAAAGTAGAAATCCACCTAATTTATTTTCCCATGGATTCTCCCCTGTAAAAATATTTCCAAGTTCTACTTACTTTCTTGACTTTCCTATTGTTTTGCCCATTTCCTGTGATCCTATCATGTCGTTCACAGGCTCCCCCCTAGGGGGCGTGCCATCATGCAGACTGGACTGACAGTAGTTCAGCGCTGTTCAGTTCTGGAAATATGGCAGCTACCCACAACCAGTAAAAGAAAGAAAGGAAGCCGTGGTGACATTACTGGACCAGTAAGAACACATGAAGAAAAACGGTATGTAAAATGGTTGTTAATAATGGTCAGCTTTTATTTATTTATGTAGCACAATTTAAGTAAACCAAGAGTTTAAAAAAAAATGTTAGTACTTAAAAAGTGTCACTGCATATAAAGTGTTAGGTGGAGTTTGTCTTTAATTTGTTCATCTAAATCTAAATCAAGTGCATCTAACATTACCCTCTCCCCAGATTGACAAAGATATTGTCCAAAGATGTCTCCGTTGCTTCTCCAGTGGAGTGAAGATTATTAATAGTATTAATGGCTAGATCACTAGGTGGAGAAAAAAAAGTTGTAAAAAAAATAATGAAGCCCCCACATTTTAGGACTGCTAAGCTGCAATATATTAACTGCTTCAATAACAAACACCCCCTTCCTGCCCAGGCCAATTTTCAGCTTTCAGCGCTGTCGCACTTTGAATGACAATTGCGCGGTCATGCAACACTGTACCCTTATGAAATTTTAATCATTTTTTTCCACACAGATAGAGCTTTCTTTCGATGGTATTTAATCACTGCTATTTTTTTTTTTTTTTGCAAAATAAATGAAAAAAGGGCAAAAATTTGGAAAAAAATATTTTTTTTCCTTTCTTCGTTTCTATTATAACATTTTGCAAATAAAAAATCTTTCTTCAAAAATTTAGGCCAAAATGTATTCTGCTACATTTCTTTGGTGAAAATAACAGAAATCAGTGAATGTTATTTAGTTTGTAGGAAAGTTATAGAGTCCACAAACTATGACATATAGCTGAAACTTGATCAATCCTGATGTATTGACGGCCTATCTCATTTCTTGAGGCCCTAAGATGCCAGGACAGTAAAAAAAATCCTCCTAATGACCACTTTTTGGAAAGTAGACAGTCCAAGGTATTTAGTAAGAGGCATAGAAGTTGTAATTTTTTGTTACAATTTGTTGGAAAATTAAGAAATACATTTTTTTTTGCAAGTGCCGTACAGCATCGTCAGTTGACTGGTGTGGCAGTGATCAGGGACACAGACTGATGACAGTGTGTAAAAAATAAAAAAAATATATAATTTTTTTATTTTTTTTTAATCTATTATTAATTTTTTTTTCTTATTTATCTTTTACATACAGTGACAAGAGCAATACCATGGGGGGGGGGGGGGGGGGTATCAGGAGCTCATCACAATAGTGCAAAATAAAAGGCATGTAACAAGCCTTTCATTGTGTACAACTGTCGTGTGATCTGCTGTGATTGCCCACAGCAGTCACATGGTACCGGCAAGGGGGCCGATACAGTGGTCTGTCATCGGCTGTGTCCGGTGGACACGACTGGTGACAGATCGTGCCATAGCATGGCCCGTGTGGCGTGTGCAAAATGCGATCCTGGGAGGATGTCATATGATGCCCTCTCAGAACAACAGTCATTTGACAATAAGCTGGGCAGAAAGGGGTTAAAATATATTCCATTTTTGTTTTTTTGCTTAATTCCACTTTACAGTTTCTCCCTAGATGTGTTGCTATATGTATCTGTTTATATAACTAGTACAGATAGATTAATTGCACTATGCAGTCACATAATATCAAAATATCTCCTGTTTCCAGAGGCTACGATCACATACAGTCAGGTCCATAAATAATGGGACATCGACACAATTCTAATCTTTTTGGCTCTATACACCACCACAATGGATTTGAAATGAAATGAACAAGATGTCCTTTAACTGCAGACTTTCAGCTTTAATTTGAGGGTATTCACACCCATATCAGGTGAACGGTGTAGGAATTACAACAGTTTGTATATGTGCTTCCCACTTTTTAAGGGACCAAAAGTAATGGGACAGATTAACGATCATCCATCAAACTTTCACTTTTTAATACTTGGTTGAAAATCCTTTGCAGTCAATTACAGCCTGAAGTCTGGAACGCATAGACATCACCAGACGCTGGGTTTCATCTCTGGTGATGCTCTGCCAGGCCTCTACTGCAACTGTCTTCAGTTCCTGCTTGTTCTTGGGGCATTTTCCCTTCAGTTTTGTCTTCAGTAAGTGAAATGCATGCTCAAATCGGATTCAGGTCAGGTGATTGACTTGGCCATTGCATAACATTCCACTTCTTTCCCTTAAAAAACTCTTTGGTTGCTGTTGCAGTATGCTTCGGGTCATTGTCCATCTGCACTGTGAAACGCCGTCCAATGAGTTCTGAAGCATTTTGCCGAATATGAGTAGATAATATTGCCTGAAACACTTCAGAATTCATCCTGCTGTTTTTGTCAGCAGTCACATCATCAATAAATACAAGAGAACCAGTTCCATTGGCAGCCATACATGCCCACGCCATGACACTACCACCACCATGCTTCACTGATGAGGTGGTATGCTTTGGATCATGAACAGTTCCTTTCCTTCTCCATACTCTTCTCTTCCCATCACTCTGGTACAAGTTGATCTTGGTCTCATCTGTCCATAGAATGTTGTTCCAGAACTGTGAAGGCTTTTTTAGATGTTGTTTGGAAAACTCTAATCTGGCCTTCCTGTTTTTGAGGCTCGCCAATGGTTTACATCTTGTGGTGAACCCTCTGTATTCACTCTGGTGAAGTCTTCTCTTGATTGTTGACTTTGGCACACATACACCTACCTCCTGGAGAGTGTTCTTGATCTGGCCAACTGTTGTGAAGGGTGTTTTCTTCACCAGGGAAAGAATTCTTCGGTCATCCACCACAGTTGTTTTCCGTGGTCTTCCGGGTCTTTTGGTATTGCTGAGCTCACCGGTGCGTTCTTTCTTTTTAAGGATGTTCCAAACAGTTAATTTGGCCACACCTAATGTTTTTGCTATCTCTCTGATGGGTCTGTTTTGTTTTTTCAGGCTACTGATGGCTTGCTTCACTGATAGTGACAGCTCTTTGGATCTCATTTTGAGAGTTGACAGCAACAGATTCCAAATGCTAATAGCACATTTGACATTAACTCTGGACCTTTTATCTGCTCCTTGTAAATGGGATAATGAGGGAATAACACACACCTGGCCATGGAACAGCTGAGCAGCCAATTGTCCCATTACTTTTGGTCCCTTAAAAAATGGGAGGCACATATACAACCTGTTGTAATTCCTATACCGTTCACCTGATTTGGATGTAAATACCCTACAATTAAAGCTGGAAGTCTGCAGTTAAAGCACATCTTGTTTGTTTCAAATCCATTGTGGTGGTATATAGGGCCAAAAAGATTGGAATTGTGTCGATGTCCCAATATTTATGGACCTGATTGTAATAAATGTCTCTGCCCAGTAACTTAAAATGTGAAATAAACCTCTTTGTTCAACTTTACTTTCTCAATCAACATTAACTTTTTTTAATCCTTATGCTGCTAGCATTAGTAAATACCATAAATAGGAAGATATATTATATTTACTTATTTTAGTTTTTTCTTTTTTTACATTTCTTCAGTTGATCTGTTATATCAATTGCAGGGGGCACACGAAAAAAATGCCTCTGCACTATGAGCAGGCCCAGTAAGACTTTCTTGCCAACTCTCCTTTGGATTATGTGACTGGCTTGGCACTATCTGCGCTGCATGTCAGGGGCCATGTCATACTATTTTTGTAGCAGCGAGTTGTAGCTGCTACAACATCTATTTCTGGTGCTGGGGAAAAAAATACAGTCAATGAAAAATCTGTGTTGTAAATACTGCAGAATTCCAAGTGATTTGTAGTTTGAGCAGCATTTGATGTTAACTACAGAATCGCCAGCTTCAGTAGCTAATCATGTTATCGGGTGCAGTGGCTGAAGACCATGGCACACAAGTGACTTGCAGATGCCTAGGTAAGCAGTAGTCAGCCACAGCAACAACTCTGTAGCTACAAATCATCAGAGAGCTACAAATGTATGGTACAAAGTTGCTAGTATGGTATATAGATGAAGAAAACAGCAAGAAGTGAAGATATAAAATACAGGCCCCTTAGGAGAAACGAGGGAGGGGTAGCCTAAAATCTGCTCCGAGGCAAAGGCCTATGCTGTTACACCACTGTTACCTTCTGTACTGAATTGCAAGTAATCCAAAACACTGCAGCACTGGCAGAGAATCTGCAGTATGAGCACCACTTCTGTAAGTGTTAAATGTATAAATTCCCTGAAGCCTAGTGTGCTTCAAACAGATATGCTGCATATGTTGTTTCAGTACCTAAGCAGGCATAACTCCATGACCCATAAACACTGGTATCTATAATAAGAAACTGCACTGGTCTACGGCATGTCATCCAAAGACACATCCAACCACCAATATTATAGGGGGCTTTGTGACTACAATACCATGGAAAAGGCAAACAGTGAAATGCAGTTAATCACACAGGTTTACTTTAATGTTTTTAAGCAAAAAACACACCTATATATATCTGTTTCTACAATCAGTGGTCTCAAAGTTATGATTAAACGTGATTGTTAAAGCCAATAATGTAGCTTAATGAGTAATGTAAAGGTCTAAGAAGAACTCTAGAAGGCTCTCCAGCCCTTGTGGTAAATGCATGGGTTGCCAGACTGCCACCTTATGTCTTCTCAATGGCCTGATTTAGAAGTTAAAATTAACATGTTCTTTACCGATTAAGTGAAAAGTAACAGGTTAATTTGATAGCCAAACCCCTCCACTGCTAACACTTACCTTCCCCACAATTCATTGATACCCTGTTTACATACCAGGGACCTGAAAAAAAAGCCCTGTCTAAGCAAAATAGCAAATAGTTACATGATGAATATTGTAATATCTAATATAAAACATTGTAAAAAAGTAGAGTTATGTTGATGATATAACGTTTTTGTTAAAGTGATTGTAAACGTACCTCCTCTTTTCAGGTCCCTCACTGGGACTCTTGGCTCCTCCTCTTCTCGGTGTACCACCATAGAAAGCTACTTCCTATCATGGCTACACCTAAGGGCTGGATCATGAGCCATGCTGTCTGTGTTCCATAGACAAAGACAGCATGACTCGGCCCTGCCTCCCGCTCCCTCCTCACAGGATCTGATTGACAGCAGTAGGAGCTGATGGCTCCCGCTGCCTCCGCAAGGCCTGTGAGACCGGTGAGAGGAGAGAGCCGCTGCAGATGGGCACAGTGCTGGATTTAGATTGGGCTCAGGTAAGCATAAGTGGGGTGGGGGGGGGGGGCAATTTTACCTAAACATTTTTTACCTTAATGCAAGGAATGCATTAAAGGGGTTGTAAACCCTCGTGTTTTTTCACATTAATGCATCCTATGCATTAAGGTGAAAAAACTTCTGACATTGACCAGCCCCCTAGCCCCCCTGTTTTACTCACCTGAGCCATTCGTTCTCTCGGCAGAGACGCAATGTACCTCTCTGCCCGGGGTTCTCGGCTCTTGATTGGATAGATTGATAGCATCGCAGCCATTGGCTTCCGCTGCTGTCAATCAAATCTAATGACGCGGGTGCCGGGGGGCGAGGCCAAGTCCGACACTCTGTGTCTATGGACGCAAATGCTGTACTCAGGAGCGCGCCTGCAAGGTAACCCCCCAGAAGAGCGCTTCTCCCAGGGGGTTTACAGATGCGAGGAGGAGCCGTGAGCGCCGCCGTGGGACCCCAGAAGACAATGATTGGAGCCACACTGTGCAAAACGAACTGCACAATGGTGGCAAGTATGATATGTTTGTTACTTAAGAAAAAAAAAAGGTTTACAATCACTTTAAGGTAAAAAATGTTTAGGCTTTACAACCACTTTAAGTTCTTGTAGGCATATGTATATGTATGTATGAATGTATGTGTGTGTCCTCGTGTGTGAGGACTACAAAGTCTTTTCAGAGCGAGCCCCTTAATGGATGTACAGCTTGTAGTTCCCCTATAGTGTGAAGCAGCAGTTAGCTTCTCAGCAAAATAATGTATTGCTGTTAACATTCAAGTCTCAATAAAGCTTCTGGCCTCTTTACCTTGTATCAGAGGTGGGAAGAAGGCAAAACTGTTACATATATATGCATATTTATTATATTGTATATAATTACAAATACCGCAATACGTATACATAATGTAATGTTCTTTTCCTCAATTAATGTCCTAATTGAGAAATATTACAGTAGAGAAAAACATTCTTAATGAAGTCTTTAAAGCCCTTTCACATGGGACAGATTCTCTTCTGCAAGCTGATCCCCCGCTGGTCGGAAGAGAATCTGTCCCATGTGAAAGGGCTTTAAAAAGTTCATAAAGAATATGTTTTTTTCTACTGTAATGATCATAGCAGGGTGGAAGGATGACACATCTGTGTCTGCTGCAGAGTGGACTTGAAAAGAGCCCACTCTGCGGTATGGGCAGTTTGGAATAAATGTACTTTGCTGTACGTTTACACCCGACTATCTCCGATCCACTCTGCCTACACAGAAGAGGACTGTGTCCCCTTCTGTATTTTTTTTTTAGCGGACCTGAACTGAACCTGAGGTATTTGAAATGGGGGGGTTGTATGAGCCCATGCATAATTATTATACACGATTTTAATTAATAATTAATACTAATTAATTAATACTATTTGTCTAATTAATACTATTCGTCAAAATTGCTTGAAGCTTTTAAATACAAAAAATATAGGTTCTCCAATATTCTAATAAGTTCCCAAACTGCTCAAATAAAAATAAAACAATTCAATTAATTGTAAGGTTTATCCATTTAAACATATTATTATTAAAAAGCTTGTATGGACTTCTATGGATCACAGGAGTGCAATTGCTTTTGCACTCCTGTGACCTGTTTTCACCAGAGAGTGGGTTGCAGTCTGCTCTCTGCTGACATCACTGATTTCAGTCCAGGCACCACATCATCCCGACCACGGAGTCTGGATCCACCGGGTGCCTGGACTGACACCTGTCTAAGCCTCTCGCCCCCTCCACAGCTCGGTGCTCCGGTGAGAGAGGAGGGAAAAGAGCAGAGAGCTGTGACTGACAGTCCACAGCACTCTGCTCACGGAGCTCTGAAAACCGAGTGATTGGCGGTATTCGATCGATTGGTTCTCAGTGTAGAGTTGCTGGGGGGACAGATGCAGCATCAGACCGATGCTGCATCCACCTAGGTAAGTATGATTTGAGGGAAAAAAAATCCTTTACTTCTCTTTTAATATTCTTCTCTTGGGCCTACTGGTTAGCTACCCAGGTACTGAGCAATGCAACTTGGGAGAAAGGGATTGAGAGTCAAATGATTCCCGATATCAAAAAGTTGTGGGTATTTTATTAGAGGAAGAATGGGGAGGTGGGGTAGTGCACGGCTGGTATGTAACTGCAGTGATGGGAGCAAACTATCAAGCAAGCCCACTGCTTTACCTGAATGGGCAATGTGTAGGTTCACTTTAAAGTAATACTGAAGTCTCATTTTTTTTCTTTAAAAATAACAAACATGTTTTACTTACCTGTTCTGTGTAATGGTTTTGCAGCCCAGTTCCTCCTCTTCTCGGGTCCCTTATTGGCGCTCCTGGCCCCTTCCTCCTGCTAAGTGCCCCAACAGTAAGCAGCTTGCTATGGAGTCACCCAAGTCGAGCCACTGCTCTGTATGTCCATTCAGATACAGAGCCGTGGTTCAGCCCCACCTCCTCTCTCTCCTCAATGGCGCCGCACTGCCATCTCAGCCAATGAAGAAGGAAAGTCCTGGGCAGCCAACATTCTTCTGCAACATTCTTGGATTGATGGGCTCAGGAAACTATTAGGTGGCTGAAAGGGGTGGGCTGCTACACACAGAGTTTTTTTTTTAATCTTAATGCATAGAATGCATGAAGATAAAAAAACTTCTGACTTTACAATCACTTTAAGCTCTTGCAATGTGTGTATGTACTGTATGTGACTGCATAAATGACAGAGCCGTGTTTTAGGGTTTGTGTTTAAAAAAATCTCAAGTACCTGTGCTGATTTTCTGATATGTACCAAAAAGAGTTAGTATCTATGAGCTGGCTTGAGCTTTGTTGAGTTGCTTAACCTCAAGCTTTCCCATTGCTAAGTGTGAGCCCTATTGCTGAGACATCATTTCACCCAGTTGGAAAACCCCTGGGTGTGATAACAAGCACCTTTGAGAGTCAGAACCACTTATTACACCCCCTAGGTTAGCCCTAAATCTCTTGATTCTCATCACAGCATCAAGCCATTTAGGGTCACCCTTTGAAGTTGGCAGGTTAGTGTTATCAGAACAAGCACACAAGATTGTATTAAGAATAGAGGGAGGAAAAGGAAAGACAGATAGGAATATAACTATACTGATTTAATCATGCTAGAAATTCATTCGTGCTCAGTCAGCAAGGTTAACAAATGGAAACAAATAACAGTTTTCTCCCAGAAAGGTAAAATAGATGTCTAGAGTAACAACAGAGATCAGGCAGATCAACAATACATAAATCAGCCAGCCACACATTTCATGTGCTGTTTTTATTGCAATACTTACAGCGAGCGCAGAGACATTAGACGCATGACATAATCATGACAAGTGATTATCATAATGCATTGTAAATGATGACTCATCCCAGACGTTAAACGTACATATGAGACCGTTTAAGACATTGGCATGAATAGTCTCTAGGGGAAGATGAATTCCTGATATAACCTAGCTTGTATAAGATTTATGTTTTATTCGATAAAGTATACCAGTAAATACCATTTACACTATAATATTTCATACCTAGGATTTATAGGCTGATATTGTACTTATCCACAAGAAGGTTAGTAAGGTGGAAGCTGACAATTACAGGCCAGTGCGTTTTACATTTGTTGTAGTCAAGTTAATGGAATTACTCCTAAAAAGAAGGATCATTCATCACTTAAAAACTCACAGTTTGCTGTACTGAGGGCAGATCATGTCAGACTAATCTGATTGGATTTGACTATATCACTAATATTTTGGACCAGGGTGGTGCTGTGGACAAAGCATATCTTGATTTAAACAAAGCATTTGATACAACTCCACATAACAATCTAAAGTCAGGACCTAACCTTGGGGGTTACTGAATGGCACCCTTTAAGAAAAACGAAAAAAAGAAACTATCAAGCTTCCAATAAAAAGATGGCATGAAGAACACACATCACCCCCCACAGTAGTGTCCTCTGCCCCTTCACATCACCCCCCCCCACTGTTGTGTCCTCTACCCCCCATAGCACCCTGCCCTCTGAAAGCAGCGTCCCCTGCCTCCCCATCCCCCCCATCCCCCAAAGATCCATTTCTCATCACAATCCCCCCCCACTGCAGTATCCTCTCCCCCCCTCCAACAGAATCTATTCTGTCCCCTTCACATCACGCACCCCCCCCCCCCCCATAGAACCCCTGCCCTCTGAAAGCAGTGTCCCCTGCCTCCCCCAAAGCAGTGTCCTCTGTCCATTTCTCATCACCCCCCCCCCCACTGTAGTGTCCCCTTTCCCCCCTCCAACAGAGTCTACTCTGTCCCCTTCACATCATCTCCCCTCCCCCCCTTCCCCCCTTCCCCCACATACACATTGTACTGTGTAGGTAGCACTTCCTGCTTGCTAGCGTGTGTATAGCAGAGAGGAGATCCGGAGACAGCATAGTGCTGAGTGCAAGGCGGGAGCAGGAGCTGTTGGAGCTAACATTTCCTAATAACAAGCTGGTGATTGGTTGCTAGGACTGCATAGCACCCAATCACTGAGGCAGCTCCCGCCCCCACTCCCCATCCAGCACTTTGCTGCCTCTCACTTTCCGCTCTGCAGTGGACATGAGAGTGGCAGAGGCTGGGGGGAGGCAGAGCCATGTTCATGAACCCCCCCCCCACCCCTCCACCCCTCCATATAGATCTTTAGTTAGACCTAATTTAAAATACTGTGTCCAGTTCTGGAGACCTCACTTACACAAAGATATTGATAAGATAGAATGAGTCCACAGATGGAAAAAAATGTACAATTAAATGGAAAACTTTTTTAGCTGTGGACAGAGCAGAGATGAATTGGAAGACCTTTCAGTTTTTATTGCTGTCTATGACCCCATTAGGGAGATTCACCCTCTCTATTTATCCTGTTTACCATTATCATTGAAAGTGAAAGTAAAAGAAAATCCCAAATTTGCCCCCAGAAATGTCTTCCAATGAGGATGCTAGTCCTGGTGACATGGAGTTCCCCAAGGGATTTCCTCACACTTCCTGTTTTGGCTATGAGAAAGGAAGTGAGGGGAATTCTCCCAATGGGAAACAGATGGCAAAAAATAAAATGGACAAGGGTAATGACCCTCCCTTACTCTATCCAAAATAAAAAAAAAAGTTTGCCCATAGTTGTACTTTAATATATACGAAACAACAATAGAGTCCTTAAGCGCTAAAAATGTCAGTCATTAAAAATCATTATCATGTCATATCCAGTATTTAAAAATGTCTGGACCCCAGTGCAGCTGCCAACCTCTGGAGAAAATTAGACATCAAAAAAACACAAAAAGCACAGGACTTGGAACACACTTGCTGACATTAACCCCTTGTCATCTGGATCTATGGCAGTATCGTATTTATTAATTTTTGGAGTATTTCAATGATGATAATGAGCTTTACTTTTTTCATCTGACAGTTGTTTTTAATTTTTTTAATTTTAGCGTGCATTCAATAAATGAACTTGATTAAGCATATCATTTTCAATAGTTCTTTCATTTACTGGTCCCATTGAGCGCTGCTTTTTGTGTATTTTTCTACTTTAATATGTGCATTCTGGAAGATAGAAAGGAAAGAGGAGATATGTTTGAATTCTTTAAATACATCAGGGGGGTGAATGAGATTCAGGGAGGGCAGTATATTCAATTTGAAGCCAAGATAAATAATATGGGGACATGACCTCAAACTAGCAGGAGGAAAATTCAAAACTATATTTAGAAAATAGTATTTTAACAAAAGAGTACTTGAAAAAAAAAAAAAAAATATATAAATATATATTATATATATATATAAGAATTGGGAAGACTCAATGGACCATTTGATCTTTTTTTATGATGTCACTCATCTATGTTTCTAAACGCAGTCTGCGAAATAATGATATAACACTTATATGTCCAGTAGACACGTGGGGGCAGCAGATGAAACCACAGCACACTGAGGGAGACCAGGCTTCTGAAACTTCCGATGCTGAACAATTTTAGCAAGTGTAACTCAAAACTATTTTAACTAGCAACAGAGTCTCCTTAGATGGAAAATACATTTGGGGAATTCATAAAGGGTGTCACTTTCTGCTTTACATTTGATTTACAGCGCATGCCAGTGGGCAGCTTTGTAATCCACCCAAAGCCAATCTGATGGGGAACTAGCCTCTCAGTTCCCCATCAGGTTGTGCGCCAACTTAGTGACAAGTCATTTTCCAAATATGGACATTATCCATATTTTGATAATGACATCACCTGTATCCTCGTTTACATCTAGATATCCACCAGGGAATTTCCCAGTCGACATCTAAATGAGGCCAGAGATACAGCGCTGTGTGGGAAGCAGTCACATTCATGACCGCTTCTCAGCACAGGTGAAGCCCACTCTGACTACTGGGGTACCTCTGTATGCCAGCTCAGCCTTAATTACCACAAATTTCCTAATCTGAGAACTGGCGGTAATTATTTCAAAATCCATCGCTGTCACATTAACAGGTTCTTCAGGTGGAGGTAGAATTTGCTACACGTGTTGATAATATTACCAACACTGGTGCAAATGCTTGCCTGAAATAAGTGTAGGTCGCTACTACTGCCAGAAAAGTGCCGTGAGGGCTGTTTTGAATTCCCCTGATAATTTTTTTAGAAAACACATTAGTGAAACCAATAACACATACAATTATTTACATAAAACTGATGTCTTCTACATATTTCCCTAAAGATTACTCAGAAAATACTACATATTTCTTTTGAACTTTACATATATTTACATATTTCCCAACTTTCTGAGATAAAAAATAGGGACATCCTTTAGCACAAAGAGTGTAGAGAAAAGAAACACCCCCTGTCATGCCCCTAGTTATGTGGCTCGTTAAAACTTAATAAGAAAAAAATGATTGGCTATATACAACATTTTATAACTTTATTTCCTTTATACTGGCTTTTTAAAACAATTTGATAATAAAAAGTTTTATGTGAGAGGATTAGTGTAGTGTAACATCTTTCGATAGTTAAGTATTGTATTTATTATGGAGTGTGTACTGTTGGTAAATGATATAAAACTGTGGAAGACTGCCCTCTGTATCATCTACCCCCACCGCGCCGCAGGTGTGTAGGCTATAAAATTAGTGAAGGTATAAAAGTGCAAGTGTAAAACATATATATATAAATAGATCAATTTATTATGGAGGCCTACACAAAATAAGGGACAACTGAGAAAGAAAGAGGGACAGAGATTTGGTTCCAAAAAAAGGACAGTCCCTCTAAATGACAGCCAGTTGGGAGGTATGTATTTAGTATTTAGTATATCGGGGAGCCATATTTGCTTATTGCATAGGGAGTCTCTGCTCCCTGATTAGTGTCACAGTTGCTGATCCTCCTGGTAGCTACAGACCATGTGACCTTTGCCTAGGCCTTATGCCCCATACACACGGTCGGAAAATCCGACCACAAAATCCATCGGATTTTGTCCGACGGATTTAGTCCGACACTGGTGTTGCATACACACAGTCGGACAAAGTTGTCGGAAAATCTGATCATTCAGAACGTGGTGACGTTTGTTGCCTACGACGGGACTACGTAGAGGCTAGTAGCCAATAGCTTTGGTCTTGTAATGTGATCTGAGCATGCGTGGCACTTTGTCAGTCGGAATTCGCTACACACGATCGGAATTGGTGTGATCGGACTTTGTTGTCGGAAAATTTTTAGAGCAGGAGATACAACTTTGGCCGATGGAAAATGTCCGATGGTGCCTACACACGGTCGGAATTTCCGACAACATTGTCCGATAGGACAGAATCCATCGGAAAATCCGACCGTGTGTATGGGGCTTTAGACTACACGAGGGATCTTGAAAGCTATTTTTTTTATTAATGACAAGAAAAAAAACTTTAGGGGTGGTTCACACCAGATAAGGTTAGACTGTGACCAATTCAGCGTATTCCCACTGCATCAGCAAAATGTCTTGTCTCCTATGTACCCAGTTTACACCATTGCGATGTAGAAGTGGGCATGACGTGCTGAATAAAGTACTGCATGCAGGACTTTTTTTTAACGCAGTGCGAGGCAATCCACTGCCTCACACAGTGCAATCTGCCGAGCGGAGCATTTCATCACTGTGCTGAGCTCAGTCAGATCATACCGCACACCAGCCGTTACTTAATCCCTATGCTGCTAGCCTTAGCAAATTCAGTGGATACGAAGGCATACTATATATTCGTTGGTTCAGTTTCTTCCTGGTTTCTGGCCTAGGCCAAAATGATGACATACATGGGGATTTTTGGGGATTTTGGGGATTTTCATGGGGATTTTTTTTTTTTTTTTTATCTGGAGGAGGGGTAGAGGGACTTTTCCAGCTAAGCACGCCCTCCTGCCTGCATGCCTGAGCTAAAGGAAAATGGATTCCAGGAAGTAAATGCTACATAAATCATCTGCCCTTGCTCAAGATGACTACAGTTGGAATTCTAGGGGTGTTTTTCCAAGTGATTTCTCAACAAAATAGAGCATGAAGACGGGATGGATGGGTGAGTTTGCTTTGAAAAATAAAATTTTATTAAATAGTGTTTTCAGTTTATGGTGCTCAGATACAGTAAAAGTGGTGTTCCCATTATAAAAAAAAAAATTAAAAGTCAGCAGCTACAAATACTGCAGCTGCTGACTTATATATCCTGTCCCAGGGTCCAGCGATGCGGGGGATGGAAGCCCCGCTCGTCTCCCCCTCCGTTCGGCATCGTCGGCATTGTAACTGTGGGTGCCCGGCTGTGGCTTCACTTCACTTTTTTTTTCAATTATCGTTTTTATTAGTCGTTTCAGTGAGGTTGACAATACATAAAAGTAGGGAAGTCAGTGAGCTCAAATGCAAAAGTTAAACAACATGTTGTCTATACGTGGAACACCACTTTAAGTTCCACTTAAGTACCATTTTAAATAAAATAATAATGTAATTTGGTAAAGATGATGTTTGTCCTGTGATTCATTGGGATGTGGAATTTAATAATAAGTCTTCTGTAATATCTTCTTTCCGCAAACCTAAAAAACAGGGCAGTGCCCACCTTTTCTTCCCACTTACTACACGATATATATAATTTTCTCTAAAACTAGAGCCCTGTGCTAACATTTTCTTCTGCTGTAAAATCTATAACTCTTTCAGTAAACTAATAGTTTTGTTCTATAAAACTCCAGACTTTCTCTGACCTATTTCAGAGTATGCGTCCTTCAATAAATATCTTTAAAAAAAAAACTCCCAATGGGGAGTTGTTAAATTTTTTAGTGTTCCTTAACATCATTGTATCACATCCATGTTCCTCTTGGTTCCTCAGAACAGTAGTTCCTTGAGGTTCATCTTCAATTGAAGAACCTGGACCTTTGCCTACAGCAGGATCTTCACATTAACACCAGTAAAGTTATAATGCATATAAAACAATCTCTGTGTAAGTTTTCCTTTACAGATATAGTCCTAAATTATGTATAACCACAACACTTAGATTACAAGGCCGAACTCACCCTTTTCTGAAGAATATCTTACTGTTAGACAGGGCAGCGAAACAATCAACAAAAAGTGTTCCGGTCTCATTTTCTAGTGCTTATACAAGCTCCTAAAGCCCCAACTCTGGCTCTTGGAAATGTTCAAATAGTGTTTGTTAGCCAAACCCCTGCACCTCTATTTCACACAACTAAAGAATGTGTTAAAGTGTTATTAAATCCTTTAAAGTGGGGTGCCCCTTAAAAAAAAAAATGTTTAAAAGTCAGCAGCTACAAATACTGCAGCTGCTGACTTTTACTAATCGGACACTTACCTGTCCCAGGGTCCAGCGATGCGGGGGAACGAAGCCCCCCCTTGTTCCCCGCTCCGCTCACGGCGTCGGCATTCTTACTGTGGGCACAGCCGGGCACCCACTGCACATTGCGCGAGCGGCGCCGCGCGCTGTGATACGCCGCACAGTCATCTGGGACCTGTCAAGTGTCACAGATGACTGACTGCGCCGAGGGGAAGTGATGTCAGTGCCTGGGCACTGAAGGAGGCAGACTACGAAGGAACCCCTAGCAACAGGCATTTAGAGGTGAGTTACATTTTTTTTTTCCAATTATTATTTTTTTTTATATTTTTAAGCTATTTTTTTTTTTTTTGGGGGAAACACCACTTTAAGTTAAAAAGATAGTGTTGCAGACTTCAACACTTACCTTCTAGACCTGTGGTTGCTGTGCACTCCTATCAAAACGCTGTTTTCTCATGATCCTGTTTTTTGGTGGCTCTGTCCTCGGACAGAGTTCCATGGAGCCACCTTTCTATGTGCACCTCTGGCAGTGTACACTGAGGGAGCTATCCCTAAAATGGCAAACCACTCTCCAACTCCTCGTCTCCTCAGTATGCATGTTTCCTTACCCTCATTGTGTCTTTAGTATACACGTTCCCCCACTGTGTCCTCAGTGTGCTTGCTCCCCAATCTTTACACTGTGTTCCTTGTGTGTGCTCCCCCCACCTTCACTGTGTCCTCAGTGTGCATGCTTCTCTACCTTAATAGAGAAGCATGCATCTTAAATGCACGTGCTCTCCTACTTTTACTGCATCCTTGGTGTGCATGCTCCCCAACCTTCACCTTATCCTTAGTGTGCATGCTCCCTTACCCTTACTGTGTTCTCACTTTGCGTGCTCCCCTACACTCACTATATCCTCAGTGCATGTTCTCCCCCACCTTCACTGTGTCCTCAGTGTGCATACTCCCCTACCATCACTATATCCTTAGTGTGCATGCTCCCCTACCCTCTCTGTGTTTTCAGCGTGCATGCTCCACTATCTTCACAGTGTTCTCAGTGTGTACACTTCCCATAAGTTGAGAGAAACGACACAGAGCGATCTGAAGCCAGGAGCAGTGTAGAGATAAAAAAGTATATATTGGGCACATACCTTTAGTAAACAATGTACTGGGGAATGTTTCCCAGTACAGGATAGGAGAGCTGCATGTTTTTTCCAGTACACGCTGTGATAGGGTGTCCATCACTAGTAGATTTCACTCTACCAATTAACGTCAAAGAGTGTTAATGATCATAGTGTTCTATTTTCTATTGAAGAACATCAGCAAGTACATGAAGACAGTTTGGCGTCCCTGCCCTTTATTACGTTTATGGTAAGTTTTAATGTTGCATTACATTACAACTCACCATGACCTTAATGAGAGGTGTGGAAGCCCCAAAGTGTCTTGATGTACAATTTGCTGTGCTGAAGCAAATGTTTCTGAAAGTGAGAGTATAAAGTGAAATTCAAAAATAAATAAATAAGAAGAGTTGGTGATTCATCATGCTCCAATACCAGTTCCTCAGCTCATTGACTTGTGTGGCAGTTGAGGACAGCAAGGCCACATTAAAACAATATTGGATATGATGAATTATCCAAAGAAAAACAGAGAGAAAGACACAGTGTATAATGTTTATGTAGAAAACAAGAAGGGCAGTAGACATTTGCTCAATAACCCCTAATCATAATATCATATAAAGATACATATTAGAAACACTTTCACTTATTAATAAAAAAAAAAAAAATGTACTCATAAGGCCTCATGCACACTGGACGTTTTTTGACGTTTTTAAAGCAGCTGTTTTTGGCTGTAGAAGTTTTTTTCTACAGTCATTAAACTCTCCATCATGTTATCCTATGTGTCCATGCACACATAGGCTGTTATCAGCAGTTTTGGGCAGTGCCGTTTTTTGAGCAGTAAAAAAAAAAAAAAAAACTAGTGTGTTCTGAGAGAAATTTTTCAGCTGTAAAAACTTTCTAATGCTGATAAACGATCAAAAACGTCGCTCACCAGCGTTTTTGATCTATTGAAAAAAAAAAAAATGTAAAAAATATTTTTTTTCTTCAAAAAAAAATCAAAAAAACTCGGAAAAATGCAAAAAAAAGCTATTAAAACGCTAAAAAAAACGATATTGTAAAAACGTTGACATTTTTTAAAAAACTCACTACAAAGCTACTGACCTTTTTTATAGCGTTATTTTAACGTCCAGTGTGCATGAGTTCTTAAAATTGCAATAAATTACTACATGCTCTTAATAAAAGCTAGTTTCTAATACAAAAAACACAGTTTTACCTTCTCTATATATGCAAAATTTGCATTGTGTATATAAACTGACACAGTTGCTATAGACTTCAGTTTAAAAATATAATGTTCTTAGAATGAACGTCACATCTAACAGCTTTGGAACAAATAAAAAGTTGTATATGCATCCCTATTACATATGACATTCATAAGTGTCCCACAACAATGGCAAACTAAAGATTTTGCTCCAATGGCAATGGGGACCACAATAGAAAAAGAAAAATTGGTTTAAGCAGTGTTAAGTTACACAGCAATGGCTAGAGACCAAAGTTTGCATCGGATGTACTCAAGGAATCTATAAAATTGACCAAAAACCATTATAGTTTCCTTTTAAGTCATTTAGACGGCTTAATTTCACTTTTATACATTACACAATGAAATGCCTCTTAACAGCAGTTTCCAACATATAAAATGTTTGAAGAAAAAGGGGGGAACATTTGGGACTTTGTGTGAGACATAAGGGAAGGTTTACGCCTCTATCCCTGTGCTGAATGCAACATAAGAGGGGAGGTTATGGACTTTGAATGAGGTGTGTATGGTGAACCCAAACAATTAATGCAACTAAAAACATCCATATGTTTATTACTAAACCATTAAATGGCATGACATAATACAGCATAACATGCATAGTACAGTTGTCAAATTACATTGGAAAAATTGTTAATGACATGGCACATAACAGTAAAAGATACGCATACTAGATATTAGGCAGAATGTAGTATGGTAAAAAAAAATGTATACTGGATGCATTAAGGTAGGCTCGACGCGTTTCGTGTACTTCATCCACTCATCAGGAGCCATGTAGGAGGGGATAAATGACCATTATAGTCTAATGTAACTTTGAATCATCCTTTGATGTTTTCTTTTACTTCACCCTTTCATTCTGGTTCTATTATGGACACTTACTGACTGTGCACATAGATCACATTCTCATTCTGCCATCATGGTTATGGGCTCTACTCTATCCCTACATATCTACACACATTGATATGGTTATATATATATTTTTTACTCTAATTCACATATTTCAGAACTCCCATTAACCATGACATGACATATTCACTTTCCATGGGGGATTGCTGCTGCGCTCCCGGTTTTTCCTATTGGACCCCTTCCTCAGCTCCCTGGCCAGGCATATTTGCCCAGTCCTTGACGCTCACATGTTTTAGTTCATACATGAGTAATTTTAGTGATTCTAAGATCCCCATGTTGGTTGATACATTAGACTATAATGGTCATTTATCCCCTCCCGTTTTAGAACATGGATGAATGGCTCCTGATGAGTGGATGAAGTCCATGAAACGTGTCAAGCCTACCTTGATACATCTAGTATACATCGATATTCTAAATGGTTTTACCAATTTTACGTTTTTTTACCAGACTACATTCTTCCTAATATCTAGTATGCATATCTTTTACTGTTATGTGCCATGTCATTAACATTTTTTCCAATGTAATTTGATAACTGTACTATGCTATTTTATGCTGTATTATGTCATGCCATTCAATGGTTTAGTAATAAACATATGGATGTTTTTAGTTACATGAATTGTTTGGTTTCACCATACACACCTCATTCAAAGTCCCTAACCTCTCCCCTCTTATGTTGCATACAACATATAAAATGTTAAACATAAATTCCTGAAAAAAAATTTACACCAAGGGATTAGTCTGGTTTCTGTCCAGGGGTGTGAAGGTTGAGAATGTTCTGTCTTGATCTGTCACATAAAAAGCAATGAGAGGCTGGAAATAATGGTGCAGTACAATGCAGCTCATAGAGGCCAGCACAGGCACAGCCGGGGTCAAGGTGCTATGACACAGACAAGAAAAATACAGGAAAATAGGTGATATGATCTTCAAGAAGAAAATTCACCTGTGTATCCCATCCCTACTCTACCAGTAATAAGTTGCAGGATATTTCTAGTATAGATGGCACTGTGATTTTATTACTGCATATTAATAACGAGATTTTAAAAAACAGCTCTTAGGAAAACGGTGCAAAGGCTCCATTGTGTAGCAGAAAAAAATGGAGACAGTCGGTTAAAATGTTATGTCTGAAAATGAGTATCTTTGTATGACCAGCTAAAATAATAAAGTAGGTCTGTGATGATCTCACCCTCCTCAGTTCACTTGGGTCACTCCATGACCTGTAATAACCAATTACAGAAAGAAGGACGGAAACCGGATGACTGCATTGTGCAGTGTGTGTACCGTACTGTGTGTCAACAGCTCCGTATCTACTGCTCAAAGATGTCGGTGACCAGAGCTTTGGGATACTGATTGCAAACCTTACTTCGCTTTATTTTTGAAGTACCCTGCAGTGTTTTTGTGGAAAGGATTAAAGGATTTGTATCAGTCACTTCCTCTCATAGATCTCGCAGTTCACCAAGGGCATACATACAAACACATGCCACATGAAAGATGACAATTAACCCGAAAGTAAATATAAGATAGCAAGAAAGAAATTAGTTAAAGTGTCACTAAATCCATATTGTAAAAAAACTATCAATAAATACTATCAATTACACGCTGTTCATACTCACTCAGTCACTATGAGTTTCTATATTCTGCAAAAAAAAATTGGTTGATCCTGCTGTTCTCTATCTCCCCCTTCTGTCCATGTCCCCAAATGAGCTAGGGATTTTGCAGAGCAGTGTTGGCTCTGTGTATGCTCAGTTTTCAGTGAGGTTGTATGCTGAGCATTTCCTCCGTATCACATCTGAGCAGCCCATGTGACTATAGAGCAGTGTTTCTCAACTCCAGTCCTCAAGGCACCCCAACAGGGCATGTTTTCAGGCTTTCCATTATTTTGCACAGGTGATTAGATCAGTTTTACTGCCTTAGTAATTACCACAGCCGTTTCATCTGAGGGAAGTCCTTAAAACATGACCTGTTGGGGTGCCTTTAGGACTGGAGTTCAGAAACACTGCTATAGAGTCACACATGTGGGTGTATACACAGTGGTAAATGACAGCCCACTCCCTCCCTCCTCCACTATGTCCACTAACCAGCTAAACACAATGGGGGTAGAATATTACATGTAGATTGATGGAGGCTTCACCTCCCTCTTATTCTAAGACACAGACTGGAGGGGCGTGACACAGTTTGTGACTGACAGATATCCACCCACACCATGTTATTGCCAAAACATAATAAGGATTTGATGTCAAATATATATTGGTATAACAATTTAAAACAGTTTATTGATATTAATTATTTATTTGTACTCTGTATTCCAAAAGTAGTTTTTTTTTTTGAACATGTGACCAGCAGCAGAGGACTTCTGCTTATGTTTCCCTGCAGACAGGCTGAGAAGCAGTTGGGTCATGTGACAACTGTATACCAATTAGGAAAAAGGTAGATTTTTTTTTTGTTTTATTAATAACATAATGCCATCTTCCATATACAGAAAGAGAAAGGACAATGTAAATTAAACAGTCTGTGTTTAGTATCACTTTAACTTTCTCTATATCGAACTTATGTTTAAGGAAAAGTAGGGCCAAAGATCTTTTGGCCCTATTTGTCCTGTAGGTCACAGGAGTGCACTTCGTTCTGCACTCCCGTTACCCGTTTTTAAGCCAACAGCTTGCTAAGGTCCGCTGTCAGCTGACGTCACTGAGCCTCTCCAGCTCTCCAGAGAGATTCAGACTTTAATGGTGGGATCTACCAAGGTGCCTGGACCAGCAGCTGGCTCAGCCTCTTGGGCGTGTCGCCAAGAGCCTGAGCCGGCCTCTCCCGCCCCTGCACAGCCCTGCGCTCCATTGAGCCCTGGAGGGGCAGAGCAGAGAGCCAGTGACTGACAGTCACTAGCTCACTGAAGACTGGGAACTGAGCGATCAGTGGTCTTTAATTGCTCAGTTCTAGGTCTTAGAGGTTACATGACACAGATGCAGCATTGGGCTGATACTAAGTCCACCTATATGAGTAGGACCGTTTGTTTTTTACATTCCCATACGTCTCTTTCCTGTCGCATCATGGCAGCATACACATATGGGTTGTGGCTCCGCCCCCACAACCTGATAGGACCGCGTAGCTATTAAACCCTGAGAGGACCCCCGCCCCTACATTCTCCTTTTTTTCCTCACCTGACAAGACCGCAAGAACAGCACCTCTTACCGCTATCGCCCCAGCCAGGTTCAAGCCTCTCCTGGGTGGAAGTCCTACCTGTACAGCCTCTAAATGAGCTAAATGGGGGAACCCCACTCTGATGGTCTCAGGGGTATGTAAATGCTTCTCTTACCTTGACAAGCCTTAAATAGGCTTATAATGCAGCGGCCTCCAACCCTGTCCTGCACCATGGTTCTTGGGGCTTATGTGTATCTCCTGCACTCTGTTTTGTTCCAGGCATGTTCAGAACGCTGGGGACATCTTCCCCTCTCCCTCTAGGTTACTTCCGCCCGGCGCCGAGTGTCTCAGCGCTTCTGCGCAGGCGCGGGCGGCTAATACATCCATCCTATAGCCTTGCCAGGCTCCAAAATGGCGCCGGGACGCGCACGGCGCTTCTGCGCATGCGCGGGAGTGACGTCACCGCGTTGGGAACGGCGCCAAATTTAAAACGGTGTCAGAATCTCCTTTCCCTGTGGCTGTTTTGCACAGGAGAAAGAGAGATTTTGGTCGTTTTTTTTTGCAAAAACACTCATTTAGCTGCACCTGCTCCCCTATTAGCTTCTATTAAAGGTTAGTAAATTTTCTTCCCATTTCACCACTGCACCCCTTCTTACCTATGCTTACACTGACTTCCCTGCTTAAATAGATTTCCTTCATGGAGGCCGCTGCCCCAGCAGACCATCGCCCACCGACTAGGTAAGAGGGGAAGACGGGTAAGTAAGAAGAGGAAAAAGAGAGCCTGCCACTAACGCTGTCTAACCTGCACAGCCCTACCAGGTCATCAAGGTCATCACGGCGCTCAAGAAGGAGTCGCTCGGGCCACAGACAAAGTCGCTCGGATCGCGGTAGAAGCCGCTCAAGACGCAGAGATTACGGGTCAAGCCGCAGAAGAAGTCGCTCAAGGTCCTACTCCCGCCATGGCCATTCCTATCATAGGAGATCGCCTACGCACAGGCACCCCTCACACGCACAAGGTCTGCGTCCATCTGGGAATTCCTGCTGGATCTGCGGCGCAATAGCGCTGCCAGAAAAACTGGCCTGACGCGCGTGCTTCAATGAGGCAACCAGAGACAGAGAACCAGAACCAAGGGAGTTAGCAAAAGAATTACCTCTACAATCCGCAGAGCCAGAAGCAAGCAGAGCTATGCAGGGCACCTCGTCCTCCGCTTCCTCTCCGCCTAAAACGACAGATCCCCTGTCAGATAGCGAAGACGCGGAAATGTTTTCTGGATTCGATTTTACCTTAGTCGAGCCCTTCATTAAATCGATAAAGGAGGCTATAGATTGGGCCGAGGAGAAAGAGACCCCTCAGAAAGTGAAGAGATACTTCCCAAATCTCAAAAAAGATCCGGAAACCTTCCCGTTTATCGACGAGCTGGAGGATCTAATTAAAGAAGAATGGCAGAAGCCTGAGAAGAAGGCCAACCTCAGCAATAGGCTGACAAAGCTCTACCCCCTAAAGGAGCCTAATGCTAATCCCCTGACGTCCGCACCGGTAGTGGACTCCTCACTGATGCGTCTGGCTAGACATGTGACCCTCCCAATCGAGGATGCAGTCACATTTAAAGACGGGCTAGACAGGAAGATAGACCTCGATCTGAAGAAGTCCTACCTTTCTGCCGGGGGTGCATGTCGACCCGCAATAGCCCTAGCGGCTGTCGGAAGAGCCATCTCTAGTTGGTCCTCTAATGCAGAAAAGCTGGTAGCAGAGGGAATAGAACAGGAAAGGGTAATTGCCGCCCTCCAGGAACTCTCCCTCGCAGGCGACTTTGTAGCGGAGGCCTCAGTGGATATAATAAGATCCACCTCAAGGGCTATGCTTAGCTCAGTGACAGCCAGAAGGGCACTTTGGCTAAAGCCATGGTCGGCAGACCCAGCCTCAAAGACCAATTGGTGTAAAATTCCCTTTGACGGGGCTAACCTCTTTGGGGAAAAATTAGACTCGGCCATTTCTAAGGTCACCGGCGGGAAGTCAGGCTTGATTCCTTCAGACCGAAGGCCCAAGCAACAGAGACCACCAACCTTCAGGCGTAACCTCCCCGATAGGTATAGGGAAGCTAGATCCTACAGACCCGGGAGGGAGTATAGGAAAAACTGGAAGAACCCCCAGTCATCCTTCCTCAAGCTCCAGAAACCTAAGACCCCTACCCCGGGAGATCAGAAACCTTTTTGAAGGTGTGTCCGCCCAACCAGCTTTAGTGGGAGCCAGGCTCACGAAGTTAGAGCGGGTCTGGGCGGAAATGATAGAAGATCCTTGGGCAGTAGCCACGGTTCAATTGGGCCACAGGTGGAGATTCCGGAGACGACCAAGAGACCGGTTTTGCGTTACAAAAACCCCAGCATCTCAAGAGAAAAGGCTGCTAATGACCAAATACGTGCAAACTCTCGAGCACAAACAGGCCATAGTAAAAGTTCCCCTACTACAGAGGGGGAAAGGGGTCTACTCACCCCTATTCCTGGTGAGAAAGAAGACAGGAGATCTCCGTCCCGTCCTGGACCTAAAGGGTCTAAACCGATCAATCCGAGTCGAGACGTTCAGGATGGAGAGCCTACAATCAATCCTACAGGCTATAAATATCGGAGATTGGATGCTCTCCATCGATCTGCAGGATGCCTATCTTCACATCCCAATCCACCCTTCATACCAAAAGTTTCTCCGCTTTGCGGTAGATCGGCACCACTTTCAGTTCAGAAGCCTCCCCTTCGGGATTTCCACGGCTCCAAGAACGTTTACCAAGGTTCTACTCCCTGTAATAGCTCTACTAAGGGAGCAGGGCCTAAGAGTACACCACTACCTGGACGACATCCTTCTGCTGGCAGACACCCAGGTCTCCCTCCTACAACATCGGGTAGTCCTTGTCACCACCCTGCAGAAGTTCGGATGGTTGATAAACTGGGAGAAGAGCCACGTACATCCTACCCAGAGGATGATCTTTCTAGGGGCCGAGTTAGATACCCGCCTCAACACAGTAGAACTCCCGGACGAGAAGATACCCACTCTGACTCAGAGGGTGAAGGGGATATTGCGGGCCTCCGCGGTACCAGCGAGAGAATGCCTCGGTGTCCTAGGGACCATGTCAGCAACTATCTTAATGATCCGCTGGGCTCAATGGAACACAAGACCCCTCCAAATATCCTTTCTGGAACAATGGAATGGTGTGTCAATGTCACAGCCAATAGCGATCCGGAAGGAGGTAAAGAAATCACTATGGTGGTGGACCAGGACCCGCAATCTCAAGAGGAGCAAGAGCATAGTCCTTCCCTCTCAACAGGTGGTTACCTCAGATGCCAGCATGGAGGGCTGGGGAGCACACTACAATCACTACGCAGCCCAGGGGCGCTGGCCATTCAGGACGCACAACATTGTGTCCAATATCCTGGAAATAAGAGCGGCATTCAAGGCCCTAATAGCCTTCAGCACCTTCCTGAAAGGGAAGGAGGTCCTACTAAGGATGGACAACCGGGTAGCAGTTGCCTACATAAACAGGCAGGGGGGCACCAGGAGTCGCTCAATGCTCAGAGAAGTCATCCCAATCTTCGAATGGGCCCAACTATCCCTATCCGGGCTGACAGCAGCCTATGTACCAGGAACCCAGAATCAGGTGGCCGACACCTTGAGTCGGGAGTTCTCGTCCAATCACGAGTGGGCTCTAAACCAACAGGCCTTCGCTCTAATAACCGAGACTTGGGGGGTACCAGACATGGACCTAGCAGCATCACCAGCCAACACGAAGTGTCGGAGGTACCTGACGAGAGTTCCCTTTCCATCAGCGGAGGGCACGGACTGCCTACAACACAGCTGGGATTTCCACCTAGGCTACATCTTCCCACCAATTCCAATCATACCGAGGTTTTTACTCAGACTGAAGAAGTCAAGGTCCACGGTGATAGCAGTCCTCCCTTTCTGGCCGAGACGCCCATGGTTCACAACCCTTCTCCAGCTCAACACAGCAGAACCACTGTCACTCCCGGTGTCAGCAGACCTACTCTCTCAGGGACAGCTCCTCCACCCGTGCCCAGAGAGACTACACCTGACGGCATGGAGGCTGAGAGGGCTAGATTTATAGCGCAGGGATGTTCACAGGGGGTAGTAAATACCCTTCTACAGGCCAGGAAAGTCTCCACCAACAATGTCTACAAGAGAATTTGGGCCAAGTTCCTTACAGTAGCACAACAGCAATCCTGGGATCCATCTTCCCCAACAATAGCGCAAGTCCTGGATTTCTTGCAGTTAGGCCTGGACAAGGGCCTTGGGTCGAATACGCTGAAAGTACATGTCTCAGCCCTATCGGCCATGACAGGGGTAAGGTGGGCACAAGAGCCTCTCATCGCCCAGTTTCAGAGGGCCTGCCTGAAACTAAGGCCTCCTAGAAAACCGACCTTCCCAACATGGGATCTTTCGGTAGTACTGGACTTCCTGGCACGCGAACCATTCTTCCCAGTAGAAGATATATCATTATGGGACCTGACACTAAAAATCACTTTCTTGATAGCAATCACTTCGGCCAAGAGAGTTTCCGAGATGCACGCTCTACTGTCAAAGGAGCCATACTTAACTATCTATCCCGACAAGGTGGTCCTGAGGCCTTCAGATCGATTTGTTCCTAAAGTGGCTACCTCCTTCCACTTTAATCAGGAAATATGTCTTCCCACTCTGGCTACAGAACAAGGCAACCCGCATCCGCTAGATATAAAAACTAACATCCTGGCCTACCTTTCAATGACACGTAGCCTGAGGAAGGCGGAAAATCTCCTGGTAATACCTTATGTTGCCAGAAAAGGACAAGCAGCAACTTCTCGGACTATCGCAGCCTGGCTGGTGAAGATCATCAAAAGGGCCTACTCATCTAGCCAGGCACAAGTACCTGAGGGCTTAAGGGCACATTCCACTAGGGCAGTGGCGACCTCCTGGGCAGCTTTCTGCAGAGTCTCAGCGGAAACAATCTGTAAGGCAGCCACTTGGTCCTCAAAAAACACGTTTATGGCACACTACAAGGTGGATGCCGCTAGGCTGTCCACAGCAGAATTTGGGAGGTCTATCATACAGGCCAACTCCTCTATACCCTGTAAATAAACCTTGTTTGCTCAGCCCCACCCAGTTTGCGAGTTATTCCCCATATGTGTATGCTGCCATGATGCGACAGGAAAACGGAAAATTGTATACTTACCTTCCGTAATTTTCCTTTCCTGTTGCATCACATGGCAGCATACAAATTCCCACCCGCTGAGGTGAGGTATCTGGATACTGAGAATGTAGGGGCGGGGGTCCTCTCAGGGTTTAATAGCTACGCGGTCCTATCAGGTTGTGGGGGCGGAGCCACAACCCATATGTGTATGCTGCCATGTGATGCAACAGGAAAGGAAAATTACGGAAGGTAAGTATACAATTTTCCGTTTTTAACTCTAAAGACATTCTGTGGCCTGCCACTAATAGGTGGACTTCTCAAGGCTGTTCAGTTCCAGAAAGTGGTTCCCGGGAAGCAGTCCTACTTCAGCACAGTGACTTAAGCTGACCATACACGCATTAAAATTCAGCTGGATCAGCAAGGAACGGCAGAATTTCGATTAGTGTGTGGTCATCCCTGCTTGACAGAAGTCGATCCTTTGATTAGCTTCTGTCCAACGGACAAGTTCTCAAATTTTTCTCAATCAGCAGCTGCAGCCGCTGATCAGTGTGTTCTGACAGCATTGTACATGTCCCAGTGAGAAGAGATTTTTCCATCCATCTCATTTGTGTGAGAAGAGGAATCTGTTCTTTTTTTATTTTTCCCCCGCTGAGAGATCAGAAAAAAGAAAAACGAACTGTGGCCAGCTTTAGTTATTAGCACTAATTAGATACCATGCTCCTCGGTTCAAATCCCAGCCAGGACGCTATCTGGATTGAGTTTTCATGTTCTCCCTGATCTTGCATACATTTTTTCCTACACTCCAAATAAATTTTGGTAGTTTTTTTGGCTACTGTCCAAATTTGGTATGTGAAATAGGGACCATCATTGTAATCTTCTTGAGGGCAGGGACCGTCTGTTCACTAAATTTGAATGCACAGTATATAATAAGAGCCACATAAATTGTCGGTGCTATAGCAAAGATCTTTGCTCTGGTTGTAAAGTGTGGTTAGGAAAGATATTCTGCTGGGAGTGGGAAGTGACCCCACAGAGGTACATGGGATGTGAAGCTCTATTACCTGACAGATGCTGGAATATGAAGTCCTGGCAAAGACTCAACCACTGATGGGGCACACAGAGTCTACTGTACAGCCAGGAACCAAATCTGCATCCTCTATTACAAGTGTAACATCACAGTGTTCTACAATCAATAATGTGGCTGACGTACAAAGATCATGTACCGATGAAATAAGTAAACAGGAATTTTCTTTTTACATGACTGGATAATTGAAGTGAATATTCTCACAATTTATTGTACGAAGATTCTCAACTCCTTTAGTAAATCAGCATCCTCCACATCTCTGGTGGAACTGTGTTATTCCTTCAAAGCTGTGCTAGGAGGCAGTAACAATGCTTTGAGAAGCTCTGTTGCCTTAAGTGCCTTTCACTGGACTTCCCACACTATCAGAGTTAGTTCAGTATGATTACTGGTCAATAAACAATAAAAGTCATGACAACAGAAAACTGTATGCACGCGGTGACCCATCACAAATGTGTTAAACTTGATGTTTTTTTTATTTTTATTTTTTAATTATTTTTAATACATTTTATGAAAGACATACAGTACAGGAGAGTGGCCTTGATACAACATCAGGCCACTCCAACGACCAACGTGGCCGAAAAATACAGATAACAGCCATACTAACATAGTCTTCTGGCTAAACGTCAAAAAACACCCCTTACCCTCCCACCCTCTTGATGTTTATGGAAATCTGAGCTTAACTGAACTGTTTTTCAAGTTTTCAATGCCAGGACTGTGGTCCAGGTGTGATACGGCATCAGGATGAGTTACAAGGAGCACAGAAAAATGTTTCCTCTAGGAATATACACTACAGAAGGACTGTCCCAATGAAGCAAAAGTTGTAAAAGCTTGGGTCAGTTCATAGCTATTACAAAAGCACAGAGAAAAAGTGTACAGATGCTAAGGGACCAGTCACACCATTTGCATTGGGATGTGCAGGGCAGTGTTGCCCAGTGCAGTCCTAATGCAATGAAGAGGCAATTTTCTTTCTGGATAGCTTGATTTACAATCCTCGTATATGCTGAGAAATTTCCTGGTTCCTGGGAGGGAAAGGAGAGGTTTCCACAGCTAACCTCCGACCCTGCCGTTGCTATGGAAACCCGACCGACAAGCTATTATACTGCTCGCACTGCACTGAGCATGTGCGAGATCGGCAAGTGCATGCTGGGTAGCCAGCATGCATGGAATACAGGAAGGGATACACTCTGGCTTCAGATGCCCACACAATAGATGGCCACAGTCTGCTGGGACTTTATAAAGTAAGAAAACAATGCTGCAAACATGCTAAATGGACCTTAGTATACAGCATACCCTTACTAGAATCCAATAAAAATGAGTTTTAAAGTGGTATTTTTATCTTAAAAGTAAAATTTTGTCCGGAACACCGCTTTAACCACTTTAAGACTGGGCCTATTTTTCAGACTCCTTTACAAGTTAAAATCATTTTTTTTTGCTAGAAAATTACTTAGAAAAAAATATATATAATGTTTGGGGGTTCTAACACCCTAGAGAATAAAACGGCAGTCATTGCAACACTTTCTGTCACACTGTATTTGCGCAGCGATCTTACAAGCACAATTAAAAAAAAAAAATACACTTTTTTTAATTAAAAAATAAGACAATAGTAAAGTTAGCCCAATTTTTTTTTATATTGTGAAAGATCACGTTTCAAAATTGTGCCCGCTCGTGGAATGACGACAAACTTTTATCCTCAAAAATCTCCATATGCAATGTTAAAAAAATTCTGAAGGTTATATGTTTTGAGTTACAGAGGTGGTCTAGGGCTAGAAGTATTGGTGTAGCTCTAAGGATCGCGCTGATACCTCATATGTGTGGTTTGAACACCGTTTTCATATGTGGGCGCTACTGCACGCGAGCTTGGCGGGACTGGGCGCGTTATCATTTTTTGTTTCTTTTTTTTTTTTTTTACAATGTTCTTCTTAAAAAAAATGGTGTCACTTTAAAAAAAAAAAAGCATAACAGGACCTCTTAAATATCGGATCTGGGGTCAAAAAGTAGTAGCAGTAGGAGCCCCGCAAAACTCTGGAATCGGTGGGTGGGTCTCTTTGCCAGAGCTTTGTGGGCGCAGTCGTGATGTCACAAGACTCCCCACCCACCTCTACACGCCTATTTCTGAGTTTTGAGTTACATCCAGTCAAAACTCAGGAAAGGCACCACATGACTTCAGCATGCCCAACCATACTGAGGTGTGGCGCAGCCAATCCTGGGAAAGCTGGAGAAGAAAGGGGGGGGGGGTGAAGCTGGAATCCTAACACTATCTCTCGCTCATGCCTTTCATGAGATAAATAAATCAGATGTCAGTCACAGCAGTGGGGGATGTGGTGACACAAACTTATCTGAGTGTCTTTTTTTTATCTTACTACAAAAAGACAAAAGGATTCCTCAGAGCTGGATTAACGCTTCGTAGCAAGACTGGGCACAGAAGACTTGACGTCCTCTACTGTACAAGGTAGAAGTCTTCATTAAATAAAAAAATTTAAATAAAAAAATTTACAACACTTGTGACTGTTCAATAAAGTTCTGTAAAAAACAAACAAAAAGAAATGCAATACCCCAAAATATATACTTGAGGAATGTCCTCCCAGAGCGCACCACAGCTGTGCATTCAGTGCTGATGTGACTCAGCCCTAAAAGCACATCATCAGTGCTGTACTGACATCTCCAAGAATTCCATGATGAGATATCACCTATACAGACACCTTTTCAATCATTAAAAGGCAAAACGTCTCTTAGTTTTGAATGGAGTGGAAAGGGATTACAAACACCAGTCAGGTTTTTATTGCTGTCTGTGGCCCCTTTAGGGAGATTCACCCTCTCTATTGGTCCTGTTAACTGTTATCACCAACAGTGAAAGGGGACACTAGTTCTGGTGATTACCAGGGATCGCCCTCTCTTTGGAACTCTTTCCTCTCACTTCCAGTTTTGCCTATGGGACAGGACATGAAGGGAAATCTACCCTATGGGACACAGATGGCAAAATACTGTCTCAGGATTGTCGTGTCCCAAGCAGTGCCCTGGAACCTGTAGTGTGCCTTCTTGATCCCAGTATTGTGCCCCTCCTGACACCCCTGTACTGTGGCCTTCTGCCTCCACCCCTGTACTGTGCCCTTTGTGTTAATTAGTCTTTGATTTATGCTTTCTTATTGTTTAAAATCAATTTTATTAAAAGTACCAATAAATATATGTTTAATTCTATCAACTATTTATAGCTTAATTCTAGAGAAAAGGTGCTTAAATTGGTCCCGGATGGTAGGGGCTCAGTGCATTACTTTGCCCAGGGATCCATGATGCTATCAAGATGGCCCTGACCCTCTCTACTCTATCCAAAACTTAAAAAAAAAATTTTGGCCTTAGTTATACTTTAGGTTTGATCTTTTTGAGCAGGATCTACTGGAAAGAACAATATTGGCACAGAATGATCATTACCAGCGACTCTAATATCAAAAGTTATTCCTAAAACTAAAATTTCACACAGGTTGTAGACAGTGCTAATACACATGAAATGTTTTTTTTGGGTCGGATAGCATGCCAGACTGATGCCTATGCGGCACTCTCAGAAAGTTTTGAACAATTGGTCTATGGAGACAAAGCAATGGGACAGGTTAGTCAACTTTGATGCAGGTTGTTTCCCTGTCAGGAATGCTCGTACATTTCTGTTAAAGTTATGGGAAAAGGGCCGTGCCTGTAGATATCATGGACCAGGTGAATCACGCATGCAGGTTTGACTGTTCTCTAAACCCAGCTTATGCCATGGCAACAACATTTAATAATAAAGTCTAATCACAGCAATATGGATTCTGAATTCTGATTGATTTATACAGGCTTTCAGCTCTTTGGTATTAAATAAAATATTATGCATATGGCAACTAATTTCACTCTATCTGTTAATTTATTTCAAAGTTGCTAGTTAAAAGGTAACAAAGACAGTTTTGCTTTTAAATACTTCTGATATACAAGGCTTACATGCCATTAGCACCATCATTTCCAGGCTTACTGTATTTGTAAAGCACAATGAATACAGTCATATGATTGTATAACCGTGACAGTTTTTATATGATAACGGAAAAAAATTGAATATTAGTCCAAGGCTAAAGACGGTTTACAGACAAATCAGTGTATTACAGCTCAACAGACCAGGGTGGCACAATACTTGAAGATAGTAGTACCTACGTGTTATCTTTTGATTAGTATTAAATAAAGTTATATATATATATATATATATATATATATATATATATATATATAGAGAGAGAGAGAGAGAGAGAGAGAGAGAGAGAGAGAGAGAGAGAGAGAGAGAGAGAGAGAGAGAGAGAGAGAGAGAGAGAGAGAGAGAGAGAGAGAGAGAGAGAGAGAGAGAGATCTCTCTATATACACATATATATATATATATATATATATATATATATATATATACATTTTTTTTTGTTACAATAATATATATATATATATATATATATATATATATATATATATATATATATATATATATATATATATATATATATATATATATATATATATATATATATATATATATATATATATATATATATATATATATATATATATATATATATATAAATAAATTATTGTAACAAAAAAATATAAATTTTAGCTCAACGACTTGAAAACTTTTCTGCAAGATGAATATGTGCAATACCCCTGCATTACCTGTAAATGTAGATATTAGTGCGGCCAGCTGACCCTATCATGTGTTCCCACACTGCAAATCAATGCAATAGTAATTAAGTGCATCGTTGCTACTGTTCACAAAAACTACTACTATTGTAAGTGCTAAAGCAAACACATAATATCATATAGGGTGCAAACAGATACCATATTAAAACCTAATAACTCCGCCTGTGTAACAGTGTGAAGATATTCACACAAAACAATACTGTCCATCATGCTGAATTTTTTTTCTTAAAACACACCATGCACTTCCTATATAATCTTCACAATTTATAAAGTTATTTGGAGCAAAAATAATTAAGTGCCACGCTACTACTCCCTTACTGGTTATTTAAACCAATTTGTAAATGCTATAATAATCACATATACAGTACAAATAAATACTGTGATATAATTATATATCTCTGTAAAATGTAACTATAATCTCTGTAAGATGTTTAACTTTTTTGCTATACTTGAACAAAGTGGCTGAAATAAATGAATACGGACAGTATTTATGACTAAATACACCAGGGGGCACTGTTCACAAAATAAATTCACTAAGCTGCTGATAATAAAGAGCTGAAAAAAATATCCAGTTTGGGACCTTTTTATATATTGGTACCTAACCAGTAGATCACATAGGATGTATTATAATTACGATTAATGATTAAATGTGAAATAGATCAATTATTCAAAAGGATATAAAATGATTACCAACTTATTAAAAAGACAAGTCGAGGGCTTTTAAAATGGTCCAGGTCTCCGTTCATGCATTTTGTAATAAAGAAGCATTTTTGCACACACATACATGAGTGATTATAGTTACTATTATCTTCCTGAACATATACAAAATTTAAAATCTTTAATGTATATGACTGGCTGGGTTTTGATCCCAAGATAAAAGAACAAAGAAATGACAGTTCATTTAAGAATTTCATGAGCATGATTTTAGCACCTTCCTAAAGGTGCCCACAGACATGAGATGACAATTTCCTGATCTGGGCTTTGTCTGCAGCTCCAACATTCCTGGCCAGCAGATCTCGGGGAACACTGATCAGGCAGTTCAGAAGCCCTTGTCCAATCAAAACTGTTTCCCCAGAGATTAGCAGCAACCAGGACAGCCTGCAGTGTGTGTGTGTGCTGCACATCCCCCTCCTGATACTCATAGCCTAAGCAGCAATGCTCCTGCAACCCAAGCATTGCCATTGAGGGCTGAAACGAAAAGAATTGTGCTTGCCCATCCAGCTGGTCTCTGAAGCCCATGGTCAGCTTAACACACACTGTGTTATGAAATCTCCAGAAACAGACAACCCGTAACAAATGTCCCATCCTATATGAAGCGTCATGCCCCTTTTTGTATAGAAGCTGGGTAGTGTATGCAGTCAGAGAATGTAACATGGAATTTTCATACGGTTCCTCTGTTTGGCACTACGAGTGCCAGAACAAAGCACCACGTTGAATGCCTATTACCCACTGTCATATGAACAAAGCAATGTCTACTAGGCAACTGTTAAGTAGAACATTGTATTTGCAGGCCTTGCATGTGAATACTGGGGTTCTCTGTACATGGAGTACCTACCACGCTGTCCCGGTGTCTACAAAAGTAAGAGGCGGTTTTGGGACAGAATAGGTAATCATTTTTTCCAATCCCAAAAAGCATCCCCTGAGACAACATTTTTACTATACCCAATGGTAACAATGCACAGTATGGAGTTGACTAGCAAAATGGCGCTGTGTGTATGGCAGCCACATGTGCGTCACCTTCTGTGTCCTGCAATGTGTGTAGAACTTACACCAATTCTAGCCTCATGTTTAATTTCCTGCATTTACAATGGTTTTCTCACAGCAGCATGTTCATTTATATTTCTTGGTTATTATAACATAACACACAATTTGTAAACTTAGCATTGAGTTCATTACAATTACTTTACTTAGACTACTACAAAATATGTTTTTAAATATTTTGTAATTAAAAAAATGTGTAATTTAAAGAAAGTTAAATATGAAATGTTGCAAATTAATATTACGTTTTTTCATATCCACCCAGAAGGTGAAGCTGTGAAACCTTTTCACGTGTTTTACAGTTTTACCTTACCTCCTGTTGTAAATAGCCTTATAAAGAATAATTTCAGGCATTGGCAGGCTATACATAGCTATATTGATCTAGCTTGGACCAATATACTATACCTAGCTGAATACCCTGGAAGGTGGAAATCACAGTGATCTCCAGTTGCTTCCCAGTCCCGTTCCCGAGCGGCTGCACCACTGCTTACTTAACACAGGAGGTTGGACGCTTGGCACAGGCACCATTAAGAGAATAACAATTGGTGGCACAAACAAATGCTAATGCACCATCCATATGAGTTAGCCTCTATATGGGTCTGTCTCTTGCTGGTTATATGTGGGCTGTCTCTTGCTGGTTATATGTAGGCTGTCTCTTGCTGGTTATATGTGGGCTGTCTCTTGCTGGTTATATGTGGGCTGTCTCTTGCTGGTTATATGTGGGCTGTCTCTTGCTGGTTATATGTGGGCTGTCTCTTGCTGGTTATATGTGAGCTGTCTCTTGCTGGTTATATGTGAGCTGTCTCTTGCTGGTTATATGTGAGCTGTCTCTTGCTGGATATATGAGGCTGTTTCTAGCTGAATATGGGGATATCTGGAAGTGCCTCTGAGATAACTTTGTTAGGCTATGGATATTTCTAATGTTTTGTACATTTTACTTATTTTCTTTTTATTAAAAAAATTCCATACAAAAACACCTTATATATCCCCCCAAATGATACTTGTTTCCCTGTTCTCTAAAGGGGGCAGTGCTAGGTGTGTAGGGGTGATGACAAGGGGTGGTCCTAGGGGAGGTTCTAGGGGGTGGATAGAGGGCAGAGACAGGTGTGACCTAGGGGAGGGGGTGAGAAAAAAAGCCCTGTCTATAACATACCAATATCTGGAATTATTCTTTAAATTAGTTAAATAGCTCAAGCCAAATTTTTTTTCAGAGCAGCGATTCATTCTCCCCTCCCCTATTTCTTCCATACATCTCTGTACAAGGTTTCAATCAAGGACACCGACTAGATATTGATGTACAACACCTGTTTATAAATGGAGCGCAACGTCAGAGGTAGCAGGAACAGTGAAGAGATAAAGAAGCCTACCACTTCAACTTTTTCAAAAATAGTATTAAAATTACCATAGTAACAGAAGAGCAGATATGTGTACATTGAGGTACCACTTGTCAGAAACCATGAATCAGACTGAGACAGAAGTACAGTTAAATCACACTTGTTTAAAAATAATAAAAAAAGATAAACAGAGTAAATATAGTTAAAATATAGCCAGAGTTCAGGAACCGGAACAGATAGTCAGACAAGCCAAAATGTCAATTTACGTAGGAGTACAGGGGCATGTACGTCCGAGGATGAGACCCAAGAGCGTTCCTCCGGACCGTACCCTTTCCAATGCACCAGGTACTTGTATGCGCCCATGGAACCTACGGGAGTCAACAATGGACTGTACTTCATACTCCTCATGTTTCTCAACCTGTACAGGGTGAGGACGAAGCACCGAGGTGGTTAAGTGGTTGCAGACCAAAGGTTTTAAAGGAGACATGAAATACATTTGAAATACGCATATTAGAAGGAAGGTCTAATGCGTAAGCCACTGGGTTAACCCTGCAAAGAATATGGAAGGCCCAATAAACCGAGGTGCGAACTTCAGAGAGGGAACACAAAGTCGGAGGTTGACAGCCAGACCCTGTCCCCAACCTGGTAGGAAGGCGCAGGCAGGCGTCTGTGGTCAGCATGGAGTGTGTACCGATCATTAGCATGTTACAAAGCCTCCTGGACGTGCCTAATTGGAACGAAGACCACGGAGATGCTCCTGTAACGCAGGAATACTCTGCGGAACAAATGAGTCAGGCGACGTGGAAGGTTGGAAACCATAGTTCACCATAAACGGGGACAATCAGGATGAAGAATTCAAGGCACTATTGTGAGCAAACTCCACTGTAGGAATTGCTCCAAGGACTGATTGGCTCGTTATGCAGCCCCATTAGACTGTGGGTGATACGCAGAGGATAAAGCAAGCTGAAATCACAACTGTGCACAGAAGACTCGCCAGAACCGGGACACAAACTGATTACCCCTGTCCGAGATAATCACCTTGGGTACCCCATGTAAGCGAAAGATCTCCCGAGCAAAAATGGAAGCCAGTTCCTTAGAAGTGGGTAACTTCTTAAGTGAAATACAATGGGACATCTTCAAGAACCGGTTAACCCCCATAAGGATAACTGTGTTGCCCTGGGCGTTGGGTAACTCTACAATGAAATCCATAGACAGGTGGGTACAGGGCCTCTCTCCATTGGGTATGGGTTGTAAGAGACCCACTGGAAGGTGTCGTGGAGTCTTACTCTGAGCACACACGGAACAGGCAGCTACGAAGGCGGTTACATCAGCAAATAGACTAGGCCACCAGAATTGTTGGGAAATGGCCCAAAAGAGTTGATTCTTCCCAGGGTTGCCAGCAGCCTTGGGAGAATGATAAGTCTGGAGCACGGCAGTACGGAGACTCCCTGGGACAAAGCAGCGGTCACAAGGTTTCTCAGGAGAAGCATGGACCTGAGCAGAAAGAATTTTGTCACCCAAAGGAGAAGTGAGACTGGTGCGAACTGTAGCCAGAATATGATCGGGAGGAATCACAGGAACCGGAACCGACTCCATCTTGGTAGTGGAGGAAAATTGTTGTGACAAAGCGTCAGCTGGGTAAGTATGAGACAATGTAATTGAAACTAGACAAGAAAAGAGCCCATCTCGCCCTTCTGGGAGAGAGACGTTTAGACATACCTCTTCTATACTCGAGGTGGGTGCCTGCACAGAGACTGGTGCAGCAACAGGGATGGCCTGCAACACAGGTTGTACCAGAGCAGCCCAAGTGGAGATTCCAGGTGAGCCGTGCAAATCAGGAGCGTTTGTAACGCCATGGCAAACTGATCCATGCGGCGATCCTTCTCATCCAATCTGGAAAAATCTGAGGTAGCATTGCAAATAATGGAGAAAGAGAAGTGTCACTTTAGCTAATACCTATGGGCTTTACTCCAAATAAAAATAAAAGTGTAGAAGTGTGATAGAAGTGTAGATAAGTGTACATTCGGGTAGCATTGCAAATTACAAGGAAAGGAAAGGTCACTTTAGATAAGAACTATGGGCTTTTCAACAAAACAGTGGTGGCTGGTGCTCCAAATTTTTTGGGGGGTGCAAACAAACGAAAAAATTCTGGAAAAAAAACATCAATTGCAGCCTCACTGTGCCCATCAAACACAGCCATTGTGCCATCAAACTCAGCCCCTGTGCCCATCAAATGCTGCCACTGTGCCATCAAATGCTGCCACTGTGCCCAACAAATGCTGCCCCTGTGCCCATCAAATGCTGCCACTGTGCCCATCAAATGCTGCCACTGTGCCCATCAAATGCGGCCACTGTGCTCCATCAAATGTTGCCACTGTGCCATCGAATGCCATCACTGTGACCCCCCACCTGCCATCTGCCCGGCACTTACCCTGTCTCGGTGGGGCAGCGGGTGACGGCAGCGTGTGGTGTCCTCCATGCGTCCCATCCTGTCTTCTCTTCCCGTCCTCTCCTCCCAATAGGCATCCAATCACAGCGCCTGTTTCAGACAATCAGGTGACGGGTAAAAAACCCAAGCACCTGATTGGCAGAAAAGTGGTTCAGTGTTAGAAAAGCGAATATTCATTCGCTGTTCTAACACACCTGGGTGAACTGCAAACGGCAGGCATGAAGCTCGCAGGTCACCTTTTTTGACGCCTATTAGAGCCTATGGCTCTAATCAGGTGCTTCAAAAACAGCCGCCGCTGTAATTCAGGTGCCCGAAAAGGGGTCCGGCACCTGAATAAGGGTCAGCGGTCAGGGATAGATTCATGCTATGCATGAATCAATCTATTGGTTATAGAGGGGGTGGCTGGAGAGAGGGGGCGGCGCTCGTGCGCCCTTATTGATGCACCGCCACTGCCCCAAATAAAAATAAAATTAGAATGGAGACAGAAGAACAGATAAGAGTCACTTCAAATAGAAATGAGCTTTACCTAAAAAAACTGAGTTCTGCTTTTTATTATCACATCTGTACAGACCACATCTGGTTAGTATAGAGCACAGTTAGTTCTTTCTTCAGCATATGTTGATAAATTTGTAGGAACAGTGTATCTTTATACGGAACATGGCAAACTGTGTCATGTAACAGTCAGTTCTTGCATGTCCCCAGGAAGGGTTTATCTTCAGATAGCGCTTTGGTTTCGGTTTCCTTCCTCTGCCTCGTCTTGTCTTAGTTGTGATCCATTCCACCACACGTTAAATGATTTAGTGATCCTATTACATCCCTTGAGACAGGTTACTTTATTCTGACTTTAATTAATAAATTAGCCAGTAAAATGCAGCCTTTCCAAGTAGTACAGAAACATATCAGAAGAAGATCTACAGCCAATTAGTGGATGGCTCTCCTATCAAATGGGACCACAGATTTTGGATTAATAGACTAGAGATATCAAAAGACCATAACTAAAGCACCCAAGCACCGCAGCAGGTTAGAGCATGGATGCATTCTTTAATTTACACTGTTTAGCATGCCATATGCATCTGAGAAGTTAAAGGTTAACAAGATATAGCTATTTTTTTAAAATAAAAATATATAGCTTTGACAAGAGCCATATCGTAATTTAATGTTATTAAAAATTACCTTTCCTTTTCAATCTGTGGCTCTGTAATTCAATGCAATATGGCAAACTGAAGGTGCTCCGTACAACAGTTGGTATATGGAACGCCTCCAGAAAAGTAATTTTCTGTATGTGTGACTGGCTCACTGATTTTTCCAGAAGTCTGATTTTAGGTATCCTCTGCAACAAAAAAATCATTTTTGGTGAGATACTTCTAAAGGTATGCAGGCCCTGCAACTTTTCTAATTAAAAAGAGCACTGCAAGTGCACCAGCTGATCAATAATGAAAAAATCAAAGTGGTTTTCAACTGTAGCGATCAAAAAATTAAAAGAAGAAGGGTGGAAATTTTTTTCTCAAACTAACTAAACTAACTGTGAATGTTGTTTTAATTTAGGAAAAATCTTTTGAAAAACCTTGCATACCATAATGAAACCTGTTTATTATCTTGTATTACTATCAAATATCAGATCCAAACACAATTTGAAGGGCTTTCGAACAAAATGAGTTGACTAAAAGATAGCAAGAAATAATGCTGAGAATGTTTTGATGAGCAAGGTAAGGTAACTTTATAACCCCTGTCAGGTTTTTTTTTTCTTGCCATCTGTGTACCATAGGGGAAATTTACCTTTACTTCCTGTCCCAAAGCCAAAACAGGAAGTGAGAAGAAAGCTTTCCAAAGTGAGGGAATCCCAGGGTGTCCCCAGCACACTGAAATATTTCACATCTATTACTGTTCTGGTATCAACCCTAAATTTGTAATTATCTTTTATTTTTACTTTCGATGATAATGGTAAGCAGGACAAATAAAAAAGGGTGAATCTCCAAAATGGAGGCAAATATGACAATAAAAACTGACAGGCGTTCTAATCTCTCTGTACTCTGAACTGTAACTAAAATCAAAACTTTTTTAGTAGTTTCAGATAAAGGCAAAAAACAGTGATGGATTTGTGGAACAAGTATTTTTTTTGATAAAGATAAAAAAAAAAAAAAGTAAATTAATTAATTTGACAACATACAACTGTTAATTCAAAAAGTACCTTCTATTGCTTTTAGCCTCCTCCAAATCTCCTAATTCCTTTTTTTGCTGGTGTGATCTAACTGTGGCTCTGTTCGTTCTCTGTGGACCCACTCAGTCATGGGCACTCCCGTCTTCCCCGAGTTTTCCTTTCGGGTTCGGACTCTTCAGTTGCTTTATTGGCCAGTCTGAAATGGCATCACTCCCACACATGCACACAGGAGTCACATTATCTCAGCACAGAGCCATGGCAGAAATGTATGCTGAGTTACACATATGCAACTCAGTGTACACAAACCCTGACAGGCAGGGAGAAGCAGTTATGAGTGACCAATAGGGTATCTTCTGTAATAAAAAAAATCTTACCTGGCAGCCATTTTTCCAATGTTAAGTTTAATTCTACTTTAAAAATGCTGCCTAAGCCCCCGTACACACGGTCGGAAATTCCGACCACAAAATCCGTCTGTTTTTTTCCGACGGATTTTGTCGGAAACTGGTGTTGCATACACACGGTCGGACAAAGTTGTCGGAAAATCTGATCGTTCCGAACACGGTGACGTTCGATGTGTACGACGGAACTACGTAGAGGCTAGTAGCCAATAGATTTGATCTCGTAATTTGATCTGAGCATGCGTGGCACTTTGTCCATTGGAATTCTCGACACACGATCGGAAAAAAGTCAGATCGGATTTTGTTGTCGGAAAATTTGAGATCCCGCTCTCAAATTTTTTCCGTCGGAAATTCTGACGGAAAAAGTCCGCTAGACCGACAACATAATCCGATCGGACTTTTTCCATCGGAATATCCCCGTGTGTACGGGGCATAAGACTGATGTCACATGACTGACTCTGACATTTGGCACACATCACAAGGGGCAGAGCCTTCCACTTACTTCTGTGGAAACGTTCACTTGCTGGCCTTGAACACTGGCACATCTCCCTCACAAGTGAGTGGGCAACAACACCTGCTAGCCCAGCCCAGCTAGCAAGGGTAGCAATTTCATAAAGACAGACAGACAAGCAGCCTCTTAGGTATCCTAATGCTGGTGATTATTGCCAGTGTCAAAATTGCCCCAACTGACATTGCCATACGAAAACACATAAAAGAGCAGTGTCTTCTCTTAGGTAAGATTGTTACTTAAAAAAAAAAAATAGGTGACAGGATCACTTTTATCAAGTAAAATGTTATTTATAAACAGCCTGACCTTTAAGTTATTTTAGCTAAGAATGTGAGTTATTTTTATCATAGACATGCCCATTCAATCCTAAAGAAAAAAAAAGACTTTCCAGCAATTGCTTGGCTTTAAAATGATGTAAGACAATTGAAAATGTCTAGCTATAATATCACTTTCATATTAATGAACTGGTACTTATCTTTTGTACTTACACCTGTACTACAATCCCAGTCTGTTGTAGTAAGTCAGGGAACCTCTATGATGGTCCCTTAAATAATAGAGAACCTTTTGTGGCCTGAGGACAACAGGCATGCTTTATCAGCATTTTGCAGTACTAAATAACTAAATTTAAATTGTTTAATGTAAACACCAAGACTAAAAGCTGAAAGCAGCAACTATATAATTAGGAGAAAAATCAAACATCTACCATAAAGAAAACTGCTGGAACATTTAACTCCTGGAACAGGAGAAAAAAAAATAGACCAACAGCTAAAGTGGTCAACAAAAAAGAATCCTTAACTTGAGGGAGAAGGAGATCCATATATGAAGGAAGTTAACTGATATATAAAAACATAAACTTTAATAAAAGAAGTGAAGTACTGTATCCCAAATCCTTTTTATAGAAGAGTGGGGTGACCTGCAACACCTATATATAAAAAGTTGCACAAGTTGAGGATATATTGTAATGCAAGTACAAGGACATCAGGCCCAGAATCATGAAAACACTATGAGAAATGGAGTTCACCAAGAATTCCACAATTTCCTAAAAGATTTACATAGGGAAAAGGAGAAGATGTCTGATCTAAAGGTTTACATTGGGGTTGTTCCTTCCCTTTAACCGTTCTCCTGCACTACGGAAGGCGTACACTCCGACCACTAGAGGGTACTAGGAATTACATCTCCAAGCACAGAAAATAAGAGATTCCTTAAAGGTCACGTAAATCAGAGATATTCCTTGGCTGTATCCCCCATATATTATTCACAAAATCAAAGTGCCCTCCGCATTAGAAGATACATTACGTCCATGCGGGGCACAAGCTTGAATGCTTGCAAGAGACCATTACAGCTAAACTGCAGAGCTCCAGACATTTAATCTAAAAGCTCTAGGTTACAAGGGTTTGTCCTTAGAATGGAGGAGTCTCCTTTAATAAAAACGTATCCACAGTGACAGGGATTCACAAAAGTCACTGCCAAAAGGAATGAAAAGTCAGGCCAGAAAATGTAAAACTTATTATACAGGATTTTGCCTGTCAGTGAAACCTCTGCATGGAAAAAAAAACATCATCAACCTGATCGGCAGTATGACTGCAGATGACTGGTGTATCAACAAAAAGCACCACTTATCAATAAAAATCTCTCTCAAAGGGAAAAAGTCCTTTTACAATGTCTGGAGGGAACCATGATTCTATAGGTTGTTTTCCATCCTCAAAAGGGGAAGGTTTTAACCACTGTGAGGGGAATTTATCAAAACTGGAGCAGCTGTGCATGGCAACCAATCAGCTTTTATCTTTAATTTTCAAAGCTTAACTTAACAAGCTGAAGATAGAAGCTTATTGGTCTCCATGCACAGCTGCTACAGATTCTGTCTGCTCCAGTTTTGATAAATTCTCCCACGTAGTGTATGTATAGGAAAGGTCTTTCCAGCCATAATGGAACTTGTTAAAAAACAGCCTTTTCAGAAACTGACTGTAGGGCCTTTATATCTGAAATAACAATAGGGGCCTGAGGCACACTTAGGAGTGGGGGCCCAACAGGGTCAGAATACGTTTTCTTGTCCGCAGGCCAATAAAAAACTGAAGTAGACCATACATGGGCTGACCATACCTTTTCCTGGCTAAGCCATATTGCAGCAATCAAAACGATTTATCTGCCTAAATTGCTATACTTATTTTGGGTTTTGCTGGTCCAGGAACCTGCCTCTGCGATGGCTGACATCCAACAGCAAGTGATGCACTTTATATGGTGTCATCGCAAGCCTCGAGTTTCAAGGCCGATTTTATATCAGACCCGACCTCCGGGGCTTTCAGAGATACTTTCACGCAGCGCAGATTTCTCAATTAACAAAATGTCATGCTAGCTTTGAAATTCCTGTGTGGGCATACCTGTAAGCAAAAGACTGTGCTCCATTATCTATTTATGACTTGTTGCGGCTACATCCATGAGATAGGGCCTCGATCTCTAATCCTGTTTCTTGCCATTCCCTGCAGGTTTGGGTCGATCTCGAATACTTTGGGGGATTACTGTCTCCACTGTCTTCTCTACATAACTTAGCCTTTTCACCTGACTTTGAATCACCGCAGGCTTTCAAGCATTGGACTGCCCTGAAACTGACCCATTTCCATACCCTGGTGACTGCCAGTGGTAATCTTTTGCGGACCTGCAAGCTTCTCACCATTTTTTTTTGTCTGAGTTGTGTTAATATTTATAATTTAAACATTATATCTCCTCCACAATAAAGATACGGGGAGACAGATTATGCTTTACCTCGTTTGAATCCAAATGTCTAAAACACCAGCACTCCCAGGCTTAATCTCATTTCTGTACAGGGGCAGCCCTAGCCCCTAATTTATATGCAGGGCGCCGGACGCGTGAATTCCAATGGGAGGTTGTTTTCCAATTCCAATGGGCTTTAAAAAAGGGTGGGCTCAGGGTGCAAAGCATTGCGCCCCAAGCCCACCTAGTTGTGTGACAGTAGCAAATTATTATTCACTATTGTCTTCCTGATTCTCCTCCCAAACAATTCAAGCTCAGGAAGCGGGTCCTGAAACCCGATAGGCCGAGGGGAGAAAGGATCCTATTGGCCGCTAAGGAGGAGGAGACACAGGGGAAGCCGTGCCGTAAAGCCGAGGAAGGAGGAGACGCAGAGGCCTGCCGCCCCGGAGAAGGCCCGCGACCTAGATGGGGTGTGTGGGGACTGACCGATTGATCAACCGACGGGGGGGGGGGGGGGGGCAAGGGGGTGGATACCACCAGCCACCACTGTTTCTTTATACTACTTACATTTTTTAGTTGAGTTTTCACCTAAACCGGTCTCTCACATGAGCACTTGGTAGAGGGACATAGAAATGCAATTAATCCCACAAAACTGGACCAAAATATGGTGTACTACCAAGTCCAGCTCCAGGAATGCAGTGGCAGTTGAGACCAGCTACAAAGTCCTTTTTCACTGGCACATGGTGCCAACAAGGCTGGCTCAAACTTACCCAAACAATCCCCCAACCTGCTTTCAGGGCTGTCTGGACCTGGGGTCATACTTTCATATCTGGTGGTCCTGTCTTGCATCACATACGTTTTGGACCCAGGTATAGGATATTTTGTATAAGCTACTGCAAAAGTTAATACCTATGCTGCCACAAAAAGTACTCCTTAACCTACGACCTGCGGAGATTACTCTGATCTGGCCATGGATGAGTGATAGAATCTTATTTCTATGCTGGTGGTAAACATTTGCCAGCTGTCCGATCTTGGTGTATTGACTGACTGGACAAAATGTTATGTTTTTTTTTTTTGTTTACAAACTTTTATTGTTTTTTTTTTTTTTTATTGCTATTGCTGCCCTATGCAACACTGAGTGCTTCCTTCTCCCCCTTCATAGACCTAAACCTGCATGCGTGGCCAAGTTATGAATACTTACTCTTGAAGCACATCAACGTACTATGCTAAAAGCCTGTGGGCGATTAGATTGCCACTGTACGTTCAAATCTCCCTCTGAAGTCAATGGGCTTCTCAAATCTGCCAATAATAAGTGTAGGGAAAGGATTGTTGCCTGGAATGGGGTAGGTGTATGGGAGAAAGAGACTAGTGGAGACTGATGTTGGGGTTCGTGAAAGAATCATCCAAAAATCTGTGCCCACTGCATGTATATCAGGAGGAGGAAGGTTCTCATTCCCACTGCCACCAAAGAACTCCAAGCTCAGACCTACTAAGCTATGAAATAATGTGGATGGCCACTTACAGTAAGCAGTGTTCAAACATATGTCCTAGTACCCGTCAGTCAGAGACAATAGAAACCATATAATGACAGCTCTACCTATCATTTATTGGGGTAATGTATAATATGTTAATTTCATATTTAGTTTTATATTTGATTACACCGTTTCTGTGCTTGTTGCAGCTAAACCTACAGACTATTTTGCAACAATAAGGACTGATTAGAACAATTCTTTATACAGAGATGATCCTAGCATAATACTATTATATATATATATATATATATATATATATATATATATATATATATATATATATATATATATATATTATTTTTTTTTTTCATATATCCTTATAAACAATTATTTATCATTCAACTTAAGCCGTACACCCTGAGAAATATTACAAACGTAAAAGGCGCACATTACAAGTTTCTAAATTGCATCAATCTTTTCTACCACGTGCAAATAAAATGTAATTTGATCCCCCAAATTGTGCTACAAGTGGTAAATTTGCACCTGCTGGAATCTGGCATGTTTTATTAATATGTAATGAGATTTTGATAAAGCCGGAAACACTTCGCTGTGCTGTTTCTTAAGACAATTGCTCCCCTTACTGACCAAACAAGTAACTATAAGTTCAAAAAACTAACGTATTGAAAAACAATATAACTGTAAAGCACTCACTTAAGATCCTGTGCTATTTACACTCTTGGAGTAAAGGGTAATTTTACTATGTTGAGTACTGTTCCATGGAGGAAAGAAAGGTGCATGGGGTGTGTATTATTTCTGTTTCTATTATACTGAGACTGAAATAAAAAGCAAGTGGCAGGGAAAACTGCTAAGCAGCGCATAACCCCAGAGGGATTGTTATAAAGCCCACTGCAAAGAAAGTATTGTATAAAATGTGAAGATGTTAAAACAGGCTACACAACATCTCCTCAATCCCTGTCAACTGCCCTCTGAAAAGTGACGCACTGCAGAGTGCTCTTCAGAGGACAAAGTCTGTATAAAATGTGCCAAGTGCGATGACCTTATTGGAAAGAATGAAGGGTCTCAAGGAAATGTATGTGTGGCAATGTAACAAACCATAAAAGATGATTGCTGAAGTTACAAAGTAAAAACTGAAGATAAAATATAAACAATGAGGCGGGTAGCTTAATATACTATACACATTGCCACTGATTACTAGCTAGAAGGTGCAGCTTGAAGCAGCCATGAGACACTGAGAAAACAAAAGGGAAAAGACAAATGCAACCTTCATAGTGTAGTAAACAAAGCGGCCAATATTTATTAATGATAAAAAAAACACTCACAAAAGAGGAGCTTGTGCAAAGTGGTAAAAGTCAAAGCTGCTGCCCCTGAAGCCCCGAGCCACTGTGGAATACCCCTGCTTCGGCCCTAAACAAGGGGAGAAGAGCACAGGCAGGAGTGAGCCGCTGATGCAGGGAGACAACCTGACCAGGGATGGAAGCCGGAGCACGGATGGGGAGAATGCCTGACACCCCTGCGAGTGCACTGGGAGATAAGAACGTGTTTCAAAGCATGTCACTTCTTCTTCAGACACTTTTAGAGGCCGAAAAAGAAGTGACATGCTTTGAAACACGTTCCTACCTCTTTTCTGACTTAAAGCTAAAAAGTTCAAGGTTTTGTACCTTCATGCGTTCAACGCATGAAGGTAAAAAAAATCTTCTGTGTGTAGCGGCCGCCCTCAACCCCCCCTAATATTCACCTGAGTTCCTCTCGATTCAGCGATGTGCACGACAACCTCGGCTGTCCCAAGACTCCCTCTCCTCATTGGCTAAGACAGCAGTGGGAGCCATTGGCTCCTGCTACTGTCAGTCACAACCAGTGAGCCAATAAGTAGAGAGTGGGGGTCAGGGCTGAGCTGCGGCTCTGTGTGTGTCTTATGGCCGCATAGAGCGGGGCTCAGGAGCGAGCATGCACCAGAGCAAGCGGCTTGCTATTGGGGGCACTGGCTCAAGAGGAGGAGCCAGGAGGGCTAGCGGGGGACCTGAAAAAGAAACCCACTGCACAGAGCAGGTAAGTATGACATGTTTGTTTTATTTTTTGTTTTTTTAAATTTACCTTTAATGTCATTTTAATATTAGTGGAGCTCCACCCAAAGGGGGAAGCTCCGCTTGTTGGCTTCCTCACCCCCTCCGCTGCCACATTTGGCACCTTTCAGGGGGGAGTGGGTACCCCTTTTTGATAAGTACCTGTCCCCTCTACCGGGAGACCTCGCTGTAGTGAGGTCCACCGGAAGTTTGGCCCCCCTTCTCCTTTCTCACCACCGGGCCTTTCACATAGCGCAGCGCGCTTTCGTGCAGTAGGGGGGACGCCTTCACTGCCGGTTTCCCTCACAAGGAATGGCGGCGACAGCACCCAAGAGCCAATTTCAATCGGCTGGGGTGCTGACATCACGGGATCCCTGGACAGGTAAGTGTCCTAATTTTAAAAGTCAGAAGCTACAGTATTTGTAGCTGCTAACTACATTTTTTAGTGGGGGAGAGGCTGGAGCTCTGCTTTCATAGAATTTGTAATAGACCCTATTTACTGAAGACATGACTATTTAAAGGGTACCTATTAACCATGCCCAGAAGTTTTGTGCTAACAATGCTGAGAATGCAGCTTATTAGGAATGAACAGTTCCAATGGTTTTGCAGTTACTTATCACCTGATTGTTGGTGAAGCCCCCCAGTGTGACAGGCATTCCTATAACATTTAAATGATGATCTTCATTAGGATCTGTTGACTCATAGAACAATAGGAAACTGCCTCTTGGGGCCCCATGATAAAAATGTTGAGCCGCTTTGCTCCAGTGGATGCAGAACATGTGTAAGGACAATCATATGCACTAGGATATCCTGTCATTGGATGATAATGCCTGGGCTCTGGATACATGAGTCAGGGAGAAGATTAATAGTAGGGTTCAGATTTCTTAAGACTGTCCAGCTGCGGTCGTGCTTGGTTCTGCAGTATTGTGCGATGTACTGCCCCTGCCACTTCTTAAACACGTCCTGCTTTCCTGCATTCACTAATTCTTCTGTGACATAACAAGCTCCTAATAACGAGGGTCGAAAAAAAAGCAGTGCTGAGCAGGGCAGCAGATGTCACAGCACAAAGGGCTTCAGCTAGATTGTGTGCAGGGGGGGGTGCAACGCACCTGCCACAAATCCTGATCTGAAATATGAATGTGGAATGTGTCCTTATTAACCCGTTAACCCCCAGTGAGGCTTGCCATGAATCGCCAGTGCCGCCCTAACCCCTGTGGACACCGTCATTAACCTTTATTGTCATCGCTGACCCTGAAATCAGAATTAAGTTTCAAAGGTAACATTTAAAAGCCTACAACCTCCCACCAAAAAAAAAAAAGCCAAACCAAAGCCCTTATTAAAAGTGGTGTTTAAATAATTATATATTCACCTATGTGTTTTTTTTTTTTTAAAGATCTACTAACTAGGACATGGTGGTAACACATCCGTGCCGCTGAGCGCTCTATAACAGGATAACCTACAAATTGCGAGCTGCCCTTCACATTCAGAGGGGCTAGCCTCTTATGTGAACAGAGACTTCCCCCCCTTATCTTAAACGGAATCTGTTAGCAACTAAAGAAAGCCGGGACATGCAGCAGTTCACAAACTAATGAAAGTGCCATGTTTTCACTGAGCTTGTCCAGGTTTGGATTACGGTTACAATGTAACGCTAAATTGACAATAGGCTCAGCTATTTTGAGCCTCCAGCCACAAATTAGTCTCGGGAGATTTCTTATCATCGTTCTGCTCTACCGATGGAGATCCTAAATAGATTGCATGGGTTTTCCACTGTGGATCACTCGGCAATAGCAGCAAAATAAAAGAAAAGCTATTTCTATGTTGTTCTACTCTATTCTACAACACTGTGTTCACGTTTCACATTTGATAGATTTCATTCTGCCATCTCTCTTCTATTCCCTTTAAAAGCAATCTGTTACAAAGTAAAACGCTCATTTATAGCAGCTATTCTCAACGTATAATAATTCTGATGGCCACAAGTCCGTATAGGTCAGTGATGGCGAACCTATGGCACGCGTGCCACAGCTGGCACGCAGAGCCATCTCTGTGGGCACACGAGATGGTCCAGGACAGAGCTAGAGGTCTCTCTCTCCTCTCAGCCCCCTCCCTCTTTTTCCGTCCCCCCCCTCTTTGTGTCCCCCTCTCTCTCAGCTCACCCCTCTCTCAGCCTCTCTCTCGCACTCCTCTCTCTCTGTCCCTCTTCTCTCTCTCTGTCCCCCTTCTCTTTCTCTGTTACCCCTCTCTCTCTGTCCCCCATCTCTCTCTCTCTCTCGCTCTCTGTCCCCCCTCCCTCTCTCTGTTCCTCCTCTCTCTCTCAGCTCACCTCTCTCTCAGCATTTCTCTCACACCCTTCTCTCTCAGCCCCTCTCCCTCTCTCTGTTGCCCCTCTCTCTCAGCATCTCTCACACCCCTCTCTCTCTGTTCCCTCTCCCTCTCTCTCAGCCCCTCTCCCCCTCTCTGTTGCCCCTCTCTCTCAGCATCTCTCACACCCCTCTCTCTCTGTCCCCTCTCCCTCTCTCTCTCACTCTCTCTCTCAGCCCCTCTGTCAGCCCCCCTCCCTCTCTCTCAGCCCCCCTCCCTCTCTCTGTTCCCTCTCTCTTTCAGCATATCTCTCACACCCCCTCTCTCTCTGCCCCGCTCCCTCTCAGCATCTCTCTCACACCCCTCACTCTCGCTGTCCTCTCTCTCTCTATCTCTCTCTCCCCCCTCTCTCTCACAACCCCCTCTCTCTCTCACACAACCCCTCTCTTTCGCTCAGCCCCTCTCTCTCTCTCTCAGCCCCTCTGTCAGCCCCCCTCCCTCTCTCTCAGCCCCCCTCCCTCTCTCTGTTCCCTCTCTCTTTCAGCATATCTCTCACACCCCTCTCTCTCTGCCCGGCTCCCTCTCAGCATCTCTCTCACACCCCCCTCACTCTCGCTGTCCTCTCTCTCTCTCTCTCTCTCTCTCTCTATCTCTCTATCCCCCCCCCTCTCTCTCACAACCCCCTCTCTCTCTCACACAACCCCTCTCTTTCGCTCAGCCCCCCTCTCTCGCGAATTGCCGTGTTGGCACTTTGCAACACAAAACCAATGTATTTATTTCAGTTTGGGCACTCGGGCTCAAAAAGGTCCGCCATCACTGGTATAGGTGAATAAGTTGGTATTTACTACTTAGATATTAGAAGGGTTTACATCACATAAGGGTAGCTTCCATCAGAGCTCTCACACAAAGGTGTTTGCCGTTGAGGCCTTGTCTCTTTTTTTAGGGCCCATATATACATGCACTTGATGAGGAAGCACATCCATTGCCGTTTGGCTCGGGGTCATGTTCCCCCAGACACTGAAACACTCTCCTGGCAGGAGGGAGACATGCGACTGACAGACTTGCAGCATCAGACGTAGTACAGACATTGCAAGCAATTTTCCTGCCAACACACTGCGGTGCAAAACAAAGTGAAGGTTTAGCTTGCCTCTGGTCAATCATTCAGTATAATATATTCTTTCAGGCCCTTCACCGGGGAGCTGTGACTTATGACAGTATGGGCCCTTAACCCCTTCCTCTCCCTACCTACCTTCCTTCCCTCCATCCTTCTCATATGTACATCTATAACCTTAAACTGATACTGAAGCGAAAACAAACGTTTTATACCTTAATCTGCATCCCTTGCATTAAGGTAAAAAACCTTTTCTTTTTCTCTGCTTCTCTGTGTGAAGGGGAGGAGAGGTGATAATAAATCCAGCGCTGTGCACGGCTGCATCTCTTCTCCTCTCTCTTCCTCTTCACACAGCACTCGAGCCCGCTGCTGTCAATCAAATGCAGTGAGGAGGAAGTGGGAGCGGTGGCTAAGTCCTGCTGTGTAGGGCCCTTTCACACTGCTCCGTAGCAAAATATGCATTTTTATCACAATTTTGCTGCGCTTCAAATGCGTTTCTGCTGCGTTTTTGGGTTGCCTGAACCTGTGAAAAATGGACACGTGACTCAAAAACACACCAAAAAGCTAATTGTGATGCGTTTTTACAGCAATGTTACTGCGATTTTCATTCATTTCAATGGAAAGCTGCATTTTTTATTTTCAAAACCACACCGAAGATGCAGCATGCAGAATTTTTCTAAATGCACCGCACCTGTAACGCAGTGGTGTGAAAAGTCCCATAGGATTTAAAGGGAAACCGTTTTCTTACGTTTTTCTTGCAAGGTAAAAACGCAAGAAAAAGGTATTAGTGTGAAAGGGCCCTTAGTCTACGGAGCGCGGCTCCACAGACACACAGCTTGGGAGCGAACAGACAATGTGGAGGTTATTTACGAAAGGCAAATCCACTTTGCACTACAAGTGCACTTGGTAGTTCAGTCGCTGTAGATCTGAGGGGAAGATCTGAAATGAGTGGAAGCTCTGCTGATTTTATCATCCAATCATGTGCAAGCTAAAATGCTGTTTTTTATTTTCCTTGCATGTCCCCCTCGGATCTACAGCGACTGTACCTGCAAGTGCACTTTCAGTGCAAAGTGGATTTGCCTTTCGTAAATAACCCCCAGTGTGCCTCCATAGCAAGTGGCTTGCTATGGGGACACACAAAGAAGATTAGGAGCCAGGACCGCCGCCAGGGGACCCAAGAAGAGGAGCATCGGGGCCGTTCTGTGCAATACCACTGCAGTGCAGGTGAGTATAACATGTTTGTTATGTTAATTAAAAAAATGTTTGGCTTTAGTAACACTTTAACGCTTGTTATGTGTCGTGGTTTTATAGCAAAAATTTACCATGCAGGTTGATACCACTCTAGATATATTCTGTTATATGTTACCAAATAAATAAATTTGAAATAGACTTCAAAATTTCACCTAAAACTTTTCACGCCAATAGAAACATAAAAAAGTGACCACAGAAAAAAGATCAAGTGGTCCATTGAGTCTCCCCCATTTTTTTTATTTATACTATGAATATATATATATATATATATATATATATATATATATATATATATATATATATATATATATATATATTCAATCATATGCAATCATTAAAGTGTAAAAAAACTGTATAGTTAACCCAATTTTTTTGTATAATGTGAAATATGATGTTACGCCAAGTAAATAGATACCAAACATGTCACGCTTTATAATTGCACGCACTTGTGGAATGGCGACATACTTTGGTACCTAAAAATCTCCATAGGCGACGCCTTAAAATGTTTTTATGGTTACCAGGTTAGAGTTACGGAGGAGGTCTAGTGCTAGAATTATTGTTCTCGCTCTGACGATCGCAGCGATACCTCACATGTGTGATTTGAACACCATTTACATATACGGGCGCGACTTTCGTATCAGTTTTCTTTGCTGCGCCAGCTCGTGACGGGGGCGCTTTGAAATTCTTTTTTTCTAAATTTTTATTTATTTGTATATTATTAAATTGTATTTTTTTTTTAAAAAATGTACTCACTATTATTGCTGTCACAAGGAATGTAAACATCCCTTGTGACAGTAATAGGCGGTGACAGGTACTCTTTATGGAGGGATCGGGGGTCTAAAAGACCCCAAATCCCTCCTTTGCACTTCAAAGTATTCAGATCACTGAAAACGGTGTGTCTGAATACTGTATATTTTTTAAAATCCGGCGCCATTGGCAGCCGAGTAAACAGGAAGTGACCTCACTTCCGTGTTTACATTCAGGAGACTGTCACTAGCCGCCGGAAGTGGCGGATCCTGTCTTGGGTTTCCCGGTGGGACGGGAGGCCTGGGAAGAGCGGCAGGAGGGGGGTGTCCCCTCCCGCTCCTCCGGGATAACAATCGAGCGGCTCTTAGCCGCATCGGTTGTTATCCCTGGAAAGCCGATCGCCCGCTCTAAAAAACAGTGCAGCTGCGGGCATCATCCCGGTATAACCCCTGAAAGCCGAGTATGCACATCTGCGTACGCTCGGTGGGAAGGGGTTAAGCTCTGGAGCAAATGCTCTTTCAAAGTGCACAGTCTATTTACTTGTAGGATAAGCAACCCCTTAGTGTCAGAGGCCTGTACCCCCCCTCTGTACACAATGGTTCCATCCTCTAACCCCTTTGCCACTATAGTATTTAGCTGTGAGGAAGGGGATAGAAGAATGAACCAAAGTCTACGGCGGGAGACCTAGGCATTTGTCACTCCCAGAAGGGTTGAATGCTATAGAAACTGATGGAGGCTACTCCAGTTGAACATGCTACTGCCACACAATGGCGGCGGGCCACACAGGCCATTGGAAAGATAATACCTCTTCTACAGCATGAAGCTTTCATTTTTATCTCTTGGTAACCTGACAGAGTCACTTAAAATGATAGCAACTATACTGAAGCTTTTAGCAGTATAGAATAATGACAACAGATATTGAAATTTAAATTTTTTCAGTCTTCAGTCATTAAAGAGAAAGTATAATGTATTCTCAGCTAATGCATATTTTGAGTTATTACTATAAATTTACCTGAAATCATTTTCATGTAATTTTCACAGTTTACGTGTTTATTATTTTATATTTTCAAACCAGTACCAGCATACATTCTCCCTAGAGCAGAAAACTGTATATCAGGAAGTGTGGTCGGCATCCCTATTGAAAACCTGCTGAGATTAAATAATCTAGCAAAAGTTTATTAGTCTTCATCAGTCCAAACCAACTCATAATTTGCACTGAGACAGAGGGCGATCGGAACACAGGCACTGCCTGTAGGCACTTAGTAAACATGGCTTGTGTATAGCTCCAAACTATAAGATTCAGAGATAGTGGGATGATTTACTAAAGGCAAATAGACTGTGCACTTTGCAGTTGCTCCAGAGCTTAGTAAATGAGGTAAGGCTTCATTATGAGTACCCAATCACGAGCAAGGAAAATAAAATAAAAAAACAGCATTTTTGCTTGCACATGATTGGATATTGGAAATCAGCTTCTGCTCATTTACTAAGCTCTGGAGCAACTGCACTTTGAAAAGTGCACAGTCTTTTTGCCTTTAGTCAGTGCCGATCCTGACCTCCCTGGGGCCCCAAGCTAAATTCTGCTAAGGGGCCCTCTACTTGACCCGTGATGCCGTGAGCTATGTAAACTATTTGCCATTGCCACACAGTCACACCTGACACTTCAGTGCTCCCAAAACAATCCTCCCTCCTTTAAACAAAACAGTCAAAGAATAAGTACAACAATATAGAACAGAATGAGGTCCCCAGAGAGCCCCCCCTTACATCAGGGTCCTCAGAGAGCCCCCTTACATCAGGGTCCTCAGAGAGCCCCTCCTTACACCAAGGTCCCCAGAGAGCCCCCCTTACACAAGGGTCCCCAGACAGCCCCCCTTAAATCAGTGTCCTCAGAGAGTCTCCCCCTACATCAGGGTCCCCAGAGATCCTCCCCCTACATTAGGGTCCCCAGAGATCCCCCCCCTTACATCAGGGTCCCTAGAGAGCCTCCCCCTACATTAGGGTCCCCAGAGAGACACCCTTACATCAGGGTCCCCAGAGAGCCTCCCCTACATTAGGGTCCCCAGAGAGCCTCCCCCTACATCAGGCTCCCCAGAGAGCCTCCCCTTACATCAGGGTCCCCAGAGAGCCCCCCCTTACATCAGGGTCCCCAGAGAGCCCCCCCTTACATCAGGGTCCCCAGAGAGCCTCCCCTACATTAGGGACCCCAGAGAGCCCCCCCTTACATCAGGGTCCCCAGAGAGCCTCCCCTACATTAGGTTCCCCAGAGAGCCTCCTCTTACATCAGGGTCCCCAGAAATCCCCTCCTTACATCAGGGTCCCCAGAGAGCCCCCCTTATATCAGTGTCCTCAGAGAGCCCCTCCTTACATCAGGGTCCCCAGTGAGCCTCCCTACTTACATCAGGGTCCCCAGAGGGTATCCCCCTACATCAGGGTCCACAGAGAGCCTCCCCTTACATCAGGGTCCTCAGAGAGCCTCCACTTACACCAGGCTCCCCAGAGAGCCCCTCCTTACATCAGGGTCCTCAGAGAGCCCCTTCTTACATCAGGGTCCCCAGAGAGCCCCCCTTACACCAGGGTCCCCAGAGAGCCCCCCCTTACACTAGGGTCCCAAGAGAGCCTCCCCTTACATTAGTGTCCCAAGAGAGCCTTCCCTCTTAAATTAGTATCCCCAGAGAGCCCCTCCTTATACAGGGTCCCCAGAGAGCCCCTCCTTACACAGGGTCCCCAGAGAGCCCCCCCTCTGACATTAGTGTCCCCAGGGGGCCCCCTCTTACATCAGTGTCCCCAGAGGGCCCCGTCTTTACATCAGTGTCCCCAGAGGGCCCCGTCCTTACATCAGTGTCTCCAGAGGGCCCCGTCCTTACATCAGTGTCTCCAGAGGGCCCCGTCCTTACATCAGTGTCCCCAGAGGGCCCCGTCCTTACATCAGTGTCCCCAGAGGGCCCCGTCCTTACATCAGTGTCCCCAGAGGGCCCCGTCCTTACATTAGTGTCCTCAGAGAGGCCCCCCTCTTACATTTGGGCCCCCAAACAGCTGACTCCCCCCCTTGCAGAAGTTCCCTTGTATCTGGCTGGTGGAGGTGGGAGGCGGTGATCGGCAGCTATATGGTGTCCACAGGCAGGGGGATCTCCCTGGGGCTAGTAGTTCTATCTCTGAATGTATACAGCGGAGAGGGGACGGGCCTCTGACCCGGGCATCAGCAACAGTGTTCAAGCAGAGTGAAAGTGAAACTGATACCTGCCTGGGTCAGAGGCCCCTCCCTTCTCCTCTCCACTGTATACACTGAGAGTACTACAAACCCCAGGGAGATCCCGCCGCCCACTCAGGCACCATAGAGCTGCCGATCGCCGCCTTCCCCCTCTTCCCACCTCTCCTCACTGCACTCTAAACGGCCAGCCAGAGGTGCAGGGGGGGGTTGCTGGGTCTTGGGGGCCTCTGGGTCTTGGGGGTCTCTGTGTGTCCTTTCAGACACAGAGCCTCTGCTTAGCCCCGCCCCCTCTCTTCTCATTGGCTCTTGCTGCTGTCTGAGCCAATGAGAAGGGAGAGTCCCCAGGGGGCCGAGGCTCTCGTGCACATTGCTGGATCAGAATTGGGTTCAGGCAAGTATTAGTGGGGCTGGGGAGCTGCTGCATACAGAAGGTTTTTTACCTTCATGCATAGAAGGTACAAAAGGTAAGAAAAAAAACCTTGAGCCTTTAGAACCCCCTAATTGAACAAGATTAATTTAGAAGCTGATTGGTTATTATGCACAGCTGCACCAGATTCTGTGTGCACCAGTCTTAGTAAATCCCCCAATGAATCTACAGCTATTTATCTATATGTGTATATCTAACAATGGAATAATGATTGGTTGGTACGGGTTACAGCAAATCATCTCTCTTAAGACAACTAATGAAGTTCATTGTAATGGTTTGCTAGGATTATCATTGTGGGGATGATGTTCTCATTGTCGTTCTTTTCTAACCGTAAAGGTAAAATGCTGCACTGTCTAACCCATACCCCAAAATGCCAATAGCAGGCAGCATCAAACAAGGTTTTTCTAACACCTTGGTGCTGCGAGCAAAGACCATGGCCCCTCCGTGAAGAGCTCCCGATAATCAATGCACCTTCTTTTTCTAGCTGAGCGTTGTAGATCTCCTATCGGAAGGAGAGAATGCTCCAGCACTTTCTAATTGCCTATCGAATAAACTGTTTACTGAGACTAAGGAGCCCACACAGCGCAAATGAAATAAACTTTTCTCTTTAATTGAAATTATTTATCATGCAGGATGGAGCAGCTGCTGTGGGCTAGGTCGTGTCACTTATTTCAGTCACCAAGTGAATAAGACAGTGAGCGGTTCTCAGGTTGCCTGTACAGGTGCCGCACAGACAGGCCGTCTCCATGGGAACGCATGGGGCCTGAATGCACCAAGGACGGGAGGAGGAGGACCTTGTATAGCCTCCCTCATCCCTCTCTCCCTCTCCCCCCCCCCCCCTCCCCACCTCTTCACTCCTTCACTGTGAGCAACCAACCCTAGAATCCACCAATCGATAGCAGCTCCCGGGGTGGGCCTGGGACATTAGGATTAAGCTGGCTTTTTTTTTTTTTCTTTCAGAGCTAACAGCTGGGATACAGTGATAAAAGAATACAGACCCATATAAGTAGAGAGCTACTTCCTCCCAGTTAACGTCACTGTCCCCTTTTCAGATAGAAGGATAAATATATAATGTTTGTGGCCTAACGCGGGTGTCATTAGGAATGCAGCAGAAAACAGTCACGGGGAGTGTCTTGCACTTGCTGTGGTCGGTGTTGGTGCTGGGTTAGGAGTCTTTTTTTTTTTTTTCCTCCCTCTCTCTCTCTCTCTCATCTCCCTGCTGCCGCCTTCTCCTGTCCTGGAGGTATTTCAGTGTTGCCATAGAAACCTGGGCAGGCAGCTCTCCCTCCTTCTGCTCCCTCTCTAGTGCCCTGCGTGCCAGGCCGGGCCCAGAATCATTGAATGCAGGAGACGTAATGAAACTGTGACAGTCCTGCTATCCGAAGAGCTTGTGTCGACCGGTCACATGCAATAGAAGTCTCTTCCCCTGTAGACTGAACGAAAAAAAAAAATCTCTATCTATAGAACGTCACGAGGAGAACGGGACTTTTCCTACTACGCAAACATCGAATACGGTGTAACCTAAAGAAAAAGTAATCATATGAACAATAGCTCATTTTTTCTTATCCAATAAATGCCATTGAACAGTCATAGAGGTACAAAGCACAGAGGCTTTCAACCCTCATGCTGTCCATCATTTATCTACATCCTGTGGACAAATTTGATAAGCTTGCAGGATCTAATCATGTGTAACAGAAGTTTGCTTTCCATTATATTATTCTCTACCCTAGACACTTGTGCTCCCTAAGAGGTAATAATTACATGACCTCAAACTACTTGTGAAATGAAAAGGAACAATTAAAGGAAAAATCTAGAGGGATAAAAATGGAGACAAATGAATTTTTTTTCGCCTTCCCTAACTTAAAATTGTGCAAGGAATGTACATTTGGGTGAAATGACTAATCCGAAAAAGAAAATGAAATGGTCAGAGCTAGTCAACGTCACATGTTCCCGCAGACGGGGCTACTGGAAAAGTGTCCCAGTTGGCTAAAAATAGCCCAGAGAGTAACGCTGTGATGTGGGCAGCAGAGGGAAGCATCTCAATAGACATGCAGCAGGGGAGCTGGAGGCCAGGTCTCAGTCACACATTTCAGTAGAGCAGAGCTAACTGACACTCCGTGGTGCGGTCATGGAACAAAAAGAGATCCACAGCAGTGCTTTACCTCTCATTGCTCAGAAAGAAAGACGTGGAGCAGGTACAAAGGAGGTCTCTACAGCGAATTAAAACTCTTCAATATATAAGCTGATTAGGCAGGAAATGAATACTGCCAGGCCATTTCATTACTTGGGTTTAGGTATGTGGATCCTGTTAGAACAAAATAAGCAAACTGTTATATTAAGGAACCATTGAATAAAAAAAATAAAATCACTTACAGTTATATCACAAAGCAAATTGCTAATGGGTCCTTACCAAATCTGCATAAATTGCAGCCAAGAAGGAACAATGGAAGTGGTCATGTACTGACCGTGGTCATGGGCAAATGTGTAACCACACAACCAGATATTCCCCTTGCTCAAAACATTTTTTAGTAGATACCAACTGGACCGGTAGGACATTAAAGCTGAACTCTTACCTTGTCTTCTAAATGTCCCTCCCCTATGCACAGCAAATACAGGCAGTGTTTTTTTCTATTACTGTTTTCAGCTCTGAGAAATCGCTGCTAATGCATCAAAATTTGGCTGCTTTAGCAAGGACGGGACAAACTTAGATCCATCTATTGTTGTTCCTGCTCTAACGATCAATTTCTTTTGAATGGGATTGTTGGAAAATTTCTGTCGATCAGTTTGCTGCAGCCTGATCAGTGTATTCTGACAGCAGAGGAATACCGTTGTCAGAATACAGTGGCACAGTGTGGATGGGGGAAACCTTTCCCAATCAGCCCTCTGGCTGATTGGGGAAAAAAAAAAAAACGAGGCATCCATAGCCAGCCTGTGGCAGGCCATATACGGTTTGAATTTCCTGCTGACCCAGCGAGATTCGAACTGTGCATGGGCAGGCTGAATATACCAAGTCAATCAACTTGGGTACAACCAGCATGCTGGGTTTTACCTGCGATTATCACTAGCCGCTGTTATAGCCGCTAGCAAGAATCACTGTTTTCTCCAGGTGGGGACAACTTCCTCCCACCCCCTGCTGGGAGAAAACAATAGCCTGGCAGGAGGGATTCGAAAAATTTGCTCTGTGCATGGCCAGCCTTAGGCCCCTTTCACACTGGGGCGGGAGCGGCGTCGGCGGTAAAGCAGCGATATATTTAGTGCTGCTTTACCGTCGTTTTAGCCGCGGTATTTGGCCGAAAAAGGGTTAAAAACCCCGCAAAGCGCCGCCACAGCGGCGGTATTGCCGCGGTGTCCCATTGATTTCAATGGGTAGGAGCGGTATAGGAGCGGTATAGACCGCTCCTTCACCGCTCCAAAGATGCAGCAGGACTTTTTTGACCGTCCTGCTAGCGCACCGCTCCAGTGTGAAAGCCCTCCGGCTTTCACACTGGAGTGAATGGGGCCGGATTTTTTCAGGCGCTGTACAGGCGCTATTTTTAAGCGCTGTAGCGCCTGAAAAACGCCCCAGTGTGAAAGGGGCCTTAGAGGTGAATGGATGACATCACAGTCTCTTCTGATACTGCAACTATGCCCAGCCACTAGGAGGAAGGATCAGTGAGGCACCCAATATTACAGGTCAGACTGGGATCTGGGTCCTTCTAGTACACTAATGAATGAACTACACAGTAGACCAAGACTCCTGGGTCCTCCCATTACAAAGTGGGGGAGTCAGACCAAACTCTGGGGTCCTCCCACTACACTTGTAAATGAACTACACAGCAGTGTTAAAGAACAACGATTGGGTGAAATGTGGGCATAGTGGCAATCAGTCTTATGAAACAGAATTAAAGGGGAATAACCCCTTATTATGTAGGAGTAAGGATGTGATTTCCCAGTGGATGTTACAAGTTTAACTTTAATGATCCACAATGAACCTTTGTACTGGCATTACACAATACAATCTCATTATACAATCTCCTTCAGATCTGTTAGAAACAATGTAGTGCAAAATGATTTGTAACTGAATGCAATTGAGTAGACTGTTAAGGTGGGTCATCAAATCACTGTTTTGATAAATCCAAAGGAGATCATAATGTGATTGTGAAATCAGATTGTTATGTGTATGGTAATTTATATTAACCTTTTTTGCCCAGATAGCCAACCTGCCTCAAGTAACACAGTAGCACAGTGAAATGCATGATATTTGATACTGTGTTAAGAAGAATACAGATAACAACACGAACTAAAGGGCTACAGAGACATAAGCTGGCTTGCCTGATGGAAATTTGATAAACTTGCAGGACATTACAGTCATGTACAAAAACAATTGTAAAACCACTGATAAGCTGGGAAAAAAACAGGATACAATATTATTCTAGGAAGATGTTAGCAATGTAATCAATCGTGGGTGGTGAATAGTGGAGTCCTTGTGTTAGGTGTTTAAAGTGATTGTAAATCAACCCATTCGGTTTAAAATAGAAATAAAAAGGCAAACCATATTTATAAAAAAAAAAAAAAGATAAAAAAATGTTTTTGCCTTTTTTTTTTTTATAAGCGATCACATTTCCTCTGTTCCCAGCTGCACAAGAGCTGAGGGAGGAGAAACAGCAGTATGCTGAGCTTCCCAGTGAATGGGAAGCTCAGTAAACTCGCTCATCCACACTATATTGCCAAAAGTATTGGGTCACCCGTCCAAATCATTTGGTGGAGGGGTGGTTATGATGTGGGCTTGTTTTTCAGGGGTTGGGCTTGGCCCTTAGTTTCAGTGAAGGGAACTCTTAAGGCGTCAGCATACCAAGACATTTTGGACAATTTCATGCTCCCAACTTTATGGGAATAGTTTGGAGATGCCCCTTCCTGTTCCAACATGATTGCGCACCAGTACACAAATCAAGGTCCATAAAGACAGGAATGAGCAACTTTGGGGTGGAGGAACTTGACTGGCCTGCACAGAGTCCTGACCTCAACCCAATAGAACACCTTTGGGATGAATTTGAGTGGAGACTGCGAGCCAGGCCTTTTCATCCAACATCAGTGCCTGACCTCCAAAATGCGTTTCTAGAAGAATGGTCAAACATTCCCGTAGACACACTCCTAAACCTTGTGGGCAGCCTTTCCAGAAAATTTGAAGCTGTTATAGCTGCAAAGGGTGGGCCAACTCAATAACCCTACGGACTAAGACTGGGATGCCATTAAAGTTCATGTGCATGTAAAGGCAGGCATCCCAATACTTTTGGCAATATAGTGTATCAGGAATATGAAATGCTGGGGTAAAAAAACTGTTCAAAATCTTATGCATCACTAGTAACTTTTAGTGGTAACAATGTTCAATTCAATGGATAATCATTTGATTTTATAGGATAGGAACGGTTGAACTTTAGCAGCCAATCAAAATGTCTAGTAGTGTCTGTTAAGTGCATAAATATGCACTCTTTGGCAACATGGGACACACACATGGCACAGGGAAATGTTCATTTGGCAGTCACGTCGCCCATGCTTAATTCAGCTGTCATATATCGCTTATGACCAGCATATAAACCAGAGACAATACCAGTAATAAACTACCAAGAGCTGTATTTAAAGCAACCAACTAGAGTCCGACAAGTGTAAGATAATTACTGATTGGTTTCTGTGTTACTGCACTCTGTGAAATACTGTACATAAGTATCTAGTACTTAAAATAACTGACGTTAGGCTCATAGAGCTTTAAAACCTAGCTTAAAGCAGGGGTGTAACAGCATTTGAAACGATTCCAATTGTATAGCCTGGATCGACCGCCTACACGGACAGAGGTGTAAAAGCAGCAAAAATTTGATGAGGCCCCAGAGATATCTCTAAATGGCCATTAGTAGTGTCAGCTGTGACAACGCAGTGCACAGAATGGGGCAATGTGAAATAAGGTTTGTACAACACAGTATGCAGAACAAGGCGGTGTGGAATGGGGAATGTACAACACAGTGTACAGAACAAGGCAGTGTGGGATAGGGAATGTACAACACAGTGTACAGAACAAGGCGGTGTGGGATAGGGAATGTACAACACAGTGTACAGAACAAGGCGGTGTGGAATGGGGAATGTACAACACAGTGTACAGAACAAGGCAGTGTGGGATAGGGAATGTACAACACAGTGTACAGAACAAGGCAGTGTGGGATAGGGAATGTACAACACAGTGTACAGAACAAGGCGGTGTGGGATAGGGAATGTACAACACAGTGTACAGAACAAGGCGGTGTGGGATAGGGAATGTACAACACAGTGTACAGAACAAGGCGGTGTGGGATAGGGAATGTACAACACAGTGTACAGAACAAGGCGGTGTGGGATAGGGAATGTACAACACAGTGTACAGAACAAGGCGGTGTGGAATGGGGAATGTACAACACAGTGTACAGAACAAGGCGGTGTGGGATAGGGAATGTACAACACAGTGTACAGAACAAGGCGGTGTGGAATGGGGAATGTACAACACAGTGTACAGAACAGGGTGGTGTGGAATATGAAACGTACAATGCAGGGTACAAAATGAGGATGTGTGCTCTGCACTGTACTTTATAAACTCTTAACCTCTTCACTCTACGCTATACTGTACATTACATACAGTGCCTTGAAAAAGTATTCATACTCCTTGAAATGTTCCACATTTTGTCATGTTACAACAAAAAACAATAGTCAATACATTGTAGAACCACCTTTCGCTGGAAATCTTTCTGAGTATGTCTCTACCAACTTTGCACATCTAGAGAGTGACATTCTTCTTTGCATAATAGCTCAAGCTCTGTCAGATTGGATGGAGAGAGTAAGAGGACAGTAATTTTCAAGTCTTGTCACAAATGCTCAATTTGATTTAGGTCTGGACTTTGACTGGGCCATTCTAACACAAGAATATGCTTTTATCTAAACCATTCCATTGTAGCAACAAACGCCACCACGTTCAGAATGATCGGATTTTCCGACAACTTTGTCCGACCGTGTGTATGCAACACCAGTGTCGGACAAAATCCGCCGGAAAAAATCCGATGGATTTTGTAGTTGGAATTTCCGACCGTGTGTATGGGGCATTACAGGTTTTCTTCTAAGATTGCCCTGCATTTGGCTCCAGCCATCTTTCCATCAACTCTGACCAGCTTCCAATCAGCGCTCTCTGCCCATCGCCGCTGCCGCCAGCCTCACAGCCTGTCAAGTCTTACTCTCCGGGCCCCGACTACTACTGGGTGGGGAGCAGAGAAAAATCACTCCACCAGGGAAGGCAAGGAGATAAGCAGGTAGGCGGCTGGCCGGGACTTGAGCCAAGGCAGAAGAACATGCGAGCAGAGCTGGATGGGCATGCACCCGAAACTGAAGAAATATTCCCTCCGCTCCGACCAGCACATGACCATCAGAAAGGGGCACAGATAATAGAAAAAAATACACTGCCCTAAGCTAGTAGGAGCGGCAGATTCTGATTTTTTTTTTTTAATTCTGCACTAAAATTGCCCCATCCCCTGTTCAAATCCAACCTGGGGACGAAACCGGGGACAGACTTGGTCCGGGGATAGTGTCCTCAATCCAGGGACTGTCCCCGGAAACCGGGGATGTCTGGTCACCCTACTCTACCAGCCCTTGGTCCCATAGCAACAGTGTGGGATGCTATGGTGGTAGATCCACCACTTGGTTAAAGTATAACTAAAGCCAAACAGATTGAGTGGGGAACCATTAAAACCACTGTCAGTATTTTTTGCCATCTGTTCCATGTTCAAAATATTTCCCCTTACTTACTATCTTGTAGACATAACAGGAAGAGGATATCTTTCAATTGTGAGGGAATTTTTCTCTTGGACAGTTGTCACAGGAGCAAGTGTCCCCATTGGAAGATATCTCTTCTGTTTCTGTTCTGGTGGCAAGTGAAAATTTTAGATTTACGCTTACTTTTATTCCCGGTGACCAGAACAAGCCGAGAGGATGACCGGGAACACGGACAGCAATAAAAACACGACAGTAGTTCTAATTCCTCACCACTCTATCAAATCTAAAAAAATCATTGATTTACTTTACATTTTTATAACATATTTATTTACATAGTAGGTAAGGCTAAAAAAAGACAATAGTCCATCCAGTTAAACCTGTGTAGGTGTACGTGTGTACGTGTGTCAATGTCTATAATCATTTCCCATATCCCTGTATGTTGTCTTTTTTTAACATATACTGGTACATCCAAGAGTCTTTTAAAAATATCCATAATTCCCACAGCCACCACCAATTGTGGGAGCGCGTTCCACATCCTTATTGCCCTGACAGTGAAGAACCTCCTGCGCAGTTTAACCGATTGCCGACTGACTCACGTCGATATACATCGGCAGAAGGGTACGTACAGGCATTGCCCTTTAAGAAGCGGCTTGAGGGCACAAGCGCGCCCGCCACGAGCTCCGTGAGTGTGAACATCGAGTGGATGTACAGGGAGAGGAAGAGGAGGAAGAACAGGGAAATTCTGATGTAAACAAGCATTTCCCCGTTCTGCCTAGTGACACTGATACTGATCACAGCTCCCTGTAATCGGGTGCGGTGATCAGTGTCGTGTCACACATAGCCCCCCCCCCCAGTTAGAATCACTCCCTAGGACACACTTAACCCCTACAGCGCCCACTAGTGGTTAACCCCTTTGCTGCCAGTCACATTTACACAGTAATCGATGCATTTTTAATCGCACTGATCGCTGTATGAATGTGAATGGTCCCAAAATATCGCCAAAAATGTCCGCCATAATGTCGCCGTCATGATAAAAAATCACTGATCGCCGCCATTACTAGTAAAAAAATAATTATTAATAAAAATGCCATAAAACTATCCCCTATTTTGTAGATGCTATAACTTTTGCACAAACCAATCAATAAACGCTTATTGTGATTTTTTTTTACCAAAAATATGTAGAAGAATACGTATCGTCCTAAACTGAGTAAAAAAAATTTATTTTTTTATATATTTTTTGGCGATATTTATTATAGCAAAAAGTAAAAAAATAATGCATTTTTTTCAAAATTGTCGCCATCTTTTTTATAGCGCAAAAAATTTAAACCGCAGAGGTGATCAAATACCACCAAAAGAAAGCTCTATTTGTGGGGGAAAAAGGACGTCAATTTTGTTTGGGAGCCGCATCGCATGACCGCGCAATTGTCAGTTAAAGTGACGCAGTGCCGAATCGCAAAAACGTGCTCTGGTCTTTTGCCAGCCAAATGGTCCGGGGCTTGAGTGATTAAGGTTAAACTGCTTCCCCTCCAGTCTCAATGTGTGGCCCCGTGTCCTCATACACTCACTCCCTGGGACTGAATCGTTTTTTCCCTATGCTGGGATCCCCATGGAGGTATTTGTAGATCGCTATCATGAGGTGTATGCAACTGTAAAACCACAGTGATCTGTGGTCATAGGGTACAGCACAATAAGTGTTGTTGGGGGCAAATCTAGACCTTTCTTTTGCATGAATGACAGCGGCACTTATTTTTTCTTTTGCATGAATGACAGCTGTCCCATAGAGGTGGCTGAGTGGTTAAGGCGATGGACTGCTAATCCATTGTGCTGTGCATGCAGGAGTTTGAATCCCAACCTCATTGAGCCATCTGCCTGAAGCTGCTGCACTTTAAGGGAGACCTGTCTCTAACATCTCCTATAGATTTTCTTATTTCACTTCCAGGTACCATACAAGCTTTGGGGCAGTTATGTCAGTTCCACTGAGGCTGAATAGGTCCAGCTTCAGAGCTCTGGAACTAGTATGCTGCCCAGAAGCTAGAAAATCCAGAGATAATATCTGCTTCCATAAGGGCCTTAGGTTGGCATACAGGTCTTTAGCATTCTGACAGCTTTCCTTCTGGATGATGTCATAAAGAGACCACAAGGAATCAGAAAGGATGAAACAGATTCAAAGGTGGGTAGAAAATGATAAATATTTTGCTATTTGACATACGTGCAGTTTCACATTTTCAGAAAAAAATAAAAAAACTAAATGTTATTTCAGAAAAATATGAAGCAAAAAGACATATCTGTTAATACAAAAAATAATAATAATTTGTTCAGCCAGGACCGAAGCTACGTAGCAGCCAAACTCATATCAATAATTACGCAAATGTTATATTCGTATTGCAATCTATTTTCATTCATGCAAGACTCATGAAAAAAAATAAAAATAATAAATTAACGAAAAGACACAAAACAAAGGGATGTGGAGTTGATAGCCCAGTCCTAGCACCAGATGTCAGTTGTGAGGAGGGGGTGGTATTAGTGCAGAGTGAAGGGAAGGATGCAGAAGGTAACTGGGCTTGGGATATAATTTAACCCATTTATTACTACAGGACAGATAACTCATCCAGGGACTGGAAATAATGATCCTTTTTAAGGATGCTGTGTGCCTGCCTGACACGCACCATCAGAATTTCCCCTGGAGATAGACACACTGGTCCTAAAGATCCATCACGTACACACTGTGGGTATGTGAAGAGATACATTCCTGATGAAGGCAGATGAGGAAGTTAGCCTATAAGGAAGCTGTAGGACATTTGCAGGAAAAATTTGGACTGTAGGGAAATTGTAACCTCACAGGACTGTTTTATTGTAATCTACTTCCCCTGAGAAGAGAGTAGTGTGTCTACAAATCATACACCATATTGTACCACATGTGATGACTGCAAATAGGGACCTGCACCCTCGTGTATTCTGTATGTATAGTTGATATTTCTGGTAGTTAATGGGCCAATTCCTGACATTTAAATGATCTGACTGCAGATTATAAATCATAAAAATAATAAAATATCTGTTTTCTACTTTTACTCATCACTTAGGGCCCATTCACACCAGAAACTGTGTGTTTACTGCATGTTTTTGCACATGCAAACGTGCATTTGACATGCATTTGCAGTGTATGTTTCCTAAGCTTGCATTTCCCTAGAGGTCACTTTGACTTTTTTCTTCTTACTGTACAGTACTGCAAGTGTGAACTTTGCCCATAGTCCAAAATCCAGGTTATCCTATCAATGCAGTTGGAGGGCAGTCAAAAATGCATCCCATTGCATCTGGTGTAAATGGGCCATAAGCACTGGTTCACATTGAACGCTACTTTGAAATTGTGCTACTTCACTTGAAGTAGCACAATTTCAAAGTAGCAGGTCAGTGCAATTTCACGTACTGCTTGGCTGACATCTGTGCCAGTGGTGCACAGATGTCAATGCAACTCGCACCTGAAAATCGCAAAAAATAGCACAGGAACCTTTTTTAACAGTTCTACTGCCGACTATAGAGTCGCACCAGTGTTGGATTAATGTGCAGGATGATTCTGCAACTCAAAACTGCATCCCAAACACATCCTAAGCTTATTTAGTAAATACACTTCTGAGAAAATGTGGTATTCTCTGAGGGTGGACATTTTAACCAATTCAAAATTGAACATTTTTAACCCCTTCCTGCCCAGGCCAAGTTTTAGATTTCAGCGCTGTCACACTTTGAATGACAATTACTCATTAATGCAACACTTAACCCAAATGAAGTTTTTATAATTTTTTGAGACAGGTAGAGCTTTCTTTTGGTGGTATTTATTCAGCACTGTTTTTTTGTCCAAATTGAACTCCAATTAGCCATTTTCCCTTCATGGTGTCATGTGACTTGATAGTGTTACAAGGTCTCAGGTGTGAATAGGGAGCAGGCATGTTAAATTTGGTGTTGTCGCTCTCACTCACATACTGGTCTCTGGAAGTTCAACATGGCACCTCATGGCAAAGAACTCTCTGGGGATCTGAAAAAAAGAATTGTTGCTCTACATAAAGATGGCCTAGGCTATAAGAAAATCCCCAAGACCTTGAAACTGATCTGCAGCATGGTGGCCAAGACAATACAGCAGTTTAACAGGACAGGTTCCACTCAGAACATGCCTCGCTATGGTCGACCAAAGAAGTTTAATGCAAGTGCTCAGCATCAAATCCAGAGGTTGTCTTTGGGAAATAGACGTATGAGTGCTGCCAGCATTGTTGCCTGTGCTGCCAGCATTGTTGCCTGTCAGTGCTCAGAACAAACGCCTGCAATTGGTCTGCATAGCTGTCGTCCCAGAAGGAAGCCTCTTCTAAAGATGATGCACAAGAAAACCTGCAGTTTGCTGAAGACAATAAAGCTAAAGACATGGATTACTGGAACCATGTCCTGTGGTCTGATGAGACCAAGATAACCATATTGGTGTCCAGCGTGTGTGGCGGCAACCAGGTGAGGAGTACAAAGACAAGTGCGTCTTGCCTATAGTCAAGCATGGTGGTGGGAGTGTCATGGTCTGGGGCTGCATGAGTGCTGCCGGCACTGGGGAGCTACAGTTCATTGAGGGAACCATGAATGCCAACATGTACTGTGACATACTGAAGCAGAGCATGATCCCTTCCCTTCGGAGACTGGGCCGCAGGGCAGTATTCCAACCCCAAACACACCTCCAAGATGATAACTGCCTTACTAAAGAAGCTGAGGGTAAAGGTGATGGACTGGCCAAGCATGTCTCCAGACCTAAACCCTATTGAGCATCTGTGAGGCATCCTCAAACTTAAGGTGGAGGAGCGCAAGGTCTCTAACATTCATTAGCTCCCTGATGTCGTCATGGAGGAGTGGAAGAAACCTGTGAAGCTCTGGTGAACTCCGTGCCCAAGAGGGTTAGGGTAGTGCTGGAAAAAAATTGATGGCCACACAACATATTGACACTTTGTGCCCATTTTGGACATTTTCACTTAGGGGTGTACTCACTTTTGTTGCCAGCGGTTTAGACATTAATGGCTGTGTGTTGAATTATTTTGAGGGGACAGCAAATATACACTGTTATACAAGCTGTACACTCACTACTTTACATTGTAGCAAAGTGTAATTTCTTCAGTGTTGTCACATGGAAAGATATAATAAAATATTTACAAAAATGTGAGATACTATATTATATTTGAAAATTGATCAATCTCGATCTACTGACAGCCTGTCTCATGTCTTGAGGGCCTAAAATGCCAGGACAGTACAAATCCTCAATTACCCCTTTTTGGTAAGCAGACACCCGAAGATATTAAGTAAGGGGAAGGGTGAGTTTTTAGAAGTTGCAATTTTTCATCACAATTTTGTGGAAAATTAAGAAATTAAATAAAATTTGATTTTTTTTTAAATACTGTCACCAGAGCAGAGAAGCATCACCACATGACTGGTGACAGTATGTAAAAATAATAATAATTTTTCTTTTTTTTACATGCTGTCACCTATAATTACTTATTACAGTGATGATCCCTGTGCATAAGCAATCATTTTTATGAAATTCATGTTCCATTGTATTCCATTGTATTAGCTGTGGTTTAGCCACAGCTATCCCATGGTACAGGTCTGCTGTGATTGTCCCCTGTACCATGTGATCATTGTGATCAATCACAGAGACCACAATAGTACACACAATGGCACACAATGAATGAAAGCCAGTGCTGACATGTGATCGATGTGATTGGTCACAGCGATCACATGGTACAAGGGGCCGCGCACCGCGGCCCAGTACAATTCTCTGTGTTCTGCTGTGTTTGCTGGACACAGCGGGTCACAGATTGTGCCATTGTGCTACCCCTAGGGCACGTGAGTGGAAAGATGTAATCCCAGGATAACAGTGCTCATGCGCTGTTGTTTTTTTACAATAGGCCAGACGAGAGATGGTTTAAGAATGGGCATTTGTAAGAATCTGAATCTTTACGCTAAAGCCCCATATACACTATCAGATTTTCTACTGATTTTTGTCTACAGATTTACCAAAACCATATAATAAGAGGTCAAACCTTAGGAGTTTCAATTTGTATGCAATCAGGCAGGCCCTTGCACTACATGGTTTTGGTAAATCTGAAGACAAAAATCAGCAGAAAATCTGATAGTGTGCATGGGGCTTCAGGCTGCCATAATAGCACATCCTTACTTCTCAGGTGTGCTGCTATTCACTTGTATTCTCTTCTTGTAAGAGAAAATGAAGAGAGAATACAAGTACCGTATTTATCGGCGTATAACACGCACCGGCGTATAACACGCACCCCAAGTTTAGGAGGGAATTTTAAGGAAAAAAAGTTTAGGGAGAGAAGTTTAGGGAAAAAAAAAAAAAAAAACTTACATTTAAGCGTCATTTGCAGATTGCCCAGCGTCATTTGCAGCTTGCCCAGCGTCATTTGCAGCTTGCCCAGCGTCATTTGCAGCCTTTCCCAGCGTCATTTGCAACCTGCCCAGCGTCATTTGCAACCTGCCCAGCGTCATTTGTAGCTTGCCCAGCGTCATTTGTAGCTTGCCCAGCGTCATTTGTAGCTTGCCCGGCGTCATTTGCAGCTTGCTAGTGTCATTTGCAGCTTACTAGTGTCATTTGCAGTTCGCCATCGTTGAAATTTCCCGCCGCGAGAAATACCGCGCATGCGCGGCCGAAAAAGACCGAACCGCGGCCGAAAAAGGCCGAAGTGCGGCCGAAAAAGACCGAGCCGACTGTTCAGCTCCGCTCGGAGTCCCGCCTCCCTGCTGTTTCGGGAGCGAGCGCAGGGAGGCGGGACTACGAGCGGAGCTGAACAGCCGGCTTCAGTCTTTTTCGGCCGCGCTTCGGCTTTTTTCGGCCGCGGTTCGGCCTTTTTCGGCCGCGGTCGCCATTTTTCGGCGCTGCAACCGATTTTTGTCATTTTTTTTTTTGGGTATCGGCGTATAACACGCACCCACGACTTTCCCCGATTTTAAGGGGGAAAAAGTGCGTGTTATACGCCGATAAATACGGTAAATAAAGCCTCATAAAGACTGATTTGTCTCCTGTCCAAGCTTAGGACAGATAACAACACTTTATCCTCATGGAGGGTAGAAATTTCAATAATATACATTTTTTTCCTTTCATATAATTTTTATACTTAGGTTGGTTTCATAGTGCAGCCCTACTTATCAGGAAAAGACAGATGTGCTGATATTCACTTGTATTCTCTTCTTGTCAGAGCAGGATAAAGATATAATACAGGCGAATAAAGTCTTGTTGTGCATAACCTGCCCTTTGCCTGAGCTCGGGACTGATAACTGACACTTCATCCAAGGGTAAAACTGTCAATTAATTAAGGTTTTTTTTTTTTTTCTTGTCAATCCCAACATAATTTTTGTTTTTTGGCACTTCCTTGATAGTCTGTTACCAGCACTAAGCTCATATGGGACATAGGATTGCCTTATAGCCTGACACTTGATAGTCTGTTATCAGCACTAAGCTCAGATGGGACATAGGATTGCCTTATAGCCTGACACTCATGACACTTCTGCTCTGAAATGAAGAGAATACAATTATTCAACAAAAAAAATTCAAATATTTCTTTAGCAGTAAGGTTATGCTTTTACAGCAACCCAAGGGTGGAGATTCAGATTATTACAGACGATCACAGGGGATTTCTAAAGTGTAAGTATAGTTAGTTTAAATATATAGGACTGGTAAAACCAAGTCAGAAGACTGCACATCACACAAAAAAATTGAAAAAACATGTTTGCAGCATAAAATATTATGTGTGTGTGTGTGTGTGTGAATGGGTGAAGTTGATTTCCAGGACTTTTCACAGACCTTGGTGCTTTACTATATATAGTACCAATGTCATATGTGGATATAAAATACTTCATCAACCTGGAAGCACCAACGGGAATTAATCAGTTGCAAAAAGAAATGTGAGTAAATGATTCATATCCACTGCTTTGATGAAAAGTACTCTTAAAACTAAACTCCAGTAGGTATAAAAGACAGAAATTAATGCAGCTAAGTATTCATTAATATAGCATTTAATGTATTTTTAATGTAACAAGTGTAAATACCTTAATATAGGGTGGTATCCGTCCCTTGGAATCCCCTAACTAGCAAGACTAGGAGACTGAGGGTCAAGACTGTCAGCCAATCTTGTCTGCTTACAAGAGGCATGATAATAGCAGGAGGAAGCAGCATTAACAGACGGAGAGAGAAGGTAGGACTGGAAGCCAATCAGATACAGTATGCTGCATGCAAATGTGCTGAATATGAACATGCTGAGCAGAGTGATTGCCCTTTCAGTCTGCTGCTACTCTTAAGCCCCATACACACGCGCGGATTATCCGAGGACCAGGTCCGTCAGACCATGTCCATCATACTTTGTCTGATGTTGGTTTTGCGTACACACGGTCGGACAAAGTTGTCGGAAAATCCGATCATTCTGAACGTGGTGACGTTTGTTGCCTACGACGGGACTACGTAGAGGCTAGTAGCCAATAGCTTTGGTCTTGTAATGTGATCTGAGCATGCGTAGCACTTTGTCCGGTCGGAATTCGCTACACACGATCGGATTTGGTGTGATCGGACTTTGTTGTCAAAAAATCTATCCAGCAGGAGATAGGACTTTGTCCGTCAGACAATCTGAAGGAAACTGTCCGATGGTGCCTACACACGGTCTGATTTTCCGACAACATTGTCCGATAGGACAGAATCCATCGGAAAATCCTACCGTGTGTATGGGGCTTTATACTGCCCAATCAACAGACAGGGAGTAAATAGAGGTCACCACTGTATGCCTTCTGGTCTATTACTGAGAACTAGATGGACAGAAATACAAACCTTTTACATGTATAAAAACTCCCATATATGTATTTCACCCAAGTATTTTGATGCTTGCCTAAACATTTCAACTTTAATAGAAAAAAAAAAATCTACAGATTTTACAATACCTTTACATTGGGAGGCAATTAACACTAAACACTTTTAAAGTTATTCAGTAAAGGAATGGTAATATATAGAATATATTAACCCAAGTAGTCTATCAGATTTCAGTTTACTGGGGTCAGATAAGAGAAGAAAAATCGGTTTCCCACATGTTACTGCACTTTGCATATTCTTTCATCTTTACCAAAGCAGCCAATAGGTCTTTATAAACCATTTATATAGGAGTTATTTATTGCTTAAAAGGCATACCTAGTGGTTAGGGTTATTGTCTTGCATCACTAGGGCCTTGGAAATTGCATGTCTGCATTTCATACTGTATACTGCTAGATTAATTGGTCTCTAAAAAACATATTAGGTATAATATAAAACATCATTCATCTTAACCTTTTATTCCAAATATGATATAAAACCTATGATGTCACAGGGAACCCCAAGATGTCATTGTGTGTAGAACTGTTCTCTAGTAAGGCTGAAAAGGATTAAACTGTAGTAGCTTTGGGAAGGGTGTTGGCACAACTTTCTTCTTTTATTTTATTTTTGAATAAAAAAAAGTTAATAAAAAAAAAAAATCAACTCTCCAAGAGCGGATATTTTGAAAAACACACGATCAGCACTAAGGACAGCTCTGGCCTATAATTAAAAAACTGCAATTGTTCCTCTAACATTTACCAGCACTCACCAGAATAATTAGTGATGACACATTTGCTCGTCGTGTTGCTTGGTAATGAAAGAGACAAAATATTTATTTACTAAACCGATTATAAAATTTAGGCATGCACACACTAGGTGCTTGGTAAGGGTCATGGTTCCTAAATTGGGAGATGATATGACTGGAGTTATAAAAACATGAAAAGAACATTCAATAATTTAAAAAGGTGTTTCTTCCACGTTAAAAATGTAATTTAGAATACTTATCAAGAGGTAAAAATAAGGACACAGTTCTAATTTAACCTTATCACAACAATCTAGCTTACACTGTGGTGGAAAGTACCATGTTGTGTATTATCAGTATTAACCTGTATTTTATTCATCAACTGAAATGAGCAATACTTGTGTAATAAACTTTGTGAATAAATGTGCCTTTCAATCTCTTGACTGCTTTATGGCATAAGCCGACTGATGCTTCTTTGTTCAGCAAAAAAATACACTTTCCCTTTTTATCGGAATAATAAACATTTTGCATATGACACAAAAAAAAGTGTTAATGTAGGAGCTTTAACAATACATAGGTGCCAACCTTCAAACCCTATACAAGCTAATCATAATTGTATTCCCAATACCCGTGGTTTGAGAGACCTTTGTCACATGTTGAAAAGTCACAGATGGAGAGAAAACATCACATAATCTGTTAAACAGCCCTTCGAGAGTGTATTATCTAAATTAACAGAACACCTACACTGCCACCTACCCATGTGCAGACCAGACCACGGAGTCTCCATAAATATCAGTCTTGCCAGGAGAGGATAATTCTTCCATTAACTTTTTATTTTCCCTGCAAATCAGGTTGAACACTAACATTTCCAGAACTGTATGCAGTGGTTAAAACATGTCAAATCCCAGTGGTAACATGTGCTTATGATGATAATACCATGACTAGGACTGATGGCAGAGCTTTGGGAACAGCAGAGGGAGACCTATTGGCACATCAGCCCATAAGGGACTACACGGCCATAAGCCAGGTAAGCCTGTTGTTAGACTACCTCATACTTCCTTTACCTCCTTTGTGAGTTTAAAAGGTGACAGTCACATATTTATTGCGACAACAAGTAAAGCTCATTGGTTCCTGTCATGAGCAATTGGCAGGCTTAGGTAAATGAGTCTCCATGTTGGATGTGTTTAATGCACTGCAAAGACTTAGCAAGAGTCTCTATTTCCTCTTTTTGAGATACAGTGTAAGAAAATACTGAAATAAAAAGCCATCTGAATTATGTCTCCCAGATAATGGAAACACTCTTCACAGACTTCTAATCAGAGATGGGTACTTCTTGTCAAGGTCCATCTGCTCCATGGTTTCTTACACATGACCAATTATGATGCATAGAGTTTAAACAAATAGAACTGACATGCTACACTTTTTTCGTTACTGATTACGTGTTATTGAACTGTATATTTCTCAGCACTTAATTTTTATTAATATACACAATTATTGTAAAAGCAAAAGCACAAGCTAGAGTCACACAGTTGCGCACCATATTTTACTGCAAAATGCACAGCATAGAACCAATATTTCACTTTTAAAACAATATGTCCAAGCTGATTGTTTGCAATATGTGCTGTAACAGGCCAAGTAATCCTGTTGGCAGTTTAAACTATTCTAATGTTGTGAACACATTTTACAGTGTCTATCTAAGGAAAGCAGTAGGCACATTGATCTAGTGTAGCTTTACTCTTGAACTCGCCCTCCCTGCTAAACAGACTAAGCACATTTAATACAGTGAATAGGCATCTCCGGTTATAGGTGTGTCACCTTGTTTATAGGGTCTCATAATAAGAAACCTAATGCAACTATGCTGCGGACAGAGCTAAGTTCTACTAATATGGGTCAGAATGTTCCAATAAAAATAACTAACTAAACATGGCTGTCAAAGCCAAACCCACCAAAAGAACACACAACCAAACGTTACTAATGCCATTCTATGGTGCCTCATTTATTAATACAGTGTGTGTGTTTTTGTGTGTGTATGCCCTTAACAAGCAATTCAAGTTTCAGGGTTCAGCTTTGATATATTGCAATTAGACTAATGAACACTGATCTGTGATACGTTGCATAGATTACACATCACTGGATACATCACTGGTCTTGCCATCAAAAATATTGATGGTAAAATTAGTAATTACAAAATATAAAACCCAACAGCCACAGAAATCGTTGAAATGGTGCCATTTACAGGACCACCCTTCAGATAGACAAATATCAGCAGAATAATAAAATGTAAGTTTAGTCTAAAAATTAAGTCCTGCTAGATCATTTCAAGCTGGCTCCTTTTGCCAGTATAGCTATATAAAAACTAAAAAATAAATTCCTATACTGTTTAAAATCCAGTAATACACTGTCTCACGCTGCTCTGCACATGCTCAGTTGCTCTCTATTTTTAGGCACTGTGTCGAATTTGTAGAGGTCGATCTGCTGACAGCCTAAAGGTTAACTGCTCTTCAGGGGCTCCAGCAAAATGGCAGTCACTGGCAAGAAGAAAAGGGAACAATGCTGAAGGCAATTTGCAGCACACTAATTTTGGTAGCATAATTATTATTGTGGAATGTATGTTCCTTGCTTGTTGTTATGGGTAAAATTCCACTTTAAATTTATATTAAAGTCAGTTTTTTTTCATTAAAAATAATAATTAAATAGGTTATACTTACCTGCTCTGTGAAGTGGTTTTGCACAGAGCAGCCCAGAACCTCCTTTTCTTAGGCCCCTATTTGGCTCTCCTGGTCCCCCCTTCCTGGTGAGTGCCCACACAGCAAGCAGCTTGCTATAGGGGCACCCGAGCTGAGCTGCAGCTCTGTGCGTCCATTCAGGCACAGAGCCACGGCCTAGCCCTGCCCCCTCTCTCTCCTCATTGGCTCACTGACTTTGATTGACAGCAAGGAGCTGTCTTAGCCAATGAGAAGGGAGAGTCCTGGACAGCCTAGTCCCTTGTGCAACATCGCTGGATCAAGATGGGCTCAGGTAAGTATTAGAGGGGGGGGGGGGGGTGCTGCACACAGAAGGCTTTTTATCTTAAAGTGTAACTAAGCCTATAACAGTAAAATCAGTGTATATGCCATAAAGCATGCTTGTTATACCCACTGTAGAACCTAAGGGATTAATCCTCTGCATTGTGTATAATGCTGTGAGATCCTGTCTCTCTGATCTTCCTCTTCTTTAACTGTCTCCAACCCATCTCTCAATAGAACAGAGCATTAGGAGTCGGGCTGTACATGCTCCAGTTTGGTGTGTATTGCTAGAGAGTTGTTGTTTTTTTTTGGGAGAGTGCATGTGATCAACACAGGGCCAATCAGCACTGCCCAGACAGAGGATCAGGGGAGAATGAAAACTCCTCCTACAAGCTTAAAGTGGAAGTAAACCCCCTATCATTTTCAGCCAAGGAAGCTTCCATCTTTGCCTCTGTTTAATCTTCATCTGCCACAGTGCTGCACATGTGATCCGTTATGACACCAGCCATTGGATGGTTTGACTGTTTGGTTGAGAGCACAGCCAATGTGCAGTTAGCATTCACGGCATGCCTTTTTTTTTTTTTTTTAGACTGTTAAATCGATGGGTTTACTTCCACTTTAAGCAGACAGTGAGTGATACAAGTCACAAGACTCCTATATACTGCTGATGAGAAAAGGTATTTAGCAGTTTATATTTACTAAAATAATTGCATTTCCATGTTCTGTGTACTGTGGGAGACCAGATATATTGAATGCAGGCTTCTGGGTTTTGTAACACTTTATTGCATAGAATACATTAAGATAAAAAAAACCTTCTGCCTTTACAACCACTTTAATTATTAAAGTAAAACTAAAGACAAAACGTTTTTCTATTTAAGAGAGAGGAATGGAGGGTTATAACTTATAACTCCTGTCAGTTTTATTTTTACCATCTGTGTCCCATTGTGGAGATTTCCCTTCACTTCCTGTCCTAGAACCAAAACAGGAAGTCAGGGGAAATCCCTTCAAAGTGAGGGAATCCATGGTGGTCACCAGAACTGGTGTCCCCACGGGAAGATTTTCCCTCTATTACTGTTCTGAAGACAACCAAAAATGTGGGATTTTCTTTCTCTTTCGGTGATAATGGTAAACTAAACAAATAGAGGGGGTGGATTTCCCAAACAGGGACACAGACAGCAATAAAAACCTGACAGATGTCCTATACACTCTCCTTTGGTTTCACTTTTTTTTTTTTTTTTATGTTTTTCAGGTATTTATATAGCCAAAATAAGCTATGCAGTGTTTTACATTATTACCGTACCTTGCTCTTTAATGACAATGATTGCCCCAGTCCTGTATATAGAAGATTTGACTGCTTTCCCAGAGGAAATAAGGACAGACAGGTCATGACACGATCATTGCAATGCTTCTGATCTTCTCAGCTGCCTAAGCCACATTGCAACTGTGTTTCAAAGCTATTGAAGATTCCCCTACCCCCTTCCCACAAATACAAGGCATCTTTGAACCCAAAGTGCTCATACACATGGTATATGAGCCTTCACCAAACTGGTATTTTAAAACAACAGAGTTAATCATATCTGCATAAAAAAATTGTATTAATAGAATCAAGGCAAAGGGCCCACAGAATTTGTTTTCACTGAACAATCTATAGGTAACTGCCAGGTTGCTATAGAAGGGATACAGTAAGGCCATGCACACTGCTGCTGGTAAATGGATGTCTAGGGGCGTTTTTTTCAGCTGCCCATGAACTCTCCTCTGTTATCTTATCAGTACATGTACACAGGGTCATTTATAGTCGTTTCTAGGCAGTTGAGGTTAGAAGCATTTTTTGGAAAGCAAAAAATGCGTTCAGGACGGATGTTCAGATGCATTTGAAACACCAAATGCCTTTAACAGCTTGCAAACACGTGTAAACGCGGTAACTCGCATTTAGCCACGTTTCGTTTATAGGCGTTTTAATGGAGATACATTTCTGACCATTTACATTGTAAAAAACTCTTCTAAACGCAAACGCGGCATGTAAACGCGGCACAACAGACGTTTTTAAATGTCGGTTACTAGCTGTCAAGTTCCATCATTCAGGAGAGGTTTTAAAACTTCCTGTGTACATGAAGCCTAAGTGCCAAACGTACTTATACAGGTATTTCTGGGAAGTAAGCACAACAAAATCAGAGGAATCAGAGGTAAGGAAATGCTGGGATCGTATTCTGCTATGCAGAGCAAGAATTGTTTTCACAGCTATGCGGACAATGAAGAAGTTTTTGTTTAATAACAATCATTGTACCAGATGGCAGTACGTGAGCTGGACCCAGCAGATCCATTGTGTTCATTATAAATGTATGGTAGCCTAGACGCCTGTGACCATTTGTGAGTTCTGGATTCATAAATCGGAGATTGGTACTTGTTGTCGCTTCGCTCCATCTGGTTAGTCACCAAAATAATACTCCTTTTCTAACATAGATTAAAAATAAAATAAAATGCTACTAGCATGATTGGCATGAGTAGGCTGAGTGTCACTTATTTATCTAGATAGTATAAAAAGAATTTTGTGATGTGCAGAGTTTAAAATAATATTCCATGAACTGAGAAAAAAAGATTATGGACAAAATAAGAAAATAAAACCTCCATCAGAAGGTAGGTATGGAAAAGATTTGCTGGATAACACATTAATAGACCTCATTCAATATTTATATCGTATACCAAATAGAAATATTGGTAGAAAACTATAATTGAGTATTAAGGGAAAACTACAGACAGCACAATATTTCGTAATCATTTATAAGAACAGCAATGCACTTGCATCTGCATTGCACTGTACTGTATCACAGAATTTGTACTGAATTGTACTGATCAAAGTTAGCTTTTTGAGCCCCTAAACCCTCAGGGACCATATAAAACTCTATATGTAAAACCTATGTATTTTTAACATGCATTTGAATGCGTTTTTGTGCGTTCTACATGCATTACAACGGGTTTTAGGATTACAGCACTTTTCATGTGTATAGTTCCAATTTTTTTTTAGTTCTATATACCCCACAATAAAAGCAAAAATGCACTGTAACACATGGAAACTGTACAAAAATGCAGGTAAAATAAATTGGTCAAGTAGGCCCACTGCTTGCATGATCTCTCTTTCTTCTGTGCATACATGCAGATGTTACAAGTTGATCCAACAAAGGCACCTATTTGCCATTATATGCAAATCAATAGCAATGGAAGGAACTTTTTTTTTTTTCAACTGCAGGAAAGTAATATCTTTCCGGCTGAGAATAAATTTTAGTTTCAAAGGCCTCTGGGATGTAAATTTTGTCAAGACAGAAAATGAGAGGTAGAATGCCCAGTACACCCAGTCCTGCCCCCCAACTCCACTAGAAGGTTGAAGCTAGGTGTATAGACCCATAGTGGGTATATGAACACAGTAACCTATTTTACCAACAGAAAATACAAGCCGGACAAGAACAGCAGGGACAGCAACAACAAAGACCAGATTGTTCTGACAGGAAGGACGGCCATCTGAACCTTTTATAATATATGGAAATGTGTTTCTGGCGGTCAAAAACATCATGTGTGAAAGGCTGTGTGCTGTCCCTGGAAGCCTTGTCACATTAGGTCATTGTCTTTGTGGACTATGTAGCAAAACTGGTCCTGCTGCTGTTTAGAACACAATTGGGGATAGGTCTCCTTCCCCGGGTACAGTCATTACAGGTTGAGTGCTACTTGTATTACCAGGCTATGTGATTTCCCTAAATGTTTTGGTTATAGATAAACTGGAAGGCACATAATACAGTATGTCTCTGACATGTATCCTCTACCAGATCTATCATGGCAAAATATAATGTTCTCGGGCCTATATCAGTCATGCCAGGAGTGTTCCAGCCCTATGCTACTCTTTTCAAAAACAAAAATATCCACCTTGGATGCAATATATTTCTCAACCAGGATTCTAAAAGAAGTTACTAGGGGTTCAATGAGGCATCATGAAAACAGGCATTTCCTTCCCAGTCATGCCTGCTTAGTCCTGGTGCCTGCTAGTAGGCTAGCAGTAGTGGAGTGGAAGATAATTAACCCTTCTCACTGACCCCAATGTAAATTAACACTTCACTGACCATTTATGTAAGGGGGCAGTACATTGACCATAACTTTAATGAGGCACAATTCTACTTGCCACCAATGTGAGGGAACACTACATTAACGATCGGTTTAAGGGGGCAACTATTCACTGACCACCAGTATAAGAGGAAACACAACTGACCACAATGTAAAGCAACACTTCTCCACTGATCATACATGCCAAGGGACACTTCTCCACTGACCATCAATGCAAAGCGACACTTCTCCACTGGCAAGCAATGTAAAGAGACCACTTCTTCCCTGACCACCAATGTAAATGGACACTTCTCCACTGACCACCAATGTAAAAAGGACATTTCTCCACTGACCACCAATGTAAAGGGCCACCTCTCTACTGGCCACCAATGTAAAGGGACACTTCTCCACTCACCACCAATGTAAAGGCACACTTCACTGACCACCAATGTAAAGGGACACTTCTCCAATGACCACCAATGTAAAGGCACACTTCACTGACCACCAATGTAAAGGGACACTTCTCCACTGACCACCACTGTAAAGGGACAGTTTTCCGCTAACCACCAATGTAGGATTTCTTCAGGGTAAAAAAACTGAGAGGCTTATAAAAAAGTTTACAGTAAAGAGAAAAGATTGCCAATTTTAACAACATTTAAATGGGGTACCTTCGTTTTAGCAGATTACAAAGAAGAATGGAAAGAGGCTATTGTGGACTTTCATGGTACCGTATAAAAGGCTTAACTTACACAAAATAGATAAAAAATAATTGAATTTTATTATAACACTGTATTAAAACATACAAACATTTAATAAAACTATAAACTATAAAATAGGCACATTCTCTTGTGTCCTAAAAATTCTGCTCTAGAAAGACCACAGATGGAGTGACCTCTGGACTAAACCATTGTCAACTTTAACAAATACCTCTGTGTATTAAACGCTCAACATGTTTTGCGGGGTGGACCACCGCTTCCTTAGGAGCTTATTATATGGGATTATAGAGCAGTCATCACATTCAATACTATAATAGAGAGCGGAGAGAGAGAGTAATTTGTTATATCAACATTTAGATGCAGATTTATGATACACTATGCATATACAGAGAGATCCCATGCATGCCATCTTACCTGGGACATGGTCAAAAGGCATAGACCCAAGAATAAGTCTGCACCGGCGAATGCGGGAGCCCCACATACACAGGGAAATGCCCTGTTCTCTATTTCGAGAACTTTAAGAAACAGTACTTACCGCTGTGGTAGCTGTCAATGATGTTTGGGATTTAATATCCCCTATCTGGAGACTACATTTCCGGTGAGATGCTTGCCCGTGGAGAGTTTCATCCATCCAGCTAAGGATTGACGCGTAGGACTCCGCCTGGAAGAGCATACTGAATGGAAGCCTGCCTTCACGGTTCCAGTTTCATGCCTGAATGACCCACCGCCGTATGGTGAGTTGGGTCCATCTTTTATGGTAAGGGTACCTTTTCCCCCCTCCCCCCCATCTTGGAAGATGAAAACACTCCCGGGTGTCCATATTCACTGCTCAATACAGCTTCTTCAGAGACAGAGATTTTGCACCTCAAGCACCTTTGGAATCACAGACTTTCAGGATTTTTTCTGTTTGTTCCTTTAGGTTATCACAATTGGACTTTGTATACACTTGCATATATATGGGTCTGTCTTTTCAAGTGTATTGATTAGTTGATTTCTTTATATAATCATCTTGAGATTACTTCACAAATTTTTTCCATGACATTTATTCAGCAGTAATATACCTCATGCGTGCGCATGGGTTTCTTTGTATATCATTTATATAATATTTTTTGTCACGTGTCACATAGGAGGAATTCTTTGATTATTCATTGATTGGACAGTTCCTCACTATTTAGATTGGTTTTATTCCTTTCACTTAGTTTCAGCGCTGCACTTTTTTAATTTCTAGCTGTCCATGATGGCCTTTGTCTGGTGCTTTTTCCAATTGCCCATTTCCAACTTGGCCGCAACGGGGTCTGCCCACTGGGTACATGGTTGTTTGTGCAGTGACTCGGATCTGTCTATTCTGGCAAATGCGTGGCTCCGCAGTGAGGGGCAGGTACAGTTATCTGTGGCCCTCCCCTCGCTGTCCATTGGCGATAGGCTTGCTGGAGGGGACGCCCGTCCCTCTATGTGGGGATTTGCCCATTTTCAGATTTTGCACAAGCACACTGTGGGACCGGGTCCAGTGACGTCACGCACCAATCCTGCAGTGCCGGCGGTGCCGGGCAGGAGCCTCGCATATATACTGGGGGCATCTTATAGTTTACCCATTGCTGTTGCCATGGTATAGTCCCCTCTCTGGACGGCAGGTGAGCTGGAGTTCTCTATATACTGACAACTGTGCTGTATATACCGATTATGATTATAGGCAGTGATTACCACTGCATTCCTCCATCCTTAGGGTAGTTTATGTGAGACATATACTGGATGTAAACCTGACTTCTCCCTCTACCTATGACTCTCCACCTTTTTTATATACTGACCCTAACAGGGCTCTAGAGGTGTGGATTGCTGAGTAGCATGTCCCCCTATTTGTTGTTTCTTGCAGTAGTTTATCGGTTTTTGAAAGAGAACCTCCCTGCCATGATCCAGTGTTAATTTTGAGAGGCTCTGACCTATACTCACTGCACCCTTCATTAGGTGCGTTATCAAGAATGTACACTTCTGTGAACACTATGTGTTTCACCAGTATGCATGTTATCTGAGAATTTTTTTTTATTATTTAGACTATATATTCTTCGCAAGATGGAGAAGGGGGTGTTTCCCTGTGTGTGTGTGTGTGTGTGTGTGTATGTGGGGCTCTTGCATTCGCCAGTGCAGACTTCTATACCTTTTGACCATATCCCAGGTAAGACGGCATGCATGGGATCTCTCTGTATATGCATAGTATATCATAAATCTGTATCTAAATGTTGATATAACGAATTACTCTCTCTCTCCACTCTCTATTATAGTATTGAATGTGATGAATGCTCTATAATCCCATATAATAAGCTCCTGAAGAAGCGATGGTCCTCCCCACGAAACATGTTGGGCATTCAATACACAGATGGTATTTGTTAAAGTTGACAATGGTTTAGTCCAGAGGTCACTGTGGTCTGTGGTATTTCTAGAGCAGAATATTTAAGACACAAGAGAATGTGCCTATTTTAAAATTATTGTATGTTTTAATACAGTGTTGTAATAAAATTCATATTTTTATCTATTTTGTTTAAATTAAGCCTTTTGTACGGTACCATGAAGTCCACAATAGCCTCTTTCCATTCTTCTTTCTACAGTAAACAGAAAGCCATTCATCCAGTCATTCAAACCTTTAGAAAGTAATTTATTGCTTTCATTAATGTTACCTTTTTTTTTGCTTTTCTATTATATATTATTTAAATAAATATATATATTCTGCAATCCAGTAATACAGCCTCTAATGTAATCCTTACCTTTAATTCTTACAAGTAACATAACAATAACTTGGATGCACAGCTTATATTCAATGTCTTCTGACTCTTTATTCTGTTAAATGTTTTCATGACCGACTCTTATGTTAAGAATGAGCCTGGAGAAACATTTTCTCCTTTATTTTGTATGACAAAGTCACTGTTATACAGCATGTAAGAATTACGTGGGCTTAATATGTGAATACCGCCTGTCAGCCAAGTATTTCAATGGAAAGTACTTAAATTGAACTTGTCATCCCTTCTCAATATCTAAGAATAAAATGCTACATAAGAGCAGGGCCCACAAGGTGCCCGCTATTACCAAAAAAGTTTTTTTACCTGAGAAAGTTTTTAGGTTTGTTAGAAGTCTTAACTTCTTCAAATTCAAGCCTACACCTTGCCCTGGATGCCAAGTTGCACCTACCCATCAGCTGCCTCTCCAATGAGACCGCCTTGCTGACCAATAAGGACACCCTCATTATACAAGAGACATTGGACAGAGAACACATAAACTTGTCACTATAAAGTCATAGCTAACCAGCTATTAGTATAGCAGTTGATGAAATCTTACCATCATGCTGGACATACATGCTCATCATCTTATTTAGAAAAACAGTGCTAGTGAGAAAAGTGCAATAACCTATATCAAGAAATACAATCATTTTTTTTTTTATTAGGTAACTATGGTCATTCCCAGGGGTGGACCCACAATTTGAATATCTGTCCTTATAAAGCTCCAATATTTTCAGTTCTATAAGATTTGTGTGTTCTTTATTTCAAATTCATCTCTTATGAACTATCAATGTTCAGTGTGGGCATTTTATGCTAGCTTTGAAAACATTTAAAATACATAAAGATGTTGGTTAGGTAGGCAATTTATGATGCCCTCATATCCACCAAATCTGTAGAAACATGGCCCCTGGAAATTAGTAAACATTGACATATATGCATGCATTGGCTGGCTAAGGAAATCAGCACAGTTCTTGCCTTTGAGCTTGAGTAATAAGGACCTGTATTCTAGGACAAAAAGTTACACATACAAACCAAATTATATGTGTCATTCTGTAACCTGTACTGGAAAAAATTACATAATCTGGTTACTGTGAGCCATTTTGTGGAAGCACCAGAGCACGATTCTGCCTCCTGGGAAGTACTGATACAATAACAAAATTTGTTCCATTTTCCTATGCATATCCAATAGCACAAATATATGTTCCAATATGTTAGAAAATCTTTACCTCATATAAGTTTCCAATGCTTGGAAGTACTTTCCTATTATAACATTAGCACTGTCAACTAGTCTCGTCTGTAATTGGACATCTTCAAGAAGCTTCCTAAAAATGTCCAATTACAGAAGAAACTAGTTGATGCAGTATTCCCCAGCTGATACCTCACATCCCATCCCTGGAGCACAAGCCAGCTCCTGGTCTCGGGGCGGCAGCGGCCATCTTAACCATAAGCACCGTATGTACATTAAATGTTAGAATTAGGATGCAGGTCTGATGTGGGGGCATTTAATAAAAGTTGAGAATTATTGATAACTGGACTGGGCATGGGAGCTCAGAGTAAAATGTATGTGTGTTTTCACGTCCCTAAGCTTCCCACCTAAAATATACTATACCAGATTTGGGGAGACAAACCCAAATGTAATGTGGTGGGAAGGGCCCATGTATAAGACCAATTTTCAGACCCCCTACTCAACTATTTCTCAAGTAAAAATTCAATGTTTGTTGACTGACAGCTAGATAGGATTGAGCCATGTCTAGGTATATGTGACAGTGGGGAAGGGGGGGCGGGGGTCTCAGCATTCTTTTGACCCTCGGTGGTGGCTACTTCCCAGAGGGTCTTTGTGCAGCCCCTAACTGATAATGTCCACGGGCACGCCTTTGTACAAAACTATATACATAATAGGGAATACATTTCAACCCCTCTCCCAAACATCCAAAACCCTATCTTATAAGATTTTCCTCCTCAAAAAAATAAGTATGTGAAATGAGTTTTGCAGTCCCAAGTCCCATTGGATTAGCATGTAAATTGTAGTCCTCCTCCTTTGGGATTCCTGCTTCCAGAATAACAAGCATATAAACAAGGATGAACCAGAGATATATACGGTACACCTTCTATACGCTCCCATCATGAACTAAAAACAAGTCATGCCTCATGAGAAAGAACTGCTACAGTTATTAAAGACTGGGTCCCTTTTTTAATTCTTTATTTTAAGAGGGTTTGTTTTGTACAGAGTATAAGATAAATCCATGGGAGAATTTTGAGAATCTATTCAGGCTTACATATGAAAAATATAACTCTATTAAATTTTTTGTGTATATTAATATTGAGTCAGGAGGTGAGCACCAGAAGTCCAACATCTGCTGCCCTGACAATTGCCTGTCTCATACGCTGTTTACCAGCATCTGAGTGTGCAGTGCATGAGGTGAAGCAGTTGACATGCTGCATTCTAGCATCCCCAACTCAAGGAAGAGTCAGACAAAGTCAAAGTCGATAAAGCTAAATAAAGAGGAAAATATAATTTGTTAATAAGCCCCAACAATTATGAAATTTTAAAGGAAATGTGAACTGAAAAAATACCATAGCCTACCACTGCTGAACTCTTCATCTGAAAAAGCTAGCTGCCTGGCTGCTATAGTGATCACTTGCTGCATGCTCTTTCCAGGTCAGTCACTAAATAGTAGTAACTCAAAATACTGTGGCAAAGCTACCCAGGTAACTAGCCTAGCATGTTTATAAGAAGGTTAGCAATTGCAGCCTATGTACCTCTCAGGACCGGGATCTGAACCCACAACCTCTGCTGCATCCAGCAGTAGCTCCTCTTGCTGAGCCACCTGACATGCTAAACAGCTCCCTGTCTGATCTCTTGCCTTGTCTCTTGTAAACCTTCAATTCCTTGCGCCTCCCATGAACTTCCTATTTAAACCAGGCCTTTGCACTTCCTGGTTGCTAGATTATTGTGCTCTCTCCAGCAGAAATCTTGCTCCTTTCAGTATCTGCATCTTTCCTTATCTCCACTACCACTCACTACCGACCTTTGGCTTGTTTCTTGAGTACACTTCCACTTGATCCCACCTACAGCCATTTGTTACCGACCTTTGGCTTGTTTACTGATCAAGGTTCTGCTTGATCCCTACCTGCTACAATATATCTGATACTGGACCCCAATTAACTTACCACCTCCTGGTGGGGTGATCCTGAGGAGTGCGACCTGGTACTAACATGTAGCAAAACCCATCACCACCATCAGGAGCTCTGGTGAATACTGGTTAGTGCTTAGACCCTGCACCTCAAGTGAGCCCATGTCATCTGCCAGAGTGACCTGCTTGTCTACTTATCCAGCTGGTCGGTTGGAGTCTCTCTATTACTACAAGTCCCTAAGCCTGACTCCCGACCCTGACAGTACTTCTCTCAGGTTTCTAACATCAGTGTAGCTGTGACTGGTACTCTATCGGGAAAGTATCTGCTTACAAAGAAAAGACAGGTATAGAATGCAAAACTCCCATTTGATCATCCCTGATATCCTGATTCCCAAAGGAATGTGGTCCAAAATGGCTATCAAGTATGGACAAAAAATGAGATTATAGCTTGACTGGTGGGATTTGATTGTTCTGAATGTTTGATGATGGTATGTTGGGATGTTATTTGGTGGCTTGTTCCATGCTTTTTGTATCAAATACTGTACTGTAAATTGTCTTTTCCGAATTTTAAGCATAAACTACTATCGATCCAAATCCATCTTTCAAATCAAATGTTCCTCATTTACTAAATGCCATCTCTATTTATACACAGGGGGAAACAAAACAAAACAATTTGTAAACATCTTCTTTTTAGGATAACATTCTACCGATATTCTTCTAATCCATTTACTCAACGTGTCTGATCTTGTCTGGGACAATTTTATCCTTAGTGACATCCCATTAACCCATATGTCTCCACTGCAGCCGTATACGGTGCTTCTTCATGGAATAATACACATCTAACCTGCTAAACATGATTTGAAATATCCCTGTGTAAATTGCTCAGCTGCTTTCTTTTAACATTTGGGGTCGCATAAGAATTGCTAAAATACCGTACATGTTACCTTACCAGGTAATCGCAAGACTTTTTTTTAAAGCACGATTTCTTACAGAGCTTATTCCTTACAGAGCACAGGGGGGCCAAGAACACAGGGGGGGGCGAAGAGCACAGGGGTGCTGGAGAGCTCTGGAGGGGCCGGAGAGTACAGGGGCGGCCGATGAGCACAGGGGGGCCTGAGAGCACTGGGAGGGGCGATGAGCACTGGGGGGCCGATGAGCACTGGGGGGGTGGAGAGCATGGGGGGCTGGAGAGAACAGGGGGGATGCTGGAGAGTACAGGGGACTGGAGAGCACAGGGAGGCCTGGGAGGGGCTGGAGATCACTAGGGGGGCCAGAGAGCACTGGGAGGGTCTGGAAAGCATGGAGGGGCCCGAAGAGTACAGGGGCTGATGAGCACTGAGAGAGGCTAGAAAGCATGGAGTGGCTGGAGAGCACTGGGTGGGAGGGGCAGAGAATACAGGGGCGGATGAGCACTGGGGAGGGGTTGGAGAGCACTGGGGGCTCAGAGAGTACAAGGGGGCTGATGAGCACTGGGAGGGGTTGGAGAGTACAGGGGGGGCTGAAGAGTACAGGGGGGGCCTGAGAACACTGGGGGGCCAGAGAGTACAGGGGGGCTTATGAGCACAGGGAGGGGCTGGAGAGCTCTGGGGGGGGCTGAGTGTACAGGAGCTGTCGAGCACTGGGGGGAGTTGGAGATCACTGGGTGGGTTGGAGAGCAGTGGGGGAGCCTGAGAGCAGGGGGCGGTATAAACAAGCTGGATAGGAGAAGCAGCTGCATACACAGTAGAAGAATCCATCTCTTTATTTTTCTCCTACAGCCTCTGAATGCCCACAGAAGAGAGAGAATGAGAAGCAGGCATTCAGAGGCTGTAGGAGAAAAACAAAGAGATGGATTCTTCTACTGAGTATGCAGCTGCTTCTCCTATCCAGGTGCATGCATGAAGAGTCGCACTCACTTTCCCTTCTGTCCGGTGGCCGCATCTCGTGTAGATTCCCTCCCTCTTCATGGTCACAGGTAACGTGACCTGTAGTCTCTGCCCCCCGGCCCACTGGCCCAATCTGAAATGACAGCCGACCAGGCAGCTAGCCAGCTGGCCGTGGAGAGGCTGGGTTAGTGGCAGGGGCTTAAGGAGCAGCTCAGCTGCCTTGGCCCCACAAGCACATGCAGCCTGGCTGCCCCCGACCCCCCGGGCAAGTGCCCGGTGTGCCCTATAGCCAGTCCGGGCCTGATGCACACAGAAGGGAGCACAAAAAATAACTTTTCTATGTGGAGCATGATATTCAACCAATAGAGTACATAACATACTAGTCTGTGGGGTTCAAAATGATTTCCCTATAATAAATAGGCAGCTGAACATTCTCATGGTAGCCTAACTTTAGGAAATAAAGTGCAGCTCCAGCCGCACAGCAAAGTTAAAATGTACACACAGAGCAACATCACTTGCCAAAATATTGGTATATCAATGCTCTTACTTTGGTTTTTCACTCACCTCTGGCTCTGACAAGCTATGTAGCCATCACTGGCACAGCTATAGATAATGAGGCTTCATATAAAAATTTGTATGGGGCCCTCTGGAAATATCCCTACTATTATTGATCTTAAAATAATGTATGTCTAAATAAAGGACGGGCAGCAGGAGAGCTGTCACCATAGTCACTCAGTACACTACTAGGAACCTACGCTGTGGACAGTTGTCAGAGATGAGGGGGTGTCAGTGCAGGAAATTAACTTTTAACATTAACCTTCCAGCTAACTATTCTGCCCTTAGTAGCTTGCCAATCTTTTTCAGGGCCTCAGATCTCAAAGCCTCAGTGTAAATTCTAAGCCGGTTCAGTCCTTCCATCACCACAGCAGGCAAGTGCTGAAAAAGGTGGTTTAGTGGTCAGTAAAAAAAAAAATGTAGGAGCATCAGATGAATAAAGATCCCCCACTTCTGCACAGCCAGGCACACCAAATCTTCACAGGCACACAGAGTCAGGGAAAAGTCTGTAACTTTTGTTATTTATTAGAGGGTTACCAACTTGGAAGGGGATGGGAGGTTATAGGATGCCCACTTGACTTCAGAAAATTTATATTATATTATTATATTATATTATACAGATATATACAGACCCCTCTTTAATCTTCCTCATGCACACGCTTGACCTCTCTCTTGCGCAGCCTCTGCTGGTACACTCCTGTGGGAACTTGACAGTCTCTGTGTCAGTTCCGCAGCAGCCCATTACAGGCAGGAACTCACAGTCCTTTAACAGTAGCACTAGCACATGTGGAGTGACATAACATGTAACTTTCCCTCCTGTTCCTTTGTGGTCACTGATCTCAGCCCCATCTCTTCAGGCTCTGCCAGCCCACCTGACTGCAGCTGACTCTTTTACCAGTCCTCCTGCTGCCTCTTCACCAGCCCACCTGGCTGACTCTCAGGAGATCTCTGAGGGAAAGGACTGAAGACTTAAGCCCACTGCTCTCTTCAAGGGAGACTGGCTACATGTGGCAATCTCCCCCTTTTGTTGGTCTCCACCAGTGTTGAACTACTCACTCTGTGCTCTCCTTGCTCCTGTGCCTCCAGGAATGATTCCTTCGGTGTGTCTTTAGGAGGTTTTTTTCCAGCACCTGAGCCTCGGCCCAAGGTAGGTCACACCCAGACTAGTGGGCGCCCCTTAGGGCCACCGACAGCCTCCTCAACTCTCCATCTTCCACCCGACTGCCCTACTGGCATGGCCCATGTCTATTTATGAGGTGAAATCAGACCCCTGCCAGCCCACTACTGGGGATTCATAAATATGCATGAGAGCTCCTCCTAGCCCACCCCTCTCATTCTAGAAGGTTCTCCAACCTTCTAGACACCAGGGGTAGACACCAGGGGTAGACACCAGGGGGCTGCCAGGATGAGTCATCCAGCCCTGAACTATAATAACCCATACCCAATTACAGACTCAGAAAGATACAATATGGGTCGGAGTATGGTTTGCCCATTCTACACACTACATCTATAACACACTAGAGGGTGCTACAATCACAATATTTTATATCATGGCATCATTGTTAGCACCCAATTATGCTATATCCCTAATACAAATTTTTTGTAAACCTTTTTTTTTTTTTGTAGAGCTACCATCAGTCATGAATTTTTAGTAGCTGAGGAGACACTGTGATTTTTTTGTAGCCCAAGGAAGATTGATGCATTAGGCATACATGGTTAATGTCAGTCGGCCAGGATGACCAGAAGCTTTGAGGGCAATAAAGCTACAGCATTATTGCCCTTAGAGCCAGACTAAAATTAACCCTGCAGTGTACTACTAACACATTCTCCTTATTGCACAAGCTGCAAAGGGGATCTGTGAGTAGTGACAACAATTCTGAAGTCTCCTGCTGTATGTCTGACGTCAGCTCTTCTTGATTGCGAATGTCGAAAGGATGCAGAGTCAACTGTGACCTCTACCATCCTTAATTACACAATGCTGGATTTATGGTATCTTTACATGCACACAGACATTCTATGTTTCAGTTGCCTCCACAGCCCCCTTAGTGTGGCCCCCTTTTTCACCCAGGCTCCCTTGCACCCACTTGAGCTCTATGGCTACTGTTACTTCACTTATTACAGTACAGTTTCAGTTGGAACGTCAGCTAAAATATTGTTTCTAGTTTTGCACAAAATAAGGATGGGTTTTTGACATAGACCCTGTCCCCTCTAGGGCGATGTCCCTTTTCTTCCTGACCAAAAGGAAGAGCCCCAAGAGTGAAAATTCATCTAGGCAGGTGTCCCCAGGGGAAAACTTACTCTTGTCTTTTCTGGACACTACTGTAAAATTTCAGATTTCCAGTCACCATCTGTCCTGATTCCCCCATTGAGAACCCTGGCATCAGTAAAACCCCACATAAGTTCCAATCCTCTACCCAAAAGCAGTGTATACAGTATAAAGGCAGTAGGGCTTTCATCTTACTTAAAATACATAGACTAGAATATCCTAGTAAAAGCAATAAAGTGTATTTTATAAATACTGATAAAACTATTTACAATTTTTGTAACATTAATGTCACATTACTTGCCCCCAACAATGACAACTACAAGCACTTATTTACAGGTCAATCGAAGGCATAATGTCTTTTACGTGTCTGTTGAAACAATGAACAAGCTAAACAAAAAGATGGCAAGCACCCCAATTTACAATTAGCCTTTGCAGTAAAATGCACAACACATACAAAAATTTCCCAGCACACCACCATCTAGTCCGTAAAAAACAAATTGACTCTAACAATTCATGTGAAAACAGAGGTTTTATTTGCACACATTTGCAAATATATGTGGAAGCCGCAGCGCCTACGTCAAGGTTCCTCTGTATACTGTGGTCCTAACTTTATATTTTGGAGAGTCTCCAAGTTGGAGCATATATAGCAGTGCATAATTTAAGGGCAGGTTTGCCTGGAGGGAGCCCACTCCTCCAACTGCCCTTGTGCTCTTGCTGGGCTCACTCCCAGGCAAACCTGCCCTTAAATTATCCACTGCTATATATGCTCCAACTTGCAGACTCTCAAAAATGTAGTTAGGACCACAGTACACAGAGGAGCCTTGGCATAGGCACTGTGGCTTTCACATATATTTGCAAAGGTGTGCAACTAAAACCTCTGGTCTTAATGTGAATTGTTAGACAGGGTCAGTTTAATTTTTATTTTTGCAGGTTAGCTGGTAAGTGTGCTAGAAAACTTGTCTGTTGAAACAGTTATTCAGGCAGGGCTTCTGCAGTCTAAAATGTGTTTCGTGGAACATATGTTTGCTTTTTTAGGAGGTAAGTGGAGGTGGTATTATGATGTATTACGATGTATTAATACCAATTGTCTGCATATTAGTTGAAATCCTCAGCTTTGCCCAAGCACAGGAGCCAACCCAACGCCAATATATTAAGGGAGCTGCAAGAGCACAATAGAAACTATTCCTTCCACTACATTGTCTGAGCCAGGTGGACAAATTATCCTCGGGTCTTTCCTCACCAACATCGCAATTCTATAGTCTGTGATAAAATCCTCATCTTCAGGTATCCCCATGTTCATATGTCAAGGCCAACTCATACACACTCACAGTGGGCAGGGATCAGCTCATGTTCCCCCCATACCCAAAATTAGAAAAACATCTTGGCTGAGTGACAGCAATTTTGAGTTTGCAGTTGGAGTTCTGCAGACTCCTTGGCATTAACACAATTGTCTTCTCTTTGGATCACCAGTAAACTCCACCAACACACTTTTGACACCAACCTCACCTTGCCTTACCTTGCTGCTTCTAATGCACTCTCCAACTGAAATCCTAATTATCAGCTTTTAGCTGCCATTTGACAACTCAATTTAAAGACATATAGCAGGGTATAACACAGCTAAAGAATTATTACATACATACTTGACTTGTGTGCACTATATCTAGGACTGCAATGCCCCTTCTCTTTTCCAGTTTCCTGAAATCCACGCAGCACACACTACCACCCTGTCTGTCCAGCTCTACACTAATGCTGCGTGTACATGAGCAGTTTTGTCGTTGGCATAAACTGAATGTTTCTCTGACGGAATTCCGCTCAAGCTGTCTTGCATACACACGGTCACACCAAAGTCCGACCGTCAAGAACGCAGTGACGTACAACACGTACAACGAGACTAGAAAACAGAAGTTCAATAGCCAATAGCTTCCGTCTCGTACTTGCTTCACAGCAAGCGTCGTTTTTGGTGCGTCGGAACAGCATACAGACAAGCGGTTTATCCGATGGTAATTAGTTCCATCGGAAAAATATAGAACATGTTTTCTTTCTAAGTCCGTCTGAATTTTTGAATGGAAAAAGTCAGATGGGGCATACACACGGCCAGAATATACGATGAAAAGCTCCCATCAGACTTTCTGTCTGCAATATCTGACCGTGTGTACACGGCATAACACTTGCAAGCCAGCAACCCACAAGGAGTTTGGATCATCCCGTGGATCGGACAATGTAGAACAAAGCTGAGACAATGCAGCTTTCTTGTCTTCTGGTTCTGTCACCGTAGCAACAAACTGTGACAGAGGATCAGTTAATTGTATGCCTCTGTTACAGTGTGTGTCAGCACAACCTAATGCTCAGTAGCTGGACCTAGCTCAACATTCTATATAAAAGCCTATTTATTTATGGCACTGCCATACACAACATCTCAGAACATCAATTCCCCAAGAGAACAAAAGAGGCTGCAATGAATGTTATGTTCTGGTAGATCATTCCGAGCTGCAAGTGTTTTGAATATGAGGATCTTTGGGATTGAATGACCAACTTTATTGAAACTACATTGTACTGTTGTACCTTTTATGCAGCTCCCATAGCTACTCTGGAATATACAAATTAATACAAATGTATTTTAATCTGAATAAAAAAAAACTGTTCATCCTGATAAGATAGCAAAATAGTAAATTGAACATATTACTACATAATCCCAGACCCCTGCCCAACCAACCAACCTAGAGACATATTACTAGTAGGTTTAGGTCAAATATTTTTTATCAATGCTCAAATACAAATAATAGGAATATTTTAATAAAGATTTTTTAGAGCTGGGAGAAAGCTTCTAAGCAAGAGCAGATTTCCTGTTCTTAAAGCGGAGCTTCACACAAAAATTGAACCTCCGCTTTTCGGAGACAGGTATTTGCACCCACTTCCCGGCATAGACTCCCACGGGAGTCTATGCCTCTTCCCTTCCCCCCGCGCTGTCTGCTGGGACACACACGGGTCCAAGGCGATAGCAAGGACCAGTTAAGACGCGCGACTCGCGCATTCGCAGTAGGGAACCGGGAAGCCGCAGCGCTTCACTACCTGATTCCCTCACCGAGGATGGCGGCGGCAGCTGCCGAGAGCCAATCGATTGATCTGCTTCGACTGCCGACATTGCTGGACCCTGGGACAGGTAAGTGTCCATTTATTAAAAGTCAGCAGCTGCAGTATTTGTAGGTGGACCTTCTCTTTAAAAGAGAAGTATCGTTTTTTTTTTTTTACTATCCTTTACTTTTTAAAAAACAAAAAACAAACATTATGGTTACCTACTCTGTGCAGTTGTTTTGCACAGAGAAGCCCAGATCCTCCTCTTCTAGGGTCCCTCACCAGTGCTCCTGGCCCCCGCACCCTGTGTCCATTCAGACATGGAGCTGCGGCCTAGCCCCATCCCCTCTCTCTTCTCATTGGCTCACTGACTTTGATTGACAGTAGCGGGAGCCAATAGAGCTTTGTTGCTGTCTCAGCCAATGAGGAGGGGAGTCCCGGACAGCCGAGACTTTCGTGACACATCGCTAGATCAAGATGGGGCTCAGGTAAGTATTAGGGGGGCTGCTGCACACAGAAGGCTTTTTATCTGAATGCATAGTATGCATTCAGATAAAAACCTTCTGCCTTTACAATCACTTTAATGAAACCATAATATATGATAAAAAGTGCAAAAAACATGCTCATGTACCAATAAAACAATAATAACATCCTGTTGACAAAATTATCATTATAAACTCAAGATCTACCAATCTTAACCGCTTGCCGACCAACCGCCGCAGTTTCACTGCAGCAGAATGGCACGACTGGGCAAAACAACGTTATCTTATGTCGCTTCGCCTTTTGGCCACTAGGGGCGCGTGCACGCCCCCCACAGCATGTGCACGACCCTGATGCGAGTGCCCAGCGGGCGCGATGACCACCAGGCTCCCGCGATTGCTCGTGACAGAGCGAGAACTGGGATCTGTGTGTGTAAACACACAGATCCCGGTTCTTTCAGGGGAGAGGAGACAGATCGTGTGTACATACTATGTATGAACACCCCACAGTTAGAAACACACATAGGAAACACAGTTAACCCCTTGATCGCCCCCTAGTGTTAACCCCTTCCCTTGCCAGTGACATTTATACAGTAATCAGTGCATTTTTGTAGCACCGATCGCTGTACAATTGTCAATGGATTCAAAAATGTGTCAAAAGTGTCCGATGGGTCCGCCATAATGTCGCAGTCCTGATAAAAAAAATCGCAAAAATATGTAGAAGAATACATATCGGCCTAAACTGAGGAAAAAAACATTTGTTTTGATTAAAAAAAATGGGGGATATTTATTATAGCAAAAAGTAAAATATATTGTGTTTTTTTTCAAAATTGTCGAACTTCTTTTGTTTATAGCACAAAAAATAAAAACTGCAGAGGCGATCAAATACCTGTTAGGCCTCATGTACACTGTTGCTGTAAACGGACTCTTAGGAGCAGTTGGGCATTTTATCACTGCTCCTGAACTTTCACTGCTCCTGAACGTTATCTTATCAGTACATCTACACAGGGTCGTTTATAGTCGTTTCTAGGCAGTTGCGTTTAGAGGCTTTTTTTGAAAATGCATTTAGAAGCTGTGTTTACAGGCATTTCAAACACCAAACGCGTCTAAGCGATATTTTGGGCTATTTAAAAAAAATAATTATATATTTTTTTTTTCCAAACGCTTCTAAATGCAAATGTGGCTACATGCAGCATGTAAACGCAGAAAAAACGTTTTAAAGTGGGTTACTATCTGTCAAGTTAAAATCGCTCAGGAGAGGTTGCAAAAACATCCCGTGGCATCCCGTGCCTATGGCTCTAATAAGGTGCTTAAAAAAAAAAAAACACCCCGCCGCTGTAAGTCAGGCGCCCGGCATCCAAAAAGGGGCCAGACACCTGAATAGGTAGTGGCAGCGGCCATGGATAGATTCATGAATCTATCCATTAGTCATATAGGGGGTAGCGTTACAAAGGGGGCGGCGCCTGTGCGCCCTTAATGGATGCACCACCACTGAGCTCATTGATTACTATGGTGCAGCATTTAGATGTACACAAAACTATCCATAGTACACATCTAAAAAGCATCAGTTTTTCTGTGCATGTTAATGAGCCCTTAAGGTGCATTTTTTTTTTAAGTACCTTTTCTCCTGTCTGGTGTTCAGAGGGACAAAACAAACACCCTGTGTGCATGTTTTTTATTTTCAAGCCTAGGTTCACACTGCTGCGGGATTAAAATTGTGTAAGTTCAGCTGAGTGGGTCCCTGTACAGATGTCTATTGAAATTGCACCCGAAGTCGCCAAAAATAAGTACAGAAACTACTTTTAGGAATCGGTACGGAACCACAAAGTCGGTGTTGCACCGATTTGCATGGTACCATTGCCGGCAATAGCCGCTGATTTGGCGACATGTCAAATCGCTCCAATGTGAACCAGGGCTTAATGTCACTTTAATTGTTACTTAAAGCTCAGCTCTGTGAAAATAAAAAAATATCCAATCTTGCAGTGGAGCTCGCTAACCCCCTGCACTACAAGGGTTAATGGCTCATTTTGTCTAGGAGCAGAGGGTTAAAGTCAAAATACATACCTGTATTTGCAATTAAAATCATCAGGTATCCTGCCCTGCCAGAAAGGACTATACTGTGTGACAGAGCTGTTTAAATATCTGGGCTGGATGGACAGCAATACAAATCATTTGGCAGGTGAAACAGCTTCCTTATATTGACACCGGTATATTTCATCTGTGTATTTAGCTGGGTGTCTGGAATTCAACTTAAAGTATTGCAAAAGGTTCCCAGATAATGGATGGATATACAATCGATGTCACGCAAGGCTCAGGGCCGGCTTCCATATTAGTTCATTCTACGTACATCAGCAATTAGGATTCACCACCAGTGTAACACAGCTATGACGAGCGCCTACTGCTGCCTTCATTCTTTGCATCCCTTTCCTGTAGGTCTTTATAAAGAAATTGCTCATGCTCTTCTCTAGTGGGTTAGCAGATAACTGACGTTGGATTGTGGCAGTAAGCACGCAGTGGGGATGGTCACCTTTGAAGCAATGTCTGTCACAGTAAAGGGTGATATTACAGCAGAAAGAGCAAAGATTTCAACTGATGAGACTGGCCATGCAGTACAATGGAGCAAAGTGTTTCTCTATAAATGAAAATCTTCAGCAGCCATTCTGTCTATGGGACTCATTTAATGAACCACAATAGGGCCATTTCAACATTAACTGTTATACCCCATCTCTGTATTCATTAGGCCTTCATTATACAAAATGACCATGTGCAAATGCCTGTTAAAAGCATTCGTTTGTGGTGACAGTGTGACAATTTTTTTATAAAAGGATAATTTTCTCTTTAAATTTACATCTCACCATTGTGTACCGTGAGCTTAGTTCACAAGCAGATTGAAAGCTATTCTAACTGCCCCTAGAGAGAATTGTTAAGGAGGGACTCAACTGTATCTCAGTACCACAAAACTGCTATTAAATTCATTTTTAATATTCAAAACAAACTCACCCATCTATTCATGCTTTTTTTGTTGAGAAAACACTTTTAAAACACCCTCCTATTTCTAGGGCAGATGAACCATGGAGCATTTATTTCCTGTAATCCATCTGCTCTTAACTCAGGCATGCAAACAGGTGGGTGTGCGTAGCTGGGAAAGCCCTTCCTTCCCTCCTCCAGAAGAAATTAAAAAAATGGACTCATGGGATGTATGACATTACTTTGACCTAGACCAAAAAACAAAAAGTGCGCTTGTAAGACCGCTGCGCAAATACAGTGCGACAGAAAGTATTGCAACGACTGCCATTTTATTCTCTAGGGTGTTAACAAAAAAAAAAAAAATACACACACATAATTTTCTAGCAAAAAAAATTTTTTTAAACCAGTAAACACCAAATCTCAAAACGAGGCTCTGTCCTTAAGAGGTTAAGGAAATATGCAGAAATAAATATGGGAGCTACAATTGCTGCTGTCATGAAAGCGCTAGCTTACCTGGAAGTCGTGCTAATCCTTGGATTTTGATACCTACCAGAATGTACCACAATGTATGAAGCAAGTGATATAAATCACAATTCTAAAAAACTATTTACTAATGCTAGCAGCATAAGGATACGGCCCCTTACACATGGGGCGGGCTCCGTTAGAGTCCATCTGCTCAGCGGGGAATCTGATCCGATCCACCAGACGGATGGAGAACGGATCTTCATCCATCTGTTTCTAGTGGATAGAATCGCATGTCGGCTAGTGTCAACGGGCAGATGTCCATCCTGAGAGGACACTGGACTGGAGGGTCCAATCGGGTCCGTCCATGTAAAAGAGCCCTTAAGAGTTAATGTTGATTGAGAGAGTATAGTTCTGCGTCACACATCTATTCTATCAACAATGAACTGTATACTGCTTACTACCACTTTTCTTTTTATATTTCTATTTCTCATGTATTATGGGAGCAACACTTTTTTTTTTCAAATTGCATCCAAGTTTTGTGTAGAGTGGGAAGAAGCTAGAACCCCCTTAGGCTGGGTTCACACTTATGCAAATTGGATGCGGCTTTCCCTGCATTCCAATTCGCATGACAGGAGAGTGTGACCGGCTCTCAATGGAGCCGGTTCACACATCTCCGGGGCGGCCACAGAGCGCACAACATAAGGGTCCTGTGCATCTTTGGCTCAGTTTTAGGTCTAAATTTTTGCCTGAACGGGGACGCAACGGACCCCCTGCTGTGCCCTGCAGCCGCACATAGTGTGAATCCAGCCTCAAGTTTTTTGCTTTTTATGTTATTTTGGGAAAATGTCCCTTAATTTCCTGTCTTGGTGACAATGCTGTCACGTTATTAGGAAGTGAGGGCGAATCTCTAATGCAAACACAGCATTAAAAAAATCTAACAGAAGTTCTGCATTTTAGGAAAAATAATTCTCGGACATTTTTGGCACTGCCAAAAACACACACCAAACTACAGCTTTTCAGTTTGAAAAGTGTACACTATCCCTTTTACATTTTTCCATCACATTTTTAAATATATATGTAAAAACATAATACATACAAGCCCCTTTTCATATACTGTATGTCTTAAATGCATATGCTAAAAACAAAGTAAACCCCCCAATGGAAAATAAATAGAAAATATTCATTTACTTAACTCATGTGTGCCTTTCTAGAAATATAATAAACCAAAAACAAATATAATGCTCTTAAAAATATTGTTGCATATTCTATTTGTATCATATCAGGGCATAAAGGCTTTTGAAATTCTGTTTCTGACATGTTTCACAGAACAAGGTCGGCTTCTTCAGAGAAAGTTCTTAAAGAATATGTAAACCCAACATTTCATATTCCTGATATTTCTGATGTGTCTGCTTGTATAAAAAGTATCCTTTTTTTGTATTGCTTTCTTTGTGTGATATCCTTGGTGTTCCTGCTAGTCCATCTGTCTTCCTACTAAAACTGACCACACTAGGCATGAGAGCACAGTGTGGTCAGTTTTCTGGCTGTGCTTAGAATTCTGCCAGCTCTCCTCTAATGATCAGACTGCAATGCACAGTTATTCACTGGAAGATCACTGTACTGCTGTTTATCCTCCTTCACCTCCCTGAGCTCCTTATGCAACCGAGAAGAGGGAATGTGATCACTTATAAAAAAAAGGAGAAAAAAAAAAAGGTATTTAAAAAATTGTTTATATCTATACACAAATGTTTTCTTTCATTTATATTTGTAGCACACTGCTCCTAATGAGCAGACGCTATTGTTTTTTCAAATTTAGTTGCCTGAAGCTGTAATTGGAGGCTAATTGTTCTAAAAAGTTCTGGTTTCTGTGCCAGTTTAGCTGGGTTGCACTGATTTCCACTTGACCGTAGGTGTCGCTGTCACCGCCGGTAAGTGTAGAAATGCAGCAGCCGGATGTGTTGAATACCGCCTCTGGCTCGGAAATAGCCCAGTGGGAGTGTTTTCCTGCTGTGCATCTGGGAGAGGGTATTTAAGGTACCGACACCATTTTTCAGTTTTTTTTTGTTCTTCATTGGGATTGCTCCTCATTCCCTGTCGGGGTAGCCTACCCCGTCCTCATGGCCCTCCTGGCCTGGGGAGTGTATCCTGTGTCTCGGGATCGGCTGGCCCAAGGCTATGCAACTGAGAGGGTAGGCCCGAAAGGTCTCGGGACCTACTGATCCAGGGATGGTCCGGTGCTGTCTTGCCTGCGGAGAGAGGCCCAGAAACTGGTGGATCCAGGGGAGGACTTATCGTGGAGAGGACCAAGCGCAAGGCTGGTATCTCTGGAGAAGCCTGGAAACTCAATTGAAGGACGCAACCCGGATCAACACCCATACAGTATCGCCGGATCAGCTGCAAGAAACTGGTACTGTATGGCCACTATTTAAATCTCTCAAGAACTCTCAGTAATGCTTTAATTCAATCAATAAGTCTGTGGCAGAGACTTTGTTGAGCAACCCACCGGCTGCTAGGTCCAGTGAGAGAGGCCTATACAGTGGCTGCTGGATCTAGTCAGTGGAGCTGTTTGTCCTCTGGATCTTAAGAATACCTTTAACCCGCAATTATCAGGTGCCTGAACTCACCCCTTAACCCCCTGACCCTTCATTGAAATACTTTGCCTTTATTTCAAATAAATACGTGAAAAAAGGACTAAGTGTCGGAATTCACATTTTTTGGGCCACTTTCCACGGAACCCATAAGACGGAGACACGAGCAGGTGAGGCAACGGTAAGCCCGAAACAAAACCAGCAGCTCCTTCGGGGGTTAGTGCTACATATTTTAAACTGAATGGGTTGTTTTACAAGGTGAGGGTTTACATATACTTTGATAAAATTGTATTCAATTGTTTAGTGTCCAGTTACCACTTTGCAGAGGAAAGTGTCACTTTAAGTCACTGCATTCACTATATCTGGTCTTTTCACAGTACACAGAAAATGGAAATTCAATAATTTTAGGAAACATATGCATGACTCCTGACCCTCTTTCTGGAGAGTGCTGACTGGCCCTGTGCCGATCACATGTACCCTCCCAAAAAAAAAAAAGAAACGCTCCAGCAATACACACCAAACTGAGCATATGCAGAGTGTCCCCAATGCTCTATACTATCAGCAGATGGATTGGGGACTGTGGAAGAAGGGGAAGATCAGAGAAGACAGGATCAAACAGCTTTTCTACATGAGGATTAACCCCTTAGCTTCCACAGTGAGTATAATAAGAATGTTTTACTGCATATACAGATTGATTTTACTGCTGTGGGTTTAGTAACACTTTAATGGCAATAAAGTCTTAGGTGCTCATTCAGGGTGTAGTAAAAGCAGGCAGTTGAGCCATGGTTTTATTGTCTCCAACTGCCAACACAAACACAGTAATGCAGCCCCTCTGCTGTACACATTCTGGGGCCATGATGCTGTGCTCTCAAGCTGTGAAAAAAAACATATTGGCATGTTGCATTCAGTGGGTGGTACTGCTGAAAAACGTGACCCATTCAAGCTAATAGAGCTATGGTCCAACTGCATGCAAAGCACATGGTTGCAACATGGTAAGCTGGCATCTTGGAGGGTTAAAACAGGCAATATAGCACCACCTCACTGCCTGTCAAACACCCTCTGAAAAGCAATCCACTGCAGTGATTAGCTGCTTGTGTGAACCAGCCAATAAATATTACTGTGACCAATTACTCCTGTTGTCCCTCTTAAGGCAAGTCCCTACCAGCAGAGTGGTGGTGGTCCACTCTACCATGTAGTGTGGGAGTAAGAGAGCGTGTGTACATGTGCATTTGTAGGTTTGCACATGCATGTATATTTATGAGCAGATTCTTGCCGTTACTGCCAATCTACGGTACTTTATTTTTCGTCTCATTATGTTCAAACACTGTATGTACTGTATATATGTGCATGTTTATGTACGTTTTCTTCTTCTTTTTTTTTTACATGACTGTACCAATTTAAAAAAATGAACAGTTCCACATTTCAGTATTTTATAATTCTAGAGAGCAATGGTTTTCGATTGTGATGTCTAGAGATGTACTAACAATGCACACTACTGAGTGAAGTCATCAATGCTTTGGCTGGCTATCAAAATAATACAGCCAAACACAGATGTCAGGCAGCAGAAACAAAAACTCACTGATCTGTTCTTATAATTATTCATAGGCTGGAAAGCATTATCTGCTAAGCACAGAGTTAAGTAGGCTCTTTCCTGTGGATATCCATACAGTGACAGATTACAGTCCAGGTGGGATTTTTCGCAAAGTTTTTGCCTGCAGCAGTTAAATGTGTGTTTTTTTTCCTGTAACAGCGAGGTGAAGATTGCTGGGTAATTTGAATTCCCAAAGAAGACTTCTTTAGTGAATGTACTATCTTGCATTATTATCTACGGTTTGGGCAAATGAATGTAAAGAATACTGAGCAAGTTTTACTGACCCCAAACCCATAGTTCTAGGTCAGTGCTCTAGAAAGTACTGAAGCCACTGGATCAGCATGACAGCCAGACAACGAGGATATAAGGAGATGTCAGCTATGGCATATTGTCCCAGTACAAGTTTACTTTAAAAACCAAACGGTGACACTAGTAATCATTTGGTGAGTACGCTCATGAAGACAAACATCTGTACTTACAGCAAAGCTAAATTCAAAGGAGATATAAAAGCACACACTAAAGTGGCTGTAAACCTCTGAAATTAAAAATGAACAAAGCATTTTCTACTGTAGTGTGTATTTGCCTCAATACAAAGCACTGAGTGTCATTTCTGTATGCTGTCTCCTTCCTCTGCTATCTGCACCACTCACTTCTAATAGGTTTTGTCAACACCATACATTTTCAGAAGATGGCCTGCACCCACTCTACAGCACACAGTAGGTGATTGCCAGCCTCAGCTGTACTTGTTACCCTATGAGAGTGTGTAGAGGGGTGTGTCCCTTTCCTCCACTCAGGTCTCAGATTACACTGAGCTCTCCTTACTAGCTGTGCAGTGTGCAACATCAGATCCCTGTCTTATGGAGCTAAGAAAAAAAAAACTTTGACTTGTGTGCTTTAGAACATCCTTTTTCAACCAGGGTGCTCAAACACCCTGGGGTGCCTTGAGGTTTCCTCAGGGGTGCCTTTGCAAAATGCTTAAAAATTGCCCAAAAAATGTATACAAGCCAGTGGGTGGATCATGCCTGCCTTTTAGTTACACAAAGGCACAGCTTTTTATTGTGCACCATTTCAACCTTCCAGCCACCATAACCAGTGATGTCATCAGTTTTGATATAAGAAGGGTGTTGATCACCTGCGCAGCATCCTTGTTTGACCCTCCCCTGCCTCCTCCTGTCAGCACTGGGGTCACATTAGCTGAGTAATGAAAAGAAACTGAGGGAGAAGAGAAACACTGGAATAGTAGTCAGTACTAGTGTGCAAAAGTGTATGTGCTTTGGAAGAATAAGTCACCTCTAACATTTCGTGTCCTGCGCGTGTCAATGCTGCTGCGTTATGTAAAACTATTAGAATTGTTTTTTACATTTTAAAATATGGTGCTTTAAAACTGTCCATAATTCTAAAGGGCGCTTTGACTGAAAAAAAGGTGATAAACATTGCTTTAGAAGGCTGTAGAGCAGAGAATGTTGAAAATAAACAGGTACAACTTATAAAGGAGGATTTGTTTCAACTCTGTATATAATCTGAGGAAAGTCACTTCAGTGATATATGTAAGGGTTTACAAACACTTTAATGCAGTTCTGTATTTATTAATACATCACTTACTGAATTTTTTTTTAATTAAGTACCTGTATTTGGCTTGGTATTAGCCCCCTGCAGTCTACTGTATACCAGAGCTTGGAGAGGGGGAGGAAGAAGCAATACAAGGAGCCAATCAGGTGTGTTGCTGTGCAAGGAGTATGCTGATAGGAACAGAGAGATGAGCTCATCACTGTGCTGCTTTCCCTGTCTGGGGGGGGGGGGGGGGGGGGGGGGGGGACCTGTAAGTGAAAGTGAAACTACAGAGGAAACATCAAGTCCTCTCCCCTGGCAGACAGGGTGTTTCGACACATATGGCGACCCATCACATTTGGCTACCCGCTGGACTGCGCATGCACGACACCGACATATGCGTTTCCAACACTGTGGAAATCTGCGCTTGCGCAGAATTTTGTGGCCACACCATCCAAGTGGACATAGAGTTAGATTATAATTATGCCGAGCGAAGCGAGGCCATGCCCGAAGCATGGTGAGCGAAGCAAGCCCGCAACGGGCCCTGTGGCAAAGTGGTGTTGGAACGCATATGGCGTTGCGCATGCACACTCCAGCGGGTAGCAAAATGTGACGTGACAAGGGCAGTTATGTGTGGAAGAGCTGTGTAAATCTCAGGACTGGATGGACAAAAATAGAAATCCTTTTTTTTCTGGAGTTTAGCTGTTTTATTAACTAGTGCATGTTATTCATAAAATCATCAGGATTCTGCCTCTTATTTCCTGGCCTCTGAGAGAAAATAATTACTCTTGCTACAAGAGACCCAGACACTTTTATTCACTTATCCCAGTGGAACTGACTCAAGCTAGAACTTTTTTTTTTAGTTTCTACTAGCAGAGCTGTTTAGATCTCTAAATATAAATTACTAACAATGTTGTCTCTATGTTGAAGCTGAAAGGGCTGCTAATTACATTTCATTTTCCTTTAAGTCAGCAATAAAAGCATAAATTCAAAAAGTAAAAAAACGACTGCATTAGTATTGTCTGCTTCATTGTACATACTCAACATTTGTCCATATTTTTAATGTAAATTATATCTACAAGCTAAAGAAATGCACTGTTGGCCTTATTCAATAAAGAGCGCAAATTTTTAAGTGTAGTAGTCAATAGCAATCAATCAAAATTCCTCTTGTCCTGAACTGACTTAAATTGGTTGTACACCCTGTACAACCACTTTTACCTACAGGTAAGCATATATTAAGGCTTACCTGTAGGTTCTTGAAATATTTCCTAAACCTCCACGGTTTAGGAGATATTTACGAAAGACCCGAGCGCCGATGACTACGGCGCATGCGCCAATGTCATTGGCGCATGTGCCCTTTAGAAAGAGCACATTGTGCCGTTTCTAATAGGGGGTCATGCTGTAACTGGCGGCTCCCCTGCACATGCGCGGGAGTAATGTCATGCGACGGAGAGCCGGAGTTCGTGGCCCCAGAAGGGACAACGGAAAAATTTGTCTCCTCTCCCCCTCCGATGCCACCATTGGCATCTTTCGGGGGGGAGGGGGGACAGGATACATGTCTTTGACAGGTATCCTGTTCCCACTTCCGGGAGTCCGGGCCGCGGCCTGTAAAATCACAGCGGGGCTCCCTCCTCCTCTCCCTGTCGCCGGGCCAGTAGGAGAGAGGAGCGGGGCCTCGCGCATGCGCAGTGAGGTTCCCGGCGTGAAGCCATAAGGCTACACTGCCAGGTGTCATTACCCGCAATGGCGGCTGGACCCGACAGCTGATGGAAAAATCAGCTGCGGTGCATCGCTGGACTCCAGGGACAGGCAAGTGTCCTATTGTTAAAAGCCAGCAGCTGCAGTATATGTAGCTGCTGGCTTTTAATTTTTTTATTTTTTTGGGCGGGACACCGCTTTAAGGCAGAACAGCAGTACAGATGGTCTGACTGGGACATGCCGTATCTTCTTCCTCCTCCAAAAATTCTTTAACTTCTTGTCGAAGGCTCAGCTGCACAAACCATCGTACCAATATGGCGATTCGTGCACTAGAATTCGTGAGCGTGGGCTCCGATTGGCCAGCGGGGGAGCCAATCAGCGGATCCGGAAGACTCGATATTCGCCGGCCGCCCGCGATAGTTCCCCACAGAGACACAACAGGGATCTGCCATAGTAAACAAGGCAGATCTCCGTTCTGTCAGGGGATGACACTGAGATCTGTCTTCCTGCTAAGCAGGAAGATGGATCTGTGTGTTTCCCCAGTCACACAGTCCCCCATACAGTTAGTAATAACAAACAGGGAACACATTTAACCCCTTGATTTTAACCCCTTCCAGTGCCATTAGTACATAATACATCCTGTTAATAGTCTTATCCTGCTGGATTGGGTTTAAGGCATTTTTGGGCAACAAATGGTGGAGTTCTCTACTCAATGCATGCTGGATTCTTATGTGGTCATTGTTTGCAGGTAGGGTTTTGTGTGTCTGTACACATATCTCCTCAGCTGTTCAGCTCTGTGCTATTAACTTAGGTGATATGTCTCTAGAGCAACATACTATGATATTAGATCAATATCAGGCTGTACAAATTCATGCAGACTAAAATTGATTCAACCACCAATATCATTACTCAATATAGCATCTGAAGCAAAACTGACACAATCATATATTAAATCCAATCCCAGAAAATGTTCATGCAATACAGGTACAATATACATAACGTTCCTCACATACAGCACCTCTGATTTGTATAGTACAGGTTTGCTATGACTCATCATGGCCCTTAATATTAATCCCTTGTAGTGCTCGTATAGTTGTATTTACAGTGTTACTAAACACACACTGTTTCATTTACATTGTCCCTTCTATTTCTGTATGTGGATGATGGCACTGTAATTATTAAAAAAAAAAAAAATATGTAAGTACCTTTTTGCTAATCGATATACAGCTGTCACATGACCCTTATCTTTCCCAGCCTGTCTGCAGGGAAACATAAGCCAGAGGAGCTTCTAGTCCTCTGTTGGTCACATGTTCAAAATAAAAAAGAACAGCCTTTGGAATAAAGAGTAAAAATAAATAATTATTATCAATAAACAGTTTTAAATTGTTATACAAATACTGTATATATTTGAAATAAACTCTTTATTATTTTTGGAAATAACATGGTGTGGGCGGATTTCTGACAGTCAAAGGCTGTGTCATTCCCCTCCAGTCTGTGTCTTAGAATAAGAGGGAGGTGAAGCCTTCATCAATCTACATAAATCTATCCTACCCCCATTGTGTTTAGCTGGTTAGTGGGCATGAATGAGGAGGGAGGGAATGGGCTGTCATTTATCACTGTGCACATGTGTGACTCTATAGTCACATGGGCTGCTCATATGTGATAGGGAGGCAATGCTCAACATAGAAACTCACTTAAAGCTGAGCATGTGCAGAGTTTCCCCTACAGCTGCAAAATCCCTAGCTGAATCAGGGACTTGGACAGAAGGGGAAAATAGAGAACAGCAGGATCAACCAGGTTTTTGCAGAATACAGAAAAGGAATTTCATAGCGAGTATGAACAGCATGTAATACACCATTTATTGATAGATTTTTATGATATGGGTTTAGTGACACTTTAGTTTTTAGTAGGCCAAATGCTTTTTTTTTTTTTTTTTCCACAAAAAGTATTTTATTGATAAATTTTCATAGGCGTTACAGAAAGCAGAATAACAAACATGTGTAAACAAATATACTTGGTTTCAAGGAAATATCAGAGTTCAATCATTCGTAGGAAAAAAAATATGTCAGTGCCCAATACCCTTACACCATAATAGGTCTAGACAGAAAATTCCCAGGGTTCCCTGAAAAAGTTGTCAAGGCATAATTAGGTGGAGTAGGATTGCAGCCGGGTGTTATAAACCTATTAATGCTTTTAAGGGATTGGGCCAGGGTACAAAAGCATAAGGTAGCATATAATTGTACTAAAAGTCGTGTAAAGAAGAGGCCAAAAGCTTTTAACCAGCCCATGGAGAAATATGAACATTTTGGAAACATGCTATACATTACTACTTAAAATATATGTGTTCCATCAGTTATTTAGTTGCTCTACAATGAGAGAAAATGAGCATAACTGTCATATATATCATAGAGATAAGATACTACGAGGAGGCATATTAGACCACATGTCTGGTTCCTTCACTTGTTGGGTGCATAGGTCATTTTTCTAATCGTTCCTTCTTCATTCATCCTACAGAAAATATTAAAGTTGCCCTCAGAGACCTAATGTGCCACTAAACACCTTGTGTAATAAGTAAAATGACTCTTGATAGGTAAAACTATTTGATCAGCAGATATTACCATACAATACGCCCACCAAAATAAGATCAGGAAATTTGGGTTGGTATTTGAAAGGCAAGTTCTTTCAAATTTTTGTACATTTGTGTATAAACAATTCTGGTCAACAAACAGATGGATCAATGAACCAGACCAGAAAAAAAAAAAAAACACTTTTGGTAAAAGTTTGGATGTGAATGAATGACTGGTATAGCGCTACCTATGCGAACTGAATCGCCTCAGGGCGCTTTTTGCCACTGGTATCCATCTGTGGTATAGCGCAGTCCTTGCCCTGTGGGGCCCTGACACGCTTTCAAACACATACACATATTTGGGCAATTTTATTGACAGCATCTAATTAACCTACCAGCATGTCTTTGGAGTGTGGGAGGAAACCGGAATACCAGGAGGAAACCTACGCAGGCACAGGGAGAACATGCAAACTCCAGGCAGAAGGTGTCATGGTTGGGATTTGAACCAGTGACCCTATTACTGCTAGGTGAAAGTGCTAACCACTACACCAATGTGGCCCATTGCATTGTAATGAGCAATTATTGAGAGTGAATATGGGATTTGGTTTTGATGCATTTTTCTCCATTAAACTTTAACTAACCTTTGGGTTCAACAGGTTGTACAAGCCTAGAAATGTAAAGAAGCCCCTTTGAAGAATAAAGGTAGGAGTTCCCACTTAGTTTTCGTAAACGGGCTAAGTTTAGCCAAATTTTGTCTCAACACCAACATCTTGTGACTGAAAGAAATCCAATATTTGAATGTCCTACCCTTTCATCAGAAAAACATGCTGATGCATCATTAATGTCAATTCAGTTTGGCTCAATTAAATAGTTCAGTCCTAACAAATAAAGATTTCCTCTCTAGGATGCTATGTACGAAGCATCCAATTCACTGTCTTCTGTGATGGATTAAGTGTCTAACTTTAAAGAAAATACAAAGTATCCCTCCAATATATCTACAAAGCCAATAACAGCTAGAACAGTCTCATAAAACCAACTGTAAACCACATGCCCTATGGGGTGGCTTTACATTTTTCCTGCATTTCCGAATCCAGATAGCAAAAAAATCTGTTTCACAGTCATTAAAAGGGGACGGAAGCTGTGACTTATTGATCTTGCTTATTTTTTTATTAGTTGTTTGTATGTGCCCAAATGCCACTTCCAATGCAGAATCATTAACAGTACACTACTAGTCTTAATCTTAGTAACGATGCACCGATCAGTGGCAGTACCATTGTAATCCCTTTTATTATGTATTGCTAATACATCCATCAGATATTACAGACGTTTCAGCTCAATACAGATTCTATTTTGTAGTGCAGATTACAATACCATTCACTTGTTATTTATCATGGTATTAGCACTAATATAAAAAAGCTGCTGCTTTCTAGCTCAATACATAGAAGAAGTCTATTTCTGGAATGGGTATACACCTAGGCTTTGTTCTTTGTACTGTCACTGTCCAGCCTAATTCATGCTGCTTAGATTGTTTCAGCCGTGCCTCCAGTACTGACGTTTCTGTCACATCAGCTAGCAGGGTGCATATAGTAGCCTTCCTTCCCTATAGCTATCACTGTGTCATTGCTCAGGCACTTCTAGGGCCCGTGAGTCTCCCCCTACCAGCTGCTTAGAAATCCATATTTTCTTTTCATTACACTCAGAGTGCTGACAGTATGCATATGGCAAAAGTACGGCATCAGAAAGAAATAGTGACAATAAGGCTGTAATCTTTATATCATACAGTCCAAATAAAGTCTCCATTTCATTAACGCGGTTGTATTCCCCTTAGGGAAAAAAAAAAAAAACCCTGTAAGGCAAAGGCATAATAAGCTAGTATCCACCACATACTAGCTCATTATGAAATACTTATCTTAGAACAAGTTCCCCGTATTGCTGGCCGGTCCACACCGAGGGAGCTGACATTTTGCCCTCGGCATGTCTTCCAGGTTCGCGGCTCGATCGCTGTGAGTGGCCAGAGCCGTGATGACGTCACTCCCGCGCATGCGTGTGGGAGTCTTCTTCCCGGCAAGGTCCGGTAGTGTCTGCCGGAACTTCAACCGGGCATTCACAGCGCATGTGCCGCTGACATCAGCAGCTGCATGCACAGTGAATATCTCCTAAACCGTGCAGGTTTAGGAGATATTCATTTTACCTACTGGTAAGCCTTTTTATAGGCTTACCCGTAGGTAATAATTTAAAACACGGGTATACAACCACATAAATAATAAAGAGAATAACACCCAGTGTGCATGAGGCCATCTAGTGATTTTAAATATATTTGCTTAATGTTTCATGTACAGTATGATAGGTAGATGGGTTCCAATGTATGCTTAATTCGCTATTTGTATAGACAAGTTATATTTCCTTGTACAGATTAAGGAGATTTAACCTATTTGGTAACGGCGTCTGATAAACAAACTTTCCAACGCTGCGTATATACAGTAAATCAGAATCAGGACTTTTCCATAGCTTTAAAGTGGTAGTGAGCCCACATTGTCATGTATACCTACAGGTAAGCATTCAGGCTTCCTTGGAGGCACTGTAAATGTCTCCTAAACATTCACCGTTTAGAAGATATTTAATTTAGTAGCAGATGCTGATGTCACCGGCATGGATGGATGGCATACTTTCCATTGAGAAAGCTGTGCCATAGCTGTGACTGCTGCACGCTTGTGCAGGAGTGTTGAAACCACAGCCTGGTAATTTACATTCGAAAGAAGACCAGCCGAAGCCCTGTCACTGGTAACAATGTTGCTTAAGTAGGCAGGACTGAGGAGCAGGATAAAATCAACAGGTGAGTCACTGTGAAGAGATAGGAGCTGGCAATTAGCCGACAGCTGAGTGGCCAGCTTTGAGAAGGAAGGGCTGAGCCCAGCCCTGACACAATGTTCCGCTGGGGAGAATAGTTTTAGTTTTAAGGTATGCGATGCATACTAGCGCATTATAGGCATTATCCCACAGGAGCCCGATTTATTTATTTTTTTTGGTGTACATTATTCCAATTTAACATGGAAGAGCCTCGTCTTTATTGACCCTATTATGACTTGTATTGACTTTTAATTATGCTTTATGTCTAATTTTATCATTTGTGAATATATTTTATCTTTTAACTGTAATAATTAAAGATATATGTTTAATAATTCATGTTTTTGAGCTACTTATACCATTGCACAGTTGTCCACAAAAAATTCTCAAAAAAGTTTGCTATTTTTTTACATTTATTTGGGATGAAGAAACATGCTGGAAACCTTGAAATCTATTTCTATTTATAATCCCATATGATAGTTCCTCGATTAATCTTTGTAAAAAGTATATCTAAAGTATAGATATATAGATAGATCCCACACATTTATAAATATCTAAACTTTTTAACAATTAAATAAATGTACTATACGTAATAGATATGAAACAGAATATTTTTTTAATTTGTCATGTTTCCTTATATCACTGCTATTCTTTGCTTTATTAAATATCTTAATGTATTTTATCTTTTATCATATCCTTTGTAATGTGGTCTCTTTTTTGGAAGAATATCTTCCAGTAATCTTGATATTGGGTCCCTTGTGTTGCTGGGCTCCATAGCAGCTACATGACCTGCTGTATTTACAAATGTACTGTAAAACCGATGCTTTAATAAAGCAGAACTCCAGGGAAATGTACGGAAATGTACGGAGCTGCTTTACCTGCCAAAGCTTTGTAGTTCTGTCATGTAGTTACACGCCTCTACTCTACTGCTGAGCTCAGTTTCTCTGCTGCAGGTAAGGTGATGCTAAACTCTGGTTTTAAAAAAAATGATATTCAAGTATGTACTCTTAATGCAGAGTTTCGCCAATTTTTTTTTTTTTATAGTCAGCAGCTACAAATACTTTTAAAATATGGACACTTACCTGTCCAGGGTGCCTGTGATGTTAGCACCCGAAGCCGATCTGTCCCTTGGCTCTCGGGTGCTGCCACCACCATCTTTGGTAAGGGAATCAGGAAGTGAAGCCTAGCGGCTTCACTTTCTGGTTCCCCACTGCGCATGCGCGACTTACGATGCGCGTTCCCACTGGTCCCTGCTATCTCCTCGGACCCGTGTGTCTCCCAGAAGACAGCAGGGGGGGGGGGGGGGAGTGGCGTAGATACCCACGGGTATCTATGCCCGGAAGTGGGAGCAAAATACCTGTATTAGACAGGTATCTGCTCCCCCTCCCCCCTGAAAGGTGCCAAATATGACACCGGAGGGGGGGAGGATTCCAAAAAGCGGAAGTTCCATTTTTGGGTGGAAGTCCACTTTAAAACCTAAAAAGGTACCTTCTATTGCTCTCAGCCTCCTCCAAATTATTTTATTACTGCTGTGATCTGCCTTCCTGTTTGAGGGTGGTACACTCATTCTCCATGGTCCCACTGTAAGTGGGAACATAGCCACCATCTCTTGCTCTCTCCAGAGATGGACTAGAGTCTATAGGATTTGTAGTGTGCACAGAGAAGTGCACATGATCACAACTTATCTGCGCTGCTCATTCCAAACAAATGGGGGTGAGGGAGGAAAAGGGGAGTTTTGGTAGCTCACAGAGGACATTACGAGGTAGGTAAAAAAAAAAAACAGCTTCATAACAGAGTTAACGTCCCTTAAACAGTCTCTAACTGGACAATGAATAAAGAAGCATCAGACTGATGATCACACTTTAGGTCACTCTGATTCTCCTCCTTTCAGCATGTTCCTTACTAGTGCATGACTGCTGCAGTACAACTGACTGGATCCTTCTGCTACCCCTCCCTCTACCTCTCCCAGCCTGGGCTCTGCCGTTCAGTAGGCTGCTACCAAGTTCATGTACTTGCATTGCCTGTAATTAAAAAAATATAAAGAAGGATGTTTGTTGTATTGGCCCAGCTATATCAAACACCTCTCTGCGCCTGCGTGGATGGTAATATCTTGCTGTTTATAAGTATGTATGGTAGGTATATAAATAAATAAATAAATAAATACGTGATCAAGTGTGCAACTTTAAAACTAAGTGCACTGATGGCAGCTGCTTTAAGAAAATAAACATATATAAATACAATAAAAAATAGGTAAAACAAGGTATAAAAACCAAAACCTATTAAAATACTGTAGCAGCGCTCAGTATCAGAGAATAAACACTGATAAAATTACGGATAAACTCACGGATAAAATTCATATATATGGGTGGTCTCGATATAAATATTAAAAATGTGGCAATAAAATATAAATATATATAAATCAATCAATCAATCATATATTATATTAATTCATCAACAAAGTCCAGCGTTATCCGTGATCGGATGTGAGATAGAGAGGATAGTTCACTATTAGATATGCCGCAACTGATTAGTCCATCCACCACGTGTTAAGGGGTTCCCCTTTGGGGATGCACTCACCAGAGCTAAAAAGATAACAGGCACATATAGTATCTCATCAGGTCACTGCTCCTTCCTTTGATGGTATCCTTCAATTCTCCTCCACAGCCTCTAATTCACCAGCTCACCATTGCCAGGTAGGTCATGTGTGAAAAGAATTGTACCACATAGCGTAATACTGCATAAATATTTTTATTCACCCTCCCTTAAAAACATAGTTAAAAAAAACCCTTTGTATAAATTGCGTACCAGATATAAAATCAGAACAGCATTCACTAACATAGAAAATGAACCCTTTGGTCATAAAAATGCGTACCAGATGTCATAAGTATAGTAGCATTGAAATAGTAGAGATAAATGTAAAGATGTGCACTCTGCCTGGTTCCTTTTCCGGGTCCTCCCAGCTGATTTCCGCTCGTGGAGCGGTGATAACAGCGTTCTGTGGGTTTCCTGGGCGGTGGAACGCAGGTTGTAGCGCACGCTACGTCACTTCCGGGTTCTCTGGTCTACGTCCCTGACGCGCGTTTCGTCATATCCGACTTCGTCACGAGGGCGTATATGACGGATATGACGAAACGCGCGTCAGGGACGTAGACCAGAGAACCCGGAAGTGACGTAGCGTGCGCTCCAACCTGCGTTCCACCGCCCAGGAAACCCACAGGACGCTGTTATCACCGCTCCACGAGCGGAAATCGGCTGGGAGGACCCGGAAAAGGAACCAGGCAGAGTGCACATCTTTACATTTATCTCTACTATTTCAATGCTAATATACTTATGACATCTGGTACGCATTTTTATGACCAAAGGGTTCATTTTCTATGTTAGTGAATGCTGTTCTGATTTTATATCTGGTACGCAATTTATACGAAGGGTTTTTTTTAACTGTTTTTAAGGGAGGGTGAATAAAAATATTTATGCAGCATTACGCTATGTGGTACAATTCTTTTCACACATGACCTACCTGGCAATGGTGAGCTGGTGAATTAGAGGCTGTGGAGGAGAATTGAAGGATACCATCAAAGGAAGGAGCAGTGACCTGATGAGATACTATATGTGCCTGTTATCTTTTTAGCTCTGGTGAGTGCATCCCCAAAGGGGAACCCCTTAACACGTGGTGGAGTTTATCTGGTGGATGGACTAATCAGTTGCGGCATATCTAATAGTGAACTATCCTATCTATCTCACATCCGATCACGGATAACGCTGGACTTTGTTGATGAATTAATATAATATATGATTGATTGATTTATATATATTTATATTTTATTGCCACTTTTATTGCCACATTTTTAATATTTATATCGAGACCACCCATTCGCACAGATATATATGAATTTTATCCGTGAGTTTATCCGTAATTTTATCAGTGTTTATTCTCTAATACTGAGCGCTGCTACAGTATTTTAATAGGTTTTGGTTTTTATACCTTGTTTTACCTATTTTTTATTGTATTTATATAAATTTAAAAAATACACTTGAGAAGTAAGCCAAACCTCTTTGTCATGTGGGTCACAGGAAGGTACTTACACGTTCACTCCTGTGACCCAGAATCAGCTGACAGTGGATTAAAGCCTGTTGTTGGCTCACATCACAGAGCCATCCCAGTCTCTGAATGTATACTGACAATAATATCAGGATCCACCCAGATTCCTGATCAGAAGCTGCCTCTGCCCCCTCTCCAGTAAGCACTGGAGGGGCAGAACAGACTTAGAGCTGACCCAAGAACTGAGCAATCAGCAGTCACGTGATCGTTCAGTTCTTGGGCTTGGAGCTGGTGGGCGACAGCTGCAGCATAAGTGCACCATATCAGTGAGCATAAAAGTTAGCTTTTTTAGTATCTTACACTGCTCCTTAATGCAGCATTCAATACAATACAATTAATGCAGAACAGCATTTAATTACTTTTATATGTACCTGGAGTTCAGCTATAAAGTGGAACTTTAGGCTATATAATTAAACTTGTTGGACAGACTGGATTTCTAATGCAGAAGAGACATGCTTTGTCTCTTCTGCATTAAAGGGGTTCTCCATGATCTCCGCACGAGTGTCCATGAAGGAGATCGCTTCTCCGACGGGGCACTCGAGAAGAGGAGGAGCGCCACTGAGGGACCCGAGAGGCCACTCACGCAAAACCAACTGCACAGCGGTGGCAAGTAGGACATGTTTTTATTTTTTTTTATTTTTTTTAAACCCTGAACCCTTACAACCCCTTTAAAGCTATTCATCCGCCTGTCCGCCCTTGTAAAGTGAGCTGCGTACGTACAGCTTACTGTACAAATTCGGCACTGCCAATCTGATTGAACGGCATGCATGGGAGTGACATCATCCCCCCACCAGGTGTGACAGCAATCGATACCTTGAGGCGGTTTGTCCAAAGATGACAATGGCAGGCCAGGGAGCTCAGGGACACTGCATCGCTGGAGCTGAGGTGAGTATTGTTCTGCTTATATATATATATATATATATATATTTATTATTTGATCCTCTACTTTCTAATGTGATCTCAATATAAAATGCATATCTTCCGATACTGATTTGTAAAAGTTACATTTTGTAAATTACATTACAATAAAGTATACATAGGTTAAAAGCATAGTTGAGTCATACATTTACTTCAAAACAGCACATTCCTTTGAACAAGTTTTTTTTTTTTTATTATAGAAATAGGCAAATAAATTTCAAGGATGGTTGGGGGATAAATGTAGAATACTGGCTTGTTATGTTCTATTTCATATCTTCATGTTTTGCACTGCTCAGAGATGGCATCACAAGGTGTGTGCTATTACCTTTGTCAGCCAAAAAAAACCTTCTGTGCACCCCCCTGATCTAGTTGTCACTTTGTCACTTGACTTCTGGATTAATGCTGGCCATACACTATCCAAAAAATTGTCCGAACACATTTTCAAAAAACAGACATTTGGCCGCGAGAGCAAGCGATAGTGCCATCATGTAATGTCTGATAAATCATTTAGTGGACAAAAATGAATCAATTTTTTGTTCATTTTTTTACATATAGTGCAAACAGTTCGGACGGGAAACACATTAACCTTTCAATGTATCATTTGTTTGCCAGAAAATTTCCAAACTTGTACTTCGTTTTTTTTCGGCCCAAGAAAGTCCCAACGATTATCGATTTTGTGCCCATTAACTGGCCATTTGATGGTTTGACAGTTACATTCTCAGCACCTGCCCAGAAATGTAACGGTTTTTGAGACTGTGAAATTGATAGGTTTAGTTCCGCTTTAATAACAAGGGAGTTCTCACTAAATACAGAGGATTTGCAGGACATAGCTCCAGTGGCAAAGTTTAGCCCTGATATTTTATTATCAGTGGGGCACACAGAATAGGCTTTGCTGGTTAAGGCTGAGATCTAAGCAAGCACCTTGCAGTGTCTGCTTTCAAAATTGCCTTTTAAAAGTGAAAAAAGGCTGCCAGGTTATCTTTAAGACTATAGCATGCCCTTTGTACATCTATAATTGAAACCATTATTATAACCAGAAAAAGAAATGAACATTGCAATGAAGCTTAAAATAGATAAAAAATCTTCTACATCTCTTTAAATGACACAAAAAGTATGCATACCCATCATACTCAGGCCCTTTGCAGTTCACAAAACTGTTGAATAGAATACATATAGATGACGTAACTGTGTAACATTCATCATAGCAGTTATTCATATTAATAAGATATTTCCTACTATCCCCAAGGTCCATATAAATCATAATTCTGCACGTACAGTCCACCAGTCCAGGCACCTATAAGCTTCCTTAATTTCTTTTCTTCACTGAGGCTTCTGTTATGCATCCTCTCCTGTTCCGGTGAACTCCCCCAGTTGCTATCAGTCAGTCTTTCTTTCATTAGAATCAAGTAGTTAATTAGACCTAGCCTGTCCTCTTCCCCTCTCCTACTCCCATGAACACAGCAGTAATGAGGTCTAATTACCAGAAGCACTGGATTGCAGAACCATCAGGAGCAAATCTCTCTGGTTCAAGTCAAGCCAAAGAACATGCTTATAAATTTTCAACACACAGAGTTTCGTGCCTAAAGTGCACATAGTCTTTCATCTCAGACTAGGACACATATATATACACACACGATAGAAGATAGTACATCAACAGTCTACTGATCTTCAGTATGGAGAAATACCTTTTAGTTTACACAGAAACTGTGTGGATTGCATTTGGAAAATCTGCTTCATTAAGATTCATTTTTTGGAATGGCAAATGAGATATCATTAAATATGTTACAATTCAAGACCAGATTTACTTATTTTGACTTCAATTACATTTTTATAGAGAGCCTGCCATAAGAAAAAGATAAGACTTTGGTATCTTTCATAAAATCTTTTTCTTTAGGTCCATTGAAGGACATTGGAATTCTGAACAGTCGGGATATACCTACAAGAGGTTTAGACTCTGGCAAACAGAAAACAAGCTGAAGGCCAGCCCCCATATAATCCCACCTCTAACCGTCATGCCCAAATTTTGTAGGCAGGAAGTTCAAGAAGAAGATTTTACAGTAATTACAAAAATGTTATTCTCTTTATCGTCCATTGATGGGCACAAGCATGCTGAACAGTCAAAACATTCAAAAGCTTCCAATTGAGAGGTGGATAAAAGTCACTGATAGTTCTAAGCTAAACTAGTGGCTGTCTACAACATCCAGAAGGACCGATTACTGATTCTGAACCAGAATCTGAACGACCCAGGGAAGGTCCAACCTGATGCACAGTAGAGCTGCACGATTAATCGTTAAAAAAATGCGTCACCCCCCCTGACGATCTCTCCTGCTGAGAGTAGGCGATTCTTTCACATAAACAAGTGGAGAGATTATCTGCTTAGAGTCCATTCATACAGCCCTAAGTCGCGCAACAAAATGAATCAATGTAAGTGAATGAGAGGCGTCCCCGTCTTAATGTACAGTACTGAAGTCGCTCCGACTTCAGAAAAGGTTCCTGTACTACTTCAATCCGACTTCTAGGCGACTTGTACCCATCGATTTCAATGGAAGTTGCCTCCAAGTCAGATCTCCTGTTTTAACTGAAGCAACTTTAGAACTTGAAACATTGTAACTAAGCTTACTTCTTAGATCAAAGGGATATAACTTCTTGTGTAAACAAATAATCTGGGCAGTCTGCCAAGCTTTCAACCAGTGTAAATGCAGGAAGTTTAACCACTTAAAGTCTAAATCTTTTTCCGACACTTCTTTCTAAAGTTAAAATCTATATTTTTTCTAAAAAATAGCTTGGAACCCCCAAACACATACATATATACATACATAAAATGTTAGCAAAGACCCTATGGAATAAAATGGCAATTGCTGTAATATTTTATGTCAAACTGTATTTGCCCAGCGGACTTTCAAATGCAATTTTTTGGGGAAAAAAAATACACTTCAATAAATAAAAAAAAAAACGAAACAGTAAAGTTAGCACAATTTTTTTTATTTTAACGTGAAAAATGATGTTACGCCACGAGAATCGTAATCTATCTTCCAAGCAAAAAAATTGTGATACTCATTTTAGCCAGAATCGTGCAGCTCTAATGCACAGTTCAAAGTGAGAACCCCTGCTAAAGGGATTGACTACTTCGAAAGACACAGACTTCATCAGCAGAAGCTGTGAGTCTAAGTGACCACCAACAGGTGGAGCACTATAACTAACCAAATGGGGAGAACTGACAACAAATGGTTTTCCAGCATGCTCATTCGACAGAAGCTGGTCGTGAGAACTGCTTCTGTAGAACAGACAGCCTTACACATGGACCAAAAGTTGTCTGGTTTCTGTTGAACCAGCCAAGTTTGGCTGATTTTCAGCCCGTGTGTACAAGGCTTAAGGCAGCATCCAATCTCATATGAGATAATCAAGATAGAGAACTATCTAGCAAAACAGCCCAAGATGATTGTCAAGGATCTTAGGAGTTGGAGAAAACCTAAGTTAGAGAGACTGACAAACCAATAACCATTTCTGTCTGTCTGGAATCCAGAAAGCTGACCATCTTCAAGGATAGTTTCCTAAATCTGGCCATACATGGATAGAAATTCAGCCAATTCAGCAAGGACTGGCTGAATTTCTATCCATGTGTGGCCACTGTGGTTAAACAGATGTCGATCTACCCATCGACTTCTGTTTAAAAACCCTGTTGGAAAAAAGACACTCAATTACACTGATCAGTGTAGTCTGACAGTAGGGAAAAAAAGACACTGTGGGAGGCTCCCCCCATCCACATTGAATGTGTTGATGGGGGAAACTGGTCATTTTGTTTCCTTGTTCAACCCGCTGGTCGAAAAAACACTGACTCATCCATGGCCACCATTAGCATCCCACAATGAGAATGTAAAGAAAAGGCACTAGGTCAGACATAGTTGACAGGTGTCAATAACTACAAGTGCTCTTGAAGGACACTGAGGGGCCAGGACCCTCTCTATGGGAGGAAGCAGTGGAAACTGGCCCCAGTTAACTCTGTTAACTCTGTAACACCTGTAACTGAAAATCTGGTGAGAGGCAAAACTGAGGATCAGCCTCATATCGGGATACATCATTTTTCTAGAAGAGGAGAAGGAATAACCTTCTAGGATATACCTCCAAGGGCAAATTGCTAAAAACAGGAACACGGGGTCCCAGAGCGTAGGGCAATGGGAGAGGAGTGGGTAAAGGCAGAAGAAACTTGCTATGAAATAGCTGAAATAGATGCCACATCCAAGTAATTAGCATGGGTATCATGTGCCTCCAAAAGCCAAGGAAGCCCAATACTCGGGTACGGAAAGACCTAAACTTGTAGAAATGGGGGGTGCACCTTCATGCCGAAAGACTTGCCAGAGGCTTTAGATTCTAGTTACACTCAGAGGATTACTCAGAGGAAGAGTACACATTGTTAAAGCAGATGGGGTAAAGGGATAAGGTTTCTCTGACCATTCCAAAGATCTCCTGAACTTCGGTAGAAACATACTGCAGCCTTTTTCACTAATCAAGCTTTTAGAGGCATGGTCACACTAGAGGCTGTGCCGAGGCTCTGGGCCCAGAATGTGCTCAGCGGCTAACATACAGAACATAAAGGTCTGGAAAGCACTATAATGCAGAGCCCAGTGCCTGAAGATCACATCTGAGGCTGAATTCCTGTGTTCCTTAATGGAAAATAACAAAAAAAAAAAAAGCTTGTACTGCCATTCTTATCATCTTCAAAAAAATGCAATTGCTGCCATGATAAATACACTTTAAAGTGGCAAATATATATAAAAAAAAACACATGTATGCTGCTTCTGACTACATTTTTCCACAAATACATTACGTAAACGTTTCCACGTTAAATTGTAAACATATTGTTTCATCTTCCACAAAACGTTTTCTTTACGCCTTAAAAACTGGTTGTCAGCAAACAATCAATAACTAAATTAGCTAAGCACAATAAAGAAGCAGAAAAAAAGAAACTCAATACCATATTTTGAATCTTTTCTTTGATAAATACAGGTTGTCTTTTCACAAATACTAGACCTAACATTTCCCACTTCAACCTCAGTATTTTTACCTGTGCTGGCTTATAACATGTTGCAACTGACATGTGCGTGACCACAGTCATCCACCAATGTCAATACAGGAACAATTGCTTTGACTGTCCTTATCTTAAGAAATCGTACTATCCATAACGCAAAGCTCACCAAACATCGCTAAAGGTAAACTAATTATATATATATATATATATATATATATATATATATATATATATATATATATATATATATATATATATATACACACACATATATACATACATACATACATATACACATACACACACATATATATATCTACATAAATGTCTGCACTTTATTATCCGCCTGCCTAAAATTTTGTAAGTGATCTTATCAAATATCCTGGTTTGCATTAATTGACCACAACCACTCAAGTGACTGTGGTTATTCCTCCACATGTACCTGCAGTTGTTTTACCTCACTTGTCAAGCCAGGGTAGGGACACCATCAGTCTTTGATTACATCTTTATGCAGCCAGAGTAAATATAATCTCTGTTTTATCGTACACTGCAGGAAGTACTCTCATGGGAACTGTAAGCTAGTGTTGGTGTATATTAAGAAATGGTACTTGTTTAATTTTTTTATACAGTATATATATATATATATATATACACATATATATATATATATATATATATATATATATATATATATATATATAATCAGTCATAACATCATGACCACTGATAGGTAAAGTGATTATCTTGTTACAACGGCATCTGAAAGTGGGTGGGATATATTAGACAGCAAGTGAACATGTTGACCCGGAAGTTGATGTGTTGAAAGCAGAAAAAAAATGGGCAAGAATAAGAATTTGAGCGACTCTGACAAGAGCCAAATTGCAATCGCTAGATGACTGGATCAGACCAACTCCAAAACTGCAGTTCTTGTGGAATGTTCCCGGTCTGCAGTGTTCAAGAACTACCAAAAGTAGTCCAAGGAAGGAAAATTGGCAAACTGGCAACGAGGCTCATTGATGCACATGGGGAGCTACTATAGCAATACTATATATTGCTGAAAAAGTTGCTGGTTCTGATAGAGGTGCTAGAACACACAAAGCATCCCAATTTGTTGTGTATGAGGCTGGGCGGCTGCAGGCCGGTCAGGGTGCCCATCAGTGGTGGCTGGTGCTCAATTTTCTTGAGGGGCGGCCCTCACCCAGCCATGTCACAATTCGCTAATGTCACACAACTGGGTGAGCTCGGGGCGCAGTGCTCTGCTCCCTGAGCCCACTCTTTTTGAAGCCAATTAGAGCCTTAGGCTCTAATCACGTTTAAAAAAAAAAAAAAAATTGAAATCCATGCGTCCAGTATGTAGATTAGGGGCCATGCGCATGGATTAGGGGGGCAGCACCCCTGCACCCTGTATGAGCGGCTGCCACTGGTGCCCATGCTCATCTGTGTCCAAAAGTGCCTGCGCACATGAGCATCAGAATGGAACCACAGAGCAATGGAAGAAGGTGGCCTGATCTGATGAATCATATTTTCTTTTAACATCATGTATATGGCTGGGTGCGTGTGTGCGTCACCTATCTGGGAAAGAGATGGCATCTAGGATGCAGTATAGGAAGAAGGCAAGCCGATGGAATGGAGGCAATGTGATGCTTTAGGTAATGTTCTGCTATTCATGTGGATGTTACTCTGTCACATACCACCTAAACATTGTTGCTGACCAAGTATACCTCTTCATGGAAATTGTATTTCTGATGGCAGTGCCCTCTTTCAACAGGATAATGCCCCCTGCCACACTGCAAAAATGGTTCAAGAATGGTTTAAGAAATACAAAAACAAATTTGAGGTGTTGACTTTAAATTCTGCTCCAGATCTCAATCCAACTGACCATCTGTGGAATGTTCTGGAAAAGCAAGTCCAATTCTTGGGGGCCACACCTCGTAACTTGCAGGATATAAAAGGATTTGCTGCTGATGGCTTGGTACCAAATAACACAGCATACCTTCAGAGGATTAGTGGAATCCATGCCTCAATGGGTCGGGGCTGCCCCAAATGTAAGAACGAATTTCCTGCACAGGACATGCTATGAGATTCCATGCCCCTTGTACAGTAAGCTGTCTATATAATTAGATCACTTATTTGGATGGCATCACAGCTAATCAGTATGGATGCACATGTGACATGGCCCACCTTAGTTAGGGAAGTAATTTTCGTCTGGCCGAAACAAACCTCATTTATCAAAGTCTCTGAAAGAACAACTGTCTGTGCTTCTCTTTATCAAATAGGATTCAGACATGTAGCTGGCAGAATTAAAGGTCGGTTGCTTTGGGTCAGTACATACAGACAGTTTATTATTTCAAACAAAATCATCAATGATGTCTAGCATGGCTTCTGCATGGTAGAAGCGGTTTAAGAATTAAAATATAAATAAGAAGATTAATCATAAAACACCCTACACCCTAGGGCAGGGGTAGGCAACCTCGGCCCTCCAGCTGTTTTGAAACTACAAGTCCCATGAGACATTGCAAGACCCTGACAATCACAGGCAAGACTCCTAGATGCATGATGGGATTTGTAGTTTCACCACAGCAGGAGTGCCGAGGTTGCCTACCCCTGCCCTAGGGTGATTAAAAGTATCTAATGTATACAATTATGCAAAATATTGCCAAAGATTTTGGAAAAAAAAAGTAAACAATCAAATACCACTTTGTACCAGTATAGTACAATCCAGCAAACAGTAACATATTTCTGGCTTTGGCCAAGCAAACATCATCTATTTTTGCACAAATTCAATAATTACACTTAAAGTCTAGCTAAACCCAAAAAACTAAATGCAATATATTATAGCTAATCAATCAATCAATGAATGTGGTAACTGCATTTGTTTTCTTTTTTTAGGTTCCTATTTATTGGTTTTCACCTGGGAATCAGCCAGTAACACATCTCCTGTCTTAGGGTGGCTACATGAATCCCTCCACTACATCTATGGAGAAGCAATGTAGCCACCCTGGGAAAGCAGCATTGTTAACCACTTTCAGACCGGACCAATTTGCAGCCAAAGGACCAGGCCCCTTTTTGCGATTTGGCACTGCGTCGCTTTAACTGACAATTGCGCGGTCGTCCACAAATAGAGCTTTCTTTTGGTGGTATTTGATCGCCCCTGCGGTTTTTATTTTTTGCGCTATAAACAAAAATAGAGCGACAATTTTGAAAAAAATGCATTATTTTTTATTTTTTGCTATAATAAATATCCCCAAAAAATATATAAAAAAACATTTTTTTTCCTCAGTTTAGGCCGATACGTATTCTTCTACATATTTTGGGTAAAAAAAAATCGCAATAAGCGATTATTGATCGGTTTGCGCAGAAGTTATAGCGTTTACAAGATAGGGGATAGTTTTATAGCATTTTTATTAATAATTTTTTTTTTATTATTAATGGCGGCGATCAGCGATTTTTTTTGTGACTGCGACATTATGGCGGACACATCGGACATTTTTGACACATTTTTGGGACCATTGTCATTTTTACAGCAATTAATGCATTTAAATGCATTGATTTCTGTATAAATGACACTGGCAGTGAAGGGGTTAACCACAAGAGGGCAGTGTAATGGTTAAGTATGCCTAGGGGTGTGTTTTTTACTGTGGGGGGGGGGGCGTGGCTGTCAGCTAGTGAATGCTGATCTCTGCTCCAATCACAGGGAGCAGAGATCGGCGTCACTAGTTGCTAGGCAGAACGGGGAGATGCTGTTTATCTCGGCATCTCCCCGTTCAGCCGCCCCGTGAGACGATTGCGGGGGTCCCCGCGGCGATCGAGTCCGCGGGGACCGCGATCGGACTCACGGGGGTCCCGACCGGCGCGGGAGCGCGCCGCTCCCGGTGCGCTCCCGATGGCACGGACAGGCTAAAGGAGGGACGTATATATAGGCCCTCCTGCCTGTACGTGCCATTCTGTCGACGTATATCGTCGTGCGCCTGTCGGCAAGTGGTTAATTAGTACAGAGGGTGCTGTTGGATGGACTAGTAGATTTAGATGGACTTTACATTACTGACTAACAAAGCAGAACAAAAGTAACTTTTTAAGCAGTTACAGCAATTGTTTTTTTTTGCCATTCCCTTTTGGGATAAAAGTTTTACATAAATAAATAATAGCTGAACATTGTAACCCCAACCCCCCCCCCCCCCCCCTCCCGTTGGTGATAAATGATTTATCTCAGCCCTCTAACTGACACTTTTTTCCTGGACAGCTTGGTCTGTTAAACGAAATGTAAAAATAACAGACTTCCTGGCTGGATCACCAGGTAACAAACTATGTTATGGGGGAGAAAGGGGGGCGGAGAAAAGCAAAGGCTGCTGCTGTGTTAATGGCCCCTTTTGCATTTATAATACATTAAAAATAAGTATTGTTTAACATCCATTAATGCACTGTCTCTCCCTGCTCTGCACACACTCGGTTGCTTCTTTCTTCTTCACTGTGCAGAAAAACAGAGGCACTAGAGGCCGATTAGCTCACAGCTTTAAGATTTACTGTTGCTGAAGGGGGGAGAAAGCAGTAGGAATGATACAGGCTGTGCTGAGGGAACACAGATTAGCGGGAGAAAAGAAAATCAGGAGAGGTGACAGGACAAAGTGCTGCCAGTCAGACACAAAAGAGTTACACTTACAAGGATAGTGTCTTATCTTATCTCCCTGATATTCTCTCCATTCTCCCTAATCTGCAGCATGTAAAAAGCTTCTGTCAGAAGCTTCTCCTCCTTAGCTAAAGGCTCATACACATGGGCTGAATATCGGTCGGGTTCAACAGAAACCGGGCAACATTTAGCCCGTGTGTACGGCAGCCTGTCCGTCAGAAGCCCTCAAAATGTCTGAAAAACATCTGCCGATCAGCGCTGGCAGCCAATGGCATATGTTTTTTGAGACCAAGGAGAGGGAGAATGATTCCAATAAGGAAGTGACTGCTCTGGGCTTCAACAACATGGCGGCCTCAAGCAAGTAGAAACAGGAGCAATGCTGCAGGTATTTTACAGCACACGCTAATCTTGGTAGCATAATTATTAACCTCCCTGTCGGTATTCCCGAGTGTGGCTCAGGGTGAGTTTTCATTACCAAAAGCAGTAACCCCAAACCACAATCGGGATTGTATCGCAGGATCCAGGCAAAGTTACTTACCTTGTCCCCAGGATCCTGCGATGTCTCCCCGCTGTGTGCGCGAGCCGTCCTCCGCTCGATCTATCACAGTGCCGGGCTCAGTTCCCTGCAAACATTGGGACGCCCGTGGACGGAGCACGGCACCAAATTCAAAAAGTGAAAACACAATACATACAGTGTACTGTATCAAATTATTTCACCTCCCTTCCCTCCCTCCATGTTCCTAATGCTTTCTCCGATGCCCCGCCTGCAGTTTTATATTATATATACTGTTCTTTCCGCCTGGAAACTGGAGATTGTCAATAGCAACCACAAAGTGTCCCTTTACGTCAAAAGCCTTTTTAGACCAGCTAGAAAACAGCGATAATAAATTAGAATCACTTGCAGAATTGAGCGATAGTGATTGGTGGGGATATAAGTCATCAAACACTGAAAGTAACGACAGCGACAATTCTGAAACTGAGCAAATTTCAGTGTTTTTGATTTGATTACATTTTATTATTATTATATTATTATTATTTGTTAAAATTATTTATATTTATTTCTTCTATTATAATTTATGATTTTGTGTTTCAAACTTTATATCATACCCGGGATGTCTAATAGACTCTTGTTTGGACAGATTTAAGTGAGTTATTCATAAGAATTACAGGCCTACAATATAAAACGCCAAATTTCCATGCAAAACAATTGTACCGCTTTCAGCATCAAAAATCGTACATAATCATACCGCCAGGGAGGTTAATGTGGAATGTATGTTCTTATGTTAAAGAATATTAATTGTTATCAAACTATTATGGTTAAAGTCAACTCAAACGTCAGACTTTTTGAAAGTAAAGGTAAATAAAAGAGAAATATACAAATAAAATATATATTATAAAAGGAAATTACATACAATAAACGTGATTCTCCAAAATGAATACACTTCCACTAATGGCCCTGTAATGCATTTTTCTCTAAATAACTTCTTACTGTGTTTATCTACCTCCTTGTTACGTCCTCTCTGAGCTTCTGAACATCTCCTTTCCCCCCTCACTTTCGTTTGTCTGGAATGAGCTGCGCAGGTTAGTTGTGGTCATGTGCACTGCTCTAAGCACTACACATCCTCCAGTCAATGGTCCCTATTTCACCTTGGCAGCTAGCAAAATAGGGTGGCTACGTTCCTATATACAGTAGGACCACGGAGAATGAACATACTCTAGCTGCTCTCTAAATTAAATCGGATAACAAAAGCAAAAAATAGGAAAGGGGAGATTTGGAAGAGGCTGGGAACAATAGAAGGTACATTTTTGAGTTAAAGTGATTGTAAATGATCACCTTGTAAAACAATACATTCAGTTTAAAATAGAAATGAAAGGAAAAAACATTTTTGTATAGATATAAAAAAAAAAAAAACAACATCATAAATACCTTTTTTCCCTTTTTGATCACATTCCCTCTCTTCTCAGCTGAATAAGAGCTGGGGGAGGAGAAGCAGTAGTACACTGAGCTTGGCAGTAACTGTCCAGAGGGGGGCGTGTCAGGACAAGTCTGATCATTGGAGGAGAGCACACGAGTTCCCAGCACAGCTAAAGAACTGACCATGCTGTGCTCTCCTGCTTAGTGTGGTCAGTTTTTAATAGGAATGCAAGGGGACTAGCAGGAACACCAGGGATTTCACATAAAGGAAGCATACAAAGAAGATATATATATATATAATAGAAGATATATATATATATATATATATATATATATATATATATATATATATATATATATATATATATATATATATATACCCTGTTTCCCCTAAAATAAGACCTAGCGTGATTGTCGGTAATGGCTGCAATATAAGCCCTACCCACCAAATAAGCCCTACCCTGTTTTCCCGAAAATAAGCCCTACCCTGAAAACAAGACCTACAAGGACTTTTACTAGGGCTTATTTGGGGGGTAGGGCTAATTTTGCAGCCAACACCGACAATCACGCTAGGTCTTATTTTCGGGGAAACAGGGTATATATATATAGTTACATAGATATTTTATCATACAAGTACATGGTCCAGCAGGCACATATCAGGAATATCCACCTATAAGATTTTAAAATCCCAAATCTGTGAGGTTTTTCCTTTCAAACATAGGAATATGAAGTGTTGGATAACTACTTTAAGAATATATACTTGAATAGATTATTTTTTTTTTTAAATCAGAGTTTATTATAATTTTAAGGCCACATTTTAGTTTTTTTGCAGTTGTCCAGTTATGACAGGTTCTCCTTAAAATGAATGTTAGGTATTTTAAAGTGTAAACTAAAAGGCCTGCAGGTTTTAAAAGGTGCGTTAAATTTACGTTTGCTAACCAGCATTGCTAACCTTTCTTTCTTGTTACTAAGGGCACGACTTTACTCCTTGGGATTAAACCTCATCCATCCACCACCCCACCATTCAATGAGGGTACCCTTATTAGCCACTTAGGTTTTCATACTGGACTGGGGGGTGAGAATGGGCAGGGTTTAATTCTGTTGGGAAAGAAGAGCTTTTAGCACCAATGTAAAAACACGATCAAAGGAACACAGAGGAGGCTTTTCTGAATAACAAGCGTAAAAGAATATTATTAATTCAGCAGACGCTGACCGGAGAGGAAGAGGATGTCTCTATCTATACGATTCTGGTACGAGTTTAGTACTAGGAATAACATTTTACATACTGAATGTTAATATGCACTACAGGGGTTCTGTTCATTGATGAACTACTCTGCCATAAAATAGTTCTTGGTAATTTGATTACTAAATTATCTGTTAAATTCAATTATTCAAAGGTACCCTGCATTCAGCCTAGAAGGTTCCTGTATTCTGGGGGGGGGGGTGGGGAGGGATTAGTCTTTCAATCTCTCTCCTGCAAAGTTTGTCATATAAACCTTTCTCCTTTTCGCCTTCATTGTGTACTTCCAGTGAGCATAAAACATATAGCTAAAGTAAAGAATAACCCTAATGCCGCCTACACACGATTGGAATTCTCGTCGGAAAAAAAAACTGACGGTTTTTCCAACGGAATTTCGCTCAAGCTGTGTTGCCTACACACGATCACACCACATTCCGACGGTCAATAACACAGCGGCATAAAACACGTTCGACAGCACTATAAAAAGGGAAGTTTAATGCTTCTGAGCATGCGTCGAATTGTTTGAGGATGCGTCGGAATTTTGCGTGTCGGAATTGTATACACATGATCGGAAAATCCGATAGAAAGGTTTTCCGTCGGAAAAATTGAGAACAGGTTCTCAATTCAAAGTCCGTCGGAAATTCCGACAGAAAAAGACAGATGGGCATACACACGGTCGGAAAATCCAATGAAAAGCTCCCATCGGACTGTTTCCATCGGAAATTCCGACCGTGTGTACACCGCATTAGTTGTTACTCTACAATATGCCTCTGTATTAAGATCTGTGTATAGATATTAGATCTTGGGCTATTACTCATAGCTTACATACATATAATGTAAAGCTGTCCTCCTTCAATGTAACATAAAATATTATAACAAAATACATAGAATAATTCACCTTTTGAGTTTAAAATAAAACAGCACACCTTGTACAATAAAGTAACCATGGCATGATAGTACATGCCATCCTATAAAATAGAATCCTCAGTTGTTATCATCATAATAAAGGATTTATAGAGTGCCAAAAATGTGCACAGTAGTTTATAAAGTAAAGGTAGACAGTGCAGTTACAATCCAGTTTTATATTACAACAAAGACCATGGTGATTGGCACCTTTAGTGAGGTAGGAGCAAAAGGCAAGACATTTACTTTCCTTGTGCTGCCCTGGTTTGTCCACACTGTCAGTCACATCCCTTTGAATAAGGTTACTCCAGCATGCAGCAAAGATGATTGGAGTGGCACATCGCTCTCCATCCTGCAGTAAATGATCACTCCCCGTGCTGCCTAGAAGTAAGATGAGCAGCTGGGGCTCCGAGGTAACCGAGTGCCTGTAGTCTATCCCCCTACAATTATGCCTTCCTAAAATAGATCATCAAGCTGGACAGTAGTAGCATCCCAAATGCCAGTGAAATGGCTGCAAAATAGGAGAATGGAGGCCATCTAGTAGTTTATAGAGAGCCCTGGTTTCAGTAACATCTTAAACATGTGATAGCAGGTCCACTTTAATTATACCCAATATTAAGTTTGATGTGTAGCACTAACAATGGGCTCAGGTGTGTTCGCAACTCCATGTGCCTGTGCCTGCGCCCGCCAGCGCTAATCACAAGTAGTGAGACGTTTCCCGATCTGTGCAGGCGCGGATCGGGAAATGTCTCACTGCCTGTGATTAGCGCTGCGCAGTGCCAGCTTCCTGGCGGGCGCGGGCACATGGGGTTGTGAACACGCCTGAGTTCATCCTTATTTAGCACTGTGCCATCCCGATCTATGGGATAGTCAAGTACAGTAAAGCAGCCCATAGATGAATAGTTTTTTTTTTTTCTTACCAGCCGTCTGATAATAAACAAAAAAATAATTAACTGATTTCCCATCCACGCAATGAGTGGATGGGGGAATCCTCCCCATTGTGCTATTGTATTCTGACAGCTGAACTCCTCCGCTGTCATAATTCACTGATTAGCATTGCAGCCGATTGGCTGCAATCGCTAATTAAAAGAAAACAGACCAACAGACCCGATCTAATGGAGTGGATCATTAGATCAACTCCTCTCCAACGGTAACGTACATAGATGGAGCAAAATTTCGGCTGGTCCCTGCTGAACTGGCTGAATTTCAATCCATCTACAGCCAGCTTAAAGTGTTTGTTACCCCAACATTTCATATTCCTGATTTGTGCCTGCTGTACCATGTACTTGTATGAGGAAGTATCCTGTTCTCTTTGTATTGCTTCCTATGTGTGAAATCCCTGGTGTTCCTGCCATTCCCTCTGCTTTCCTATTAAAAACTGACCACACTAAGCAGCAGAGTACACCGTGGTCAGTTCTCTAGCTATGCTGCTCTCCTTCAATGATCAGACTTGTCCTGACATGCCCCCCGCATAGCTATTTACTGGGAAGCTCAGTGTATCACTGCTTCTCCTTCCCCCAGCAGTATTCATAATGTTTTTAATATCTATACACAAAATATAGCAGAATGACGGCCGGGAAGTGGTTCAGTTATCCTAACTGGGTGTCATATGACGTCCAGCAGGATAACATGCCGGCAGCGCGCCGATCACAAATGCGGCATGTCAATCTGACATGCCGCATCTCTGATTCGAGGCTTCTTACACAGTTAGTAAAGTTGAATAAAGACACCAGTCCAACCTGAGTGAGTGTGGGTGCATGTCTACAATTGTCCCCAACCCTGTACATTGCACACTCACATTGGTCCCTAACCTCAAGGAGCCCACAAGCCCACAATCCCACAATCCAAGGTCCCCATTCATATACTAGGGCCAATTTTGGAAAGAAGCCAATTAACCTACCAGCATGTCTTTGGAGTATGGGAGGAAACTGGAGTCCCCGGAGGAAACCCACGCAGGCACAGGGAGAACATGCAAACTCCATGCAGGTAGTGTTGTGGTTGGGATTCGAACCAGCGACCCTTTTTACTGCTAAGCGAGAGTGCTACAGGACCACTGTGCCGCAGGATCAGCTGTGACCAATCAGAGCTGATCATCGCGTTAACCAGGAAGTGCCAGTAAACGCCATTCCTCGGTTTGCGCTGACAGGGAGAGCAGATCGGCAGCTCTCCCTGCCAGAGGGGGGGGGGGGGGTCTGTGCTGATAATCAGTACATTAATTATCAGCACAGCCCCCTCAGATGTGCTACCACAGCTGCCAGTCATTGCCCATAAGCTGACAGTCAGTGCCCCATAAAAAAAAACAGATGACAGTGCCCGGATCAGTGCCAATCAGTGCCAATTGGTGCCCACCACAGTGCCCGTCAATGCCCAGCAGTAAAAATCTGTCAGTACCTCATCAGTGCTACCCATCAGTGCTAGCTGTCAGTGCCAATTAGTACCGCCTATCAGTGCCCATCACAGCCGTCAGTCAGTGCCACCTATCAGTGCACATCAGTGCTGCATATCAGTGCCGCCCATCAGTGCCCATCAATTCTACATATCAGTGCCCATCAGTGCCGCCTCCTCAGTGCCCATCAGTGAAGGAGAAAACTAAATTTTATAACCGAAACAAAGAAAAACTTATTTTTTTCAAAAATGTTGGTCTTTTTTAGCAAAAAAGAAAAAACACAGAGGTGATCAAACACCACCAAAAGAAAACTCTATTTGTGGGAACAAAATTCTAAAAAATTTGTTTGGGTATAGTGTAGCATGACCGCGCAATGGTCATTCAAAGTGCGACAGCACTGAAAGCTGAAAATTGTATTGGGTGGGAAGGGGGGAAAGTGCCTGGTATTGAAGTGGTTAAACCTTTTCCCAACCCAAGACAAACAATTACAGATTCATAAATAAAAAGGAATCATTCTTACATTGGCCCATTTTATTTGTATTTTATTACCTTGAAGTTGATTGGCTATTTGGAATGGACATGGCATAAATATTACTCAATTAGTGAATAAGACATTGGGTATTTTTAATTTAATGAACCCAATGTCAATATAATTTTAATTGGCAAGAGTAACCTTGTGTTACATTGTACATGTTGGTAATTGATTGTGATTAGAATAGAAGCTGCTTACTGAGAGAGTAAAGGAAAGGAAACAATAGTGATAAATGCACTTATACAACATTATCCTTGTATTTTTCATTAGGAGGGGGTGAGCAACTAATGTTTATAGAGATCAATGTTCTGAATACTTCCACTCAACATATTGCCTGTCTTCATCTGACAACATAGTGTTACAAGTTCAAGTCACAAACCTTCTGCATTTTGCCTGGTAAGGTAAAGCTCACGGTCTAAGATGGTACAGAAGTGACCATTTCCCCCTACATATATACAAAAGTACTGTATAGCTTTTTTTCCTTTATTGAACTCTTCAATGGTAGGGTATTTTTTTATACTGGGGGGCTGCTCAGTCTATGCATTATAAATACATACATTGCTACTGATACATGTTTTACCCAAACCAATGTTTGGGCATTATAGTGGGAAGTGCAATGTCATTTGGAGATATACGGGACAATGTCATGTTATTCACATTGCTACAATTGAATGTACAATTCAAAGGTTGAATCAAATGTCAACCTCTTAGCATTTACAAACATATTACTTAAATGCCATTACAGGAAATCGAGATAATTTAATGTGCACCTGTCATTTATAAAACAAACAGAAGAAAGAGGTGACCATTTTGTGCACAGTATGATACCACAGCCAATTGATTTAGGGTGAGCACGTTTTGTTAAAAAGAAAAAAATAAAAACACTCCACCTGGAGCTTCCATAGAAAGTAAAGAGAATCTCTCTAATGGAGACACAGCAATAGAAAAGCTGATAGAAGAAAGGAAGACCTATACCAGCCCCTTTGTATCCAAGAATTAAAAATAAAATAATTCCCTCACTCCAAATATTAATTGCTAAAAGGCAGTTGGCCCCCTTTATAACATCTGACCAAATGGATCTCCCCTGTGATGTAATCAGGTAGACCCCCTCTACTACAGAGTTCTTGGTAGAGCTAAAGTAGATTGCGCAATAAAACTGGAACATGTGTAGGCAACATTACTGTCTAGGCTACTGTCAGAGTCCTGATGTAAACAACTGACCTACCTATGTAACTACCTATGTAACTGAATCATTATGTTAGAATATAAACACATACAATATTTGTGCTGACATTATGCAATATATACAATAAGTATTTATTTTTATTCCTGGAAATAATAATTTGAGTGGAAAGTCTTGCCCCCATAAGTCATTAAAAAAGGAAACCTGATTGGCTTTCTCACTCACTAGGAGGCCAGAAGGTGCCTATGGGCTCCTGGAACACAGTTTTTTGCAGGGGTCAAAACAGGGACCTCACTTTGGCCTGTAGATTGGGGCAGTGTTAGTGAATTTTCAGGTACCTACAAAGCCTCATGTCACAGTGATGGTCAGCTACTTGAACTGATGGACTAAACGTTTACTCCACAAACAGCTGCCAGAGCTTTATTTAAGTGGCCGGTCCAGGATGGCCGGTCCAGGATGTCTCTCTGTGAAATGTATGCCTACCTTCTGTCAGAGGAGAGCATCCTCTTCCACACAATGGAACATAAAAGACAGCAATAGCAGAAGCACCGATTTGGTCCATACACAGGGCAATTAGAGCCTTATGGAAGTCAATTCCTAAATCCAAACAGTTTCTACCGACTGATCCACCAACCCATAAAAAATTTGAAGCACTTGTATTGCCATCCGGACAAGTTCCCTTTAAGGCCCCATTCACAATGTGCATTAATGCATGTGTGTGTTACCACAATGCTTTCTTTTGCATTCAGGCAGCCTATTCTGTGTAAATGGGCTGGCTATACACCCTAATGTATGGAAAACCAGACAAGCACTTTAAAAAAAAAAAAAAAAACATAACGTACCACAACGCACAGATAGTTTACCTCTGACTTGTGGCGTGCTACAAAGCTATTGTATGTTGTGCTGCACTGCCTACGTATGACACCCCAAGGCACTGCACTTCATAGTTATATTTTAAAGGGAATTTATCATAAGGCAAATACCAGCATGATTCGTCTCTGCTGGAAGTAAGCTTACAATGACTCATGTGCCACATGATAGTTCTAGGGAAGTGGAGCTGAACCTATCCATTGAGTCACTGTTCTGAAACGATTATGTGGCATTTCATTCAAGCAATGACTGCTTCCGTCTAAGCCTAATCACAAATCCCATTATAGGGATAGGCACCACTCTATTGTACTTATCTGTAGTGGGGTCCAGCATTTTTCAATAGAATATATGCACAAGGGCTTCAATGAAAAGCCTTTCCACAGCTAGTTAGCCCACTGAGGCCCCATTGCACCTTCCTTTGCAAAGAATGGATTTTGCCATGGCCACATCACTGCTTTAAAAAGTCACACTTCACAAACATTGCAATACGCTTTACAAAATGCGATTAGCACCTGTGAAGCAAGCAAAGTACCATACATTTTCAAAAATAGTGATAAAAAAAGTGCAAGCAGGAGGAGTAACTGACCACATGACCTGTCAAAATCATGTGACCAGCCTCTCCTAACATGCAGTGTTATGCAGCAAAAATGATTTGTGATACTATAGGCTCTACACCAAAGCATGTATTTTATGAATGACTAGCAAGCTGCAATGACAAACGGAGAGTAGATAGTGATATCTGCTTCTGTTTTCAATATCCTCCAAGTTTTGTATGAATGGGGAAAAGATGGAAACACTGTCAGGTTTTCGTTGTGGTCTAAGAACCTAAATTCTGTTACAAGAACAGGGAAGGGTTAAAACTCCTGTTTTGTTATTTCTATTATTCGCACCCCAGTTTGGAGGCAGCTGAAAGAGACAGCTGACAGAATGTAAGCTTTCCAACAGGGTCCAAATAGGGCAAACTTTTTCCTAGTCTAAGAATTTTGCTAAAGTTACAAAAATACTACATTCCAGAGCTTAGCCTATAGATTATTTTGAACTACCGTATTAAACTCCATGCATGCCCATCCATGAAGGTCCTTATCACAGGTGTCTTTAATAAATCCTAAATTATGCCCTGGACATCTCTCTAATCCTTCCAGGTCTCAAAATCTGGAATTACAACTCTGGCCTGATAGCACTATGTAGATTGAGCTTTGGAGGTGGAAGTAGTAATTGTATCTATCCCGCACTTTTGGCTCCACTTTGCCTTTGCCAACAATGACCTTCTACTGTTTGTATCAGATGTCAGGTACCTAGCTGGAGGTATATCAGATCATACTGCCCCTACAGGTCTCTTTGAAATTATGTTTGGTTATGCACCCTAATGTATGGAAAACCAGAAGGTATCTAAACCTAACATTGAAATAATTATCAAGCCCCACGTTGATACTTATTGGGTACTCAATGCAGACCCTGCACTTGCAGACCCAGATCCTTTACTTTGTGTGAGATTAATTTAAGCAAACACTTGTAAAATTATTGGCTGGCATAGAGGGCACGGGAATATTAGAGGTCTGATGTCTCCATAAAGTGTACCTGTCACCTTCCCAATGCTAGACCCCAATTGTTAGCCCCCTTCTAACAGCAACAAAAAGGTAACAAAAAAAAAAAAAAAATGAATAAAAATTGAAAAAAATAATTGTAAAAAGTAACCCTGTCCACCAGCCACATACATACGAATGTAGGGCATGCACGTGGATTAAACAAGTGCACAACATATATTAGGTATTGCCATGCACTCGAGCATGAGAGAAATCATATTGGGTCAGTCATTTATGATTAACTCTAAACGGATGAGCTTTAAAGGCATTTAAAGTATTGTCTATTGATAATTTAGGTTAATCATTGATGTCCTTTTGCAGGCACACACGTATGAGGCTCAACATATTTGCATTTATTTATTGACACCAACTCATTTTTCATTTTAAAATTGTGGATTAGATTGTGTTTGTGTTGACTAAAATTACATTTTGTCCATTTTTAACTGAAAATAGTGATATGATGCACAGTTATTAAATATCTCGCAACTTAACAGTTTGCAACTAACATATTTTGATCCTAAGCTGACTTTAGGGTCTCCGCTCTGGCATCTATGTCCCCTATTTAGTGTCTTCCACTTAGGGTGTAGGTCAGGCTAGGAGCCCTGACTACCATATTTTGATTCTAGAGATCCTCTGCTTTCAGAAAATAAATAGTGGGGTTTATTTACTAGGCAAATCCACTTTGCACTACAAGTGCATTTGTAAGTGCAGTCGCTGTAGATTGCTGTAGATCTGAGGGGAAGCTCATTTTATTTAGCTGATTTTATCACCCAATCGTGTACAAGCAAAAATGCTGTTTTATTTTCCTTGCATGTCCCTCTCAGATCTACAGTGACTGCACTTCCAAGTGCACTTGCAGTGCAAAGTGGATTTTCCTTTAGTAAATAACCCCCATTGTCATGATGATTTTAAGTCATTTTCTAGGAAACAAAATGTAAAAATTGTTTCAAACAGAATGCCAGCCGTGTTTCGGAAAATATAACTCCCTATAATATCACCTGCATTTTAATAAATATTTTGGGTTTCTAAATCTTTTTTTAAAAAAACATTTAGTTATCAAATCAATCTACCATTAGGCACATTCATGTTTAGCCAGCCCAGCCCTGCAAAGCATGTTCCTTTGTATGTGCCTATAAGTGGGAGCTTTGCAGAGCAGTGCGCATCTCTGGAGATACAACACTGCCCGTCACATCTACAGAAACTAGGGGAACACTCTGCAATAGTGCAAATGGGACACTCTAAATGAATTAGGGTCACTGGCCCATATGTTTTCAATAGAAACCGGTCTGCTCTACTTTAGTCCACATGAGGTGTTATCACAGGGCAGGTCAGGTATATGAATAGAGTCCCGGCACCAGCCTGCTATCCATTTCCATTCATCCCACAAACATCCAACTCCTCCTTCATATTACTGGATTTCGCCTCGGGTCTTATCTCCCTTCCCCATGTTTTTTTTTTTCGCTCTCCACCTTCCACACAGCCCTCATCAACCCTGCAGAAGATTTTCATTCAGCTGCCCCTCCCCCCCTGCCAGCCTCAGGTTTGGTCCCTCTCCTACCTCCCTCTAGCCTGAAAAGCAGGTGGTGGGGGAGCTGTGTCATGCCTCTCAGGCTGGTAAGATTTTAATGAGCTGGGTCACCATGGGATGCCACTTCTTCACAAATAGGAAGCCGTGGCCTCCGCAGCACCTCCAGCCTGTCAGAGCGCAGGCTGACACATTCTTTTGACTGACAGATGTTCTTTTAGGATGTTCTGCAGCAGATGATTTCAATTAGATTCATTTAGATCTGGGATTTTAGCATGTGTCGGCTTGCAATACATCGTGTGTGGATGAAGGCATTGCCATCTCTATTTTTAATCGGCATGAAAATGTAGTGCAGATGTGGATTGTTCGTCTGGCGGGGTTGGTATAAAAGAATGACCAGATCCACAGAAAGGCATGCACACAATAACTGAAAACGGTTTTGTTTGCTATCCATAATTAGAGATTACGAATAACAAATAATAAATTGCCAAGAAAAATACAAATGAAAGAAATCTGTTTGGCATGAAACCATGCATCACCCATATAACATACAACTGGGGGTCTTGTCTATAAAATGGCAAATTGCTCACCGTCAATCAGCATGGTACAAATTCTCATTTTCAAGGCCTGGTATATAGTAGATGGTTCAACAAAGACAGCTCTTATTTCAGTACTTATATTCTTGGAGTAGTAGATATTCATACACATCGGATGCATCAGCACCCAATCTTCACATGCAACTGAGATCTATCAGACAAACCTTTGTCAATGCTCCTAAAAATGCCCATCTCACAGGTATAACCATCTGTCTGACTCTTGAATGTAAAATAATACTCTCAAACATACAACTCCATCCAGAACAGGAGTGTCCAACCTTTTGACTCTTCTGGGCCACATTGAAAGAAGAGGAATTGTCTCGGGCCGCACATAAAAAACCCTAACAATAAAGCCCCATTCACACCCTGCGATTCTGAATTGCTGGCTGATTTGCACAGATCCTGATTCAAATGCAATTATGCCAAAATACACCATGCATACTTGGGTGCCATTCATTATTAATGGCACCTCAAATGTGGTGCAATTTTGCAGGAGTCCCCGCCACTGGTACTATTGCAAACATAGCATCCCTCCAGATGTTTCCATGAGTCACTGCATGTGCCACCGGTACTATCGCAAAAATGGCATCCCTCCTGCTTCTCTGTGCTGGCCACAGCCATGGGTGCTATGCCAAACACGGCATCCCTGGCATCTCTCCAATGGTGAACTGGCCGCATTCATAGCCGCAAGTTTACAGTTTTTGTGTTGGGCACATGCTGAGATATGCTGGGTCTCCCAAGCAAGATATCCCTGCCAGAATTCATAGTTTTATCCAACTACTAGATGCGTTAAAAAACCAAGTGACAGTGCCATAATTTTGTGATGGAGTCTGATTATTGTAGAATACAATGATAATTAGAAGCTAGATGAAAGAGTGTGACACCAATGGTAGGGGATGCAAACTAAAGATAGCCATAAACAATTTGATTTTCTTTTTCGAATGTTGGCAAGGAACTCTGAAAATGAGTTTGTCAGAGCATTCAATGATGTTATCACTGAGTCAACTAATTTAGTTCAAAAGTCCTTAGGCCCTCATGCACTCTGGGCATTTAGCCCTAGTGCCTAGGGCTCTGATGTTTAGCCGCAGGTGGAGGGAACATGTACACCAACCAGTCCTGCTGCAGGCTCTCTCAAACTCTATGAGAGGCTGACAGCTGCTGTGGCTGGATGGGGCTGAACTGTGCACCTAGCAGTATGAACATTTAGGGCAGTATGCGCCCAGGGATGAATGCTCAGGACACAAGATATCTGTATTCCCAATATTCGTTCCTGAACACATTCTACCCTAAACAGAAGTGCCGCTAGGTGCACAGTCCAGCCTCAGCAGTTGTAAGCCTCTCATAAGGTTTGGCAGACTGCCTGTAGCGGAGTTGGATGGCGCACCGGTGCCCTCCATCCACAGTTAAACCCAAAGCCTGATGCACTGGGGCTAAATGCCCACAGTGCATGGGGACTTAAAAGTTTTGTCCAAACCTGCTACTTGAATAGATTCCCAGACATATTACGGGTTTTTGTTTTAGTGCATATGAAATCAAGGAAAGAATAATCCGAAGCAAAGCTTATTTAAATTTATACGTACTTTGCATATTTAGAAGTATATTTATATACAGCTGTGCTCATACGTTTACATACAGAATTTATGATTTCTTGGCCATATTTCAGAGAATATGAATGATAACACAAACACATTTCTTTCACTCATGGTTAGTGTTTGGCTGAAGCCATTTATTATCAATCAACTGTGTTTACTCTTTTTAAATCATAATGGCAACAGAAACTACCTAAATGACCCATATCAAATGTTTACATAGCCCAGTTCTTAATACCGTGCATTGCCCCATTTAACATCAATGACAGCTTGAAGTCTTTTGTGGTATTTGTGAATGAGGATCTTTATCTTCTCAGATGGTAAAGCTGCCCTTCTCTCCTGGCAAAAAGCCTCCAGTTCCTGTAAATTCTTGGACTGTCTTGCATTAACTGTATGTTTGACATCTCCCCAGAGTGGCTCAATGATATTGGATGTCAGGAGACTGAGATGGCCACTCCAGAACCTTCAATTTATTCTGCTGTAGCCAATGACAGGTCAACTTGGCCTTGTGTTTTGGATCATTGTCGTGTTGGAATGTTCAAGTACATCCCATGAGCAACTTCCTGGCTGATGAATGCAAACGTTCCTCCAGTATTTTTTGATAAAATACTGCATTCATCTTGCCATCAATTTTGACCAAATTTCCTGTGCCTTTGTAGCTCACACATCCCCAAATCATCCACCTTTGTGTTTCACAGTAGGAATGGTGTACCTTTCATCATAGGCCTTGTTGACTCCTCTCCAAATGTAGTGTTTATGGTTGTGGCCAAAAAGCTAAATTTTGGTCTCATCACTCCAAATGACTTTGTGCCAGAAGGTTTGAGGCTTGTCTCTGTGCTGTTTTGCGTATTATAAGTGGAATACTCAACCATGCAGCCCATCTTTCTTCAAGTGTCTCTTTATTGTACACATTGAAACAGCCACACCACATGTTTTCAGAAAGTCCTGCATTTCACCTGAAGTTATTTGTGGGGTTTTCTTTGCATCCCGAACAATTTTCCTGGCAGTTGTGGCTGAAAATCTAGTTGGTCTACCTGACCGTGGTTTGGTTTTAACAGAGCCCCTCATTTTCCACATCTTGATTAGAGTTTGAACACTGCTGATTGGCATTCTCAATTCCTTGGATATCTTTTTATATCCCTTTCCTGTGTTATAAAGTTCAACTACCTTTTCCCGCAGATCCTTTTATGATTCTTTTGCTTTCCCCATGACTCAGAATCCAGAAACGTCAGTGCAGCACTGGATGAAAGATGCAAGGGTCTGTCAGGAGCCCAGAAACTAATTGACCTTTTATACACACACTAATTACAAGCAAACAGATCACAGGCGAGGCTGGTTACCTTTAATAGCCATTCAAACCCCTTTGTGTCAACTTATGTGCATGTTATCAGGCCAAAATCACCAGGGTATGTAAACTTTTGATCAGTGACATTTGGGTAGATTCTGTTGCCATTATGACTTAAAAAGAATAAACACAGTTCATTGATAACACATGGCTTCAGCCAAACACTAACCATGAGTGAAAGAAATGTTGTTGTGTTATCATTCATATTCTCTGAAACATGACCAAGAAATCATAAAGTTTGCCAGGGTATGTAAACTTATGAGCACAACTGTATACACATTATATGTTCATCAGCCATTGCAGTTGGTTGCATTGTTCTTTCATAAATTATCATTCAAAAGAATGAACATTAGTGACCATTAAAGTTCTGGATGAAACTCTTTCTAGCACATTACAAGTATAAGAATACTTTTTCCAGACTGAGGACCACATTAGAATGTGTTAGAATTAGGTTAGAATTTCATTCGTTCAGATAAGCAACATCCTTCACCTTCCATTTTTCTTGTCACTGTGGGCAAAAATTATTGCTGTATGGTCACCAATAACCAGAAAAATAAAACTAATGTTTAGAAAATCAGCAATTAAAAAAAAAAATTCTAAACCTCTATGGCTAGTTTATGATGGGTAAATCCCACCACTGGGATCTCCATGTGAGATCTTCATTTGGATATAGATTCAGCCCATGTTGTTGTCTACTAAAAACATAATTTAGCGGATATCTGTGCCCACAATTAATCACATAATATACTGAGTGTAAGATGATTATGACACTGTTTGTTTAAAGCTTTACTTACTATAGAGCCATTCTTTGAAGATTTGCCACTGTGCAATTCCTCCATCACTGACCATGCTGACCTGACCTGTTACTGTGTGAGAAGATCCCAGAGGAAATCATTGGAGCTAATACATAGTTTGTGCAGACAAAGAAAACAGGAACAGCAACCTGCAGCAGACCTTCAGGTCTGTGTAACTTTATACACAACCAAGATTATTCAGCTTTATATACAAGCAGGTAAAACATACAATAAAGTACTGCAAAGAGAAATAGAGATGTGCAAAGAAAACCATAGCAACCAGATAAGAATCGGGCTTACTGTAACTGGACTAGTAAGAAATTACTTCTGATTGGTTGCTAAGGCTTCAGGAATATACACATTGTCATTGCTTTGTATTCTGCTTTGTACAGCCACTCAAAGAAAGAAGTTGTCATATGCTGAATATAACTTTCAGGCGGTGCTGTTCAGTGACATCCTTACTGAATGTGGTTTTCCACGATCTGGGTCTGAGCTGTATTCAAGATAATCCCACTGAGTAAAAGTTTTGGGCATTTTATGAAAGTTTAGGGCTACAAAAGACAATGAGGAATAAACGGAACCTACTGACCCCTAACTAGTGGATACCATTAGACACATTAGTAAAGCAATATGCTGCCTCAACAGACATCATATAGCCAACGAAAAATGTAATTCAGTTTCCAAAAGTACAGAGCATCTACTGTATGTTTTGTTAGCTTATCTGTTATTAAAATAGTTCTCAATGGTTTTAAATGGTATTCAAAGGAGTACACCTTTTTCATACTTTCCCACAAACATTTCCATAAGGCTCATTCAAAGAGACAAAGAGCGAAGCAAAAACATGGTAACCAATCAAAATATATCTTTCATTTACTGGACTTCATCTGATTAATTACAATGGCGTTGATTTACTAAAACTGCAGAGTGCAAAATCTGGTGAAGCTGTGCGTGGTAGCCAATCAGCTTCTAACTTCAGCTAGTTCAATTAGGCATTGCCAAAAAAAACTGGAAGCTGATTGGTTTCTGTGTACAGCTGCAAAAGCTTTTGCATATTCCAGTTGTAGTAAATCAACCGTCATTGAACTTTGTGCTTGAACATAGATCTGCAGAGAAGCATCCAACAAGGGGTCCACATTTGCACTTTATATGAAAAAGAACCTTATATGAATGAGCATATCTGGGGGAGAGGTGGAAGACCCCCTTTCCTAGATATGCTCATTTATATCAGGTGCAAATTTGTGTACCTTATGCCCCAAAAGTGTATCATTTTAGAACAGAATTTAACTTAATTTTTGCCCCCTGGAGATGTTGAGATGTAGAGATTTCTACTTGCCACCGACATCCAGTCGAGAAGCTGTGGCCAGCTCATTTTTCTAAGCAATACATTTTTAATATAGGTCTCTCAATGGGATGGCTGCTTAGGCAATTATAGATTGCAACTTTTCAGTGCAGTCTAAAGGAAATAATAATGATGATGCTAATAGAAATAATGATACAAAATAGCCCAGCTCCAATAAACCAAACTACTTTGTACATATGGACAGCATAGAATGCATCATAACATTCAATAAATACCATCCATAATGTTACCTTAAGTCAAAGTAAACACCAAGCTTGCACCATTATGACTAATTAGAGAAAGAGTGGATGCGCCTGCTACCATTTACAAAGATACATGACTACAAATGGAGTTTCCATGACTAATGGCCCGTACACACGATCCAAAAATCGTACGACAGATCGTCCATTTTTTTGTATGCTAGACTCATATCGAAAATAAAGAAAGAGTTTACTGAACTTTACTGATGAAAATTCTTGTACAACAGAATAAAAAATCAGAAGTAATGTAATGTGTTGTAGTGTATTTTTAAATGACAATTGCATTGATTTATCGAAAATCGTACGATCTGGTATCGTACGAGAAAAATTTTCATGCTTGTTCCATCGGATAATATCAGATGAACTGTTGTGATCGGCTCTCGAAAGCTGTGTACTAATGATCAGATTATCGCACAATCGATTTGAAAGCAGTATTTTTTGTAGGATTTTCAGATCGTGTGTACAGGCTTTAACAAGTTAATGTCAACATGGAGTGCTGTGCTTAATGTGTTACTAAACCCGCAACAATAAAATCAGTCTGTATGTGCAGTAAAGCATGCTTGTTATACTCACTGGGGAAGCTAAGGGGTTAATCTTCTGCATTGTGTAAAAAGGCTGTTTGATTTTGTCTCCTCTGATCCTCTCCTCCTATATATAACTGCCCCCCCCCCCCCCCCCAATATATTTCCTGATAATACAGAGCCAGGGGATAGGCTGCACATGCAGTTTGGTGCGTATTGCTAGAGAGTTCTTTTTTTTCTTAGGAGGATGCTTGTGATCAGCACAGGGCCAATCAGCACTGTCCAGATAGAGGGTCAGGGGTCCTGCATCCTGATAGGACAGTCAGTGCAGAACACCTCTTACAAGCTATAACCAGACACATATAGAAGTCACAAGACTGCTCTAACTGCTGACGAGAAAAAGTATTTAAAGCGGTAGTAAAGCCGCTGAACTTTTTTTTTTTTTTTTAACACCTGTAAAGGAAAAGGCATAATGAGCTAGTATGCACCGCATACTAGCTCATTATGAAATACTTACCTTAGAACGAAGCGTCGGTGACTCACCTGGTCCACGCCGAGGTCGCTGACATGTTGCCTCGGCGTATCTTCCGGGTATCGCGACTCCAGCGCTGTGAGTGGCTGGAGCCGCGGTGTCGTCACTCCCGCGCATGCGCACGGGGGACTTCTTCCCGGCAGGGTTCGGATTCTGCCGGCCCTTCAGCACGGGGAATATCTCCTAAACCGTACAGGTTTAGGAGATATTTTTTTTACCTGCAGGTAAGCCTTATTATAGGCTTACCTGTAGGTAAAAGTTTTTTTTTTGACTTTACTTACACTTTAATAGTTTATATTTACTAAAATAATTGCATTTCCATGTTTTGTGTACTGTAGGAGACCAGATATAGTGAATACAGGGTCCTGGGTTTAGTGCCACTCAAAATCTGCCATAGAAGTTTTAGGAAAAGAATCATGGACAGCAATGTCCCTTTGTTTTGTCTGTAGGAGTATATGGAGAACATAGTCCAGATAGGAGAAACAGTGTAGCTCGCTACAATATCAGAACAAGAAGGGAATCGAAATCTCCCAAATCAAAATACAGACTTCACTAAAAACCTGACAGAGGACCTAATCCCTTTTAAAACTGAACATAAAACTGTAAGACCTCATGTACATTGATATTTGCAGGCATAAGACCCCAGGCATAAAATAAGTCTTGTGTACAATTCTCTGCACCATGCTGCAGGTGGGGCATACAGCAGGCCATAGAAATTACTGTCTGTATGACCCTGTACTTGTGTAAATGGTGATGCCTCTGTGCATCTGTGCTTACCTGCACATGCATATACAAAGAGGGAAAAAAGTATTTGATCCCCTGCTGATTTTGTACGTTTACCCACTGACAAAAAAATCAATTGATTTGCATTTTAATGAGTGAAATAAATATTTGATCCCCTATTAAATCAGCAAGATTTCTGACTCCCAGATGTCTTCTATACAGGTAACAAGCTAAGATTAGGATCCCTTGAAGGGAGTGCTCCTAATCTCAGCTGGTTTCCGTTATAAAAGACAGCTGTCCGCAGAAGCAATCAATCAGATTCCAATCTCTCCACCATGGCCAAGACAAAAGAGCTGTCCAAGGATGTCAGGGACAAGATTGTAGGCCTACACAAGGCTGGAATGGGCTACAAGACCATCACCAAGCAGCTTGGTGAGAGGGTGACAACAGTTTGTGCCATTATTCACAAATGGGAAAAAAAACTGTCAATCTCCTTTGGTCTGGGGCTCCATGCAAGATCTTGCCTTGTGTAGTTTCAATGATCATAAGGATGGTAAGAAATCAGCCCAGAACAACACAGGAGAGTCTTGTCAGTGATCTCAAGGCAGCTGGGACCATAGTCACCAAGAAAACAATTGGTAACACACTACGCCGTGAACATCTGAATGATTCAGAGGAGAACTGGGTGAAAGTGTTGTGGTCAGATGAGACCAAAATTGAGCTCTTTGCCATCAACTCAACTCGTCAAGTTTGGAGGAGGAATGCTGCCTAAGACCCCAAGAACACCATCCCCACACAGTCAAACATGGAGGTGGAAAGATTATGCTTTGGGGGGGGGACAGGACAATTTCCCTGCATCAAAGGGACGATGGAGGGAGCCATGTACTGTCCAATCTTGGGTGAGAACCTCCTTCCCTCAGCCAGGGCATTGAAAATAGGTTGTGGATGGGTATTCCAGCATGACAATGACCCAAAACACACACAGCCAAGGCAACAAGAAAGTGGCTCAAGAAGCACATCAAGGTCCTGGAGTGACCTAGCCAGTCTGCAGACCTTAATCCCATAGAAAATATGTGTAGGGAGCTGAAGGTTCAAGTTACAAAACGTCAGCCTCACAACCTTAATGACTTGGAAAGGATCTGCAAACAGGAGTGGGATAAAATCCCTGCTGAAATGTGTGCAAACCTGGTGGCCAACTACAAGAAACGTCTGACCTCTGATTGCCAACAAGAGTTTTGCCACCAAATACTAAGTCATGTTTTGCAAAGGGGTCAAGTACTTATTAAAATGCAAATCAATTTATAACTTTTTTGAAATGTGTTTTTCTGGATATTTTTGTTTTTATTCTGTCTCTCACTGTTAAAATAAACCTACCATTAAAATTATAGACTGATCATTTCTTTGTCAGTGGGCAAAGGTGCAAAATCAGCAGGAGATCAAATACTTTTTTCCCCTCACTGTAGGACATATTAACAAAGTGTGTACGTTCGAAGTTACACTTTTATTTTACAAAAACCCTGAAGTAGAAACTGAAATATTATGCAGGCTCTTTCAGGCATCCATATATACCTTGTCTTCAACACCATGAAGCCCCCCTATTTTGGTATGCTAATCCTCACTTTTGCAAAGGCTGACCCAACCTCTCAGGCTACCTTCAATTTGCTATTGGTTATTCCAGTGGTTGCAGGAAGAGGGAGTGCAAAGGCCAGCCTTCAAATTTTGACACTAGGCAAGATTGTCCTATCAGGATGCCTCCCAACATTACAGCTGCTACTTTACTTTATACCAATAAAGGATTGGATTAAGTACATTTCAGCAACACACTGGAACACAGTTTACTTTGCATAATGGATATCAATAATACAAATAAGCATCCAAACTGCCCTAGGTCTGTCAATATTCTAAGTCTGTTAATATCCTAAAAAACGGCTATTTCATTAACGGAGAAGTACAGCCAAAACGTTTTTGGCTATACACTTCTCCTATGAAACACAGGAGTACAGTTTGTTCTCACTCCTGTGATCCATTTTCAGTCAACAGCAGGCATTAGCCCATAACAGAGTCAGTCCAGGCTGACCATATGGCCGGGATCCACCCAAAAACCTGGATCAGCAGTATCTGGCTCAGCCTCTCAGCGATCTGCCAAAAGCCTGAGCCAGCCTCTTTCACCCCCTCCACAGTGAGCACTGGAGAGGAGAACAGAGAGCTGCTGACTGACAGTCCCGGCTCTCTGTTCAGAGCAGAGGGGATAAGTGAGCAATCAGCGGTGTTTGATTGCTCAGTTATCACTGCAGATCCGGCGGGGAATGGAATCAGCATTAGACTTTATGCAAGTGTGGGACATAAACCTGCAAACAGGTACTCATTAATACAATTAGCTGTATGCGACAGCTGTGTATCCCAGGCGCAGGACTGTTTGCACTATACGGCCTTAGGCACCCACGTGCTTCAAGCCTAAGGCCCCTTCCACACAAGGCGGATCCGCCAGCTCAGCGGGATATCGGTCCGTTGATCTCCGCTGATGACAGGTCCCTCTCTGCTCACTGAGCAGGGAGGGACCTATCAGAGCCCCCCTGATCTCTATGGGGAGAGTGGATGAAAATGGACAGCATGTCCGTTATCATCAGATCTCACCCGATCTGCCAATGGATGGCAGACATATCGCCATACGTCTGTCTTGAGAGGATTGGATGGCAGACGGGTGTCAGTGGACACATCTCCGCTGACATCTGCCTGCCCGTAGGAATCAATGGATGGCCCGCTCAGATCCGCCTGAAAAATGGACAGGCGGATCCGAACGGGCTTGTCGTGTGAAAGGGGACTAGATGTGAAAGTCCTACAAGATGCACCCTAACTAAGATATTCTCTGTTGAATCTCTATCCAAATAGAAAGCAGAGCCCAGAACAGTCCCAGGATACCAGAAAGTGTGTAGCAAAAAGAATGGCTGTCATCACTCCAAGCCCTCAAAATATCTCTACCTTTGTGTACCCAAGTGCTGGCCCAGGAGCCCACTCACACTTCACACAACTGTCTCCAAAGAACAAAGTGTCAGCACTCGGCTAACATCACTTCAAAGTAGAACTTTATTAGCCCAATCCAGCAAATGTGGACATCCCCTCCCACAGGAGAAGCAAATGCGTTTCACCCGCAATAGATGTATAGTGACATCATTGGAGTGAGGCCACTTTGTTCCCTGGGTAAAAATGTACTGTTTTATATTTAAATGTGTAAGCTCTAATGAGCAGGGCCCTCTGATTCTTCCTTTATTGGATTGTAACTGTACTGTCTGCCCTTATGTTGTAAACTGTCAGAGCTATATAAATCCTGTATAATAATAATAATAATAATAATAATAATAATAATAATAATAAATGTAAATCCTGACTAGCCCTTAATTGCAGTAAGTTACAGCGATTGCATTGTACTTATAGCAGCAATGTGCAGTAATCCATGGCACCTAACATTTTTTTTGAAAGAAAAAGGACAAAATACCCCCAACATGGGTATACCCCCAACATTTTTTTTCTATTCCAAGTATACCAATCTGCCATATAATTTCTCTTTGAAAACTTGTGAACTGCTGATTTTATCAAACAAAATCCCAACAAATTCAATTGTGTTCTGTAGAAAAAAAAGATAATTGGAGGCTGGGTTCACACTAGTGTGAATTGGATGCAGGTTTCCCAGCATTCAATTGGCATTACAGGAGATTGTGACTGTCTCTCAATGGAGCCGGTTCACACATCTCTGGAGCGGCTGTGCATCTTTGGCCCAGTTTCAGTTCCAAATTCAGGCAAAAATTTGGGCCCGATTTGTCTCTGAAACTGAAAACAGGGATGCACCGGACCCTTGCTGTCAGCCGCATCCATCTGCAGTGTGAACCCAGCCTAAATCTGAGTGAAGGTTCCCAAGGCCAACACATACATTTCTCCATGAGGTCCATTATCTTTTACATATTCATGTACGAACACAAGCATGATAACAATTTACACCTCATGGGGTTCCCTTCAGGCCTATAACTCCAGCACTCTTAACACTTCCCTCCTCATCCCACCTGTACTGTTATCAGCTCTCAGTAATATCCACTGGAAGCCAGGAGAATTGGAGGAATAAAGTCGTTCTCACCCCTATTAATGTGGGCTGAATTGTGTCCCAAATGGGTTTATTGAGAAAAGAACCAATTTCTATAAGTTATCATTTTTCTAAATGAAATATCATTTGACTATTTACAAATCTGTCTAATGTTTACCAATTTTTTAAAAAGGTGAAAATACTTACAATACGTCTCTTCCATTTTCTGCTCTCTTTTGCTACATAAACTTCCCAAGGAACTTACACCACTCCTGCCTCATTTTTAGGTTAGGTGTAGATGTAGGGAAGTGTTTGGATTGCTTGTCAGAGATGTTCGACAGGCAGTGAGGAGGCAATATAAAGTAAATGCCACACCAATTCACAACAATAGTATGCGTTGCACAAAGTGACGGCACGTCCCGATTTTCTTGAGTGGGCGTGTTCAATGGAGCTATTGCGGGGAGTTTTTACCACCACTTAACAGTAAATCCAAACGGGCCTTTAGGGATATGCTAAAGATCTTTTTCACACTTGCCATTTTCTCAGCATTTGACTTTTTTCCATTATTACAATCTATTTTAACCACTTGCCGACCAGCCGCCATCATTATACGGTGACAGGTTGGCACGGTCCCGCAAATCGCCGTACTGTACGTTGGCTCACAGGATCAAGATAGCAGGTGCGCATGCGCCAGCTGCACTGCGGGGGTGCCGATGCTTGTGGCCAACGGTCGCGATGACCGCCGGCCACGAACGATCACGGGCACGAGAGGCAGAACAGGGACGTGTGCGTGTAAACACACAAATCCCTGTTCTGTGAGGAATGACAGATCATGAGTTCCTAATAGCTAGGAACCACGATCTGTCATCCCCTCTAGTCAGTCCCCCTCCCCTACAGTTAGAAACACACACAGGGAACACAGTTAACCCCTTGATCGCCCCCTAGTGTTAACGCCTTCCCTGCCAGTGACATTTTTACAGTAATCAGTGCATTTTTATAGCACTGATCACTGTATAAATGCCAATGATCCCAAAAATGTGTCAAAAGTGTCCTCTATAATGTCGAAGTCCCGATAAAAATCGCAGAAAAAAAAAAAAAAATGCTATAAATCTATCCCCTATTTTGTATACGCTATATCTTTGCTCAAACCAATCAATATACGCTTACTGCATTTTTTTTAGCAAAAATATGTAGAAGAATACATATTGGCCTAAACTGAGAAAAAATTCGCTTTTGAAAAAAAAATAAAAAAATTGGAATATTTACTATAGCAAAAAGTACAAAATATTGTGTTTTTTTCAAAATTGTCGCTCTTTTTTTTTGTTTATAGTGCAAAAAATAAAAACCACAGAGGTGATCAAATACCACCAAAAGAAAGCTCTATTTCTGTGAAAAAAGGACATCAATTTTGTTTGGGTGCAACGTAGGCCGACCATGCAATTTTCAGTTAAAGCGCCGCAGTGCCGAATCGCAAAAAATGGCCTGGTCATTCAGCAGCCAAATCTTCTGTGGCTGAAATGGGTAAAGGGGTTGTAAACCTTCAGGGTTTTTCACCTTAATACATTCTATGCATTAAGGTGAAAAACCTTCTCTCATGCTGCAGCCAACCAGCCCCCCCCCCCCCTTTTTACTTACTTGATTGCTGTCATTCTTCGGCCGGGAACGAGCATACCAGCTCTAGCTGGTGTCTCGTGTCCTGATTGGATAGATTGATAGCAGCGCACCCATTGGGTCCCGCTGCTGTCAATCAAACCCAATGACGCAGCGCCGGGGGATGGGGCCGAGTCCTACATTCTGTGAATGGACACAGATGCAGGACTCGGTAATGTGCGCCTGCACGGGTGTCCACCAAGGAGAGCGCTTCTCCGACGTGGACACTTGATGTGGGGGAGGAGCCAGGAGCGCCGCTGAGGGACCCCAGAAGAGGCGGACTGGGGCCACTCTGTGCAAAACGAACTGCACAGTGAAGGTAAGTATGACATGTTTGTTATTTAAAAAAAAATAAAAATACTAAGCTTTACAATCACTTTAACATGGTAAAGGGAATAAAAAAAATAATGATATTTAGTGCCAAAGTACAAAGTAAGAGCAAATATTTTTCTGATGTTTATAAACAGGCACCTTAGGGTTTTACAAATGTAGTTAAACAATAAAAATGTTATAAAGACCTCTAACTGCCAATAGCTACATATAAAACTAGAACTCTATAGACTGTAGAAAAATGTGAAACTATGTCAGGCTATTATCACTCTGTGAGGTTGATTTACTAAAACTGAAGAGTGCAGAATCTGGTGCAGCTGTGCACGGTAGCCAATCATCTTCTGACTTCAGCCTGTTCAATTAAAGTGGTTGGAAAACCTTATGGGCCGTATACACAATAGGATTTTCCGACAACAAATGTTGGATATGAGCTTGTTGTCGGAAAGTCCGACCGTGTGTATGCTCCATAGAACATTTGTTGTCGGCATTTCCGCCAACAAACGTTTGAGAGCCGGTTCTCAAATTTTCCGACAACAAGTCAACTCCGAGCGTGTGTACACAATTCCGATGCACAAAAGTCCACGCATGCTCTGAATCAAGCAGAAGAGCCGCACTGGCTATTGAACTTCATTTTTATTGGCTCGTCGTATGTGTTGTACGTCACCGGGTTCTTGATGTTCGGAATTTCCAACAACACTTGTGTGACCATGTGTATGCAAGACAAGTTTGAGCCAACATCCTTTGGGAAAAAAATCCACGGTCGGAAAATCCTATCGTGTGTACATAGTTTTACATATACCCAGTGAAGTGACTGGTCTCAGATGATACACAGAGATTAAACAAATCCTCCTACATAAGTTGTACCTGTTTATTTTCAGTATTCTCTTCTCCACATCTGTTCAAAGTGCTGAATTATAAAGCTTGTCTGAGAGTTAAAAAAAAAAAAAAAAAAAAAAAAAAAGTAGGCGGAGAGCTGAGGTTACACTCTGCAGAGCTCAGTGAGGAGAACTCTGAAAGCTGATTGGAGGAAAGAGACACCCCCCCTTCACACAGCACCTCCCCTGTCACCACTTTTCCTCTTGGTGTCAGGAAAACTTGCTTCATGCTGATGGCAGAGGAACAAGCTGCAGTACACACTACAGAGGGATATGCTTTGTTCATATTTCATGTCTGGGGTTTACAACCACTTTAAGCTTTGTCAATAAAATCTGGAAGCTGACTGGTTTCTACGCAGAGCTGCACCACATTTTGCATGCTCCAGTTGTAGTAAATAACCCCCTGTGTCCCCTTTGGGGAAACTTTCTCTGAAGTCCAGTCAGACCTGAAGAACAACAGAGCCCTGAGTAAGGGCTCTTTCACACGGACGGTCCGTATGTCCGTTTTTCATCCATCCGTTTTCGGATGAAAAACGGACATACATGTATCCCTATGGGATAGCGGATGAGCATCCGCTGACACCCGATCTCGTCCGTGCCCGCTATGGTCCGTTTCTGCAGACGGAGGAAAACCCTATTTTTTCATCCGTCTGCAGAGCGGATCGGATGACGACGGACTCTACGGCCCGTCGTCACCCGATCTCCCATAGGAGAGAGCGGCGCTCTGACAGGTCCGTCCCTGCACTGTGTGCAGAGACGGACCTGTCATCGCTCCGGCGATCCCCGCTGAGCAAGCGGATATCCACAGAGCGGATCAGCACTGATCCGCCCCGTGCGAAAGAGCCCTAATATTGTAACACTTCCCTACTCTATCCAAAACGAGGAAGAACATTTTTGCCTAGAATGTCAATTAATATATTTACAGCTGAACTCCAGGCAGATACAAAATGACAATTAAATGCAACTTTTATCATTAAACTATCATTAAATATGTATGTTTTAACACAAGCAGTGAACCTGAACTTGACCTGTTATCAGCTTTTTACAGTCCTTGTACAGCAGGCCTGAATGTGAAAGGAAGAAGCAGCACAAGGAACCAATCAGTGCTTACAAGAAGCACACTGATGGAAGGAGAAAGCGGAGTGACAGATGAGCCAATTGCTGTGCTGCTTCTCCCTTTTCACTATCCAGTCACAGGCAAGGACAGGTCCAGGGTGACCTGGGCTCAGAGAAAGCAGGTTGAATGATGATGGACATCAGATTGAGGACATCTAGTGGCAGCAAAAAAGCACAGCAGAAGAAATCTCAGAATTTAAGGTAAACAATGCAGCTAACGCTGGAGATCAGCTTTCAACTGTCTTTTTTATTCTAGACTAAAATGATGTTAAAAATAAATGGTTGAATCACACATGGCATGTCCGTCTTATTAAGCATCTGGAACGTGTGCTGATTGCAATGTGCAGGAGTACACAGGAGCTGGAACAGAGATACATTCCAATAATCTAGGATCTTTCCACACAGAAAGTACTGGGAGAAAGAGAAGCCCTGGCACAAAGGCTCATACAATGTTGCCAGAGGGTGCCAGGCACCCAGGAAACTGCAAGGATTACACCATAGTAAAAGGGGTGGATCACGAATCAGACTCTCTACAGATCTGGAGGAGGCATCGACAGAATGAAAATAGAGCCTGCCTTGAAAACACAGGCCAAAGACAATCACAATGTGACCAGAGCCGAGGCACAGCTGCTGAAATGGCCTTGATTCCCAGAGATAGTCCCAGCTTTGGAAGATTTGTCTCTTTTCTGTCCCTGGAAATGTCCTTGGTTTTGAACATTCTTCAAATTGACAATATGTTCTATTTCTAAAATTACATTCAGTTTTTACAATCTATTTATTTTTTTATTATCCTGTTTTTTTAAAATATTAACTGCTTCAGCCCCAGAAGATTTTACCCCCTTCCTGACCAGAGCACTTTTTGCGATTCGGCACTGCGTCGCTTTAACTGACAATTGCGCAGCCGCGCGATATTACACCAAAACAAAATTGATGTCCTTTTTTTCCCACAAATGGAGCTTTCTTTTGGTGGTATTTGATCACCTCTGCGGTTTTTATTTTTTGCACTATAAACAAAAAAAGGGCGACAATTTTGAAAAAAAAATTAATAAATCTAAATTTTTTACTATATTTTTTACTATAATAAATATCCCCAAAAAATATATAAAAAAACAATTTTTTTTTCCTCAGTTTAGGCCGGTATGTATTCTTATACATATTTTTGGTAAAAAAATAAAAGCGTATATTGATTGGTTTGCGCAAAAGTTATAGTGTCTACAAAATAGAGGATAGATTTATGGCACTTTTATTATTATTATTTTTTATTAGTAATGGTGGCGATCTGCGATTTTTATCATGGTGGACACAGTGGACACTTTTGACACTATTTTGGGACCATTGTCATTTATACAGCGATCAGTGCTATAAAAATGCACTGATCACTGTGTAAATGACACTGACAGGGAAGGGGTTAAACACTAGGGGAGCGATCAAGGGGTTAAGTGTGTCCTAGGGAGTGATTCTAACTGTGGGGGGAGGGGGCTACCCCTGACATGACAGCGATCCCTGCTCCTGATGACAGGGAGCAGTAGATCCCTGTCATGTCACTAGGCAGAACAGGGAAATGCCTTGTTTACATACTGTAGGCATCTCCCCATTCTTCTGCTCCGTGACACGATCGCGGGACACCGGCGGAAATCGAGTCCGCGGGACCCGCGGGCACGGTCACAATGCACGCGGCACGTGCGCCCACTAGCCCCGCAAATTAAAGGGGACGTGATGTACAGGTACGCCCATTTGCCCACCGCTGCCATTTTGCCGATGTATATCGGTGTGCAGCAGTCGGCAAGTGGTTAAAATATTACTGAAAAGGTAAAATAGTAATATTAATAAAAAATATTATATACATTTTTATTAATAATAAACACATTATATAATACTACATAAATATTATTAGTATATAAATATTTTTATCATTACTATTAAACATTAAATCAATACTATTATTGTTTTACTAAAAATAATTAATATTAAAAGGTGTATTTAAATAATAAAAGATGGGAGTGCACCAATGACTGTTCTCTAAGACAGTGGTTCTCAACCCTCTCCTCAAGTACCCCCAGCAGGCCATGTTTGCAGGTTTTCCTTTATCTTACACAGGTGCTATGCTATCAGTCAATGGCTTGGTATTTGGACAGCTATTTTATCTAAGAGAAATTCCCAAAACATGGCCTGTTGGGGTACTTGAGGACCAGGTTGAGAACCACTGCTCCAAGACATGCTTAGTAAATCCACTTCTGCAGAAGAGCTGCCCTGGAAATGATTTTAAAATGCTGTCAACAAATGTGTCACTAAACAGTGTAGTCCTATGTATGAGTACATGTGAAAACTGCATCATTGTAGAGCGAGATGATTTCTTTTCGTTGTTTCGGCATTGAAGGTAGAACGTTTTTTTTAGGCTAAACGTAATATGAATTCACCATTTACTACAACTCACTCTAGGGACTTCTCTGCCTGCCAAAATAAACAAAGGGAGAACGCAGCCACCAGCATCAGTGACAGGGAACTGCCATGTCATGCTGTGATGATGTCACAGCCCTGTACCGGTCCTTGTCACCAAGGAATGGATGACAGCTAAACAGTTCCTTCTTCAAATCTGGAGACCGGTGGGGCTAAAGCCATAAGAAACCTACTTCACTTGTCACAACGTCACCCACGACATGAAGACAAAACACTGAATTCCTCACACGTGGAGTTAATAATCCTATCTGCATACAACTGAATGGTGTCTATACCCACACATAGGAACCTGACTAGCCAATAGAATGCATTCTACAGAAGTCACAGCGTAGGATACCTCAGTGCTGCTCCTACTATACGTTCTATGATTACATTCCACTTCCAGGACCATCAAAGTACAACATACTGTATATCAGACTCCAGATCCCTCTATCAGGACATAGAATTCTAATCACAGCCTGTACACAAAATGATCAACCTATATACTTCATATGAAGCAGAATGGCATATCTCACCTCACCATACAGGACATACAATAAGCTAAATGTAAGAGGACCCACTAGCGTTTTACACACACAAAATGATAACAAAGGGTGAAGCACATAAAGTAGACTGTAAGCTCTTGGGGTCATTCACCTTTTTGGTATCATATACACCTCTCTCCAAAAGTTATTTAAGGCAAAATATTGTATCAATGTTTTTTCAGTAATTAAGATCAAAATATAGCAAATTACAGCAGATTGTTCTTCTATTGATTGTGTATGTGATGCCCATTGGAACATGCATTTGGTAAAGCATAGATTGTAAGCTCCTGGGATCATTCATTAGGAGTCACGTTTTTGGTATCGCATACACATCTCTCAGGAAGTCAGAGCAGAATAATGCATCAATGTTTTTTTCAATATTCAGAGTTAACATACAAGTCAAATTGTAGCAGAATGTTGATTCTCCCATGGTTGTGTGTCACTAAAAATTAATAATTAAAAAATAAATAAATAAAAAGTATTTATACATACACAAAACATAGTATCTGTTTGACTTGCTCTTACTTAAATATTGCCAATAGATAAAATACACCCATTGCCCCATGCAAAATGATGCTATATGGATTGGTGAATGACATAAAGTAGATTGTAAGCTCTTGGGGTCATTCACTTTTTTGGTATCATAAACACCTTTCTCCAAAAGTCATTTAAGGCAAAATAATGTATCAATGTTTTTTCAGTAATGAAGATCAAAATATAATGGCAAATTACAGCAGATCGTTCTTCTATTGATTGTGTATGTGATGCCCATTGGAACATGCATTTGGTGAAGCATAGATTGTAAGCTCCTGGGATCACTCATTATCAGTCACGTTTTTGGTATCGCATACACATCTCTCAGGAAGTCAGAGCAGAATGTTGCATCAATTTTCTTTTTTAATAGCCAGAGTTAACATACAAGTGAAATTATAGCAGATTGTAGATCCTTCTATGTGTGTGCGCGCCTCACTAACATACATACAAAAAAATAAATAAAAAAATTATATATATATATATATATATATATATATATATATATATATATATATATATATATATATATATATATATATATATATTCACACACAGAGACAATGGGGGTTATTTACGAAAATCCACTTTGCACTGAAAGTGCACTTGGAAGTGCAGTCGCTCTAATTCTAAGGGGTAGGTCTGAAATGAGGGGAAGCTCTGCTGATTTTATAATCCAATCATGGGCAAGCTAAAATGCAGTTTTTTATTTTCCTTGCATGTCCCCCTCAGAGATACAGCGACTTTACTTCCAAGTGCACTTTCATGTGCAAAATGGATTTTCCTTTAGTAAATAACCCCCAGCGTAGTATCTGTTGGATGTGCTCTTACTTAAATGTTGCTAATAGATAAGATTGCCCCATGCAGAATGATGATATATGATCAACGACATAAAGTAGATTGTAAGCTCTTGGGGCCATTCATTATGAGTCACATGTTTCACATACACTTCTCTCAGGAAGGAGCAGAATGATGCATCAATGTTTCTAGAAATGTTAAAATATATAGCAAATTACAGCAGAATATATATATATATATATATATATTACACTGTAGTATGCGTTTCCTTGTATCCTGTGTGTTTGTGATGTGTGATATATATATATATATAAATATTTAGTAGTATGTTTCTCTTGCTCTTCCTTGTATCCTGTGTGATGTGTGATATATATATATATATATATAAATATTAAGTTTCTCTTGCTCTTCCTTGTATCCTGTGTGATATATATATATATACACACACACACACATATACATATGCAGTAGTGGGTAGTATGGTTATCCTGTGTGATGTGTGATATATATATATATACACACACACATATATACATATGTAGTAGTGGGTAGTAGTAGTATCCTGTGTGATTGATTATATATATATATATATATATATATATATATATATATATATATATATATATATATATATATATACACACACACACACACACACACACACACATATATACATATGTAGTAGTGGGTAGTATGGTTCTCTTGCTCTTACTCGCATGTTGCCAATAGACAGGATGGATGCATTGCCTGTGGAATCATATGAGAAGAGTGTTGTAGGAGAGGAGAGGAGAGGTAAGTGTATGTCCATGTTGCCATGGCAGCCCTAGTAGTGGAATGGAAGGGGCCCTCCTCTCCTCCTACTTGTGGCTCCTGTGAGGTTGCTGGCTGATCGGATCTTTGTCCTGTGTGCTGCTCGGCAGGCCTTCTGACTCCTTCCCTGATCTGCCTGGCAGCAGCCTCCTCCTCCTCCTCATCACACACAGAGCCCCATGCACTGTACATGATCATTGGGGGCCCCATCCGTCATGAGAGTGATGCCCCCTCCCCTCCCCTGTAGAAGTATATGGAAGTGCGGAGCCGGGGCGCCCACCATGCCCATCATCAGGTCATGTGGTGGTGCCATGGCCCTGTGTGTGGATGACAATGGGCAGGGATGGTAGAGGGCAGAGAAAGGGGGGAACAAAGGAAGGGATGGGGGGAGAGGTGTAGTACTCACCGAGCTCTTCACCGGGACGTAGAGCACCTGCTTGTCCCCGGGGAGGAGGTCCCCGGTCTGGCCCAGTTGGAAGCCCTTGGACTTGACCCAGAATTTGAATTTCGCGTTGTCGGTGGAGCTGGACTCGGAGCCGTTGAGCAGCTGGACGATCCGTTCGTATTTCTTGCGGGTCACCGTCTTGGTCTTGCCGGAGTCCCCATAAGTCCTGAGACACCAGTCCTGGAAGTGGCGGTACATGTCCCGGTCGCTGTCCATGGTCCCGGTGCACCTGTCAGCTCATGCAGGGCGGGCGGACGGTCGGTGGGGCGGAGGGGTCCCGGGGAGGGAGGAGGATGGTGGGGGGGATGTCAGGGATGAGGATGGGGGGGGGAGTCTCCGATGGTTTTGTTGTCCTTCTACGTGCCTGGGCTCCGGCTGGGCGGGCTGTCCCGGGGGCTGGAGAGGAGGCTACAGGGCTGGGAGAAGGATCATAGCCGGGCTCCTCGCTCCTATGGGGGAAAACTTGCTATTCTACCCCGAACACCATCAACTTGTCCCGGGCATCGCCGGTGCTGGAGAGCTCCCCGCTGGGAGATGACGGTCCCGGGCTCCTCTCCTCCTCCTCCGGCAGCACTATTGTTCCCGGCTCGGATGGTGGGATGATGAGACTCCCCCTCCTGATCACTGGGGCACACCGCTCCACCGTACAGCCTGGTCCAGATACCGCTCCCGGGTCCGGTTATAGCGATCACAGCCCCGCCACGAACCTGCTCCCACGATCAGTGCAGACGTCTCTGTGGCTCGGTCCCCCCTGTCTACTGAGCGCTATAGCGACGGCTGGAGCCGGCCCGGGACTGACAGCTCACACTTCTGCCGTTCTTTAAATGGCTGCTCGTCGCTTTGCAGGGGGACGCCTGCCACCTGCTGGACACATGCAGCGGTGCAGCCAGAGGGGAGAGCGCTGCTATTACTCGGTATTATACATCATTCCCCGGCATGTCCCATACACAGGAGGCTCCCTTCACCGAGCATCAGCACCCACACAGGGGCCTTCAAACCCCACAGTCCCCCCTTTAGTGGGCAGTGTAAGTGTTCAATGCCCATGGATGTCTATATCAGTGGTCTCCAAACTGTGGCCCTTTGCTTGTGTTTATCTGGCCCTTAGACCCCTTTCACACTGAGGCATTTTTCAGGTGCTAAAGGGCTAAAAATAGCGCATGGAAAAAGCCTCCCATACAGCCCAAGTGCTTTCACACTGGAGCTCTGCGCTTGCAGGACGCGGCACTTTTCAGGTGCATTTACCCCTTTCTTCAGCTGCTAGCAGGGTTTAAAAGCAATGATGGGGCACCATTCCTCTCATTGATACCAAGGATGGGGCACTATTCCTGCCATTGATACCAATGATGGGGCACTATTCCTGCCATTGATACCAATGATGGGGCACTATTCCTGCCATTGATACCAATGATGGGGCACTATTCCTGCCATTGATACCAATGATGGGGCACTATTCCTGCCATTGATACCAATGATGGGGCACTATTCCTCCCAATGATGGGACACTATTCCTCCCATTGATACCAATGATGGGACACTATTCCTGCCATTGATGGGACACTATTCCTCCCATTGATACCAATGATGGGACACTATTCCTGCCATTGATGGGACACTATTCCTCCCATTGATACCAATGATGGGACACTATTCCTCCCATTGATACCAATGATGGGACACTATTCCTCCCATTGATACCAATGATGGGACACTATTCCTCCCATTGATACCAATGATGGGACACTATTCCTGCCATTGATACCAATGATGAGACACTATTCCTCCCATTGATACCAATGATGGGACACTATTCCTGCCATTGATACCAATGATGGGACACTATTCCTGCCATTGATACCAATGATGAGACACTATTCCTCCCATTGATACCAATGATGGGACACTATTCCTCCCATTGATACCAATGATGGGACACTATTCCTCCCATCGATGGGACACTATTTCTTCTACTGATACCAATGATGGGACATTATTCCTTCCACTGGTTTCCAATTATGGGACACTAATCCTCCCATTGATGGGACACTATTTCTTCCACTGATACCCATGATGGTGCACTATTCCTCTCATTCATACCAATGGTGGGGCACTATTCCTCCCATTCAGAACAATGATTGGACACTATGTCTTCCACTGATACCAATGATGGGGCAGTATTATTTACAGTGGCACCAATGATGAGGCACTATTATTTCCAATGATACCAATAATGGGACACTATTCCTTCCAATGATGGGACACTATTATTTCCAATGACACCATTGATGGGACACTATTATATCCAGGGGCACTATTCCTCCCAATAAAACCAATGATGGGGAACTATTCCTCCCAATAAAACCAATGATGGGGCACTATTCCTCCCAATAAAACCAATGATAGGACACTATTATTTTCAGTGACACCAATGATGGGTCACTATTATTTCCACTTATGGCAATGATGGGGCACTATTCCTCCCATTGATGGGGCACTGTTCCTTCCACTGATACCAATGATGGAACACTATTCGTTCCACTGACACCAATAATGGGACACTATTCCTTCCACTGATACCAATGATAGGACACTACTCTCCTCCCAATGAAACCAATGATGGGGCACTATTATTTCCACTAACACAACACTATTTCTCCCATTGCAACCAATGATGGGGCACTATTCCTCCCATTGATACCAATGATGGGGTACTATTCCTTCCACTGACATCAATGCTGGGACACTATTCTTTTCATTGATACCAATGATGGGGCACTGTTCCTCCCACTGATAGCAATGATGGGACACTATTGCACCCATTGATACCAACAATGGAATACTATTTCTTCCACTAATACCAATGATGGGGCACTGTTTACCTCAATTGACAACAGGACATTTTCTTCATTCCACTGGTCAAAGTATGCCCCCCCCCCCCCCCCCTAAAGTCTGAATGACAGTAAACTGGCCAAAGTTTGGAGACCCCTGGTATAGCGCTGCTAGACTGGCCCCCACAGATTCCTCTTTCAAAAACATATCAGGAGGGATTTCAGGAACCCCCTTCTCCTTATGAATTAAGGACTATGCCTCTTGGAATATGTGACATGCATATCCTAGTAGGCACAGCAAGCACTGTGCATATCATTTGCATAGGCAAGTGACATGTATGTGGTGGCGAGGCTGGACACTTTTCTTAAAAAAAAAAAAAAAAAAAAAAAAAGGGTAAATAAACAAAAAAAAAAGAAGAGCTATTTGTGTACAGGATGAGAGGAGAGGTGGAGAGAAGGGAACTTTATTAAGAGGGTGAACATCCACTTCAAAGATAAATTTGGTCTGAAAAAAATAAATAAATAAATAAAACTTAACCTTCAGCAGCTACAAATACTATAGCTGCTGACTTTTAATAAACATGCACTCACTAGTCCAGAAATCCAGCACTGGTTCTTTGTCAGTCTTCAGGTCCCCAGCACCACGATCTTGGATTGGAGAAGCTGGCTGTGACTTCCTGCAGCTTCACAGCCGGCTCCCAACTACGCATGTGCAAGTCAAACTGTGCTTTCTGAATTGACCGGCACCCTCCTGGGCCATTGGGTGGGGGGGTAAAACTTCTGTTCTACTTGCCTGCCAAGCTGAAGTGGGAGTATCTGCTAGAAATGGGTATGCACTGCCAGAAAAAAAAAAAAGCATCTAGGGGGAGGAGAAAAAGCAGAACTTCCCTTTTTAGGTGAAGTTCCTCTTTAACATGTACAATCTGGAGGAAAGGAGGGAAAAGGGGACATGTGATTGAAGCCGTAAAGGCAATGCATTTTGTTTTTTACCTTGATGCACTACCTTAATGCATTCCCTACATTAAGCTAAAAAATGTACCAGCTGTTATGCTCCCCCCCCCCCCAAATACTTACCCAAGTTCTATTTTGATTCAGCACTGTGCTCATCTGCATCTCTTCAAAGGACCCAGAGGCAGCAGCGGGAACCATTGACTCCCACTGCTGTCCATCAAATTCTGAGAGGAGAGCGCAGGGGGCAGGGCCAGCGAGCCCGCAGGTTCACCCCATAGGAAGCGGCTTCCTATGGTAGTCACAGAGAAGAGGAGAAGCCAAGAGCGGGGGATCTAAGAAGAGGAGGTTCAGGGCCGCTCTGTGCAATACCAAATATAACATGTTTATCATTTTAAAAATATATTGTTTACAACTGCTTTAACCACTTGCCGACCGGCGCACGACGATATATGTCAGCAGAATGGCACGTACAGGCAGGAGGGCGTATATATAAGTCCCTCCTTACTGCCTGTCCGTGCAATCGGGAGCGGACCCCCGTGAGTCCGGTCGCGGTCCCCGTGGACTCGGTCGCCGCGGGGACCCCCGCGATTGTCTCACGGGAAGGCTGAACGGGGAGATGCCGAGATAAACAGCATCTCCCCGTTCTGCCTAGCAACTAGTGACGCCGATCTCTGCTCCCTGTGATTGGAGCAGAGATCAGCATTCACTAGCTGACAGCCACGCCCCCCCCCCCCACAGTAAGAAACACACCCCTAGGCATACTTAACCCCTACACTGCCCCCTTGTGGTTAACCCCTTCACTGCCAGTGTCATTTATACAGGAATCAATGCATTTAAATAGCATTGATTGCTGTATAAATGACAATGGTCCCAAAAATGTGTCAAAAATGTCCGATGTGTCCGCCATAATGTCGCAGTCCAAAAAAAAAATAAAAAAATAAAAATAAAAAAAAAAATCGCAGATCGCCGCCATTACTAATAAAAAAAAATTATTAATAAAAATGCTATAAAACTATCCCCTATCTTGTAAACGCTATAACTTCTGTGCAATCCAATCAATAATTGCTTATTGCGATTTTTTTTACCAAAAATATGTAGAAGAATACGTATCGGCCTAAACTGAGGAAAAAAATAATTTTTTTTATATATTTTTGGGGGATATTTATTATAGCAAAAAATGAAAAATAATGTGTTTTTTTTTTTCAAAATTGTCGCTCTTTTTTGTTTATAGCGCAAAAAATAAAAACTGCAGGGGCGATCAAATACCACCAAAAGAAAGCTCTATTTGTGGGAAAAAAAGGACGTCAATTTTGTTTGGGAGCCACGTCGCACGACCGCGCAATTGTCAGTTAAAGCGACGCAGTGCCGAATCGCAAAAAGGGGCCTGGCCTTTGACTGCAAATTGGTCCGGTCTGAAAGTGGTTAATTATATCAAGGGGGTGAATACAGTTCTGGAGGGCAGTATTTAAAAAATATGAAACCAAGAACACGAGAACCTGACTTCAAACTAGCAGGAGGAAAGTTCATAACTAACCTTATAAAGTATTTTTTTACTGAAAGTGTAGTTGATGCTGGGAATAGGCTTCCAGCAGAGGTAGTGAGTCAGTCAACATTAAAAAAATAATCACACACACACACACCCCCCAAGAGAATAGCTCATAGGATATTAGCTTCGGCATTTGTATAGGCAGGTCAACCAACCCAAGTCATCTATGTCAAATTAAAGAGGACCCCATCGACATCTCATCAAAATATCACATGTCAGCAAAATGACAGATAATAAAAAATTAAATAAAATGGAGAAAAAAAAAAAAAAAAAGGAGATAATAGTACCACAATAAATATAAACCACATATTAATAGTATAAATGGATACCAGATGCAGGTCATATATGATTTGTCGAAAGAAAAAAAAAATGTATGAAATAAATGTCAACATAAAACAGTAACCCCTAGCTCATTATTTTTAATATTGAAAGCAAACTTGCCCATCCTTCTATGTCTTCATGCTTTATGTTGCTTAGAAATCAATTTGAAAATCACCCCCTATCATTTCTGTTCAAAAGGAATCTGGAGTAAGGGCAGATGATTCATGTAGCATTTACTTACTGGTATCCATCTGGCTTTAGCTCAGGCGTTCCGACAGGAGAGTGTGCTTAGCTGAGAAAGCCCCCTCCTACTCTCCTCCAGATGAAAGAAAAAGTGTCTATGAAGACTCCTGAGATGTATGACATCATTTAGGCCTAGGCTAGAAACATGGAAGCAACTGAAGTTAAAAAAAAAAAAAGTTTAAGGGCCAGTTCACACCAGATGCAGTTCCGTTCAGTGCTCTTTTTTTCTGCACTAAAAATGCATGCACAGTGTTTTCCATGTATTCCAATGGCTCTAGTTCACACCATGCAGTCAGTTTCTAGTCAGTTTCTGGTGCAGAAACTGACTGTATTGGTGCAGAAAAAAACGGAACTGTATGTGGTGTGAACTGGCCCTAAAACAAGTAAATACACCTTCCTATCTATTTACTGATGCTACCAGCATTAACAATAGTTAATTTTGATTAAGAGAGTTTAGTTCAGATTAAATTGTCTCCTTTCCAAATTGGCGCTAGTGTGGTAAGGATGGGGTTGCCCTTGTCCGGTGCATGCATTTTTTGGGGGGTGGCATCCCAGGGGCTCCAGAGAAACCCTATGGGTTTGGTACCCCATTGTGTGGCACTGGCACAAGGTCATGGCACCTAAGGTTTTTCTTGCACACACTTCCTAGGCTGGCCTTCTGGCTAACCTGGAGCACTTTTTATACCGGTGGCTAGGCCTGCCATGTCTTAGTTCTCAGTACCTTTTTTGGTTCAATCTGTATTGGGTTTTTAGGCATAAACAGTAGAATCACATATACACTGTTTGTTCAAAAAAGTACCAGTGTCACATGGGATTTTAGAAGAACAAAACACAAATGCAACTTGTAAGAAACATACAATGCACCGTAACACGGAGGGTGATTTGAACAAACCGGTGTGAAGCTGATTGTCAGAATAGAAGAGAGAGGAAGCCATAAGGAAAAAAAAAAGTGTGGGGGGGGGGGGGGGGGGTTAGAAGGACTGGAGGATTGGATGGCTAGATCTGCTTGCTTTGTTAATGGATCAGCACTTGGTACTTTCTATTTATTTTGTGGATGAGCACTGCACTTTTTTGTTTTTCACTCCATAGATGATAAATGGTGCAGATTTTTTAGGGTCTGCCCTGATTTCTGGAGGGAGGATCTGTGGCCTTAATGGGTCTTTTTCCCCCTCTTCTTAACTGGAATCTCTTTTCCGGAATGTGCCTACCAAGTGCTTGGTAGACTGGCTTCAGGTGGTTCCCAAGGATCAGAGTTCGCCTCGGTTTGGCTAGGTGGATTTGAGTGCCTTGCCCCTGTCAGGATCCTTGTACCCAGGAGGAGGGCCAAAGCACCCTCATGCACTTTGTGTGCTACAATTTAATTTCACTTTTTTTTTTTTTTTCACAGCAGGAGGGGGATTGTCTTTCTTATTTTTTTCAGCAAGATCCATCATAAAATCTCATAGGAAACAACAAAACAAAACAAAAAAAAAAAAAAGGAAAAGGGATTGGCATTGCAGCACATAAAAAGAAAGAATTGTATAAAAGAAAAAAAAAATACAATTAACTAATAGAATCCACCAAAACAGGGGCCCCAAGGGTGACACAGCAAGTGCCAAAGGGCCCTAGTCAACGATTGGACACTATGACTGTAGAAGTTAATAAGATATCTTCTTTCGTGATGGATTGCATCATATTGTTGATTGGCTAGTGGGGTTGACAGGACATCCTTTATTTGCTCTTACTATGTCGTGCATGGTTGGCAGTGCTTTTAAATGAATGGTAGCTCACATCCTGTAGATGTCATTATTTCTGAAAACTGTTAGCACAGTGCTTTCTGCCAACTGAAAAGCAATAATTCTTGACGTGATGTAGAAGTATCGTGTATGTGATAGACAAAACCATTGGTTTGCCAAAGCATTAAACAGGTATAATACATTTTGTGTTGTGTTTTTGTACAAAAAGACAGAAATACTCTGCTTTATTAATGGAAAGCCGAGCTGAGAGGCTACTGCCTACTTACTCCTGGGGACATGCCACCCATGGGGCCAAATGAGATGGCTACCTCATAGACAGGGCCGGGTTAACATAGGGGCTATTGGAGCTGCAGCTCCAGGCCCCTTAACTTAAGATAGGCCCATTTGCCAAAAAAAAGAAATTACCAAAAAAAAAAAAAAAAAACAATGATCGAGTTTCAAGGGTCGTATAGACCCCAGACCTACCCCACCACTGGTCAAAATGTGGGGCTCCTAGGACCTATAGTTCCGGAGATACAGGGCTCCTTGCACAGCCTGTCAGAAGCTACATACAGCGCATCCAGTTTAAATACAAACTGGCACATGCTGTTTGCAGCAGACAGAGAATGAGCTCACAGTGCCTCTCCTCACTTCTTGTCAGAAGCACTGAGCTCAATGGACAGCTTGGAGCCTTGGACCAATGGTAAAGTACCAGTTGCCCCAGCTGGCCAATAAAAATGTGTCATAGAAGGGGGCATGTGTCCAGCCCAGCCAGCCCAGCCCTCTTAATGAGGAAAAAAACATGGGTTTATGGGTATAAGATTTACGCAAAATCCCATGTTTTCCTCACACAGTTAAGAGTGAGAATGAGAATCTTCTGCTGCTGAAAAGGTACTGTTTTAATCAAGCTAAATCATATTTTATTATGCTATATGTCAGGGGTAGGAAACCCTTTGAGCACAGTGTGCCAAAAAATATTTTCAAAGAAATTCAGAGTGCCGATTTTATAACAAAAATATGTCAACTTCACACTCTCAATCTTCAAAAGGGTGTTTTATAAAGTAAATGCTGTAAACTACTTGGAGTAGTAGTGAGAAATTAACATCCTGCACTCACGCCTCAGATCAGCCCCAATTCATGCACCTTCACACCTCAGATCACTGTCCCCCCTGCAAATCTGCCCCACCACCGTAACCCCCTGCACATCTGCCCCACCAATGTTCCCCCTTTCTCATCTGGCCCACCACTGTACATCTGCTAGACCGCCGTACCCCCATGCTCTTCTATCTCACCACTGAACCATCTTCTCATCTGCCCTACCAATGTACCTCCTGCACATCTGCCCCACCAGTGTACCTCCTCCTGCACGTCTGTCCCACCTCTGTTCCCCCTGCTCATCTGTCCCATCAATGTACCTCCTTTCTCCTCTGCCCCACTACTGCACCCCCCTGTACATCTGCCCCACCTCTCTACCCCCTGCTTATATATATATATATATATATATACACATACACACACACACACACACACACACACACGTACATACTCTGCATCCAGTGTAGCCTATATCTACAGTGCATTCCATGGTGTACTGTTTCTACTACTTTTCTGGTGCAGTACACAATACAGTGCAGCCATAGTGCAGTTGCTAACTTTATGGTGCAGTACACAATACAGTGCAACCGTAGTGCAGTTGCTACTACACTTCTGGTGGTGTACACAATACAGTGCAGCCATAGTGCAGATGCTACTACACTTCTGGTGGTGTACACAGTGTAGCCTTAATGCAGTTGCTACTACACTTCTGGTGGTAGACACAGTACACAATACAGTGTAGTGTGGTGTATCAAAACAAAAATATACAACAGGGTCATGTAATTACAATTTTTGATCTAATATTTCACAGGAGGGCCTGTTCCTGCGCCCAACAAGAGTATCTGTGAGGGGTTACAGTGTTGTGGCACCATCACCAAAGGCCCAATTTTTCCACCCCCGGTTAACAGGGGAATGTAATTACAATTTTTGATATAGTATTTCACAGTAGGGTCCGTTCCTGCGGCCACCAAGAGTAACTGTGCCTGGTACCACCAACACCTAAGGCCCAATATAGGGCAGGCCGTATAGTATATATACTTCTGTTCAGAGTATATAGTGCCTGGGGGCCCCCCACGCCATTATTTTTTTAAATTTGGGTGCAGGTTCCCCTTAATATCCATTCCAGACCCATGCCATTTTTCTCAATGATTCTAATCTATATTGCCGGGACCCGACAATACATTACAGCCGCAAGCAGTTTTAAATGACTTTTTTTCCTTTACAAATGTAATTTTGCTGTGGTATGGTTTTAAACACGGGAAAACTGCGCCACTTTACAGGTATACTATAGACACCCCCCAGGCACGGTATTTAAAGGAATATTTCATTTTTATTGTTTCACTTTTAAGCATTATTAAATCACTGCTCCCGAAAAAAAAAAAGATACATGTCCCACTGGGCAGGACCCAGGTCCCCAAACACTTTTTATGGCAATAACTTTCATATAAGCCTTTAAAATTAGCACTTTTGATTTTTCACGTTCGTGTCCCATAGACTTTAACGGCGTTCAAACAAACTTTTTGCATGTTTGCATGTTCTGCTGTGAACCAAACCGGAGGTGTTCGGCTCATCCCTATGTTCCACCGATGTATCCCCCATGCTCTTCTGTCTCACTACTGAATCACCTTCTGATCTGTCCTAACACTGAACCCATCTGCCCCACCACTGTAACCCCCTTTCTCATCTGCCCCACCACTGTAACCCCTGCACATCTGTCTCACATCTGTACCCCCTGCTCTTCTGCCCCATCAATACACCTCCTTTCACATCTGCCCCACCCCCCCCTGCTTTTCTGTCCCACCACTGAACCCCCTTCTTATCTGCCCCAACACTGAACCTCCCTGCTCATCTGTCCCACCACTGTAACCCCCTTCTCATTTGACCCAACACTGTAACCCCCTGCTCTTCTGTCCCACTGCTGAAGCCCTTTCGCACTTCTTCCACCACTCTACCTCCCTGCACATCTGCCCCACCACTGTATCTCCCACCTCTGAACCTCTTCTGCTCATTTTCCCCACCGTTGTACCCTTCTGCTCAACCGCTGTACTCTCTTCTCATCTATGATTTGCATGATATGCAGAGTGGTGAAAAGAAGGAGAGATGAGGCACATCTACCTGTCCTGGCACACTAATCCTGCTGATTCAACTCTTGCATCCAGCCCAAGTGCTTGTATGTGATGTCACATATAAGCATCTGGAATGGATGTGCAATAATGAGCTCAGGTAAGGGGCATTTTGTCAAAGCAGTGGGCCTGTGTGCTGATCATAAGTTCGGCCCCTGCAGCTGACAAAAAGTGCGGCACTCTGCGCCGCAGCAAAAGTTGGGTGTGATTTTCATTGCACTGAATACTGGCTGTGGCTTAAAGGGACACAGAGTGCAGAGGTTCAGTAGTAGGTGATGCAAAGGTTCAGGAATAATGTCAACAATGTTCACAGTGAAATCCCTTCTTTCTGAGATTGGTAGTGGCAACCAAGCGAGTCATCTTCCTCCAGAGGGTGGATGGGGCTGGCAGGACTGTGATTGGCTTTAGCAGTGACCAATGACAGTCCTCCTCCTGGAAACAGGGACCACCCTCCCTAGCAGAACTGAACCCAATCTCTTCCCCATCACGAAAGCTGAAGATCGCAGCTACAGCAAAGTTAGAGAACCAAACAATGTTTCCCATATTTTACAATGTGTGGGGGCACAGTGCCTCGCCCTCAGTGCAGCTGCAGCATGGGGAACTCTGAAATTGGAATGTATTAGTGTCTTACTGACACTTCCCTGTGCTACTCTGCTGATGGGGAGCGAGTCGAGTCCTGGCAAAAGAGGCTTTGAGTGCCGCTTGCGGCACCGGTGCCAGGGGTTGCCTACCCCTGCTATATGTTATAGTATAATAAAGTATTTTTTGTTTATCTATTTACTGTGAAGTTACTGGTTGGAAGTTATAACTTCAAACTTCAGTAATTTGTCCATTAAACCACCTGCTTGAGTACAGATTTTGAAAATATAGTAAATTACCTTAAAAACAATATTTCTTTTTGTACCATTTTTAGCACCCAATAAAAAAGTTTGTAAACAAAAAAAAACAATATACAATAATGTATACATATAAAGTATATTACTTATGGTAATTAACCCCTTGCCACCCAGGCCAATTCTGACACTTCTCTCCTACATGTAAAAAGCATATTTTTTGCTAGAAAATTACTCAGAACCCCCAAACATTATTTATATTGTTTTAGCAGACACCCTAGGGAATAAAATGGCAGTCGTTGCAATTTTTTATTTTACACGGCATTTGGGCAGCAATTTTTCAAACGTGTTTTTTTTGGAAAAGAACTGTTTCATGCATAAAAAAAGAAAAAACGCTAAAGTTAGCCCGATTTTTTTGTATACTATGAAAGATGATGTTACGCCAAGTAAATAGATACCCAACATGTCACGCTTTACAATTGTGCACACTTGTGGAATGGCGCCAAACTTCAGTACTTAAAAATCTCCATAGGTGACGCTTTAACATTTTTACAGGTTACATGTTTAGAGTTACAGAGGAGGTTTAGTGATAGAATTATTGCTCTCGCTCTAATGTTCGTGGTGTATATAACCTTTATGTATCTGGCTCTGATACTAGCCAGTGCCTCACCAGCCACTGACCTCACCGCACGCCTCTGACCCAAATCTTAAAAATTTCTTTAGCTGCAGAATCTTTAACTCAGCCTGCAGAGTTTGACAGGCAGCACCGCCTGTCAAACTCGCCTATTGATTTCAATGGGGGCCACTTTGCAACTGCAAGTCAAACTCGCTCACAGTAGCAGCATAGTCCAACATTATAAAAATACCATTCAGCAATATAAAGAAAAAGAAAAACCAAGGAGGTGGCAGTAGCACCTCATGAACGCCTGTCAGCTGCTGCTATACCACTAATTAAAAAGCAATCCACCAGAGATCACTTTTCAGAGGGCAGTAAGCATTACCGCAAATGTGAAAGAAACTTGAAACACATCATCCATTTCACACTCACCACCAAAGTCACTCCCCAGCCACTTCCCATGTTAGCCACCTCCCTTCAACTTATATCACAGGTGACCATTTCCCACCCTGCAGATGACAGACCCTACTCCAAAAAATATCACTCCTAGTTACCCCACCTGCTGATTGATATCCCTCCATGACCACCGCACCCCCCTGCTGACAGACCTCTCTCCCCAGCCTGTCCCCAGACATAGTGCCCACTGTCTCACCTGTGGATGGGGGAATCACTTCTGCAGTGTTATTGTGTTCTGCCAGTGGGGAGCCTTCCCTACCCACAGAATACAATGATCAGTGTTGCCAACTATGGCTGGCAGTGCTGATTGTTTTGGGAAAACCTGACAGGCTGGTTGTACTCAAGTCGATTAATAGATTGACTTGTGTACAACCAGCTAGCTCATACATAAATCAACTATGGCTGGTCTCTGCTTAATTGGCTTAATTTCAATCCATCATATACTTCTCTCCTGTACATAGTGCCCACTGTCACACCCCCCACATTCCTCTCCTGTGCATACTACCCACTGTCATATACTTCTCTCCTGTACATAGTGCCCGCTGTCATACCTCCCACAATCCTCTCCTGTACATACTGCCCACTATCACATGCTTCTCTCCTGTACATATTGCCCACTGTCATACCCTCCACACTCGTCTCCTGTACCAGGGGTGGACTGAGTGACAACTCATGGGGCCCCGGGCAATAGGAGATTATGGGGCCACACAGTTTTCACACACACACACACACACACTATACAATCACACAGTATACACAGACATGTTTCTATTGGTACTGGAGAGGTGGGGCAGGTATAATCTCAGGATTTTTAGACCAAAAGGATGTCGGTAAGGGACATTTCAGAAACAGATTTTTACATACTGTCCCTGGTTTTACTGAGGCTGGCAACCCTGATGGGGGCCCCCTAGTGGCCTGGGGCCCTCGGGAAGTGCCCGAATGATCAGTCCGCCCCTGTCCTGTACATACTGCCCAGTATCATACCTTCCACACTCACTCATCCTCCCTCTCTCTATTTATTTCAAGTTGTTATAACAAAAAATCTTTGCTTTTTTTTAATAAAAAGCCCCACCAAAATCCTCAGCACTGGGCCCATGATGTTCTTAATCCGGCCCTGCTTATAGAGGCACGGTGAGGTGGGGAAACACTGACCTGGACACTCCGTTCTCAGTGCAGCTCAGTAACATTGAGCCTGGTAAAACTACAAACTCAGTGTTACTAAGCTCCTTTTCCAGTTGCTCATTTTTACTAACCTTTAACAGCTCTCCTTTTAGCTGGGATGTCAGCAATCAGGGGTGTACACATGCAGGAATTCTACCCCTTGTCAGGTTTGCGTCAGTAGTACCTGCTGAATGCGATCCAGTCAAGTGAATGGGGCTGCGCTACAACCTCCCTGCAATCCCTGAAGACATCTGAAAATAAAATTGACCAGGGCTTAGATGTCCAATTTCTGCATTTCTTTAAATGAAAATTTGATGATTGTCCATGGAGAATCACAGGCTCAGCATTTCTGTAGTTCTTTTCTTATTTATTATAAAGTGTAAAAACACTGTTTCAGCACTATGGACAGCAAAAGTTCACATACTGAGTAAGGCCTTATGCACCCAGAAAGTGCTCAGGTGTAAAATTGCCAGTTCCTTCCTATGCCAGGTAAGCTGCAGGTGGCATAAGCAGCGGGCCGTAGATGTGAATGGCTGTATGCGACCTCACTCATGTAAATGGCAAAGCTCCTGTGCATCAGTGATTACGTGTGCATACAGAAATACACTACAAGCACATGCATAGGTAAACTGAAATGTACAGGAGCATAACTAATTATGTATGTAAAGTTGCGTACAGCCATTTACTTGTATGCAACATGGCATGTGAAAGCACTGACCTTTCACCATATTTTCAACTTTAACTTCTTTCCATATCACACATCCCTTGTGAGACTTTATGCCGGTGACATTTTCTACATGCAGGCATGAGATTCAAGTTTTATTACAGAGGCAGATATTGATCACAAAGAATCAAATGGCAGAGGGGTCTGGCAGAACCAAACAGGGGAGACCATGTGACAGAGAGAGAGGGTAGACAAGGAGACAAGATCTAGCAACATGTCACCAGGGGGCCAGCTTCAAAAACCTGGAACTGACAACCTGCCTCTGAATCCAAGATGGCACCATGGCATAGTCATAGCACTGGGAAAACTACTGCAGAATTTAAAGCAATCTCATTTATTTTATTATCATATGTTAAACATTAAAAGCAGCTACCTTAATAAATGTTAAGTACAGTGCCTTGAAAAAGTATTCATACCCCTTGACATTTTCCACATTTGGTCATGTTACAACCAAAGATGTAAATGTATTTTATATTATAGACCAACACAAAGTGGCACATAATTGTGAAGTGGAAGAAAAATGATAAATAGTTTTCATATTTTTTTTACAAATAAATATTCAAAAAGTGTGGTGTGCATTTATATTCAGCCCCCTTTAGGCCCCTTTCACACTGAAGCATTTTCCAGGTACTACAGCGCTAAAAATAGCGCCTGTACAGCGCCTGAAAAAAAAAAAAAACAGCCCCATTCACTCCAGTGTGAAAGTCGGAGGGCTTTCACACTGGAGCGGTGCGCTCGCAGGGCAGTCAAAAAAGTCATGCTAGCAGCATCTTTGGAGCAGTGTATTCACCTCTCCTACCCATTGAAATCAATAGGGCAGCGCGGCTATACCGTTTTAATCCTTTTTCGGGTGTTAAAACCACCCCGCTAGCGGCTGAAAACCGCCGCTAAAACAACAGTAAAGCAACGCTAAATATATCGCTGCTTTACCGCCGACGCCACTCCCACCCCAGTGTGAAAGGGGCCTTACTGAGATACCCGTAACTAAAATCGAGTGGAACCAAATGCCTTCAGGAATCACCTAATTATTAAATAGTGTCCGCCTGTGTGTAATGTAAACTCAGTATATTTACAGCTGTTCTGTGAAGCCCTCAGAGGTTTGTAAGAGAACCTTAGTGAACAAATAGCATCATGAAGGCCAAGGAACACACCAGACAGGTCAGGGATAAAGTTGTAGAAGGTTAAAGCGGGGTTAGGTTATAAAAAAATATCCCAAGCTTTGAACATCTCACAGAGCACTGATCAATCCATCATCCAAAAATGGAAAGAGTATGGCACAACTGCAAACCTACCAAGACATTGCCGTCCACCTAAACTGACAGGCCGTTCAAGGAGAGCATTAATCAGAGAAGCAGCCAAGAGGCCCATGGTAACTCTGGAGGAGCTGCAGAGATCCACAGCTCAGGTGGGAGAATCTGTCCACAGGACAACTCCACAAATCTGGCTTTTATGGAAGAGTGACAAGAAGAAAGCCATTGTTGAAAGAAAGCCATAAGAAGTTCCGTTTGCAGTTTGTGAGAAGCCATGTGGGGGAGACAGCAAACATGTGGAAGAAGGTGATCTGGTCAGATTAAAATAAAATTTAACTTTTTGGTCTAAAAGCAAAAGCGCTATCTGTGGCGGAAAACTAACACTGCACATCACACTGAACACACCATCCCCACGTGAAATATGGTGGTGGCATCATGTTGTGGGGATGCTTTTCTTCAGCAGGGACAGGGAAGCTGGTCAGAGTTGATTGGAAGATGGATGGAGCCAAATACAGGGCAATCTTAGAAGAAAACATTTTGGAATCTGCAAAAGACGAGACTCGGGTGGAGGTTCACCTTCCAGCAGGACAACAACCCTAAACATACAGCCAAAGCTACAATTTACATCAAGGCATATTCATGTGTTAGAATGGCCCAGTCAAAGTCCAGACCTAAATCAAATTGAGAATCTCTGGCAAGACTTGAAAATCGCTGTTGACAGAGCTTGGGCTATTTTGCAAAGAAGAATGGGCAAAAATGTCACTCTAGATGTGCAAAGCTGGTAGACATCCCCAAAAAGACTTGCAGCTGTAATTGCAGTGAAAGGAGGTTCTACAAAGTACAGTATTGGCTCAGGGGGGGCTGAATACAAATGCACGCCACATATTTATTTGTAAAAAAAAAAAAAAAAAAAAAAAATTGAAAACCATTTATCAATTTCCTTCCACTTCACAATTATGTGCCACGTTGTGTTGGTCTATCACATAAAATCCCTATAAAATACATTTATGTTTTTGGTTGTAATTTCAAGGGATATGAATACTTTTTCAAGGCACTGTATAAGTGCAATTTATAAGTGCAAAATCTCGTTTTACAGCCTTTTTTAAATGTAATATTCGCTAACTGAAAAGTGTTTGGCACACATGTATTCTATTATAAATAAATCCTATTAATACAAAATTCTAAAATAAAATAAGCACATAAAAATGAATAAATAAATACATTACTGGAATGTCAGATGAAAGTTTGTGATTGTCAAAAATAATTAATGCAAAGAATTAGTAGAAATAAACATCTTTTAGGCTGGGTTCACACTATTGCATACGGATTTCCCCACATCCAGTTTGTATAGCAGGCGATTGTGACCGGCTCTCTATCCACTTGCCGACCAGCTCCTGTACATATACGTTGGCACTTTAAAGATGGATATTTCTGTAAAGGCAGCAGCTGCTGCCATAACCGAGGCATCTGTCTTTTTAGTGAGTGGTCCTGTTAACGATAACGGTGGTCTCTGCGGCGAATTCACCACAAGATCACCGTTATCGCAGGAGAGGGGCAGGAGAGGGGCCTCCCCTCCCGCCGTTCTCCCACGCCCTCCGCCGCTTACCGGAGCCATCAGCAGCGGCAGAGGCGATCGGGACCTGTCCATGGGTGAGTATGGAGACGAGTGAGGGGAAGTCTCCATACCATAGCAGGGCGTAAGAAACGTCAAAACGTCACTTCCGCCCATACGTCTTAAAGGCACATTTTTTTGTTGTCATTTTTTTCAAATGACAATTTTTTTTTCTTTTATTGCATTTAAGTCCAAATATGAGATCTGAGGACTTTTTGACCCCAGATCTCATATTTAAGAGGACCTGTCATGCTTTTTTCTATTACAAGGGATGTTTACATTCCTTGTAATAGGAATAAAAGTGACCCAAATTGAATTTTTTTTTTTTAAAAACAGTGTAAAAATAAAATCAAGTAAAATAAATAAGAAAAAAATGTTTTTTTCTTCTAAAGCGCCCCGTCCCGACGAGCTCGCGCGTAGAAGCGAACGCATACGTGAGCAGCACCTGCATATGAAAACGGTGGTCAAACCACACATGTGAGGTATCACCGCGATCGTTAGAGTGAGAGCAATAATTCTAGCCCTAGACCTCCTCTGTAACTCAAAACATGCAACCCAAAATCTTTTAAACATCGCCTATGGAGATTAAGGGTAAAGGTTTGACACCATTCCACGAGCGGGCGCAATTTTGAAGCATGACATGTTGGGTATCAATTTACTTGGCGTAACATTATCTTTCACAATAAACAAAATTGGGCTAACTTTACTGGTGTCTTATTTTTTTATTAAAAAAAAGTGCGCTTGTAATACCGCTGCGCAAATACGGTGTGTCAAAAAGTATTGCAATGACCGCCATTTTATTCTCTAGGGTGTTAGAAAAAAAATTATAATGTTTGGGGGTTCTAAGTAATTTTCTAGCAAAACGTGTTTTTAACTTGTAAACACAGAGTCTGAAAAAGTTTCTCAGTCTTTAAGTGGCTATGGACCCGGTTCACACAGCAGCTCCGGTGCGAATTGCACAGGAGCCCTGTGCATCTTTTTGTCCATTTCAGGTCCAAATTCAGCCCTAATTTGGGCTGAAATCAGACCTGATACAGTGAATAGAGACGCACCAGACTCCTGCTGTGAGTCACTGCGTGTTCTAATGTGAACCCAGCCTTAAGATTCTTTTACACTTGCGTTGCTCTCTGAAAAGTGATCTGCAGTTTATTACTTTTCAGAGAGAGGCACAGGTGTAGCTCAGGCAATACTGCTGCCTCCTAAATTCACATTTCTATTTATTGAATTTTGTCAGTTGAACAGAGTTTTTGCACGCTTCATGGCACAGCAAAAATTATACTGTCAAACTGACTTGTTAAGGTGACTGGGGCCACACCATCATAGCAAGCGAAATGATAGGCAGCACTAATTGACGATGTGACACAGCTATGATTTTTGCCTCACCAACTATTTTTACAGCCAACCTCCTTCCCCCTTTCTCAAACTGCAAGTGCAAACAAGTACAGCATCAAATCAACTGACTTTGAGGGCATACAGGAACTCTTTCTCAGGGCATATCACTCACAGCATTAACAGAACTACCTTTTATATCCCCATCAGCTTATAAAATAAGACAAAAAAAAGCCAGCTCATACCCCCACAATGGGTGGTGATCATTCCACCAATCTCAGCAGGCCAAGATACGGGTAGATATAGGTGAAGATAAATGGAGACATATATGCGACAACGATAAAACTTCTCAAAATTATTACACCCTTAAAACAAAAAAGAAAATGTAGTTTCAGGCCTATTCTGGCACTCCTCTCCTACAAATCATCATTTATTTGCTAGAAAATTACTCAGAACCCCCAAACATTATATATATTTTTGTAGCAGAGCCCCAACGTTGCAATTTGTTATGTCACACAGTATTTGCGCAACAATTTTTCAAATGCGTTTTTTTTTTTGTGGAAAAAAACACTTTCATGATTTAACCACTTCAGCCCCAGAAGATTTGGCTGCTCAATGACCAGGTCATTTTTTGCGATACGGCACTGCGTCGCTTTAACTGACGTTGTCGTGCAATGTTGTACCCAAACAAAATTGATGTCCTTTTTTTCCCCACAAATAGAGCTTTCTTTTGATGGTATTTGATCATCTCTGCGGTTTTTATTTTTTGCACTATAAACAAAAAAAGAGCAACAATTTTGAAAAACAAACACAATATTTTGTACTTTTTGCTATAATAAATATCCATTTTTTTTTTTTTTTAAAGCAAATTTTTTCCTCAGTTCTGGCCGATATACTCTTCTACATTTTTTTGGTTAAAAAAAATCTACAAAATAGGGAAAAGATTTTTGGCATTTTTATTATTATTATTTTTTTACTAGTAATGGCGGTGATCAGCGATTTTTATCGGGACTGCGACATTGCAGTAGACAGATCGGACACTTTTGGCACATTTTTTGGGACCATTGCATTTATACAGCGATCAGTGCTATAAAAATGCACTGATTACGGTGTAAATGTCACTGGCAGGGAAGGGGTTAACAGTAGGGGCGATCAAGGGGTTAATTGTGTGTCCTAGTGAGGGATTCTAAGTGTGGGGGGATGGGGCTGCCTGAGTGAGGAGACTGATCGTTGTTCATACTTACTATGAACAACAGATCGCTATCCTCACCCGACAGCTTGGAAATCTGTCTGTTTACATTGACAGAGCTCCGTTCTGTCTCTGTGTAGAGCGATCGCGGGTCAGCTCTGGCGTCACGCCCCCTAGTGGTCAAAGGCGAACCGACGTAAGGTAATGTCGTTTCGCCCACCCGTGCCATTCTGCCGCAGTAAAACTGCAGCAGCTGGTCGGGAACCCGTTAAAAAAAAAAAAAAACACTAAAGTTAGCCTAAGTTTTTGTATAATGTGAAAGATGATTTGATGCCGAGTAAATAGATACTTAACATGTCACGCTTTAAAATTGCACACACTCGTGGATTGGCGCCAAACTTCAGTACTTAACTTCTTGCTGACTGCCCACCGTCAAATGACGGCGGGCCGGTGCAGCTCTTGTGGCGGGCCGCCGTCATATGACGGCGCTCGCTTTTCGGCCACTAGGGGGCGCGCGCGCGCCGCGGGAGGCGCGCGTAGGGTACCCGCCACGTAGCTGGGAAGCAGATGCGCGTGCCCGGCGGTCGCGATGACCGCCAGGCACCCGCGATTGCCCGGTAATCGAGCAGGACGTGAATCGGTGTGTGTAAACACACCGATCCACGTCCTGTCAGAGGAGAGGAGACCGATGGTGTGTCCCTTGTACATAGGGACACCGATCGGTCCCCTCCCCCAGTCAGTCCCCTCCCCCCACAGTTAGAATCACTCCCATAGGGTACATTTTAACCCCTGCAGCGCCCCCTAGTGTTAATCCCTTCCCTGCCAGTCACATTTATACAGTAATCAATGCATTTTTATAGCACGGATCGCTGTATAAATGTGAATGGTCCCAAAAATGTGTCAAAAGTGTCCGATATGTCCGCCGCAATGTCGCAGTCACGATAAAAATCGCAAATCGCCGCCATTACTAGTAAAAAAAAAAAAAATAATAAAAAAAATGCTATAAATCTTTACCCTATTTTGTAGACGCTATAACTTTTGCGAAAACCAATCAATAGACGCTTATTGCGATTTTTTTTAACAAAAATATGTAGAAGAATACGTATCGGCCTAAACTGAGGAAAAAATTTGTTAAAAATAAATAAATAAATAAATATTTATTATAATAAAAAGTAAAAAATATTATGTTTTTTCAAACTTATCCCTCTTAATTTGTTTATAGCGCAAGAAATAAAAACCGCAGAGGTGATCAAATACCACCAAAATAAAGCTCTATTTGTGGGGAAAAAGTGATAAAAATTTTATTTGGGTACAGCGTTGCATGACCGCACAATTGTCATTCAAAATGCGACAGCGCTGAAAGCTGAAAAATGGCTTGGTCTGGAAGGGGGTGTTCGTACCTGGTAGGCAAGTGGTTAAACATCTCCATATGCATCGCTTAAAGTGGAGTTCCACCCACTTTTACAACTCTTCAGCATCCCTCACTAAACTGTGTACTGTAAACAAATTGGATATTTTTTTATTTTTTTTTCAGCACAGACTGTATATCTGCCGTATTCATTTTTCACTTCCTCATCCCTGGCCGCGGCCCATCGCATCATTTCCTGTTTGCAATGCCTCCTGGGAAGGGGCAGCAACTTCCTCTCAAACTGCCGTTGCTATGGAAACCTGACCTGAAACCTATTAAACTGCTTATGCTGCACTTAGCATGTACGAGATCTGCAAGGATGAGATCCAGGAAGAAATACAGTCTGGCTTCAGATGCCCACACTTAAGATGGCCACAGCCTGCTGCAAGTTTATAAAATAACAAACTACTGCTAAAAACTAACAAAACAGACCTTAGTTTACAGACTAACTTTACTAGAATACATTAAGCTTGTGTATTATAGGGGTATTTTTATTTAAAAAGTATAATTTCGGCCGGAACACCGCTTTAACATTTTTTTTACAGGTTACCTGTTTAGAGTTACAGAGGAGGTCTTGCACTATAACTATTGCTCTTGCATTAACGTTTGTTTTAAGCATGAAGATTACATAAAAACCGCCAAACATTATATATTTTCTGAAGGCAGACATCCTAGAGAATAAAATAGTGGTAGTTTTAATTTTCTATGTCACTAAATATTACCGCAAAGGTCTAAGAAAAGCAAAATTTCAGTAAAAAACACAGTAAAGGGAAATTTAGGGCAAACAAACACAATAAACTACCCAAATTTGTGGTAAAATATAAAACATAAGGTTGCAGTAAAGTGAGTAAATAGATACCCAACATATCCAACCTTAAATTTGTGTGCGCCCATGAAATTAATCACAAACTTCAGTACCTTATATTTTTTATAGGCGACGCTTCAAAAGACCCCTATAGGTCATAAGTTTAGTGTTATGGAGGAGTTCTGGTGCTAGAATTATTGCTCTCACTCCAGCGTGCGCGGTGATATGCAACAGGCATATTGCAATCAGCGCTTTTACACCTAGATGCCCCATGTGTAAGTGCATATATGTGGGGTGTGCCTCAATTTTTTTTGGAGGGGATTTTATGTGCTTGGGTGTAACTATTTTTTTGCAAGTACTTTTGCTTAACTTTTTTTTTTCATCACATAGTGGACAAAAAGTCGCCTATGTGATGATATTTTAGGTGACAGGTTCTCATTAATGAGATATACAGGGTCTACTTGGGCTCAACTGAATGCAATGCAGATCGCATTGCAATACACCTCCTCCTGGCTGTGGTAGCTGGGGACACTGACAGACTGACTTATAAGTGACGTCATACATGTCGCTTTTTGGGTCACAGCAAGAAGGAGAGGAGAGCGGAAGTGTGTGCGCTCTTCTCCTTGCCCTCCACCCACTGGCACCCGCCACACTGGTCCAAGTCAAACACATGGGAGCCTGGAATACATGGCGGGGGCGCACGCATGTGGAGGGTGCACAGCCACCCGAATGCCACCAACTGACAGGCAGGAGTCTACCTGTCAGTTTTACATACAATCCTGGAGGCTACAACCCTTAGATTGTGTGTGACACCCCCTGCTGTCAGCTCATTAAAAATCACGTACAGACCTTGTAGCAAAAGATATAAGGTAAAAAAATGTCTTCTTACTTGCTCCTCCCTCCCTAAATACTTACCCGAGTCCTCTCTGGATCCATGCTGTGCCCGTCTGCAGAGGCGTTCACCCCTTTTCCGCACAGGACACAGAGGCAGCAGTGGGAGTCATTGGCTTCTGCTGCTGTTAGTCAAATCCTGTGAGGAGGGAGCGGAGGGGGGGGGGCATTTTTAAAATGTTTTCCGTTAGATTTTGTTGCTCATTATCCAATTTAAGAGATGCACACAGCCTGGCTTGGGAGCATGCCCAGAGAAAAGGAGGAGCGGAGAGTGGCGACGGGGGACCCCAGAATAGGAGGTAAATATAACATGTTTATAATTTTAAGAGAAAAAAAAAAAAAACCTTTGCAACCACTTAAAGGTCCATTTCACACTGAGGCGCTTTTCAGGCACTTTCACACAAAAAAAAAAAAAAAAAGCACATGAAAAGCTCACGAAAACCTATTTCCATTGAAACCAACGAATGCTTTCACACTGGGGCGGTGCGCTGGCAGGACGGTGAAAGGACTCCTGGAAGCAGCATCTTTGGAGCATGTTTGGAGCGCTAAAAATAAATAAATAAAAAAAATAAAAAAAGCACATTAAAAACGCCCCTCTCCATTGAAATGAATGGAAAGCGCCTCAAAGGCTCTTTAAAAGCTCCTGAAAAGTGCTCGAAAAGCTCCTCAAAAGCACTCAGTGATTTACTGGCAGTTTAGAAGCGCCTCAGTGTGAAAGTAGCCTAAGAGCCCTTTCACAACGCCATCGCTCAGGCGTCGGCAGGAAAGCGTTGTTAGTTTTAGTGGCCCTTTACCGTAATTTTTTCTGCGCTTTTAACCCCCCACTACATGGCCGAATAAAGGGTTAAAAGCACCCGCAAAGCACCGAGGCGCTTTGCAGGCGTTTCGGCAGCACTGCTCAGTGATTGCAACGAGCAGGGGCGCTTAAGAAGCGGTGTATACATCACTCCTAAAGCGCCTCAAAGAAGCTGCTTGCAGGACTTTTTTTGACGTCCTGCCAGCGCAGCACCCCAGTGTGGAAGCACTCGGGCTTTCACGCTGGGATTGCAGATGAGCCTTTTTTCAGGCACTTTATGGGCGCTATTTTTTGCACTAAAGCGCCTGAAAACGTCTCCAGTGTGAAAGGGGTCTAACTCTTGCTAGAATAAGGTAAAATGGTGGCCACTTACATCCTCCAGGCTCCTGTGAAGGAACGAATACACAGGAAGTACTCTCCTGTTCTCTACAAGTCTCAGCATTTAATGCACCTGAGGAAACCCAGCTGACCAATCAGCTAACAGGTGGTTGGTGTGAACAAAGGGGAAGCCAATTGGTTGAAGCTTGAACCTCTTTGTTGAGGTAGAATAGTGAGTGTGTAAATGCTGCTAAATCTCAGCATGTCCGCCAATCCACTATATACAGAGGGGGAGCAGGTGGGAGGGAATTTCCTCAGATACATTGAATGCTGGGAATTCCTATGTACTCTTCCATTTACAGGAGCCTGGATAATTAGGGCGCTTTCTCAATGGGGCGGGTGGGCGTTGGTGGTAAAGCAGCGCTATGTTTAGCAGCGCTTTACCATCGTTTTGCTGCGCTTTTTGTCCGCTAGCGGGGCGGAAAAAAGCTATAACATTTATTTGCTAATTTACCATACCTCCCAACTTTGACTACTTTCACACTGAGGCAGTTTCCAGGCAATTTAGCGCTAGAAATAGCCTCTGAAAAGAGCCTCAAATTCATTGCAGTGTGACTTTTCACACTGGGGTGGGGCGCTTGCAGGACGTTACAAAAAGTCCTGAAAGCAGCATCTTTGAGGCGGGTTGGGAGCGCTGTATTTAGTGCTCAAAAAACGCCCTGCCCATTGCAATGAATGGGCAGTGCTTCCAAAGCACCTGAAAAGCGATTTGAAAGCGCCACACAACTGGACTTTTTAAAAAATTTTGGGGGTAGAAAGCGCCCTGCTATCAGCCGAAAAGCGCTGCAAAAACACCACTACTATTCCTTTATAATGGCTTTTGGAATTTATAAATGCAGCAATTTAGAAATTGGATGAAAGGTTTATCAATGTAAAACACTTGATAGATAATTAGTGCATTCTATATATAACTATCAGACCAAAATGAGGGACAAATGAGGAGGAAAGAGGGAATTTGTTCCCAATGAGGGGCAGTCCCTCGAAATCAGGGACAGTTGGGAGCTATAATTTAATATATATACTAGGCTCCTGTTAACAAACCAGTCTGTGCTATTATATAGTCTATTTCACTCAAGCAGCCAGCAAAAAGAACAACACATTCTTAGTTCTTATTAAGATCCTCAGGTATAAATTGCAGCACTAGAAGTGAGACTATGGCTTCCACTGTTCACTTTCAAGGGAAGAACCAAAACGACCTACAATCATGTAGCACTGTGACAAGTACTTTGAAAATCAATATGGAGTGAGGAAACCACCACCCTCAAAAGCCACAGGTGATAACTCACTGCATAGTGGGACTTTGCAGCATAAACTGATCAACGCGGCATTTTTTAGAAGATGAGCTGAGTTGCTGAAAGCTAAAGTATAGCGCCTCATCCCTTAAGTAAAGTCAAAATTTTGTTCCATGAACAGATTTGGGACTTTTAGGGCGCAATGATACAAAAATATTAATTATGAAAAATAGTTTATTGAAAATCACAACATAACTTAATATTACATTTTTGACATCATATGTCTATGAAAACATTTAAAAACAATACATCACTGAACAGAGATGAAGGTTTCATTTATAGCTCTTTTTTTCTCAACATGTTTCACCCAAATTTGGGCTTCCTCGGGAGAGTTAGGTAATGTCATATAATATTTACTGAAATAGATAAATACAGTCAGACATTGAACACATAAGATTAACACTGCCTTAGTAGAATAATATAGAAATGAACATCACGTACAAAGTGAGTGGGTGGAGCTTGTAAGCTCATATGCTAACCTGGGTGTTCAGGGAGAGAATTCCGCAGTCCACATACCGTATTTATCGGCGTATAACACGCACCGGCGTATAACACGCACCCTGATTTTAAGAGGGAAGTTTCAGGAAAACATTTTTTCACAGCACACTGACCCCCTGCACAGCACACTGACCCCCCTGCACAACACACTGACCCCCTGCACAGCACACTGACCCCCTGCACAGCACACTGACCCCCTGCACAGCACACTGACCCCCCCTGCACAGCACACTGACCCCCTGCACAGCACACTGACCCCCTGCACAGCACACTGACCCCCCTGCACAGCACACTGACCCCCTGCACAGCACACTGAACCCCCTGCACAGCACACTGACACCCCCCTGCACAGCACACTGACACCCCCCCTGCACAGCACACTGACACCCCCCTGCACAGCACACTGACACCCCCCCTGCACAGCACACTGACACCCCCCCCTGCACAGCACACTGACACCCCCCCTGCACAGCACACTGACACCCCCCCCCCCCCGTGCACAGCACACTGACACCCCCCCTGCACAGCACACAAACCATGGGACAGCGCTGCCAGCATACCTTTAGGGGTTGAGAAGCCTGTGTCACCATCAGTGTAGATGGGGGCTTCTGTGTGCCTCCATTAAAGCAGCTCTCGTGGACCCGGTCATGCTGGTTCATTCACGCTCTCCTCCTCCAATCGAAAGCTACAATCGAGGAGGAGGCGGAGCGGGAGGAGAACGGTCATGTGACCATCAATGAGCAGAGGAGAGTCACATGACCGGGTACACGAGAGATGAAGCCGCCTCCTCCAATCACAATCGAGGAGGAGGCGGAGCGGGAGGAGGAGGAGAGCAGCACGGCCGGCTTCTGCTTACAGGTACCGGCAACGTGGGTGACGCGGGGATAGATGTGTGGGGGGGGGGCTGGCATTTACTGAACCAGGGCCAGGAAGGGCGGGGGCAGCCGGCCCGATCCCCGCCCCCCCAACACCCCCCTCCCCCAATCGGTAAAAAAAAAAGAATTTTTTATTTTTTTTTTAAAAGTGTATATCGGCGTATAACACGCAGGCACGATTTACCCTCATTTTTCAGGGTGAAAAAGTGCGTGTTATATGCCGATAAATACGGTATATGCTGAATACATGGGGTTGTAATGAGTGCATCATAGAGAGGGAAATAACATCCAAAACTATGTCAGTTTTGCAATCCATCTATGGGGTATATTAATAAAGATGCTTAGATTATTATGGTATTGAAGACAATAGGAATAGATATATTATAGTATCCCAAAAGGGAGGAACCCACCTGGAAAGTATTTGCTTGTTATTTTAAAGGTAATAAGAGCATATAAAACAAATGCTCATGACTGCCAGAGAGGAAGTCCAAGTTTGAATCTATGGAATATTTTAAAAGGAAATTCTTTAGTCCATCAGGGAAATATCGTACAGATATAATTGCCATCAACAAACCAAGAACAGATCACCATGCCCCAAACATATATTTACCTATGTTGAGGGTCTGCATCCACTCAGGGTGCCAACCTGGATAAAAAACTATCCGGAAGATAGGGAGGTCAGAGTGAGGTACTTAAACCCCTTAAATAGAATAAAAGAGGCATTTTAGTGATCAATTCCCGGTAGAAGTAGGTGGCAAATAGTCTGCTAGGATCTCTTACCTTTGCTAAGCATCGTTTTGGGAGGATACCTCCGCTGAGCTGCACATTTGAACAGCCCAAACAGTTCCCCTTAAATAACCCTCTCCACCGCCGTTTTGGCGACAAAATTTTGGCGCCAAACGGTCAGGTGAGGACAGATAGTGTCACAGCAGGTGCGCCAGGCGCACAGGAAGTGACAGCCGTGAAACCGGAAGTGCTTCCCTCAACAGGAAGCCAGATGAACTGACCTCTGTGCTGAAAGCAAATAGGAACCACAGGATGTAATGCCACATCTGATAAACTGTCAGCAAAGGGAGTTGTAGGGAAATGGACTGACAATAATGTCAATACAAAACAGCAGAAGGATATAAAGGATTTAAATCCCTATGCTGGATGTGAACAGTATTTTGGAATTGATTTGGGTCACAAAACATATCCATATCAGCTACCCTATTCCCTGGGAACATACATAAAATTATGTAACCAAGAAAACGGCTGCAGTTTGCGCATGCGTTTAACCCCAAAGTGACTGAAACGGCGCCAACTGGGAGTCGAATAGACTTGTAGGGTCTAGGGACTCCTAGTGACGCCTCTAGTGTCCATATGAGGCAGTCAAGCCCCATTTCAAAACATTTTAGCTTCACATGTATATAAGGCTGCAAAAAATTGCTCCTTAAAGGGACCATGACTAAACATGGCCAATAATTGTAAAATAATACAGTGAAGCGGTGGATCTTGCCATAATCCCTCAAGCCCAACACAAGCAGGGTCAGCAAACACAGCACAGACCCAATACGTGATGAACATTTGAAAAATCATTTTATTAATACTCAAAAAAATATATAATAAAATTAATACACATAATAATTAATAATTTTGAATGAGAAGAAAAAATCTCATAAGAAAAATTGACAATGGCGACCTAGCCCTATAAAAAGGGTTTGAAGCTCAGAGATTCATTCAGGCCAGGATGGACAGTGGCTCTAAGGTTATGAATCCATTTTGATTCTCTCTGTAATAGAGTTTTATCAATGTCACCTCCGCAATCAAAATCTGGTACAAACTCTAGCGCAAAAAACTTCATTTGTGAGATATCGAATGAATGGTAGAGTCCCATATGTCGACTAATGGGAGTCTCCATCTTTTTCTTTTTAATAAGGGATACGTGATCTCTGATTCTGTGAAAGAAGGGTCGTTTAGTTTTCCCAACATAAAAAGCCTGGCACGTGCATGTCATGAGGTAAACAACCCCAATAGTCTTGCATGTTGCATAGAAATTTGGCTTAAAGGTTTTACCAGAAGGCAGCATTATTTCAGTGGAATTAATCAATAAATCACAGAATTCACATTTTCCACAGGGAGACGTACCTTTTCGATGTATCTTAGTTCTTAAAGTAAGATGACTATGGACTAGTCGATCTTTTAAAGAAGTGGATTTGCGGTAGGTAATTTGTGGGTGAACGCCCACATATTTCGAAAGGACATCATCTGTCGAAAGAAGATGCCAGTATTTCTCAAAGATGTGGCGTACTTTTTTGTGTTCACCAATCGGCTGCACTGCTGATCAAACTAGAACTTCCAAACATTGCCATTCAAGAGAAGCCAATCGGTCTTGGATAGATTGAATTTCGACCGGTCCCTGCTGAACTGGCTGGATTTCAATCCATCTATGAGACCAGCTTTCCTCACTACAAGATCTCACCTTTCTCATCTAACCTCACCTTCCTCAAGATTTAAATAAAATAATTTTGGCAGGGTAGTACACCATTGGAGATTCCTGTTGTCTTATTTCTTATTGTGACCAGGAATATTTTACACAATATCAACCACAGATCCTTGGACCCCAACCCTAAAGGTAGGTTCTGAATGTGTATTAACCTTTTTCATACTGCAAGGTCCAACTATCTGGTGAGTTGTCCCCTGTGGATTTAGGTGGCAGTGGTATCCTCACTCCATATGGATTTTCCAAGTCCTTCTCACAGTGCTACATGAGTTGAGGTCTCTTTGATTCGTCTCTTAAAATTGAATAGTGGAAGCCATAGTTTCACTTCTAGCGCTGCAATTAACATTTTTTTAAATCTTTAAATACCAGGCTCATTACATTATTGATATTTAATTGACATTTGATTGATACTTAAAGGGTTAGTGTACCTTTACAAAAAAACAAAAACAAGTGCCTCTGCAGGTAAGACATTTGTAGATAAAAACAAACTGTGCAGTTCTGACTAAAGTTAATGCCTTTGCTGTGGGTGTAGGCCATTTACATACCTTATGAAGCCTGAGTGGAATTCTCCCAGGACGTTGCTAAGTGTGGCCTAATCATTACTGCTCACCTCCACCATCACAGAAGTGATCTTTTTCCTTGATTCAAACCCCCTCACATGCTCTTTCTCTCCCCTGATGCAGTAGCGTTTGAGGGCTCAGTACTGTGATGATGGAGGTGGGCAGTAATGACTAGGCCTCATTTAGCAATGTCCTGGGAGTATTCCAGTCAGGTTTTATGAGGTACATAAATGGCCTATACCCATAGCAAGGGCACTATACAACTTTAAACAGCGCTGCACGGTTTGTTTTTTATGTACAGATGACCTTTACCTGCATAGGCAGTTTTTTCGTAAAGGTGAACTAACCCTTTAAAAAGGAAGGAGCAGTAAGCCTTTAAAGTACAAAACACAACTTTTTGAATTACAAAACAGTATAATGGATACACCTTTCATTGATACTTTTCCTTCTTCTTCTGCGTTCAATTCCAATATACCATGGCCACAAGTTTGTGGACACCTGATCCTCATACCTACCCTAGTATTCCAGTCAGGTTTTATGAGGTACATAAATGGCCTATACCCATAGCAAGGGCACTATACAACTTTAAACAGCGCTGCACGGTTTGTTTTTTATGTACAGATGCCCTTTACCTGCATAGGCAGTTTTTTTTCGTAAAGGTGAACTAACCCTTTAAAAAGGAAGGAGCAGTAAGCCTTTAAAGTACAAAACACAACTTTTTGAATTACAAAACAGTATAATGGATACACCTTTCATTGATACTTTTCCTTCTTCTTCTTCTGCGTTCAATTCCAATATACCATGGCCACAAGTTTGTGGACACCTGATCCTCATACCTACCCTATATGGCCAAAGGTATGTGGACACCTCTCTAAATTATTAGGTTTAGGTCATGGGCATTGCTGGGAAAAAGGTGTGGGCCACCCCTGGGTATCCAGAGGGGAGAAATGATCTGACACGGAAAATAGTGGATGTGCACTAACAGTGGGAAAGGCTTAAAGAGGCATAGGGTAGGGATCAGGCATGCAGGGGCTGAAATTGTGCAATGTACAAATTGCAGGGGTCATGCATGTGGAGTAGGAGTCAGAAGTATGTATTATACAGACTGCAAGAGTTATGCCCCATCCACACGGTAGGATATTCAGATGGAAGAAGAAGTCCGATCGGATTATGTTGTCGGAAAATCCGATCGTGTGTGGGCTCTAGCGGACTTTTTCCATATCTAAAATTTTCCGACAACAACAACTTTTTCCGATCGTGTGTACAGAATTCCGACGCACAAAATGCCACGCATGCTCAGAAGAAATTTGGAGACGAAAGCTATTGGCTACTGGCCTTTACGTACTCCCGTCATACATTTTTACGTTTGGAACGATCGGATTTTCCGACAACTTTGTCCGACCGTGTGTATGCAACACAAGTTTCGGCCAAAATCTGTCGGAAAAAATCAGACGGATTTTGTGGTCGGAATGTCCGATCATGTGTACGGGGCATAAGAGTGTGTGCAGGTGTCACACACAGACTGCAGGTTGAGGAGCATGTAACACACAGATTGCAGGTGTCAGGAGTACAAAATGAACAGGGTGCAGGGGTCAAGGGAACATAACACACAGAGTTCAATGGTATGTAACCTAAAGAATTCAGGGGTCAAAAGCATGTAATGCACAGAGTTTAGGAGCCAGCAGAACATAATGTACAGAGTTTAACAGGATGTAGCACATGAATTTAAGGGTTTAGGTGAACAACGCACAGAGTTCAGGGGTCAGGAGTATACAACACACAAAGTAGCGTTTTTTAACTTCAATGGATCAAAAATGTTAAAAAAAGCTGGTGATGCGCATTTTTGAGCGCTTATTGGCGTTTTTTGACGTTAGAGAGTTTTTACAGCTGAAAAACTCTTCTCAGAACCCACTAGTTTGGGAGTTTTTTTACAGGCAAAGAATGCTCCAGCCAAAAACAGTTGATAACAGCCTATTTTTGCATGGACACATAGGATAACATACTGGAGAGTTTATTGACTGTAGAAAAAAACATCTGAAGCCAAAAACAGCAGCTGTATAAACATCCAAAAACGTCCAGTGTGCATGAGGCTTAAGGATTTGGCCCTCTTGCACTTTATAAAGCACAGTGAGCAATTTAGCACTAATAAGATAAATAGTAGCAGGGAAATAAGGACAGGAGCTTGTGTGATAGTGTATCTTTTTCATAGTATCTTTTTTTTTCTTATTCTTTGTTTCTATTTTTTGTACTGTTAGAGGGATATTTCATGTAATTCTTTGTAACTTGCATGTATTCAAAATGTACACAAAGTGTTCGAAAGAAAGCACAACACAAGTAACGTTTATTAGCTACAAAGCAATTTTTTTTCACATGTGTAAACCACTGCTTAAATCATTGTTTGTATAATTAATTTGTACATTTGGGTACATATTGTAATTCAAACCTAAGCTTCAAACTTTTTTTTTTTTAGTCTTGGGTAGAGTGTGGAAAGCAATTTACATGTACCATTATGGCCCTTACAGACGATCCGAAAATCAGATGAAAAATACTGCTTTCGATGCGATCGTACGATAATTGGATCGTTAGTACAGAGCTTTCGAGAGCCGATCACGTCAGTTCATCCAATATTATCCGATCGGACAAACCCAAAAAATTTTCTCGTACGATACCAGAACATACGATTTTCGTTTAATCATTACAGTTGTCGTCTGAAAATACAATACAAATACACTACAACACATGACATCACTTCCAATTTTTTATTCTGTCGTACAAGAATTTTCGTAACTTTAGTAAACTCTTGAAGGTTGATATACGACTAGCATGTAAAAAAAAAAAAACGGATGATCTGTCGTTCGATTTTCGGATCGTGTGTACGGGGCATTACTCCCAGGACTTTCTTATCAGTCACCCCCTGGCAGGCAGTTTTTTAACCCCTTCATGATGGAGGGTAAAACACCTGAACGCAGTTTTACAACTTTGACGTGTGTTAGTAAAATTGTATATATCATCACAACTACGTTGTGTATCCAGGCAAATGTTACTTTGCTTTTTTAAGAAACAAATCAGGCTTTCATTTGTTTGTTAATAGTAATGAATATCTTCTGATTTATTTATTTTTTTCCAAAGGAAAACTGGCCCAAAATAGCAAAGCCAAAAATATATATTTTTTAAATGTAACTGTATATTTTTTACTATTACCATAATGTACTGCCAAAGAACAACACATAAATTCTCTTGTTCCTCAGGATCATAGTGATACCACATATGTGTATATTATTTTTTGCTTGTACCCATAGTAGGGCCCAGAAACAATGGTGTTCATTATGCTTTTTTTAAATCTTACCTAAAACACACTGACACTGATGCTAACTGACGCAGATACTAATTTTAAAAATGCTTTTTTTAACCTAATGCAGTTCGCCTGCCTGGAATATAATGCAGATGGGCAGCCCGTACGGGCAAAGCGACGTACTAGTACATCACTGCCATTTTCTGGGTTTAGGACAAGCGCACACATAGGCTCCCCAGCCGACACCTGCTGTGATTGTACAGCAGGAGTCTGTCAGCAGGTCCCAGCCAATGATTCATGGCTGGGACCTGCTGATTGGCTATGTCCAACCACAGCCCAGAGCCCTGTGTTGACAATCAACACAGGGCTCTGTACAGAGGGAACAATCTCTCCGTTTATCGTCAAAGCAGCGAGAAGAAACAAAGATCTTAGTAAGAAGCAGCACATAATACACACATTAAAGTGGTTGTAAACCCTTACAAACCACTTTGACCTACAGGTAAGCCTAGATTAAGGCTTACCTGTAGGTCCAATAAATATCTCCTAAACCTACATGGTTTAGGAGATATTTAGAAAAAAACAGGCACCGCTGTCTACGGCGCATGCGCCGTAGACAGCGGCGCACAGGCGCACTGCGCATGCCGAGATCACGGCGATATGCCGCCTTCGTGCGCCTGCGCGGGAGTGACGTCATCGCCGATCCAGCGAATGACAGCGCTGGAGCGGCGAGACCCGGAAGTCACTCCGGGAATGATGGCGACAGAGAAGATTGTGGATAAGGACCGCTTCGGGGCTTCGTTCTCAGGTAAGTCATTCATAATGAGCTAGTATGCTATGCATACTAGCTCATTATGCCTTTGCCTTGCAGGTTCCGTTTTTTTTTTTTGAGGAAGGTTTACTTCCTCTTTAACACTTGTTAGGCACACAGTTAACTCTTTGATCGCCCTAGTTAACACCTTCCCAGCGTTAGTGTCAAATTTCCCGCTGCACTATCACAGTCCGATTATAGGGTGCTGCTGAAAAATTCCAGTATATATACCATAGTTTGTAGGCATTATAACTTTCACGCAAACCAATCAATACACACTTATTGGGATTTTTTTTTTTACCAAAGACATGTAGCAGAATGCATTTTGGACAAAATTCATGAAGACATTTTTTTTTTGTATGTTTTATAACAAAGTAGAACATATCTTTTTTTTTTTTTTTTTTAACATTTTTGGTCTTCGTTTACATAAAAAAAAATGAAAAACCCAGTGGTGATCAAATACCACCAAAAGAAAGTTGTATTTGTGTGAAAAAATGACATAAACTTTGAGTACAGTGTTTCATGACCACAAAATCGCCAGTTAAACTAATGCAGTGCCGAATAGCAAAAAATGGCCTGGTCAGGAAGGGGGTAAAATCTTCCAGAGCTTTTCTTGTTAAAAAAAAAAAATCTTCCAGAGCTGAAGTGGTTAAGTAGCGCAAGACCCTGCCTGATGACATATAATTTAATTGAATAGTTGAAGTCGGCCCTCGTATTAAAAAGTTTTGGTAGATCTAAATTTGATTCTACAGTGCACTTGTGTACGGTGAGCCAAAAGAAGATCGGACAATCAGATTGTAGTGTGTGGTGAGCTTAAAGGGTTAGTTGATCTTTACCAATAAAAAACACAATCTGTGCAGCTCTCACTAAAGTCAAATAATTGCGGAAAGTGAAAAGATAGTGCTGGACCCATAGGATTATTTTACTGTTATTGTTATCTTAAGGTATCAAAGTTGGTGTAAATGATCTGGTTACTGGGCAGGCGGCTTCTACACCCCAGAGGATCTCCACAGTCTCCTTGGCTCGTAGTGTAATGTTGTTTGTTTTTTTGTCTTTTTTTTTTTTTTCATTTTACAACTGTACAATCAGATTGTATAATGTATGGTTCAATTTATACATACCAGTTTCGAGAGTTTTTTTTTTTTTTTCTTTCTTCTCTTTTTATTAGGTTAATATCTCATATAGTGATGATTACTATTAGTGTTCTTATTATTATTTATTTATTTTTCCTTCGGAACCCATGTTTTTATGATAATCTTCTTATGTTCTTTCTAGCCCTGATGAAGAGGGCATGTAAAACCCCGAAATGCATTGGCCATTTCTTGATCTGTACCCCTGACCTTTAATGGAATGAAGTTGTATCTGAACCTCTTAGCAGTGACGTGGTCCCTAAATTTCAACCCTTCTTAAAGTTGGATAATGACCTTGATATAGGTGTAGTCCATTTCCGTACCTTATGAAGCCTGACTGGAATAATCCCAGGACATTGCTATTTGAGGCCTAGTCAATACTGTGCACCTCCACCACCTCTGATCAGGTCCGCCTGTCAGTTTTTCAGGCGGACCTGATCGGACACTCCATTTGTTGAGCGCTGACACCGATCCGATCCTGTCCGCCAAATCTAGATGGATGTTGACCCTATTTTCCATTCGTCTGGCAGACCGGATCAGATGAGATCGGATGAAAACGGGCAGGTGGTCCTTCTTTTATCCAATCTCCCCATATAGGAGAGCGGGACTCTGACAGGTCCGTTTCAGCAAAGTGAGCGGAGTCGGACCTGTTATCCGCCTGCTCAGCGGGGATCGTTCCCCCGCTGAGCAAGCGGAGTCTGTCAAACGGACAAGCCCGTGTGAAAGGAGCCAAATGGCATATGAGGAAGGATTGAATCAGTGAAAGAGCTCACTCCTGTGATGGTGGAGGTGAGCAGTAATGACTAGGCCTCACTTAGCAACATCATGGGAGTACTACTCCTATAGCAAGGGCAATATTCAACTTTAGTCAGAGCTGCACAGTGTTTATTTACAGATGCCCCTCATCTGCATAGGTGAACTAACCCTTTAAGATGTATAGATAACGCAATGCTGATGAGTCTCTGTGCATGGCTTTGTTTGCTGGTTGGAAATGCACAGGCCCAAGGATACAATAGCATGTTCGTATCTCAGGATATATCTATTAGGCCGTATTCACTCAGGGCTCTCTCTGATTGGCCATGGTAAACAAAACCTCAGTGCAGACACAAGAAAGCTGATGTTTCCGTTGCATTTGTCCCATTTAGGGATGTAGGGCAATGTGCAGAAAACATGTACGCTTCAGGCCGGCTAGCAGCCCGTGTCTGGGAGTGAGCGCGTGCGTGTGTGTCAGAGAGCAGCATATCCAGGTGGGTGATTTGAAGGGTTTCCATGGAGACCCCTCTGAATTGAACCTTGTTAAAAAAAAAAAAAAAAAAAAGCAGACATCATTAGCTCAGGACCTAATTATTGCTTATTGAAGCAACAAATGAGAGAAGGGGACAGCTGCTAGTGAAGAGTTTTTTTTTTTTTGCCGTATGTAATTTCTGAGCCTGGGACAGAGAGCGGAGAGCAAATCCCCAGGAGAGCTCATATTATCTCATGAGGTCCCAGAACTGCCTCCTGCTTTGTTCCTCTGTTCATCCATAGCTACTGGGATATTGCATGACTTGCTATTTCTAACCCAGCTAGACCTTCTTCTGTATCATCTCAAGAGAAGTCATGTGACAAAAGTCAATGGAGTTGCCATGATACACAGATAATTTAGCCAGAGCTGCCCTATAAACTCTGCCGTGTTACAGCACTATTCAGTCTTTCAAGATTTTAGGAAACAATCTTTAGTCCAGATTTAGTAACCTTATTTATAATATAAATGGGGTATATGAGGAAAGAAGACACAGAGGAATAAAGCAGGGGCAAGCAGGAATCTATGGACTGCAATAATTTGTTCTAGACAAGGCAGGCGCCACCTAGCAGCAGTTACAGCTCTTTCACATGGGCTGAGCCGCTGTTTTAACACCCCAAGGCCACCCTCTAGAATGCTAACATTACAGTATGACAGGGCTGTACATCCAGGGCTGTCTTAATGAGTGGGCACACCTGGGCACTGCCCAGGGGTCCCAGCTGCATGGGGGGCCCCTGCACTTTCCCCAAAGCAGCTGGTCCTTGAGAGCCCACGCTGCCCCATGATGGCACTGAGAGTGATGGATACACAGGGGAGGCAGGCTGGCAGTGGTGTGCCGTACTGAGCAGAACGATACCTATTATTTCAAAGCCAGCAGGGAGGGGCAGGGCCGGAGTGCCAGTGATGCTCTGACCATGCCCCATGCAGCTTGAATGCTCAGGACTGCTGAGTCGGCCGCACTGAGAGCCCACCTGCGGAAGTGGCATTGTGGATGATGTCATGGTGAGCCCAGCTGTCCAGCACTGTTTGCACCGAAGGGCTTGGAATGCCCGGAGGGATGCTCCCTCCTCTGCCCCTCCTTCTGCCTGCTTGATTAATATAGGTGAGTCCAGTGCTGGAGGTGGGCACAGCCAAAACATGCACTGTATCTCCACTGGAAAAGGGGGTACTACATGGATGCAATAATGGTGCTGGGGGATATCAAGGGTGTATGGGGGGAAATAATTCTGAGGGGGGATTTGGGGTATATAGGAGGTAGCAATGCTTGGGGTAGCTTGAGTGGCTATAGTGCTAGAGGTATCAAGGATGTAGAGAGGCCACAGTGTAGGGGGTATCAGGGATGTAGTGGGGTCACAATACAAGGGGTATCTTCTGGTATATGGTAACAGTGCTGGGGAAAATATCTAGGGTGTAGAGGGGTCACAGTGCTGGGGGGAATTCTGGGATGTAGATGGGTCCGAGTGCTGGGGGATATCTGGGATGTAGAGGAGTCAGAGTGCTGGGGGGGGTATCTGGGGTATAGAGGGATCAGAGTGATTGGGGGATATCTGAGATGTAGAAGGGTCAGAGTGCTGGGGGGATATCTGGGATGTAAAGGAGTCAGAGTGCTGGGGGGGGGGGTATCTGGAGTATAGAGGGATCAGAGTGATTGGGGGATATCTGAGATGTAGAAGGGTCAGAGTGCTGGGGGGATATCTGGGATGTAGAGGAGTCAGAGTGCTGGGGGGGGGGGTATCTGGGGTATAGAGGGATCAGAGTGATTGGGGGATATCTGGGATGTAGAGGGGTCAGAGTGCTGGGGGGATATCTGGGGTGTAGAGGGGGTATTCATTCCACCAGATTATTTTTGTAGTACTGTACCCCCAATTCAACAGGTTCTTTCTAAAACAGTGCAGAGGCAGCCAGGCACAGTCCATTCACTCCGGCTCAGTAAACAGTCTAGGGCTGGCATCACCAAGCCACTCACCCATCCGGACCGCTACGGTCGCTCCATTTAGGAGCAGCTTCCTTCCTCCGCTGTTATTATCAAGAGCCAGAGGCAGGACAATTTTGGACTGATTGCGTGAGGCACAACAAAGTATTGGATTGAGAGGGGCAGCAGGAGCTGCCGGGTTAACTTTTTAAGTTAAACAGCAGTTAATTAGTTGCTAGGACACACAGCGGTCCTAGCAACCAAGCACTTTCTATTTAGTATGAAAAGTTAACCCTGGCAGCTTCCACTCCTGCCATCTGTCCCGTGCTGTGCCTCCTGCAGTCAGTCCAGACAGTCAGGCCTCTCGCTCTCCCCTCTGTCTAAGGTAGGACAGGGAAGGGGGAAAAAGAAACTACTGTGGGGGTGATGTAAAAGTGACAGTGCTGTGTGTAGGGGTGTTGATATGGAGTGGGTGGACATCATGAGGATAGCACACACCACTTTGGGCGGAGCGTGTGATATGAAAGGGGGACAGTGTTGTGGGGGGTTGATGTAAAGGGGGGGATGCTGTGGGGGGTGATGTGAAGAGGACAGAGCACACTACTGTGGGGGCTGGGGTTTGTGATGCAATAAGGGGGCAGTGCTGCAGGGGGGTGATGTAAAGGGGGCAGTGCTGTGGGGTGTGTGAAGGAGGGCGGTGCTGTGGGGGGGGGTTGATTTGAAGGGGGGCAGTGTTGTGGGGGGTTGATGTGAAGGAGGCAGAGGACAGTAATGTGGGAGCGAGGTGATGATTTGAAAGGGGGTTGAAGACACTGATTTGAATAAAGGGGGATGTGAGGTTAAGTGGGTTCAGTACCCTACTGTGAAGGGGGCGGAGGTTATGTGACGAGGGTTTGAGAATACTACTCTAAAGGGAAAACTGTGATGTGAAGAGGGGACTGAGGATGTAAGAACACGATTGTTGTATAAGAGAAGAAAGGGGCTGTGATGTGAAGAATCATCACACGGAAACGCGATTTGGACCTCTGCTGGAAGAAAATTGTACTGATCAGACCTCTGTTAATTTTCAGTCAATACCCCCAGTCTAGGGGATGTCTTTAGTATTTATTTCTGAAGAAACTGGTAACAGAAGGAGGACAAGGGGGAATGGGATACTCCAAAATGCTTGAGTACAATTCTCAGGAGGACACTTCTCTCTCTAAGCAGCAGTAACACAGTCTTACACTCACAGCTGGGGACCATGAGACAAAGTTCAGCACAGACAATGACAGAACAAAACAGTCGAGGTTCTTGCAGCTGGGGGCCACAAGGTAAATGGGTGGCACAAAAAGGGCTGACTGGAACAGTCCTAGTCCTTACAGCTTACATAAGGTTAGCACAAGTAAATGTAGACTGAAGCAATTTCAGGACAAGTTACAGCTGGCGCCCCAGAAGTAGAACAGAACACAGTCACTAATTCTTGAGCTTGGCTCAATACTCACAATATCCGGGGCAGCTGCACACCTCTTAGCTTTAGCCAGGCACTGCTCACTGAGTTCTCCAGACCAGATCCTTAGCTCCAGAAGAAATTAGGAATAGCCACCCCCCCCCCCAACCCTCTGGGACCTTGATGAACATCAGCAGACTCCTGCAGGACAGCAGGAGTAGCCTCTGTAGCCCCAGAGGCTGGGGACTCCTCCTGCAGGACAAGACCAGGGCTGCTCCAGGCCTCAGACTATTTATGCCCCTCTCCAGCCACCTACTGGGCACAACTCCCCAGGTATTGGCTGTAGGATCATAAATATTCAGGCTGCTCATTTGACTTTCCAGCCCTCTATGTTGTATAAGCCTCCAAAATGCAGGGGGAAACAAACAAATCTGCAGTCACAGAAATCCCAGTACAGCTTAAAGAAATCAAAAGCTGCCCCAATGATTACAGAGGAGCCCAAGGGACTAATATTACGTAACATGATAGCAGCCTATCCAGGATGGTGCTACCTTTTTAGTGAACCACTAATACCGGCCATACACGATGCGAATTTCGAACAAAAATCCAAATCGAAAGTAAAATCTACCGTTTTTCGTATCGTTAGTGTGGTATGTGCGACACGCGTTTTTCGTACGACAGCCCAAATTGACAGATCCAACATGTTGGGTTTTTTAATAAAAATCATCCAAATTTCATATCGTTAATGGCAGAGTTGGACAATTTGACCTAAGAAATTGAACTGCGCATGATCCCCGGAAAGTTCGAACCGGAAGGAAAACATATAGAAAAAACACGAACGAATGTTCGAATACAACTATAAATGATCTTAAAATACAGGAAAAACAATAGGCCACAGCAAAGTCTGATGAGGTGCCAACAAGTCTGCAAGAAAAGTGAAATAAACACAAATGTGCATTAATAATGGTCCTTATTCTTTGACATGGCAGGAAAAAAATATAAAGAAAGCAGGCAATAATGACCTATTGCATTTGCTATACACCACATTTGCTATTAAAAAAAATAGCTTCATCCCGGAGGTGCTGACATGTCTGCAGGCAAATTGGAATAATCTCAAAAGTTTCTGTGCATGTGTAATGGACATATCAAATCATGTATAACATCAAGTGTGGTGAATAGAGGTGACATCATGCACTAAGGTGTCCTTTTATGAAGCAGTGATCAGCGGAGATCCTGAGGATCACCACTGATCACAGCCCATAAACAGTTTATGATCCAGAGATAATAGGTGGGAGAAGTGTTTGAACTTGTTCTCCCAACGATTATCTCTGCACATGGAGAATCCCCATAGAATGACACAGTAACGGCCAGTGTATGAAGCTGCGATCTCAGCGCTTCACTGGCGATCTGTGTCAGAATTCACACTCCACGATTCACCATCTCAGAGGAGGTGAAGCGGGGAGTGAAGAGAGAAACCCGGGGGATCTGAGGAGGAAAGAGGAAGATTATTAACTTACTTATGCCTCGTTCAGACCCCCCAACACTGTAACCATGTCCCCCTGTCATATATGTGTGTATACATATATATATATATATATATATATATATATAATGTGTATATGTATATATATATATATATATATATATAATGTGTGTATATACATGTATATATGTGTGTGTGTGTATATACATGTCTATATATAATGTGTGTGTGTGTATACATGTATATATAATGTAGGGGGGACTCTTTATTTTATTAACATTAATCACACTGGTGTCTGTCCGTGTATTGAGCTGTGATAATTTATCACTGCTTAATAAATGGACATCTCAGTGTTTCAGTGAATTTCTGGTACTGTAATCTCGTGAAGTCTCACGAGATTCCAGTATCAGGGGCCGTTCTCCACTGTTTGAAGCGTTTGTAGATCTCTTCACTCCTCCAAGGGTGAAGCGATCTACTCCGCTTCATAAACTGGCACACAGAGGAGAAAGATCTCCTCTGTGAATGCCGGAGAATGAAGCAGTGAATAGATTTCACTGCTTCATAAAAGGACACCATAATGATTAAAATAAAGACACTCCACACCAAATTCAAACAAGCACAGATTTATTGTGCCAAACCCAAAACAGGAATGGTTTCATGCTTGTACCCGTATGTATGAACATGTATTTCCTTGAAAACATAAACTTTTAAATAACCTCTTTATATAAAACCACTATGCATTTTGTACAGTAGTAGTGCAATTAGGAAAAAGTGAACATTGTCACAGTAGGGATGCAGTGTGCTAGTGTCTACAGGTGGACAAGCATATAAAGTGTCCATATGTACAATAGGTATACAATATACAAGACTGTACAGGTGGACCAAAACATAGCAGGTGTACAATCACGTTCTTGCAAAGACATTATTACAATAAAGATACTACTACTCTGTACACATATACAAGAAACACCAAAAACTGTTCATATACACAATCTGTATTTATTGTGCTAAACTGTACATATAGCCAAAACATTGCCTGCAACTGCTGTGCAATGTTGAAATGTGTACATTTGTACCATAAGGATCCATTGAGCTAGGTTGTTTTCAAGTCCATTCCAGAGAAGTGTCCATTTGTACAATCAGTGGAGCTGAGTGCTAGACTGTACAGATGGACAACATGATTGCAGGTATAAAAATATAAGTGCAGTTGGACAAGGGCCTAAAATGTCTGCTTTGCACTTGACGGTACAGATGGACAAGAAAACTATGGGTTTGTATAACAAAAGGTGCATGTTAATGTGCAAAAACGACCCAGGGTATGCATGAAAAACAATATAAACATCTAAACAATTCAAAATGTAGATAATTGCTCAAGGATCTCTGAAATTCTGCGTGGAAAAGAATTCAGGGTAGTGCGAACATTCTCAATGTCAGCATTTAATGAATTCAAATCTGCAATAATTCGGTTCGCTGATGTACTACTGTCAAACGTTGAGCTGCTTGAAGCAGATGATCGAACAGCTATAAAAAAAGAAAAATTATTAAATAAAAATAAAGTTAAAAAATAAAGCTGATTAATAAAAAAATTCAAGTGTGTATATATATATATATATATATATATATATATATATATATACATATATAATTTACCTGAAGTGGACACATGGCTGCTCTCATCTTCAACAGGTGTCAGTACGATTACAGTTGTGTCTGTTGCCATGTCAGACTGAGCACTTGTCTGCTCCAAATCCCGATGTGCTATTTCCACCTCTCCATGTTTCTTTTTTAGGCTTCCTATTAAATGCAAAATATATATATTTGTACTCGGAGTCAATCTGTGGATAGTGTAGGAAAGCAACAAAAGAGCAACAGAGAACATTGACCTGAGGTGTGCCGGGGTCACGTGGTCAGTATGCCTAAAAGGGGGCATACCCAAGTATGAAATGAAATGGAATGAAAGAAAAAGAAAAAGGGAATGGGTGGGTGGGACATGAAAGCCTCCGACCACGAGGGGAGGAGGCAAAGGAGGGCAGGCTTTATGCAGCCTGACTCCTCCTACAAATACAGGCTGACCTGCGGTCAAGCCTTACACTTGTTCTCTGAGTCAATCTGTGGATAGTGTAGGAAAGGAACAAAAGAGCAACAGAGAACATTGACCTGAGGTGTGCCGGGGTCACGTGGTCAGCATGCCTAAAAGGGGGCAAAAATAACATAGTAGGGTGAAAGCTTAACCAAGCAGATTTATTGCACCCTGAATCAACGATCAATTCGCCACACTGACAATGCTTATGACATCATAAAAGTGGCTCTGGGACATGCCCAGAGAACGAGATGACCTCCACCTATCCAAATTCCAAATAATAATAGCCTGGACCCCCTAACGTAAAGTCACCGAAGCTGCTCCTTTCCTGAATGATTAGCCAAAGAATGCTTAGGTCCAGACCCTGTTTGCCAAAGGGGATGGTAATGAAGTATGCCTTGAGCCGGAGAGAGCCCAAGGAAAAGACAACAGAGGACCATCCCAGAAGCGCAACTCCCCTGGCCTCAGGAAGCATAAAAGGCCAGATATAGCGCAGCCTGAGCGCCAAGCTGGTAAACAACGCCAAAGGAGACCTAGAGAGCATGTTAGATATGTCACGAAAAATATGACTCACGATGGGAAGTCTGCTAAGCACAGTAGGAGGGCTATACTTCTGGATCCATGAGAATGCTAAATAGAGTGCGTAGAAATAAAGAAAGAACTATCGGGGTCTTCCAACAACATGAAATGCTGAGTCTCCTCCAGATATGCCCCGAAAGTGCTGTAGGCCGATACGAGTTGGAAGTGGCAAAAAACAGAAAAGCGAATAGGAACTGGGGGTTAACCGTCAGGACTAGAACACCTTGACCAGAAAGCCTGGAAACATCCCAAGCAGTATCGTGAGCCTTCCTGGTATACAAAAAATCAAGTTAGACTTACCGGTAACTTGTTTTCCAAGAGTCTTTCAGGACAGCACCTGAGAGAGTGACTCCTCCCTTTGTCCACAGGAAACACCTCTTCCACCAAACTTTAAAAGGAGGCTCCTTCCCACATATGGTCAGTTGTAGTAGAGAACCTCCGGCCCCAAACTGGAACACATAATCGAGATATGGTTAGTCACAGTATATATATATGTAAAACACATTAGGGCGGGATGCTGCTGTCCTGAAAGACTCTTGGAAAACAAGTTACCGGTAAGTCTAACTTGATTTTTCCCTAATCGTCTTTCAGGACAGCACCTGAGAGGATAATAGAGACTTACCCCCTTAGGGAGGGACCACAGCCTGCAGAACCTTTCTGCCAAAAGCCTGGTCTCCTGCTGACAGGAGGTCCAGCCTGTAATGACGGACAAATGTAGACATACTTGACCACGTAGCCGCCTTACAGATCTGATCTGGAGTGGCACCAGCTCTTTCTGCCCATGTAGTGGCCTGAGCCCTAGTTGAATGAGCCCTAACCCCCTTAGGGGGGGATTGACCCGACTCATTGTAAGCAGTAGAAATAGCTGTCTTGATCCATCTAGCTAAGGAAGCCTTGGATGCCTGCTTGCCTTTCTTATTTCCAGAAAAGAGAACAAATAAAGAGTCTGAAACTCTAAAGCCCCCTGTAACTTCTAAATAATGCAACAAGGTACGTCTTACGTCCAGGTTGTGAAACTGCTCTTCCTTATTGCCCTTCGGGTTAGAACAGAAAGTTGGGAGAGTAATCTCCTGGGTTCTGTTATGGGAGCTCGCTACCTTCGGCAAAAACCCCGGATCTACTTTAAGGACAATTCTGTCTGAAAAAACTGATAGGAAGGGCTCTTTTACTGACAGAGCGTGCAGTTCGCTAATCCTTCTGGCTGAAGTGATTGCTACAAGAAAAATTGTTTTAAGGGTTAAGTTCTTGCAGGGGCTCAAAAGGCTCTTTAGTAAGGGCCTGCAAGACTACGGAGAGGTCCCATGAGGGAAAAGATCTTACTGGGACCGGTCTAGCCCTGGAGAGCGCTTTGAAAAATCTTGTGATTAAGGGTACTGAGGATAGTGATCTTTCTAAATAGACCCCTAAAGCTGACACCTGCACTTTAAGTGTGCTGACGGCGAGCCCTCTATCTGCCCCTTTTTGCAGAAATTCCAGAACTGAGACTAGGTTTTTTACCTCTCTATGTTCTGCATGACAAAAGGATGCGTAGACCTTCCAAACCTTGCCATAAATGGCCCTGGTTACTTTCTTTCTACTGGAGAGCAAAGTGGAAATTAGTCTTTCCGAAAAGCCTTTGCTTTTTAGCAATTGCTCCTCAGATACCAAGCAGTGAGTTTTAGCCTGCTTACATCTGGATGATGCACTGGCCCCTGAGTTAACAAATCTGGTCTCAGCGGGAGGTGCCAACCTGGTTTGACTGCCAACTGTAGGATCAGAGAAAACCAAGCCCTTTTTGGCCAAAACGGGGTTATCAGGATTACTGAAACACCCTCTTTTTGTATTTTCCTCAGCACCAGTGGAATTAGCTGAAAGGGGGAAAGAGTACCCCAGTTGAAAATTCCACTGCTGTGCTAAGGCATCTGTCCCTAGAGAACCGTCGTTTCTCTCGAGGGAAAAAAATTGAGGAAGCTGGGTGTTCCTTCTTGAGGCGAACAGGTCTACCTGCGGAAGGCCCCAGATACTGGAGATTAGAGTGAACACCTCTGTGTTTAGGCTCCACTCTGCTTCCTGCACTGTCTGTCGGCTTAGATAATCTGCCACCTGGTTCAACGTGCCTTTTAGGTGGACAGCGGATAGAGACAGAAGACTGGTTTCTGCCCAATCCATAATCTCTGCCGATAGAAGATACAAGGACTTGCTCCTTGTGCCTCCCTGATTGTTTAAGTAGGCTACTGTAGTGGCGTTGTCTGACAGTATCCGGACATGGCACCCTAGGAGGTATGGGGAGAAGGCAGCTAAAGCTGCAGCGACTGCTTTTAATTCTCTCCAATTTGACGATCTTCTGGATTCGTCCTGAGACCATGTCCCCTGTGCCAAGTCCTGACCCATGTGTGCCCCCCATCCCCACATACTGGCGTCCGTTGTGACCACCTTTTCTATTGGGAAGGACCAAAGAAGGCCTTTCTGTAGAACTTCCTGACCTCTCCACCACCACAGCGAGCGTCTGACCCTGGGAGGAACTCTTACGCTGGTGTCGAGGCTCTCTGACCTGTGATCCCACGTTCCTAAGAGGAACCTCTGGAGGGGCCTGAAATGCCTCCTTGCCCACTGGATGGCAGGCATCGAAGAAGTCAAAGTCCCCAAAACTGACATGATTCTTCTCACTGAAACCAACTGGTTCGTTTGAAGAGCTGAAACCGCCCTCTGAATCCTGACCTTTTTCTCCTCTGGGAGAAAAATCCTTTGTTCCACTGAGTCTATCTGGAACCCCAGAAAGAGTATCTTCTGGGTTGGATTGAGGTTTGATTTTTGGACGTTTACTAGCCACCCCAGAGCCTCCAGGTGACCGCGCGCCCCAGCCAGATCCTCCTGCAACCTCTCCCTGGAGGGGGCAAAGAAGAGGAGGTCGTCTAGGTACGGGATTACCGCAACCCCCTGAAGACGAAGAGGGGCGAGAGCCTCTGCCATTACCTTCGTAAAGATACGAGGGGCTGACGAAAGGCCGAAGGGAAGGGCCCTGAACTGCAGGTGTACAATCTCTTTGCCCATATTCACTGCGAATCTCAAGAACTTTTGAGACTGCGGAGCTATGGGAATGTGCAGGTAAGCATCTTTTAAGTCTATAGATGCCATGAAGCACCCTTTTGTCAGCATGTTCCTGACTGAGAAAATTGAATCCATGCAAAAATTTTTGTAATGGACCAATCTGTTCAGGGGTTTTAGGTTGAGGATTAACCTGTAGCTCCCTGATGGCTTTTTTATCAAAAAAATGTGAGAGTAGAACCCCCTGCCCCGTTCTTCCGGGGGTACCGAAACAATGACCCTCTGGTATCTCAGATCCTTCAACAGGTTCTTCATGGCTAGGGCCTTTGTGACGTCCCTCGATAGGTTTGTCACATAGAATTTTTCTGGCGGGGGTTCCAAAAACTCTATTTTGTAACCCTGGGACAGCATGTCTAGAATATATCGATTTTCTGTCATGCTGGCCCAAGGAGGGAGAAAACTCTGAAGTCTTCCCCCTACTGGGAGGCCCAAGTCATTGGGTCTTTCCGGAGGTCGCAGGAGGATGGAAAAGGACATTTCCCTTTCCTTTACCTTTCTGCGACGTCCAGTTCCTCCTTTTCTCCTGGGGTCTACTTTCCTGAGCCCGGGGGGGACGAAAAAACTTTTTTGCTGGTTGCTTTTTCTTTTTGATTGGAAAAGACTTCTTTTTATCCGCTGTCCTATCTAACACAGCGTCCAAGTCAGGGCCAAAAAGTAAGTCACCCTGAAACGGGATTCCACAGAGTTTGTTCTTGGAAGCCGCGTCTCCTGGCCAGGTTTTTAACCATAAAGCCCTTCGGGCTGAGTTAGCCAGGGCTGCAGATCTGACTGTCATTTTAATAGACTCAGCTGAAGCATCAGATATATATGCTACTGCAGTTGAGAGGGTAGAGAAAGATTCCAAAATTTCTTGTTTTGGGGAGTCTGCTGCAATATGGGCCTTGAGTTGGTTTAACCAGAACTCCATATTTCTGGAAACGACCGTAGTCGCCATAGCAGGTTTTAGGTTTCCCATAATGGATTGCCAAGCTCTTTTTAGCTGCAAGTCCAACCTCTTGTCCATGGGGTCTTTTAATACTCCCATGTCTTCGAATGCTAGGTCAGTCGATCTTGAGACCTGGGAGAAAGCGGCATCAAGTTTTGGATTTTTATTCCAGACTTCTGCCGGGTTTTCATCGAAAGGAAAACGCCTTTTTAAGTTTTTAGGGAAAAAAGGCTTCCTTTCTGGCTCTGCCCACTCCTTTTTAATAGCCTCAGATATGACTGGGTGCACTGGGAAACTGCGACTCTTAGGTTCGCTGAGTCCTGCGTACATTTTGTCATGCAGGGACAACTCTTTTTTCTCCTCCTCTAACCCTAAGGTAGTACAAATTGCCTTCAACAGGCCATCCACCTGTTCCAAAGACAATTTAAACTTAGAAGGGAATTCCTCACCTTCCTCATCCCCCTCAGATTCTTCTCTAGACTGGGTGGGGGAAAGTCCCTCTTGGGTGAGAGATAACTCATTCTCTACCGACGGGATCACAGGTGAGCCTAGGGAGGATTGTGAGGCAGAGGGTTGACTCAGGGATGGGTTCACTAGTGAAGAGCGGAAAGACTGTATAGTCGCATCAAGCTCCTTTTTGACTGATGCGATCAGATCGCTGCAAGCGGAGGAAGCTTCTTCTTTCACTAGTGCATCTATGCAGACCTGACATAAGGTCTTCTTCCATCCCTCTGGTAGTTTAGCTTTACATGAGGGGCATTTCCTTTTCACTGGATCAGAGCTTTTGGCCTGCCATGAGAAAAAGAAGAAAAAACCCAACCCCGTGAGACAACCCATTCCCTATTGAAAGGCTCACCACAGGTGCACAATGAATGAAAAAACAACTGCTTCATGTGCCCAGACAGGCCCCTGCCACCGGGGGGGGGGGGGGTAGGAGAGAGAGACCTTAAGGTAAGGGAGGACAGCAAATACTGTCCCTTACCTGGGCCTTGCTGGTGCTTGTGCCTGTCCCACTCGCTGCTGCCGACTCCATTGATGAGGCGCTTGCGATAACTCGTGGCTAAAACGCCGGTTCCGGACTCCAATAGCGCCTGTGCGCCGGACCGGAACCAGCTAAATAAGCACCAGCCCCGTCCCTCCCTTCTCCTCCTGCGACTTCCGGCGGAAATGACGCTGCGCGCCTGCTCCGTAGGCCCCGCCCCCTTCCGGACGCCTCACTTCCGGGCGGATGGAGCACAGCATGCCACCCCCAAGATGGCGGCGGCGTTTTCAAACAGCAGCAAGTGGACCGGCATACATTTCAAAAAAACAAGCCGGCCATTGCTGCTGTACACCGCCACCCAGGGGCAGAACCCACAGCAGTCTAGCTCCAGTGAGCACCATGAAGGAGGAGAAGGAGCCCAGCCATCAGCACCGTAGCATCGCTGTGGAATGGGAGGGACAGCTCCCCTGAGGTATGCAAAAATGGTGGAGTAGGATCCTAGGCTCTCAGGATAGCACCTAAGAGCCCTGTCTCCCACGAAGTGTTCACTCCGGAGGAAACACAAAAACTGACCATATGTGGGAAGGAGCCTCCTTTTAAAGTTTGGTGGAAGAGGTGTTTCCTGTGGACAAAGGGAGGAGTCACTCTCTCAGGTGCTGTCCTGAAAGACGATTAGGGAAATAAAGATTTATCGATCAAGGCTGCTGTGTCAGTCCAAAGGACCCTAACTCATCACAAATGCTGGAACCGAAGAGAGAGCGTGATGCCGGCATCTGCGTCCAAGACCTGGGCTTACTGGTACCAGCCTAAGCAACAAGAGGGTTCCGGAATCCACTAGAGCCCCTCAGCCCGTAGAAGCTGCTGGAGCTGCAATAGGTTGATTTACCAATCGCTCCATACTATTGCGCAATTCCAGGCCGGACGTGAGCAAACTGAGAAACCTGTGACAGGAATGTAGCTGCGTGAGGGAATGTGCCAGAAATGAGAAACATGAGTAGCGCGAGCTGATGCAACCGTGAGCAGCATAAGAACCGAGGCTGCAAGAAAACCGCAACTGCATGAAACACAGGTTGCACGAGAACGTGAATTGATGAACGTGAGAAACACTGGACAACATGAGAAACCTGGGAAAACGAGAGAAACATGAAAACGTGAGTTGGCATAGAAACAGAATATTGCATGAGAAACGTGACTTGCATGAAAACCGTGACTTGCATGAGAAGCGCGAGTTTAAAATGAAATAAGTGAGCAGCGTAAGAACAGATGAGGAGACTTGCCACCGAACAAGCCAATTAAAAACGATCACCTCAATCTGTTAAACCCATAGACGTGATGGGTACCTGAAGTGGAAGAACATAGACAACCCAGCTGTGTAAAAACGACCAGAGAACAAACAGACAACCAGCGCATGACATCACAATACCCCTGGTACCTGAAAATATGAGGATGTGGGTGCAGAAAGGACAAGACCAATAGCGCATGAATGTGAACCTAATGACAACACCACCCTACTGTATGCAGTAAGCGAGCCTGAGCGACCTGCAGAGCCAAGACAGGAAATTAAAAACGACCACTCAGGGCTAAGGTACCCACAGACTGTGGTGGGTAGTGGTAAAGGTGTAATGGTGAAAGTGCACGTATGATATATGGACTACAGGCGAGAGATTGAGGGACGACAATCAATTAAAACGAAACCTCAGCCCGTATGGATCTGTAGACCTGACAGATCCTGGACATAAGCATAAGCTAACGGAAATGCAGTGAATGAAAGGCAATGACTAGAAACGTGAAAACAAGAGAAACGTAAAACACAAGAGAAACGTAAAAAACAAGAGAAACGTGAGAACATGAGAAAAACGTGAGAACATGAGAAAAACGAGAGAACATGAGAAACCGAGAGAACATGAGAAACCGAGAGAACATGAGAAACCGAGAGAACATGAGAAAACATGAGAACATGAGAAAACGTGAGAAAACGTGAGAACATGAGAAAACGTGAGAACATGAGAAAACGTGAGAAAACGTGAGAACATGAGAAAGCGTGAGAACATGAGAAAACGTGAGAACATGAGAAAACCTGAGAACATGTGAGAACATGAGAAAACGTGAGAAGACGTGAGAACATGAGAACATGAGAAGACGTGAGAAAATGTGAGAACATGAGAAAACGTGAGAACATGAGAAAACGTGAGAAGACGTGAGAACATGAGAAACGTGAGGAAAAACGTGAGAACATGAGAAACGTGAGGAAAAACGTGAGAAAAACGTGAGAACATGAGAAACGTGAGAACATTAGAAAATGTGAGAACATGAGAAAACGTGAGAACATGAGAAAACGTGAACATGAGAAAACGTGAGAAGACGTGAGAACATGAGAAACGTGAGAACATGAGAAAACACGAGAACATGAAAACACGCGGGAACATGAAAACACGCGGGAACATGAGAAAACTTGAGAACATGGGAAACCTGAGAAACTTAATAAATGTGAGAAAACGTGAATTGACATTTGAAAATTTGCACAAGAACCGAAGCTTGCATGAGGATCCAAAACTTACCTGAGGAACCTAAAATTGCATGAGAAATATAATTAGCATGAGAAACGTAAATCACATGAGAACGTAAATCGCATGAGAAATGTAAATCGCATGAGAAACGAGAATTGCATGAGAAACAAGAATTGCATGAGACCTAGGAGGGACTGGCTTTCTGTCACAGATCTTTGAGGTTTGAAGCATTGGGCAGCTCAGAACCTTGTATTGGGACACATGCTTGCTGCCGAGGAGCCCCAGCAGGAGACACTAGCACAGCCCACAACAAGCTCCTAACGTCCTCTAGGGCACTCTTCCCCCTCCCATTCGCTTCTCATACTGTATGGGAGGGGTGACACGCATAGATACCGCCCTCCTCCTGATCCTGATGCTGACGTACTAGGGAGAAAGAGGGAGGACTGACGCCCCCCCTCCCCCAGGGTGAGCAGGAGGTGAAACAAGCGAGCGCCCCCCCCCCCCCCCCCCAAAATGCCGGATGGAGCATTGAAAGTGGGCGGGCGGCTCCAGGAGAAGCGGGCAGCCGGACTCCCCCCCCTCCCGGCGCGAGCACCGGGAGAAGCGGGTGGATAGCGCCCCCCCCAACGAGGGAAAAATAAAAATTGTACCAGGAGAGGGGAGCTAGCAGGTGGACGGCCGAACACCCCCCACCCCCGGCATGAGCACCGGGAGAAGCGGGCGGGTAGGCGGGCGGACGCCCCCCCCCCCCCCCCGTGGTGTCGGATATGCAAAGAGCGATGAGACGGTAGATGGGCAGGCGGTCAGTCTCCCTGGTGGTGCCCGGCGTGAGCACCGAGAGAGGAACCGACCTGCACAGCGGGGACCCGGAAATGACGCCACGAGAGCCTCTGACCACGAGGGGAGGAGGCAAAGGAGGAAAGGAGGGCAGGCTTTATGCAGCCTGACTCCTCCTACAAATACAGACTAACCTGCGGTCAAGCATTACACATATGACTTTTAGGTGCAGGTGAAGCATTGCAATACCATTTTTACATTTTCAAACATGAAACCTTTGTATATTTGTAAAGTCAAGCAACCTACTGGCAACCTACTGCAATTCCCAAGAAAAATGGGTGAAAGCAGAAGTGCACATACAGATTGCACAGAACATAACACTCATAAATGATGTAATAAGCATACAAGAACATAATATATATATGCACACCTAAAATATAGTACTTACTTTTGTCGATTATTTTGTTGATCTTTCTAAGCTGATTGTTTTCTCTTAATTTCAGGTCAGACCATCGCTTTCTTAACTGGTCTTTTGTGCGTTCAATGCCATGGCGTTTGCGTAAAACATGTTGCACCTTCTCTAATATTGCATCTTTGCGTATGTTCATGTTGCTGTATGCATGCTCACGAAAATCATAATCCTTCTTCTGCAGTATATTCACCATGCCTACCATCTCCTCGAGTGTCATGTTGGTGGCTTTCTTCCTTCTCCTTCTGGTGACTGGAATTATTGGCTGACTTCCCTCCACCTCCACAATCTCCTCTCTTTGCACTATCTGTGGCCCTGCACCTGGAGAATCTGCCATGTGCTCTGCCATGATGTCTGCAACTGGTCACTGTATTAAAGAAGAGGCGTGGCCTGAATGAATGAATGATTTGTATAGCGCTGCAAATGCAAACTGAGTCGCCTGAAGGCGCTTGGCTGCTCTTGTTGTCCTGCTATACTAGAAGAGGTGGGTCTTGAGTTTTTTCCTGAAGGCCCCATGGTTTTCTTCCAAGCGGATGTACATGATACATCGCATGTGATTATACGAACGTCCGTGGGTTTGTGATGTCACGTAAGAAGGAATATTCTAGTAATATTCGTTCGATAGACGATAATACAAACATAGATACCTGAGGTAAGTTTGATCTGGGGACTCTACGTTGATTATTTAATGTGCCCGTGGATGTGTGTGTGATTGATGTAAGTACCTTTTATTGTATTATTGTAGCTATCATGTTAATTCAGGTCTGGATGTTCTAGATGGCAATTTGTCCAATTCTACACATGTATTATAATACTTTAAACATGTAATATAGATATATATATATATATATATATATTTATTTTATGTTTTCTTTTTTTTAAAGGACAATGCCTTTTAAATTCACATCTCCCGATTTCCTACCCCAATGTATTGACAAATACAGAGAATTATCCTGCTTATAGGATGTGAGATCAAGGGATTATTCAAATCGCTATAAGCGCGATGAAGCTGTAAAAGAAATAAAATAATTATGTAAGGCAGTTTGTGTGGAACCCACAGAACACTATGTGAAGAACAAGATTGCCAACTTGCGCACCGTTTTTAAGAAGGAGTACAAGAAGATACAAGCCTCCAAAAAATCTGGTGCAGGAGCTGATGACGTGTATGTGCCACGTTTGTGGTACTACAAAGACCTGATGTTCTTAGCTGATTCAGATGACCCCAGAGAGTCCCATTGCACTATTCAAGCAAGTGGGCCATCATACTCCAGTGTATTATCTGACACAGAGGATATGCCCCAAACACAGACACAGGTAAATTTATGTTGTATCATATATTGTATTCTTTATTTAAACAACTGCCAATAGAGTAGTGAATAAGTTGTGCACTGCTATACTTTTTTGCATTATTATTTTTAAACTGAAAGTCTAACCAAAACCACAATATTGAAATCAGCATGTCATCTATATCCATTAAAGCATTCTTGTTGCACTCATTGTGAAACAAGGGTTAATCCACTGCATTGTTTACAATTGCCATTTAATCTTGTCTTCTCTGTTCCCTCTTCCACTGTCTTCCACTGTCCCCAATCCATATTATATCTAGCTATATAGAATCCTGCCATGCAACTGAACCCCTGCCAACAAAATAATCAGTATATTTTTGTCGATTCTGACGTGCATTGGCAGTTGGTAATCTAGGCCTTGCAGGAGCTAAATTTTGCAAACCAGTACTGTCATTTCGCCAGTCACCTGGCACAATTGTCCCACTGGTAATGTCTTCCATATAAACTGAAGATGTTGGCATGTATGATACTGTTGTGCGTCGTAAATAATTGTGTAGCATACAGCAGCACTCCACAATTATGTCCACTTTTTCCACTGCTACATTCATAGCGGTGTGGAAGATTCTGAATCTGCTGGCCATAATGCCAAACGCATTTTCAACCACCCGTCTTGCCCTAGACAGGCGATAATTGAATATCTTCTGTTGAGTTGTTAAATTACGTAAGGGATAAGGTTTCAAAAGATGTTCATGCAAAGCAAATGCGTCATCCTCAATAAAGACAAAATTTAGTCCTTCCACAGTTTCACTTGAAGATGGAAGATGCAAAACACCTCATTTCAGTCTGTTCAGGAATGCACTCCGCTGTATTACTTCTCCATCTGAGTTTCTACCATTTTTCCCTATGTCCAGGTATATGAATTCATATTTTGCATTGACGACCGCCATTAGTATTATGCTAAAGAACCCTTTGTAATTGTAAAAGTAGGATCCTGAATTGGCTGGTGGGGTGATCCTTACATGTTTCCCATCAATTGCACCCCCACAATTCAGGAAATTCCACATATCCTGGTATTTTTTAGCAAGGTCTTTCCATTCCTGGGAATTTGTGGGAAACTGTTGGTAAAAAAGAAATAGGAATAATTAGCATTGATGGTAATTGATTAATTAATTACTGTTTAAATTATTTTCTATAGGATACTCCAAGCCCAGTACCACAGCAGCCAGGGCCATCAGGTCTGAGGGCTCAGAGGGGAAAAAAAGGAAGAATGTAGATTATGATACTTCCACTTTCCTGACAGGCTCCATGGCAGCATACGTGTGGGTTGGCCCCGCCTCCATAACTACCCAATAGGACCCCTCTCCCATAAATCTTTGCTCCTGGCTGCTATCCGTGTTCCTTTTTTGTCCTCCTCCGTAGGACCATGTGGTTCTCCTACCTGAAGATGACTTCACAGCGATCGATCGGCCGAATGTCAAGCTTTGTTTCCTCCGATAGGCCCTGACTGTTAAGCAGGGTATGGAGAGTAATGGCAGAGTAGCGCTGAAGAAAATGGTGGTCTTACCTTAAGTGCGCCCGGCCTGTTTACCTGTTGCTACAGGTGGCCCTTATCTGCTGGAGGTCCGGTGCGTGCGTGGATTCGTTCGGCCCATATGATCGTTGGTGGAGGGGTGAGTATGTATATTTCCATGGCAGCAGTGTGTTTATGTGTACCACTTTGTTTTCCCCTTTCTTGTATCTGTTTGCTGCATTTGTGCTGTTTGCTGAACGCTTCTGCGTTCCAGCAAACTTCTCTCTTCAATTTCCGGGTCCGCGGGCGTTCTGCGCATGCGCGGACCCGGCGTGAAAGCGAGGCTTGGTTCTCGCGCATTCGCGTTTAGGACCCCGGCGTCGGACGACGCCGATGACGTCACGGGCGGCAAATTTAAAAACCCTGCAGAGCTGACAGAGCCCCGGGAATGATTGCGGACACCACAGCGACTTCCCGGGGCTAATTCTCTGGCGTTTGAAGGTAGGAGCAATCCCTTATGATAGGGATATGTGGGTTTTGTCTATCTGAGGTCTGAATGTATTTTTCTTATTGATACAATACAGGTACCTGTTTATTGTGTACTATGGATGCTTCATTGCCCCCTAGTGGCCAGCCCGCTCATGTTAGGTAGGTTCTAAAATACATCCTTTTGTATTTTTGAATTTGTTGAAGAGAGTAAGCATAGGCAGCGAGTTTGACCTGTCCCTTCTGTCTGTTTTCTGTGTTTACAGCCCTTCTAAATCTGATCCACAACCTAGTGCCTATAGACGCAGTGGATCGTCAAAATCGCACCACCACAAATCCTCCTCAAAGTCCAGCCACCATAGGTCCGCCAGGTCGGAACAGCGTGACAGGGATTATTCTCGCCCCCCTGTGGCTCACTCCAGCAAGAGGCCAGAGAAATCATGTTGGGGGTGCAGGATGCCCGTGCCAGCTGATAAATCCCTATGTGACCATTGTTTCACCAAGGCAGCGGATGAAAGAGACGGGGCTGATCAGCGCTTAGAAGTAATGGTGAGGCGAGTGGTAAAGGAATCCCTGCAGGAAAGGGAAGCCCAACAGCCATGTGAATCCCCATCTGACCCATTAGATCCTACTGTGGGAGAGGGGTTACTACAAGAGACATGGGAATCATCCCAGCCTAGCCGCCACTTGGCTCCTGTCTCAAACAGTGAATCGGATCCGGAAGATCCAGGTTTGGGGTTTGATTATGGTCTGGTTCCCTCCCTGGTCAAGGCGGTGAGAGAGGCTCTGAAGTGGGAAGATCCTATCACTTCCCCCCCCCAAAGCAAAGGAAATTTTTTAAGCAGCTCAATAAGGAGCGCCAATTTTTTCCGTTTCTGTCCGAATTGGGTGATATTATTTCAGAGGAATGGAGCAAGATGGACAAAAAGAGTTCCATGCAATCTAAAATCCTTAAACTATACCCTTTTAAGGAAGAAGATGTGAAACACCTGGAGTCAGCTCCACTGGTGGACGCAGCGCTTATGCGTTTGGTGAGATATGTGACTCTTCCCTTAGAAGATACTGTGTCATTCAAGGATCCGTTAGAGAGACGGATCGATTCAGATCTGAAGAGAATCTATTTGACGTCAGGGATGGCGTGCAAACCAGTGCTTGCGATTGCAGCAGTTTCAAAAGCCATAGAATTCTGGGCCGACAGCATTGAAGAATACCTGAGAGGCATTTCATTGGACACGGCTAAAGATTCTCCTATTCAGGAGATTAGGATGGCTTCGGCCTTTCTGGGGGAGGCATCCATCGATGTCATTCGCCTGATGTCTCGGGATATGCTGGCAGCCGTTTCGGCACGCCGTGCGTTGTGGCTCCGTCCGTGGCTCGCAGACCCTGCATCTAAGCAGGCTTGGTGCCGCATCCCCTTTGAAGGGTCCTCATTATTCGGCAATAAGCTTGATTCTGCCATATCCCGGGCCACAGGTGGGAAATCTGGTTTTCTCCCTCAGGATAGGCATCCTCAAAACCAAAGACGCTCTTTTCCGAGAAGGCAGAATGCGGATCGTGCCAGGGATGCACGCAGCTACAAACCCGGCCGGGAATTTTCCAGGACATGGAGGTCCAGGCAGTCTTCTTTTAAGAAGGCCTCTAAAGGTGGTTCCTCTGGGAACCAGGACTCTGGGAAGTCTTTTTGAAATTGGGCCCGCTCAAACATGTCGGGTGGGGGCTCGTCTTCTCCACTTCAAACATGTTTGGGCGGCCTCAATTCGGGACTATTGGACCTTAAGACGGTGTCGTCCGGTCACAAGTGGGTCTTCAGCAACACTCCAAAACTCAGATTTATCCCTACTACTCTTCCAGGCTCAGAAGAGAAAAGACAGGTCCTATTGACTTATGTGAGCTGTTTATTGGAACAAGGCGCAGTCGTACCCGTCCCAGAGGAAGAGAGGGGCGAAGGCATGTATTCACCCCTGTTTTTGGTGCAGAAGAAAAACGGCACATGGAGGCCAGTAATAGACCTGACCCATCTCAACTCCTTCATCCGCAAGGAAAAATTCAAGATGGAGTCCCTGCTTACCATACAACAGTCAGTACCCCTGGAGACTGGTTAATATCAATCGACCTGAAAGACGCATGTTTTCACGTGCCTGTGACAAAGGACTTCCACAAATTCCTCTGCTTCGCGGTAGGCAACCAACACCTACAGTTCACATGTCTACCCTTCGGGTTAACCACGTCACCCCGGGTCTTTTCCAAGGTGCTATTGGCGGTAGTGGCTCTTCTCAGGGTCAAGGGTGTTCGTCTCCACCACTACCTGGACGACTTGCTTTTACTATCTCAGAGCAAGGATCAGCTATTAGATCACAAAGAGGTTGTCATCTCTACCCTGCAAGAGTTCGGGTGGCTCCTGAATTTAGAGAAAAGTCAGCTGGAGCCGTCTCAGTCCCTTGTGTTCTTGGGCGCTCAATTCAACACCGTGGAAGGGTACCATCTCCCTCCCAGAGGAGAAAATCGTGGTGATCCGAGACAGGATTCATGCAGCTCTTGGATCTTCTCACCTTTCTGCTCTCCAGTGCCTGAAAATAATTGGCACAATGACAGCAACCATTCCCATGGTGAAGTGGGCCCAGTGGCATACTCGTCTCTTTCAGAAGGGGTTTCTGCATCAATGGAACTCTGTCAACCAGAATCAGCGCATCCTTCTTACCCCATCTATGAGGACATCTCTCCTCTGGTGGCTTCAAGGGAAGAATCTGCGCAACCATCATTCGATTATCCCCATCTCATGGATCACGGTGACCTCAGATGCCAGCAACCAAGGTTGGGGCGCTCATTGCCTTTCGGAGGTGGCTCAGGGCAGGTGGACATTCCAGTCTCAAGGAGTCGTTTCCAACATTCTGGAACTGAGGGCAGCCTTTCAGGCACTCCTATCCTTTTCGCCATCTAGTGTTGAACTCTTCCGTCATGCTAAGGTTGGACAACACAACCGCGGTGGCATACATAAGGAAACAAGGCGGAACGCACAGCTGGTCCCTGTTACAAGAAGTGGAGCCGATAATGAGTTGGGCTCAAAAGAACTTAGCCAACATCTCGGCAGTGTACATCCCGGGGGTCCAGAATGTGCAAGCAGACTTCTTGTCTCGGGTCGAGTTGGACAACAACGAGTGGTCCCTTCACAGAGAGGTTTTCGAGTGGCTCCTAACACTGGGAGTATCTCCGGAAGTCGATATGTTCGCCTCCCCGTGCAATTTCAAGATTCAGGGACCCTCAGGCATTCGGGATAGATGCTCTCACGACCAGTTGGGATTTCCAGAGGGCCTATGCCTTCCCCCCAGTCCCGGTGATTCTACAGTTTCTGCGGAGGCTCAGAACAGAAAAAGTGGAGATCATTGCGGTCATTCCATTCTGGCCCAACAGGCCGTGGTTTCCTCTGCTGCTGCTCCTCAGCTATCAAGACCCAATTCCCCTGCCTCTCAGGCCGGATCTATTGTCTCAAGGCAAGACGTTACACCCGTGCCCATCTTGTCTACACCTCAAGGTGTGGTTCTTGAGAGGGGAAGGCTAGAAGCTCTTGGTTGCCCGATAGAAGCGATTCCAACCCTTCTTAATGCTAGACGAAGAAGCACTTATAGGGTGTATGAGCGTATTTGGTCCAGGTTTGCTGTACACATGTCATCACGAGAAAACTCGTGTAACTCTCCAGCGGTTCATGATATTCTGAGCTTTCTTCAATCCGGACTGGAATTATCTCTGGCGGTCGGCTCGTTAAGAGTGCAAGTGTCAGCCATCTCAGCCTTCACGGGAGTCTCATGGGCGAATCACGCCTTAGTTCGGCAGTTCTTTAAGGGTGCCATTAGGCTCAGACCACAAAGAAGACCCAGGTTTCCCAAATGGGACCTTCCATTAGTTCTGGATTTTCTGTCAAATCTTGGGAAAGATTCAGCTCAACCTTTGTCTGTTAAGGATCTTACTCTGAAGACTATCTTCCTAGTGGCGATAACGTCAGCGAAAAGGGTATCAGAGATCAGGAATCTGGGTTCAGAGGAACCTTTTCTGACCTTTTTTGAAGACAGAGTGGTGCTGGTTCCAATGTTAGGGTCAAACCCAAAAGTGACCACAGTCTTCCATGAGAATCAGGAGATTGTACTCCCTACCTTCAAGACATCAGATGACCAAGAGATCCATCCTCTTGATGTAGACCACACCTTAAAACAATATCTAGAGGCAACAGCTCCCTTCAGGCAAACGGAATTCCTCTTCATTCTTCTTCACGGCAAGAATAAAGGGATGCGAGTGTCAGTTAGGTCAATTTCTGCTTGGATTGTGCAGACGATTCAAAGGGCATACAGAGCTAAGGGCTTGGCTCCTCCTGAGGCAGTGACGGCTCATTCAACACGGAGCATCTCGACCTCGTGGGCGGCTTCTCGGCATGTGGCGCCTGATGTTATTTGTAGAGCGGCCTCTTGGTCCACAATTAATACTTTTCTTTCTCACTATTGCGTTGAACCAGCTGCGCTGTCTTCTATTAATTTTGGTTTACAAGTGTTGTCGTTGGACAATGTTAAATAAATTTTGGTTTCTTTGCTCAACATTTTGCCCACCCGGGTGTGTTTGGCGAGTTATTTCCCACACGTATGCTGCCATGGAGCCTGTCAGGAAAACGGAAAATTTATATCAAATACTTACCGTAATTTTCCTTTCCTGATAGGCTCCATGGCAGCAGGAGTTCCCTCCCAAATGTCTGGAGTAGGCTAGTTACGGAACACGGATAGCAGCCAGGAGCAAAGATTTATGGGAGAGGGGTCCTATTGGGTAGTTATGGAGGCGGGGCCAACCCACACGTATGCTGCCATGGAGCCTATCAGGAAAGGAAAATTACGGTAAGTATTTGATATAAATTTTCCGTTTTACTGAAGAATGCATCATCCATTATGGAACAAAAGGACGATGAGTGTGATGCTGTGGGTTATCTTGTTGCACACAAGCTACGCAGGATGTCTATGCAGTAGCGTGACTTGTTTGAACCTCTGCTACATAAAATGATTGGCATTGGACTAAAGGGACATCTAACAGCAAACACTGATCTTATAGGGTATCAGGGATGTACATCCCACACACCTGTACCATCTGTCCCAAACTGGCAGATGTCCCAACAACAAGGAACCACTAGCTGGGCAATGCACCAGGAACAACATCAAGGTCCTTTATTTCGTGATCCACACTAATTTGTGACTATAACAATACATTTTCTTTACTGTTCTTGCTTTTGTTGACATTAAAATAGTTGTTGTTAAATAATACTATTGTTAAATAAAAAATAGATTCTGTTTCAAAACGTCTCTTTTTCTAAATGGCGTACTTCTTGTTATGTATTTTCTTGGAAGAAATATAATTTTTGCCCATTTTGGACACATTGCTGAATTTTACATATTTCAACTCTGTTTCATATGTAGTCATGTAACAGAAATCAGACAGTTCACCATGTTTTCTTACTTTTAAATATTGTGGTTGGAGCACATTTACTAGGACCTCACACGTCTCCGGTATAATCCGACCTAATGATTGGGCAGAAATTCCAGTTGTAAACTTCATGTCTTCAAAAGACCTGCCTGTATCCAGGAAACAGAGGGTTGCCATGAGCCTGTCCTCTGCATTGATAACCTTTCTCATACAGGAGTCTTGTTTGGTGATATGTGGCCGCACATGCGATAACAGCATCTCAAATGACTCCTGTGCCATCCGTAAATAATTTTGATAATCCTCAGGATTATTTTCCCTCAGGTTTGTCAATAGATTTACATGTGAGAATTTTTGTCCACACTCTGCTCTTCCTTCTGTTTCTTCTTCTCTTCCTCCAAGGCTATTATTCCAATTACAATGGCTGCCATTTTTTGCTTTCTATTGTATCTCTTGAAAGGCATTTTCTCAGAACGTATGAATGTGCGCTCCGAAGAACGACTGCTCGTTTCGTACTTGGCGCGACCCGATTTTGTACAGTCGGGGGTATGGTTAAAAGGTTACAAAATATTATATCACTTCCTCTATTAGCAAGAAAACATAGTGTTTTGACGTACGATTTTCGTACCTAATTGATGGTACACTCGCATGCTGTTGTGTGTGCTGCTTTCGTTTATCGATCGATGGGTCGTTCGAAATTCGCATCGTGTATGGCCTGCATAAGGCCCCTTTCACACTTGTGCGACTTCAAAGTAGCGCCATTTTACCGCAATTTTGCTGCGATTCGCGGCAGCGATTTTTGCCGTGATTTCAAGGAATGCCTTTGTAAGTGGCAAAATTGCAGGGACTACTTTGAAGTTGGAACAACTTGAAGTCGTACTAATATGAATGGCTGTCATTGGAAATTATGGGGAACGACTTGTCATGCTACTTTGCAGTCCCAAATCGTGGGACAAGTCGTATAAGTGTGAAAGGGGCCTAAGCATTTAAAGCAAAACTAAACTTATCAATTTAACATGTTGTGAATGATAACTGTCACAGTTGTTTATGCTCTTGAATAAACTGTCAAGCTAACAAAATCTGAAATCTTAGACCCCTTTCACACCACAACGCTAAAAGCGTCTGCGGTAAAACGCCAATATTTTTAGCAGCGTTTTACCGTCGGATTTGCGGTGCATTTTGGCCGCTAGCGAGAAAGGGTTAAAACCCCCCGCAAAATGCCGCAATATCGGCGTTTTGCCGGCGGTATTACAGCGCTGCCCCATTGATTTCAATGGGGAGCAGCGCTGGAGGAGCGGTGGAGGAGCGGTGAGCGGTGAGTTCACCGCTCCTTCACCGCTCCAAAGAAGCTGCTGCCAGGACTTTTCCTGACATCCTGCCAGCGCACCACTGCAGTGTGAAAGCCCTCTGGCTTTCACGCTGCAGTCAATGGTGCAGCTGTTTAAGGGCGGGTTGCAGGCGCTATTTCTAACGCTATATCGCCTGCAATACGCCATTGGTGTGAAAGGGGTCTTAACTGATCATATGTGCAGCACCATGGCAACTGTGGTTCAAGCATAGGCTAAGATGGCAGCTTCCTTGGCTATAATGAATAGAAATATTTACTTTTGTTTCAAAGTGATTGTAAAGTCAGAAGATGTTTTGTATCTTAATGAATTCTATGCATTAAGATAAAAAACCTTCTGTGTGCAGCAGCCCCCCTCAGCCCCCCTAATGCTTACCTGAGCCCCATCTAGATCCAGTGATGTTGTAGGATTGTCTCAGCTGCCCAGAACACCCCTCCTCATTGGCTGAGACAGCAGCGTGCTGCCACTGGCTCCCGCTGCTGTCAATCAAAGACAGTCAGCCAATGAGTAGAGAAAGGGGGCGGTGTCAGGCTGTGGCTCCGTGTCTGAATAGAGGTAAGTAAAACATGTTTGTTTTTTTAACTAAAAATCCCTTTAAGAGACCACTGTTATAAAAAAATGATTTATTCTGATAACTATATGTAGACAAGGCCTTGGTGTAGCTTTGCGCTCAGGAGGGAAAACAAACATACAACAGTTCTTGCCAAGTGGAACTTTATAGGCACAGTATAGCAATGAAGTAGCGTTATATACAGTTCAAGGCCCTTTTTGGGGGACAGTACCGATTACTACAGCCCACTGTGCTGGATTGAGTTACATAGTTACATAGTAGGTGAGGTTGAAAAAAGACATCAAGTTCAACAAGTCCAACTTATGTGTGTGATTATATGTCAGTATTACATTGTATATCCCTGTATGTTGTGGTTATTCAGGTGCTTATCTAATAGTTTTTTGAAACTATCGATGCCCCCCGCTGAGACCACCACCTGTGAAAGGGAATTCCACATCCTTGCCGCTTTATTTTGGGCCCTTTTTAAATATTGGTGCTACATTGGCTTTTCTCCAATCAGCTGGTACCATTCCAGTCAGTAGACTGTCAGTAAAAATTAGGAACAATGGTCTGGCAATTACTTGACTGAGTTCTCCAAGTACCCTCGGATGGAAGCCATCTGGTCCCGGTGATTTATTAATGTTAAGTTTCCCAAGTCTAATTTTAATTCTGTCCTCTGTTAACCATGGAGGTGCTTCCTGTGATGTGTCATAAGGAAAAAAACTGCAGTTTTGGTTACTGAAGCCCCCCCAATTCCCTCGTGAAGACTGAGGAGAAGATTAAACTCAATACCTTCGCCCTTTCCCCATCCTTTGTAACCAGATGTCCTTCCTCATTCTTTATGGGGCCAATATGGTCTTTCCTCCCTTTTTTACAGTTTACATACCTAAAGAATTTCTTGGGATTTTTTTTTTGCTTTCCTCCGCTATGTGTCTTTCATGTTCTATCTTATCCGCCCTAATTGCACCCTTACATTTCTTGTTGCATTCTTTATAAAGTCTGAATGCTGATATCAGGAGAGCGGCGTCGGACGGACGGCCCGCTCTCTGGTGCGCATGCGCGGGGGCTCAGCGCTCCGGCACATGCGCACTCGCGGCTCGGCGGTCCGGCGCCGGCGCATGCGCACTAGCGCCCACCTGGCGGCGGTGACGCGCAATTAGCGTCACTCTGGCGCCTATTTAAAGCGGCCTGACGCACAGGCACCTTGCTGGTCTGTCTCTCCAGCTTAGTGCCTGTGTGTCCTGTGTTATTTAAACATTCCTGACCTTGTTCCTGCTGTTGCCGACCCGGATTGCCTGACGTTCCTGATATCTCCTGTGTTTGACCCCCTGGCTTGCCTTACGGACTTCCTGATACCTCCTGTGTTTGACCCTCTGGCCTGCCTTATGGACTTCCTGATATCTCCTGTGTTTGACCCCCTGGCCTGCCTTACGGACTTCCTGATATCTCCTGTGTTTGACCCCCTGGCTTGCCTTACGGACTTCCTGATATCTCCTGTGTTTGACCCCCTGGCTTGCCTTACGGACTTCCTGATATCTCCTGTGTTTGACCCCCTGGCCTGCCCTATGGACTTGCTGACACCTCCTGTAAAGGATCCTCTGGTTGCCTGCTGAACTCTCTTGTGGGTGACCCTCTGGCTAGTCCACCTAACCTCTGCGGGATCCCCCAGTGTCAGCACCCCAGCCGGGCGTTTGGTTCCTGCCTCCCTATCCTGCCATCTGCCAGCCGCCCAGGCCAGGTCATCATCACCTCCAGGTTCCCCGCCAGTTTCTGCTTACATATCGGAGGTGACCTGTGCCTCCTGGTGCCGTTTGCTCCCTGTTCCATCTCCAGGGGCTTACTGCGCTGGGTCGCAAGGGTGAACCGCTCTCGGCATCTCGGCCTCGGTAAGTACAGCTCTGACAGTACAGACCAGCCATGTCCGAGGCCGACAGAGCGTGTTCTCCCCTTGAGATCCTGTGCCAGCAGATGGCAGCACTTACTGAGGCTGTCCAAAAGCTGCAAGTGGGGTATACTCAAATAGACAGCCGTTTACAACAACTGACAGGGCCGTCTCCCCCCACAGCGGGTAACCTTGCCGCATCCAGTGGGCTCCCCCCATCTGCAGCACCTACTAACCCCACAGTAGTCATGGCCACTCCGGAACCCAGGGTCCCTATACCAGAACGGTTCACGGGTGATCGCAAAAAATTCCGGGCATTCAAGAACGCCTGCTCCCTGTACCTAGCCCTCCAACCCAGAACCTTTTCTTCCGAAGTGGTGAAAGTGGGGTTCATTATTTCTCTGCTGGCCGGAGAACCCCAGGCCTGGGCCCATTGTCTAATGGAGCAAAGGAGCCCTATACTGAACTCTGTGGACACCTTTTTTGAAAGCATGGGCCAGCTCTATGATGACCCCCAAAAGGGGGCCACAGCCGAGACCACCTTACATAACCTTTCTCAAGGCCGGAGGCCGGTTGAGGACTATACAGCGGAATTCCGAAAATGGTCAGCCGACACCGGCTGGAATGGGCCAGCCCTCAAGTACCAATTCCGCCAAGGACTATCTGATACCCTTAAGGACGAGCTTGCCCGGATTGACGTCCCAGACGCCTTGGAGGATCTCATACAAGCCGTCACCAAAATTGACCGGCGCTTGCGGGAACGTCGCGCTGAACGCTTTCAGTCCTCTCGCCCCAGTTGGATGCTACCCAAGCCAGGTCCTGGTCCTGCCCAATCCTCTTTTCATGCTCCACCTGGGAGCACCCCCGGAGTCGAGCCCATGCAGCTAGGTCTTGTCCGCGCTCCCCTGACCCCAGAAGAGCGTTTACGTAGGCGACAAGGCAACTTGTGCCTTTACTGCGGAAGCTCCGGTCACTTCCTCCGGTCCTGCCCCATAAGACCCAGTAAGTCCTCTCATATCCCCAATTTTAGCTTCCAAGTCTCCAGATTCTCCCAAACTTACGTTGTCCTTTTTATCTCCCTACAGTTGACGGAAAGGGCGGTCCGCCTCCCGGCCATAATTGATTCCGGGGCCTGCAGTTGCTTCTTGGATTCTGCCCTCACTGCCAGGCTTCAGCTCCCCCTTGTCCCCAAGAAGCAATGCCTACAGGTTCACCTAGCCGATGGTTCCCTACCCCGTTCCGGCTTAATCACTCATGAGTCTGGCCTCATCTCGGTTACCACCGATTCGGGTCATCAAGAGCTACTCTGTCTGGATATTATCCCTTCTCCCATGTTCCCCATCATCTTGGGGCTCCCCTGGCTACAAGCACACGAACCCCTCATTAACTGGCGGACGAAGGAGGTCTCCTTCCTCTCTCCTTACTGCACCCAGAACTGCCTTGCTCTCCGCCCTGCTACCTGTTCAGCTCTAGTACCAGTGCCCGAGCACCTAGAACACGTACCACCAGTCTACCTCGAGTTCAAGGATGTCTTTGACAAACAGCAGGCCGACCGCCTACCACCTCACCGGCCCTATGATTGCCCCATAGACCTCCTACCCGGGGCCGCGGTCCCTTTCGGCCGTATCTTCCCTCTATCTGAAACTGAGTTGAAGACTCTTAAGGCCTACATCGACGAAAACTTAGCCAAGGGATTCATTCGTCCCTCCTCTTCACCGGCTGGAGCCGGCATTTTCTTCGTTGAAAAAAAGGATGGCTCACTGAGGCCCTGTATCGACTACCGGGAGATTAACAAGATCACCATTAAAAATAGGTACCCACTTCCTCTCATTCCCGAATTGTTCCAGCGCTTCCGGTCAGCACGGATCTTTTCCAAGCTCGACCTCCGTGGGGCTTACAACCTTATAAGGATCAGAGCGGGTGATGAGTGGAAGACCGCTTTTAGATCAAGATTCGGGCACTACGAGTACCTAGTTATGCCATTCGGGCTTTGCAATGCCCCGGCCACATTCCAGCATCTGGTCAATGATATATTCCGTAGGTACCTAGATGACTTCTTGGTGGTCTATCTCGATGACATTCTCATTTTCTCCGCCACTCCCGAGCTCCACCAGACACATGTCAGACTGGTCCTCACCATCCTTAGGCAACACAGGCTCTACCTCAAGGCAGAAAAATGTGAGTTCGAGAAGACCACCGTACAGTTCCTGGGATTTATCATTTCCACCCACGGAGTCGCAATGGACCCACAAAAGTTTCAAGCCATTCAGGACTGGCCGGCTCCCAAGGACAAGAAGGGAGTCCAGAGGTTCATTGGGTTTGCCAACTTCTACCGACGCTTCATCATTGGTTTCTCCTCCATTGTGGCTCCAATCACTCAGTTAACCCACCAACACAATCAATTCCATTGGTCCCCTGAGGCCCAGGCGGCCTTCGCCCAGTTAAAGACCCTGTTCTCATCTGCCCCAATCCTACGGCACCCGGATCCCGAACTACCCTTTGTGCTGGAGGTAGATGCCTCCGAGACAGCTCTCGGGGCTATCCTCTCTCAGCGCCAGGGCGCCAAGGCCCTCCTTCACCCGGTAGCCTTTGCCTCTCGGAAATTGAGCCCTCCAGAGAGGAACTATGATGTGGGAGGCAGGGAGCTGCTGGCTATCAAATTTGCCCTTGAAGAATGGCGGTATCTCTTAGAAGGGGCATCTCACCCTGTCATGGTCTGGACCGACCATAAGAACCTGGAATACTTGAGAACAGCCAAACGTCTTCGGCCCAGGCAGGCCAGATGGGCCCTCTTCTTCTCAAGGTTCAACTTTCTTATCGCATACCGACCGGGTTCCAAGAATGGAAAGGCAGATGCGCTCTCCCGCATGTTTCTAGACACCACTGAGGAAACTGAACCTAGCACCATTTTGTCCCCCCAGAACTTTTGCCTAATTACGGAAGTGGATCTCGTAACTGCCATCAAGTCAGCTACCAGGCGCCACCCGGTGCCCACCGACCTCTCCCTGGTTGAACATAACGACCTACTCTGGTCCAAGGAAAAAATGTTCGTCCCTCAAGAGACAAGGCCATTGGTACTCAAAACCTTCCACGACCACAAACTGGCAGGCCACTTCGGGTCCACGAAGACCACTGAACTCGTCTCCCGTTCGTTCTGGTGGCCGGGTTGGAGACGAGATTGCAAGGACTATGTCGCCTCCTGTATTCCGTGCCAGCGCAGTAAGGGCCCAAAGGCCAAGTCTTGGGGGCTACTAAAACCTCTACCTATCCCTGAACGTCCATGGGCGGAGGTTTCCATGGATTTCATTGTGGAGTTACCCCCTTCAAAGGAATTCACCACCATCTTTGTCGTCATCGACCGGCTCTCTAAGATGGCCCACTTCATACCTTTGGTTGGCACTCCTTCTGCTTCCACCACGGCTGATGTGTTTTTTAAGGAAATTGTAAGGCTGCATGGGGTACCTAAAAGCATCACCTCAGATAGAGGCACGCAGTTTACGTCAAAATTCTGGAAAGAGTTGTGCAAGTCCCTGGAAATTAAGGTCTGCCTCTCCTCCGCATATCATCCCCAAAGCAATGGGCAGACAGAGAGGACCAACCAGACCTTAGAACAGTACCTCCAATGCTTCTGCTCCGATTCTCAAAGCGACTGGTCAACCTTGCTGCCATACGCCGAGTTTGCCTACAACAACTCCATCCACTCCGCCACCCAACAGACACCTTTCTGGGCAAACTTCGGGTTCCATCCCTCATTTCTCCCTGCATCACCCCCGGAAAACTTCAGTCCCGGCAGCCCAGGACCGGGTGAATTCTTTAAAAAGCAACTTTCAAAAACTCCAGGAACTAATGCAAAAGGCCCAGGAGGGGTACAGTAAATACTACAACAAGGGGAGGAAGGAGAATCCGGCTTTCAAGGTCGGCGAAGAGGTTTGGCTGTCCTCCTCCAACTTAAAATTACCTGTTCCTTCCCACAAATTGGGGCCGAAGTTCATCGGCCCATTCAAGATAAAAAGGGTCGTGAACCCTGTGGCCTTTGAACTCGAGCTTCCCCAGAGCTATAGGATCCATCCGGTCTTCCACGCCTCCTTATTGAAACCCGTCACTCCCAGTCCTTTCCCTGGCAGGGAAAAACCACCGCCACCACCTATCCTAGTTGAGGGCGAAAGGGAGTTTGAGGTGGAGGAAATCTTGAACTGTAGGAAAATGGGCAGACAGCTGCAGTACCTAATTAGGTGGAAGGGTTACCCCCCCTGAGGACAATTCGTGGGAACCTTCTAGGAACCTTCACGCCCCACGCTTAATTCGGGCCTTTCACCAAGCTCACCCAGAACTGATGGCCAGCTTGGGTGTCCAGAGGCCACCCCTCGGGGGGGGGGGCACTATCAGGAGAGCGGCGTCGGACGGATGGCCCGCTCTCTGGTGCGCATGCGCGGGGGCTCAGCACTCCGGCGCATGCGCACTCGCGGCTCGGCGATCCGGCGCATGCGCACTAGCGCCCACCTGGCGGCGGTGACGCGCAATTAGCGTCACTCTGGCGCCTATTTAAAGCGGCCTGACGCACAGGCACCTTGCTGGTCTGTCTCTCCAGCTTAGTGCCTGTGTGTCCTGTGTTATTTAAACATTCCTGACCTTGTTCCTGCTGTTGCCGACCCGGATTGCCTGACGTTCCTGATATCTCCTGTGTTTGACCCCCTGGCTTGCCTTACGGACTTCCTGATACCTCCTGTGTTTGACCCTCTGGCCTGCCTTACGGACTTCCTGATATCTCCTGTGTTTGACCCCCTGGCCTGCCTTACGGACTTCCTGATATCTCCTGTGTTTGACCCCCTGGCTTGCCTTACGGACTTCCTGATATCTCCTGTGTTTGACCCCCTGGCTTGCCTTACGGACTTCCTGATATCTCCTGTGTTTGACCCCCTGGCCTGCCCTACGGACTTGCTGACACCTCCTGTAAAGGATCCTCTGGTTGCCTGCTGAACTCTCTTGTGGGTGACCCTCTGGCTAGTCCACCTAACCTCTGCGGGATCCCCCAGTGTCAGCACCCCAGCCGGGCGTTTGGTCCCTGCCTCCCTATCCTGCCATCTGCCGGCCGCCCAGGCCAGGTCATCATCACCTCCAGGTTCCCCGCCAGTTTCTGCTTACATATCGGAGGTGACCTATGCCTCCTGGTGCCGTTTGCTCCCTGTTCCATCTCCAGGGGCTTACTGCGCTGGGTCGCAAGGGTGAACCGCTCTCGGCATCTTGGCCTCGGTAAGTACAGCTCTGACAGCTGATGATGATCCCTCAACCTTGTATTTTTTGAAGGCCTTCTCCTTTGCTTTTATATGCATTTTTACATTGGAGTTAAGCCATCCAGGACTTTTGTTTGCTGTTTTAAATGTATTACCCAATGGAATGCATTGGCTAATGCCCTTATTTAATATGATCTGAAAGCAAACCCATCTCTCCTCTGTGTTCTTTGTTCCTAAGATTTTATCCCAATGTATGCCTTCTAGCAAGGTTCGTAGTTTAGGGAAGTTGGCTCTTTTGAAATTCAGTGTCTTTGTATACCCCTTATGTTTCCCATTTGTGTGATTTATACTGAAGCCAATTGACCTATGATTGCTGTTTCCTAAATTGCCCCGTATTTCCACATCCGTGATCAGATCTGTATTGTTGGTAATCAGTAGATCCAGTAACTCTTTCTTTCTAGTTGGTGCGTCTACCATCTGACCCATGAAATTGTCCAGCAAGACATTTAGGAACTGCGTGAGCCTTAGATGAATGCATGCCCAGTCTATGTCTGGTTAATTAAAAATCCCCATTATGATAATACTTCCCATCCTTGCTACTAATCCAATCTCTCCTTTCTACCTCAGGTTAGTGGGCCTATAGCATACTCCAAGTATTATTTTCCCCTTAGCTTCATCCCTTTGGAGCTCTTTTCTTGATATATAGGCATACCCCTCCCCCTTTTTTATCCTCTCTATCCCTGCGATAAAGGGTATACCCTTGAATGGTTGCCAGCCAATCATGAGAGCTGTTGAACCAGGTCTCTGAAATTCCCACAAAATCCAAATCCTCCTCGTAGTATCTCTAGTTCACCCATCTTGTCTGCCAGGCTCCTGGCATTGGTGAACATGCCACGTAGTTTAGACCGGTCGCTTACTATCCTCTGATTGTGTGTTCCGAGATTTCAACTAGTGACTATACTTACCTTTTATGTTTTAGTCAATCTACCACTAATGCCCCCAATACTACCCTCTGGAATATGTTCCATGCTTACTATATTTACCTCTGGGCCCCCCCCCCCCCCCCTGTCGCCTAGTTTAAAAACCCATCTTAACATTTTGGCCATCTTTACTCCCAGCTGATCTGCACCCTCCTCATTTACGTGCCCTTCTATAGTACTGGTGATCGACTGAGAAGTCGGCCCAGTTCTCCAGGAACCCAAACCCCTCCTTACTACACTAGCTCCTCAGTCACTTGTTTACTTCCCTAATCTCCCTTTTCCGTTCTGGTGTAGCTCGAGAATACTACCTTGGAGGTCCTTTTCCTCAATTTAGCTTCCAAGTCCCTAAAATTGTCTTTAGGACACTCCATCTGCCTCTGACTTTGTCATTGGTGCCAACGTGCACCATGACAGCAGGGTCTTCCCCAGCCCCTCCCAGTAATCTGTCCCCCAGATCCGTGATGTGCCGAACCCAAGCTTCTGGTAGAAAACATACAGTTAGGCGCTTTAGGTCTTTACTACAGATTGTCCTCTCTGTCCTTCTAAAAAATGAGTCCCCTACCACCAGAATCTGTCTGTCCTTTCCCTTCGCTTCCCCCCACTCTCACTGGAGGAGTTCTTCCCCCCGGCAGCTAGGAGAGTCCCTCAGCTCCAGTAGTGCTGGTCCCTGACTGGTTTCACCAATGTCATTCAATGACATTGGTGAAATGACTACCCTTCCTGACTGTCACCCATCTACTCTTTCCTAGTGCCTGCACCTCTTTGTCTCCACCCGCCCCTGTGCTGGCCCTTGCCAGCACCTGCCTTGTACGTTCCTGTCTCTCCTTTAGTATGGAGGGTCATCTCAGTGCTGACAGTTGCTTCCCCATATTCAATACCTGGGCTTTCAGGGCAACAATGTGCTTAAATTTTGCACAGCAGTATTTGCCCTCGATCAGATGATCAAGGAACGCATACATGCCACAAGATGTACACCGATTCGCATCTCCACACCCACCGGGCATCGTACCTACTAATTTAATGAGGATTGGGGATTATACCCTGCCAGTGCCGAAGGCGGAGGCGGGACTGTGTGTGTGTGTAACGGGAGAGCCGAGTGAAGAGGAGATGACGGCTCAGTGATTTCCTGATTCAGGCTGCTGGTGAGGGAGATGGTGAGGCTGCAAATGACAATAGTTTAAAAAAGGCATTAATCAGGCTGCATTGAGGACAATAATCAGGCTGCATTGAGGACTTTATTTGGAATGCATTGAGGGCAATAATCAGGCTGCATTGATGCATTGATCAAACTGCATTCAGGACTTTATTTGGGCTGCATTCAGGACATTAATCAGGCTGCATATGGACATTGATGGGCACTGACCCTTAATTTGCTTCAAAGTTGTTCATTTTAAAAATATGTTTTTTTTCCTGAAACGTCCCTCTTAAAATTAGGGTGCGTGTTATATGCCATGCCATGTTATACGCCGATAAATACTTTAAATGCTTATACTGTTTAAAATCTAGTAATACTGTCTCAACCTGCTCGGCACATGCTCAGTTGCTCTCTATTTTTTGGCACTGTGCCAAAAATCAGAGCCAATAGAGGCCAATCTGCTGACAGCCTAAATATATACTGCTGCTCAGGGGCTCTGGGCTTCAGCAAAATAGCTGCCTTTAGAAGGAAGAAACAGAAAAAATGCTGGAGGCAGTTTATAACACAGAATCATTTTAGTAGTATAATTATTAAAGCTGAATTCTGGGCAAACATTTCTTTACATACTTTTATTGCTGCTTTCTTACCTTCCTAGAATATGTAGTCCATCTTCTGCTTGAGTCTGTAGTTTCTGAGAAATAACATGTGCATTTTTTTAATTGTACTTCTGTTTTGTAAGACCGGTGATCGTTATGTCTTGTATTCCCCTGTCCACCGGTCTTGTCACATCCCTGCTATAGTTCTTGGTACAGTGAGCAGTGGCTCAATCCCTGCTTGCTGTAACGGGTGGACCAGGGAGACTCCTGGTCTGAACCGCCCACATCCTTGGAATGACAGCCCAGGAGATTCCTCCTATGTTCTGACTGGTTAAAGGCCAGATGTCTCCACACCTCATCCAATCCAATAGTAAGGTTAGTTAACTGATTGATAATTTTTTGTGGGTATCCCTGAGTTCTTCTTTAATGTAGAATGTATGTTCCTTGCTAAAGTACATTATTTTGTATCAAGTTGTTATGGGTAAAGTTCCAGTTTAAGATGGCCACCACAACTCTCACGGGAACTCAGCATCCAATAAGATGCCCATCTTCCTAGAGAGGGCTCATGGGAGATTCTAAGGGCCCAATTCCTTTTATAGACTCCTCCTCCCCTGTAACAATGGCACAGTGCCACCAACAGGACCGAAAGGTACCTGCACTTGGCTACTTTTATATGGATAAACCATGTAACATTACAGTCAAGTGATTTTTATTTCATATGCTTATTTGTACCTTTCTTTTACATGAGTAGCTAGAAATTTTTTAAACTTATGTGACTAAAAGGTCACTGTTTTTAGCACCCATGGTAGTGTTATAGTTTGTCCCAACCCCTGCCTCTATTACTTTTTCTCGACATCTTAGTCTGCATGCTAATGTTTAGAATTTTTTTTTTTTAAATAAATAATAGAGAAACATGCAAAATAAAAAGAGGAATTAATATGCTGAATACTTCTAGCACTAGCCACAGCTTTATAACTAAAATATTTTTGTGATAGTGATTATTTTATGAAAAAAATGTAGCAAAACAAAACCATTATATGGAATAATAATGTAATATATAGTATGGTACATACAAACAAGAGGAAACATTAGGAAACACTAAACCAGGTAGGGTGGGACGGGCACTGTTGCTGGGTGGCAGCCCATTCCCCGGAATAAAGGATGATTGTAGGTTACAGGATCCTGCAAACTTCTATTTGTTCTCCTGGGAATTTGCCTCTTAGCAACAGAAAATGGAAGAACAGGTGTCAGGAACATGCAGAATATCTGGAGGTGGCACTGTGCTCATGACACTGTGGATCCTGGACTAGAATGGTGTCATATCAGTGTCCACCAGCGGCCGAACCCCAGCCCATACCGCCCAACTTTCTTAAATGGGAATGAGGGACACCTATTAGCAAAATAATGTAGGCATTTTCCCCTCCTTAAAGGCCACTCCCCCCTTAAAGGAGACTTGTGCAAAAAAAAAAAAATGGTTGGTTAAACCCACAAGTGCTTTTTTATCAATACTATCCCATTATATTGGCTTTTGGAATGTACACATACAGAAATGTAGAATTTTGATGAAAGGTTTAGCACTGTAAAACACTTTTTGATAGCTAAGTAGTGCATTTTTAAATACACCTATATACAGTAGATCAAACCAAAATGAGGGACAAATGGGGAAGAAAGAGGGACAGAGGAACTTTGTTCCGAATGAGGGACAGTAACATCAAAATCAGGGACAGTTGGGAGCTATGCTCCAGCACCCAGCAGAGCTTAGTGTTAGGTCACCACCTTGTGCTAGCTGCTTGGAGGCTTTTTAGCTCCATCTCACCTCACTCTCCTCTTTGGCATTCTACTTGTGTGCCTGCAAAGTGTCAGGGAAATTTGGCTGTACGCTATGCACACAGCCATATCTCCTGTGCTCCTAAGCACACATTCCGTCTAATGATATCATGTACCTTACCCATCATTCCATTTCCTTTGCATCCCCAAAAAAAGAGACACCACCACAGCTTACATTCTTAGCTCCATCAGAATGAATGCCTTTCTGAGCATCCCCCTTGCTTTTATTTCCAGCATCAAAAAAGCTATGACAAACAGGAAGCGATGGCTACAACAGCCAATCGCTTCCTCAATACAAAATGACATCACGGGTAATGACCAAATAAGGTCATGACCAAATAAGGACATGACTTTCAACACAGGAAATACAACAACCAATACAACAACCAATGAATGATGACTACAGGAGTCCTATGGGCGTGTCTGAGCAGAGACAGGGTGCATGCATGTTTTTAGAAGCCATGTACTCCGTCTCTGACTATAACAACCCAAAAGACTATTTCCGCTGATCGGAATCCTTATTCGGCGTTGTTCCAGAGAACAACGCATACCCGGACTATTCTACTGTCTTTGTGGATGAGAGATTATCTGCAGGTGTACACTCATGTGGCCACAAATATGTTGATCAGGCATATAGGGGCGACACGAGCGCACACTCATTAAACCGATAATGTCTTTGCAGATCGAACACACCCCCGCCAGACGTCGTTCTGTGTATCGCACAAGGGCCCTTAGCTGGCAGACATGTACCCACTCCGCAAACACTTCTCTACATCCCCAAGGAGCTTTTCACTACCAAACGGATCTCAACCAGCCTCAGTCTGCCCCAGTCAGCTCTTTAGAGTGGGCTGTGGGAGCGCTAACACTGGGAGACACTTATGACAATACATGTTAAAATACATCTTCATAAAATTTCTACAACAAAAGTCTGTATCTCTATCTGCCATTTATCCTGTACCTGTCATGGCCTAGTTTCTGACCTGCATACTAACTGATACCATGCCTAGTTGCATTTAGCCAACGACACACAGGCTCAGTCTCTGGAGGTGAGCTTCTCCCAGCACAATCTCCGCAGTCCATTGGCTGGCCTCCACTAGTTCCCTCTGCAAATATTTCAGGAATACCTTGTTCCAATAACCCAGGCCTAGTTTTTGAGTGTAATCGTCAGCACTCACTTTACCCCTTTCAAGGACAGAGAAGACATCAGACGTCCCACCCCTTGCCACACCATTGTTGTACATCTCTCATTCTCTCTTCCTCATCTCAGCACACAATAAAGAATGTTCAGTTGGTTTCAGATAATCAGGCTTTGTTCCACACAATGGCATTTAAAAATAAGGTAAAAAAATGAACATACTACTTGTCTTCTCTGACATGGTAACTGGGAATATTTTTGGACTGGCTTCCATGGGGGCCCAAATGGCCTACAGATCTATTAATAAAATATATTAACATTTTACAAAGCTGCAGTTTTTTTTATTAACTACTGTAGCCTCTCAACTGCAGTGAGGTACTCACAAGGCAGCTGAAACTGTGTTTAAATTTGGTTTCAGATGGAAGTGATTAGGGTGGCTTTACAGCCCTTGCCCCTGCCTCACTGCCACCAGCATGTATTCCGGGCTTCACTGTCCCACCCTAGAATCTGGAAGCCCCCTTTAACAAGCAGACCCCCAGATCCTGGACCCCTATGTGAATGAGTAGGGGCACAAAGTACCCCTACTTTTTCACCAATAAAGTGTATAAATTGAGAGAAAAAAAAGTCATTTATTAAAAAGAAAAAGAAAAAAAAAAAAGAAATGTCCCCTGAAGTACATCCAATGTCAATAATGATGAACCCCAGCCGCTGACCCAAAAAAAGAAAAAAGAAGAAGAGCTATACACCCAACGAAGACTTCCGCCATCTGACAGTTCTTAAATAACTAAGGGAAGGGGCCACCTAATGACATCACTGGCGGGAGCCTTCTTCGGCGACAGCCGCTGGCGTTCATAATGATTGGATCTACTTTGGTAAACATTCATTTTTTATTTTTTTTTTTTTTTGTCGAAAATTGTTGTGTTTTTACAAATTTTTTACACTTTTTTGGTGAAAGCGTAGGTGTATTATGTACCCTATACTCATTCACATGGGGGGCAGTATCTGAGGGTTCTCTTGTTAACCACTTCACACCGGCCGGCCAGGCAACACGGCTCTCATTCTCATTCATATATAACGTCCACCCAGAACGACCGCTCACGCGCCCCATGCATTGCATTGCATGCATTGCAGCGATCGGTGGTGCGGTGTGCCGGTCAGATACACCGCTACACCGATCTCGGTAAAGAGCCTCTGACGGAGGCTCTTTACCACGTGATCAGCCGTGTCCAATCACGATGTAAACAGGAAGAGCCGTTGATCGGCTTTTCCTCACTCGCGTCTGACAGATGCAAGTAGAGGAGAGCCGATCAGCTGCTCTCCTGACAGGGGGGGGGTCTGTGCTGATTGTTTATCAGCGCAGCCCCCCCTTGGATGCCCACCCAGCACCACCAGGATGCCGCCAGGACCACCAGGGATTGGAACCACCCTGGACCACCAGGTATGCCATCCTAAACCACCAGGGATATGCCAATCAGTGCCTGGGCAGCTGCTAATCAGTGCCCATCCCCAATTCCTGCCAGTGCCATCAGCGATGCCTATCAATGCCATCTATCAGTGCCGCATATCATTGCCACGTATCAGTGCCCAGCAGTGCTGCCTATCAATGCCCATCAGTGCCCATCAGTGCCGCCTATCAGTGCCACCCATAAGTACCCATCAGTGCAGCCTTTCAGTGCCCATCAGTGTTGCCTATCAGTGCCCATCAGTGCCCACCAGTGCCACCCATGGGTGCCCATCAGTGCTGCCTATCAATGCCCATCAGTGCTGCATATCAGTGCCACCCATCAGTGCCGTCTATCAGTGCCCATCGTAAGTGCCACCTCATTGGTGCCACTTCATCGGTGCTGCCTTATCAGTACCGTCAGTGCCGCCTTATCAGTGCCCATCAGTGAAGGAGAAAACTTACTTATTTACAAAATTTTATAACAGAAAGAAAAGAAAAACTTTTTTCTTTTCAAAATTTGAGGTCTTTTTTATTTGTTAAGCAAAAAATAAAAAAACGCAGAGGTGATCAAATACCACCAAAAGAAAGCTCTATTTGTAGGAACAAAATGATAAAATTCTGTTTGGGTAAAGTGTAGCATGATCGCGCAATTGTCATTTAAACAGTGACAGCACTGAAAGCTAAAAATTGGCCTGGGCAGGAAGGGGGTGTAAGTGCCTGGTATTGAGGTGGTTAAAGGGGGCTTCCAGATTCCGCTCCGTCACCCCCCCCCGCACCCTGCAACCACTGGGCCAAGGTTGTTGGGAAGAGGCTCTTGTCCTTATCAACATGGGGACAAGGTGCTTTGGGAGGGATCCCCCCTAACCCAAAGCCCCCCCCCATATTGAGGGCATGTGGCTTTGTATGGGTCAGTGGATGCGATCACCCCCCCCCCCCCCCTTCCTGGCCTGCTGGGCTGCATGCTGGGATAAGGGTCTGGTATGGATTTTGACAGCTGACAGCTGAATGTAAACAAAACAATTGCCAGCAATTCAAATTTCTGAAAAAAAAAAAAACTGCATGGGGATCCCCCCCTATCCATACCAGGCTATATATATATACACATACATACATATATACATACACATACATACTGTTTGAAGGGTTCTGAGTAATTTTCTAGCAAAAAAAAAATATTTTTAGATGTAGGAGAGAAATGTCAGAATTGACCTGGGCAGCAAGTAGTTAAAAGAAAAATAGTAATGATACTCTCTTGCCAGCAAATGACAGCAAACCGGCTAGCCATATATCAAAAAACTGGTTGGTGATGGTGGCTGGCGTAATTGATCAAATATGATCATGACCATATGTGGGCAATGACATCACCCAGGATCTCTTGACAGTTTTGTTTTCTAACAGAAGCAGGCAAGGGAAGGAATTGCCATTTAGCAGCAATTGTTTTTTCTTTTTAAAAGTCACCTTTGCTGTATTGCATCTTACAGTTGTGCCAATTCACATGCATGTTTAAGGCATCTCCTAAGCATGCTATTTATAGAATTTCTGTATATTGTATAATGTTGCCCTTTACGCCTTTAAAAACTGATACTTTTATATACATTTACTGATGCTCTTTAATATAAACTTGCAAATTGGTATTTTTTTAGCACCTGAAATAACAGGTTCCATGAGTCATTTCCAGTGATGTGGGGTTTACCAAGCACTGAAAAATGTCAAAGAAGAGTAAACCCTTTCACACCAACAAGAGATTATTAAATTAACATCTTGGCAGCACATCAACTAAGATGTAACCATGCACTCATAAAAACTGGAAGAGCACTTTAATTTTAAGCGCTACTAAGAATATAACAAAATGAAAAGCAGTTTTCTTAAAGGGGTTGTAAAGGTTCGTTTTTTATTTTCTAAATAGGTTCCTTTAAGCTAGTGCATTGTTGGTTCACTTACCTTTTCCTTCAATTTCCCTTCTAAATGTTTTTTTTCTTTGTTTTCTTTGTCTAAATTTCTCACTTCCTGTTCCTCCTCTGTAAGCTGTTCAGTAAGCTGTTCTGGCTGACTAAACACCGCTCGGATGATGGTGTGAAGTTTACTGAGGAGAAACAGGAAGTGAGAAATTCAGATAAAGAAAAAAAACATTTAGATGGGAAATCGAAGGAAAAGGTAAGTGACCAACAATGCACTAGCTTAAAGAAACCTATTTAGAAAATAAAAAACAAACCTTTACAACCCCTTTAAGAATAAATAAATATATACAATATCTCACAAAAGTGAGTACATACCTCACATTTTTGTAAATATTTTATTATATCTTTTCATGTGACAACACTGAAGAAATTACACTTTGCTACAATGTAAAGAAGTGAGTGTACAGCTTGTGCAACAGTGTAAATTTGCTGTCCCATCAAAATAACTCAACACACAGCCATTAATGTCTAAACCGCTGGCAATAAAAGTGAGTACACCTCTCTTGGGCCCAATTTTCCCGATGTCATGTGACTCATTAGTGTTACAAGGTCTCAGGTGTGAATAAGGAGCAGGTGTGTTCAATTTGGTGTTATTGCTCTCACTCTCTCATACTGGTCACTGGAAGTTCAACATGGCACCTGCATCAAATTGGTCTGGATGGCTGTCATCCCAGAAGAAAGCCTCTTCTAAAGTTGATGCACAAGAAAGCCCGCAAACAGTTTGCTGAATGGTGTCATTGCAGATGGTGTCAAGTGTGTGTGGTGGCAACCAGGTGAGGAGTACAAAGACAAGTGTGTCTTGCCTAAAGTCAAGCATGGTGGTGGGAGTGTCATGGTCTGGGGCTGCATGAGTGCTGCCGGCACTGGGGAGTTACAGTTCATTGAGGGAACCATGAATGCCAACATGTACTGTGACATACTGAAGCAGAGCATGATCCTCCCACTTCGGAGACTGGGCCACAGGGCAGTATTCCAACATGATAATGACCCCAAACATACCTCCAAGACAACCACTGCCTTGCTAAAGAAGCTGAGGGTAAAGGTGATGGACAGGCCAAGCATGTCTCCAGACCTAAACCCTATTGAACATCTGTGAGGCATCCTCAAATGGAAGGTGGAGGAGCGCAAAGTCTCTAACAGCCACTAGCTCTGTGATGTCGTCATGGAGGAGTGGAAGAGGACTCCAGTGACAACCTGTGAAGCTCTGGTGAACTCCATGTCCAAGAGGGTTAAGGCAGCGCTGAAAAATAATGGTGGCCACACAAAATATTGACACTTTGGGCCCAATGTAGACATTTTCACTTAAGGGTGTACTCACATTTGTTACCAGCGGTTTATATATTATTCACTGTGTGTTGAGTTATTTTGAGGGGACAGCAAATTTACACTGTTATACAAGCTGTACACTCACTACTTTACATTGTGTGATGGGAAGAGAAGAGTATGGAGAAGGAAAGGAACTGCTCATGATCCAAAACATATCACCTCATCAGTGAAGCATGGTGGTGGTAATGTCATGGTGTGGGCATGTATGACTGCCAATGGAACTGATTCTCTTGTATTTATTGATGATGTGACTGCTGACAAAAGCAGCAGGATGAATTCTGAAGTGTTTCGGGCAATATTATCTGCTCATATTCAGCAACCAAAGAGTTTTTTTAAGGGAAAGAAGTGGAATGTTATGCAATGGCCAAGTCAATCACCTGACCTGAATCCGATTGAGCATGCATTTGACTTGCTGAAGACAAAACTGAAGGGAAAATGCCCCAAGAACAAGCAGGAACTGAAGACAGTTGCAGTAGAGGCCTGGCAGAGCATCACCAGGGATGAAACCCAGCATCTGGTGATGTCTATGCGTTCCAGACTTCAGGCTGTAATTGACTGCAAAGGATTTGCAACCAAGTATTAAAAAAGTTTGATGGATGATTGTTAATCTGTCCTATTACTTTTGGTCCCTTAAAAAGTGGGAGGCACATATACAAACTGTTGTAATTCCTGCACCGTTCACCTGATTTGGATGTAAATCCCCTCAAATTAAAGCTGAAAGTCTGCAGTTAAAGCACATCTTGTTCGTTTCATTTCAAATCCATTGTGGTGGTGTATAGAGCCAAAAAGATTAGAATTGTGTCGATGTCCCAATATTTACGGACCTGACTGTATATGGGAATCTGTCCATTTAAAATTAAATTGAGTAAATATCTGAGGTTGAAGGGACACACTCAGCTCCACCCCCATCGCCTCAGATTTGCTGTAGTTCACCTTAAAATTGGACAGCGCTCCATATGTGCGTAACTCTGACAAAAGGGATGGGAGGGATATGACTGGGGAGGTTATAAATAATATCATCCAGTTTTAAGCCTCCTACACAGCTGTTTCTGTTTCAGAAAGTCTGTGTAATGACTGTGTTTTAACCTACATATGACATTGATCATCATTAGCTTCTACTTGGTATAATTGGTTAACCACTTCAATACGAGGCACTTTCACCCCTTCCTGCCAAGGAAAATTTTCAGTTTTCAGCACTGTCGCACTTTGAATGACAATTGCGCGGTCATGCTACACTCTACCCAAACTATATTTTTGGTGGTAATTGATCACCTCTGGGGTTTTTATTTTTTGCTAAACAAGCTAAAAAGACTGACATTTTTTTTTGAAAAAAAGTTTCTTAGTCTCTGTCATAAAAAATTTTTTTCTCCTTCACTGACGGACACTGATGAGGCGGCACTAATGGGCACTGATGAGTTGGCACTAATAAGGTGGCACTGATGAGGAGGCACTGATACGTAGAATTGATGGGCACTGATAGGCGGCACTGTTATGCAGCACTGATGGGCACTGATAGGCGGCAGTGATGAGTGGCACTGATGGGCACTGACAGGTGGCACTGATGGACACTGACAGGTGGCACTGATGGGCACTTCCTGACGGCACTGATAGGTGTCACTAATTGGCACTGATAGGTGGCACTGACAGATGGCACTGATGGGCAGCACTGATGATGGGGTACTGACAGGTGTTACTGCTGGGCACTGATTGGCACTGTGGTGGGCTGTCATAGGCACTGTATTGATGGGGCACTGCTGGCAGCTGTTGGGCACTGATTGGCAGCTGATGGGCACATCTGATGGGGGCTGTGCTGATAATCAATGTGCTGATTATCAGCACAGGCCCCCCCCCTCTCTGACAGGGAGAGCCGCCGATCAGTTCTCTTGATGATCAGCTGTGATTGGTCACAGCTGATCACGTGGTAAGAAGCCTCTGTCAGAGGCTCCTTACCACGATCGGAGATGCAGTGTGTCAGACTGAAACGCCGCACTAGCGGTTGCCACACTGCGTGCCCTGGCACCTGGATGTTATATGACGCCCAGTCAGGATAACAGAACCACTGCCCAGCCTTCAATCTGCTATTGGCTGGGAGGGAAGTGGTTAATCATACACCTTACTCTAATCCTACACAAAATCCCTGACTCTGTGCATGTGTACAAAGTGTGCAAGTGTAAGGCCCCTTTCACACATGCGGACCGTATGTCCGTTTTTCATCCATCCGTTTTTGGATGAAAAACGGACATACATGCATGTCTATGGGATAGCGGGTGTCAGCGGATGAGCATCCGCTGACACCCGCTATTGTCCGCCTCCGCAATTGTCCGAACAGCTGTGCGATCCCTGCTGAGCAGCGGATCTTCACGGGGCGGATCAATACGGATCCGCGCCGTGTGAAAGGGGCCTTAGGATTGATGATGGTTTGAAGCCAAAATGGTGTAGTCCCACCAAATATTGATTTTATTTTTATTTTATTTTTTATATTTTTATTCTGTTCACTCACTTAGCATTTTGTAAATTGATAAAAATCATTGAAATATATATTTTTGAATGCATTCTTACTTTACAGCATTTCTTCACACAGGCCTAAAACTTTTGCATTATCATTACTGCATTATAAATTTATAACTTGCAAGTGCACACATCCACGTCCACTAAAAACGAGAACTGTGTGTTGGTCACTGGAAATTACAATGCCTTGAAAAAATATTCAAATACCCTTGAAGTTTTTCACATTTTGTCATGTTACAAATAAAAACGTAAATGTATTTTATTGGGATTTTATGTGATAGACCAACACAAAGTGGCACATAATTGTGAAGCGAAGGGAAAGTAATAAATGGTCTTCAAATTTTTTTACAAATTAATATCTGAAAAGTGTGGCGTGCATTTGTATTCAGCCCCCCTGAGTCAATACTTTGTAGAACCACTTTTCGCTTCAATTACAGCTGCAAGTCTTTTTAGGTATGTAAGAGAAAAAGAAGTCCTGGGTGGCCGCACATCAAAGAAAGGCATCTTTATTGTGAAATGTTAAAATCCAAATACAATCACCTCATAAATAGGGAAAAGACAGGGCAAATAGCTAACATGTTTCATGCCCTATCATGGCGCTTATTCATAGCTGAATAAACAGTTTGATCATGGGTATATGTAGAGAAGCTTAAAAAACTTAATGGCCAATTGGAAAAGGCAATCTCAAACACATGATCAAACTCTGAACCAGCACCCTCAAAAATGGGTCACACCTGAGAGAAGAAGAAGTTTAAGCATGAAGCCAAATCCAAGGCAACATCTTTGATAGAGATCGCAAACAAGTTGCATGAGTCGCATCAGTAACACCAATGGCATTCAGTTACAAAAAACTTCCTGAAAAATCACGTCCCACTCGAAGTTGAGGCCGGTGGGACGTCTAGTATTTAAATTAAAAATCCACCGGACTTCTTGTTTGCACAACATACTGAATGTATCTCCACCTCTAGGGGGTTTGACTATTTTTTCTACACCTTGAATAGTGAGACTGGACGTGTCCTTTGAGTGAACATCATTCCAGTGACGAGCTAAATTGGTAGCATGTTACTTTTCTATGTCGTAGAGATGATCGTAAAGACAGTCTCTCAATCTGCGAGTGGTTCTTCCTATGTACTGAATAGAACAAGCAGTGCATGTAATAGCATAAACTATATAGCGCGTGTTGCAATTGATAAAGGATTGAATTTTATATGATTTACCCGTGGAGGTAGATGTAACGGTGTCCCCCCCTTTTATGAAAGGGCAATATGCACAAGACCTTCCACCACATCTGTATGTTCCTTTAGATTGTCACCAATGTGCAGCATGATTCTTACTGAGGTAGAGACTAGGGGATAATAGTCCACCCAAAGACGGTGCTCTCCTTGATACTGTACGTATAACTCTCTTTAAGATTTGTGAGTAAACATGATCATTAGACAGTACTGGTAGATATTTAGTGACTATCTTTGTGACCTTGTGAAATTCAGCACTATACAAAGTGGAGAATGTTGGAATAGAATGAGATTCACTTGACCTATTATGTCTATTGTGATGATTGGGTTTATATATTAATAGGTTAGCCCGGGGTGTTTTATTGGCAATGGAGAAAGCCCTATTGATGGCCAATCTAGAATAACCCCTAGCTTCAAATCTCGCTGACATTTGTAGTGCCTCCTGTTCAAAATGCATTTGTCTAGTGCATAGTCTTTTTAATCTTAAAAATTGGCCTACCGGAATACTTTTATTGGTATGGGATGGATGGCTGGAGTCTGCACGTAAAAGGGTGTTACCCGCAGTCGGTTTCCTATAGAGATTCGAGACGATCCTATCATTGTCTCCTGTAAGCCTCACATCCAGGAACTCTATGGACTTTAATTCATGTTGTCCAGTACATTTTAAATGTAAACCATTATCATTCATATATTCTAGCCAATGGTCCAAACAGATGTGTGGTTCGGAGACAATAAAAAAGAGATCGTCTATATACCGACAATAAAAAGCGGTGTCTTTTCGACTGGGACTTTTAGGTCCAAAAATGTGGGATCTCTCCCACCATCCCATGTACAAATTAGCCAGGGATGGTGGGAGAGGTCAAATTAGTAAGGGATGGTGAGAACTTCGCTCCCATAGAGGCCACACATTTTTGGAGATAAAAGTTCCCGTCGAACATAAAAAAATTATGTGTCAAAAGATATTCTAGACTTTATAATAATAAATTCTTTTGTAGCCAAAGAAAAATTCCCTGATCTCTTTAAAAAGAAGGATACTGCCTGTAGACCCAAGACATGGGGAATTGAGGAGTACAAGTTGGAAACATCACATGTTATCCAGCTGTAGTCCTCATTCCAAGTCAAATCGCTTTTTAGGTATGTCTCTCTACCAGCTTTGCACATCTAGAGAGTGAATTTTTTGCCCATTATTGTGTGCTACTTCTTGTTGGTCTATCACATAAAACCCCATTAAAATACATTTACGTTTTTGGTTGTAACATGATAAAATGCGGAAAATTTCAATGGGTATGAATACTTTTTCAAGGCAGTGTACAATGCAAGCCTATCAAACACTGACAGCATTTTTGATCCCTCTCTACTCTATCCAAAACCAAAATAAAAAATGTTGCCTTTAGTTATACTTTAACACTGATGTGGTCCTAAAAAATGTATATAAATGATGCATCTGGATGAGGTCACTTCCCCATAGGTCTTCAAGGAGCTGTGCTCAGAACTTTCTACGGTATTGTTTCTATTTTTTTTAAGACACTTAGTAATTACAGACCTGTAAGTTTTAACTTCTATTATAGAGAAGATAATTGAGGAATTGGTAGGGGCCAGATACAAAAGTGTCTGCTAGAAAAGAAATATAAAAAATAGTAGGCATGGATTTCTAAAAGAAAGATGTTGCCAAACAAATCTGCTTTCCTTTTATGAATAAGTAAGCAAAAATTCAAAGAAAAGGATGTCTGGGAAGTGTTTGATGTGGGTAAGAATTGAGATCTATAGATATTGAAAATTCAGTCCGCGAACTGATATAAAACTGGATTAAAGACTGCATTTAGAGAATAATAATTAATGATTCATACTCTGAATGGTCTAAGGTTGTTAGTGGTACATCCCATGGTTCAAATTTAAGACCATTACTTTTTAGTTTTTCTTTATATTTTTTTATATTATAGTGTTTGGGATGAAAGTTATATTTTTTTTGTTTACAGATTACATATCCCTGTGTAGTGCAATACATTTATTCTGGGACATCTCCAATTTACAAGCTAACCTAGAGGCCCAGTTTGATTGGACATCTACATGAAAAATCTGATTTAACATTAAAATTTAACAAAAATAAATTTTTTTGCAGCTTACCAGCCCTCAGCGGAGCTGACTGCATTTGTTTGAATTTTTCAGACTTTTTTTATTTGCACCTGTTAGTCCTGAAATATATGCAAAAACTCAAGGCTGCAAAGTTAAAAAGGAATAAAAGGTTGCAAACGAGAGTATGACCAAAAAAAAATCAAATATATTAGTAGTAAAAAGGCCAGGTCTGAGCATGTGGGCCTTTTACAATATGTTTTGAGTTGGTGACTGGGGACAAAGAGAAGGCAAATGTATTAAATATTTGGTGCAGCTCTGTGTATACAAAGGAAAATGGGGAGAGCTCAAGTCATTAATGGGGATAGTAGCATAGCATAACCTAGCCCCAATTGATCCACAATGGCTCCAAATCAGGGAAGGCTCCAGACAATTTTGGGGGGTGCCTGTGCTTGTGCTGGAATTATAATAAAGGGGGGGGGGCTAGTGCTGCACATGCAGTGCGCTACCGGTCATGCACTTGTACATGTGCCCAAAAAGTGGGCGTGACCAACAGTGGGCATTGTCAAAATGTGGGTTTTTTCTTCATGATCAAAGACTTGTAGTGTGCCACCTTTCCCCATTTGTATGAGCAAAATAAAGCCTTCAGGGACACTGAAGGGATTGTTAGCGTATAATAAGCCTAATTTGGACAAGCTATGATAACTATCAGCAAGTGTTAGGGCCAGCAATTAGAACCCCTGGCATATGTCAGGGTTAGCAATAACCCCCAAAGACATTTCACACTAATTATCCCCAGCACTGCACAATAATTAAGGGTGGCATGAAAAAAATAACTCCCTGCATGGCACAATAATTACCAACATCAATAAATAACCCCCAGCATGGCACAATAATAAACTTCCAGCACTGTGCAGTATTTAACCCCCAACATTGCATATTAATTAACCTTCCACATGGCACAAAAAAAATGAACACCCACAAATACACAATAATTAGCCCCCGACATGGCAAAATAATTACCCCCAGGAGTACACCAGTCAGCATACTCCCTTCATTGTTAAAAAGGTCAACACTATGTAGTAAATACAGTGTGGGAGTCAGAACTGTGTACAACATTAATTTCTCAGTATTCCCCATTACAATGGTGGTCAGTGTGCGCCTGTACAATGTTGGTCAGGTGCCCCTGTACACTGGTGAAGGTGCTCTCTGTACAATAATGGTCAGTGTTCCCCCTTCTATACTGATCAGTGTGCCCCTGTAAACTGCTGCTCAGTGTCCCCCCCTCCATCCACTGGTCACCTCTGCTCTCACCTCTACTTCCAGCTACAGATCACTTCTGCACCCCCTTCATTTAATGGTCCCTTCTCCCTCCCAAGTCCACTAGTCAGCTGTTCACTAACCTCCATCCACAGGTCAATTTTGCATCCTCTTCCTCCCTCCACTGGTCACCTCTACGCCACCCCCCTACTATCCACAGGTCACTTTTACTCTCCACGCCCACTTCCATTGGTCACCTCTGCTCTCCCCGTTCACTTCTCTTGGTCACCTCTGCTCTCCCCCTCACTGCCATTGGTCACCTCTTCCCTCCCCCCTACTTCCGCTGGTGGTCACCTCTGCTCTCACTCCTCATTTTCACTATGTTACTGCATGCATTGAAACCATGCATCCATGGGGTTTTCTGGTGGTTGTGGGGGGGGGGACAGTGGGGTGGATAAAGCAGAAGCTCAGGTTAGTGGAGTGGGGTCTAAGCAATATGTAAACATTACCAATACCAATAACAAGTAACCTGCCTAGCTTTAACCACTTGACCTCTGGAAGATTTACCCCCCTTATGACCAGGCCATTTTTTGTGATATGGCACTGTGTTACTTTTAGGCTCCATGCACACTGAAGCTCATAAACTGAAGTTTATTGGAGTTTGGGCATTTTTTTTTTTAAAAGCCCAAAAACTCCACTCTATGTTAGCCTATGTGTCCATGCACACATGGACCTTTTTTAGCTTTAATGAGCAGTGGAGTTTATGGGCTTTTTTCTGAATGCCAGAAATTTGCGTTCAAAGTGCAGTTTTTCACCGCCAAAAAAGCCAAACGCTGATAAACGCTCATTAACGCGTGTTAATTAGCATTCAGCATTCTATTTTTTCAATGCATTGTGGGAGTTTGGAATGCAACGTGGGATTTTTGGAGTGTCCTCTGTGTATTTTTATTAAAAACGCCCATAAACGCTAACGCTATAAAACGCTAATAAACTCTAGTACAAAACGCACGTTTTTCAACCAGCTTTTCTGCCAGCAATCTGGCGTCCAGAAAAAGCTTTTTTGAGCTTCAGTGTGCATAGAGCCTAACAATTGTGCAGTCATGTAACACTGTACCCAAATAAAATGTATTTAATTTTTTTTCCACAATCAGAGCTTCGCTTAGGCTCCATGCACACTGAAGCTCATAAACTGCAGTTTATTGGAGTTTGGGCGTTTTTTTTAAAAGCCCATAAACTCCATTCTATGTTAGCCTATGTGTCCATGCATACATGGACGTTTTTTAGCTTTAATGAGCAGTGGAGTTTATGGGCTTTTTTCTGAACGCCAGAAATTTGCGTTCAAAGTGCCGTTTTTCACCGCCAAAAAAAGCCAAACGCTGATAAACGCTCATGAGCGCTCGTTAATTAGCATTCAGCGTTCTATTTTTTCAATGCATTGTGGGAGTTTGGAATATATTGTGGGATTTTTGGAGTGTCCTCTGTGTATTTTTATTAAAAACGCCCATAAACGCTAACGCTATAAAACGCTCATAAACGCTTATAAAATAGTACAAAATGCTGTTAAAAGCACATTTTTCAACCAGCTTTTTCTGCCAGCAATCTGGCTTCCAGAAAAAGCTTTTTTGAGCTTCAGTGTGCATGGAGCCTTAAGGTGGTATTTAATCACCACTGCGTTTTTCATTTTTTGCACTATAAACAAAAAAAGACTAACAATTAAAAACTTACTTACCTACTTTCCCCTATAAAACATATCCAATAAAAAAAATTAAAGCATCAAATTTCTTCAAAATGTACTTTTCTACATATTTTTGGTAAAAAAAAAAATCCCAATAAGCGTATATTGATAGTTATAGCATCTACAAACTATGGTATATATGTTGGCATTTTTATTTACGTATTTCTTTATTTTTTACTAGTAATTGCAGTAATCAGCGACTTATAGTGGGACTGTGACATTGCGGCAGACATTCTGACACTGACACCTTTTGGGAACCAGTGACACTAATACAGTGATCAGTGCTAAAAATATGCACTGTCACTGTACTGATTGCCATTGGGGATCTGTATTTGGTGTGGGTTAAACTGTTGTGTAGCATTCTTTATTGTTATCTAAAGGAGACTGTTGAAAGTAGACATTGGGCTCATATATAACTTTTCTACTGATAACTGTACCTTTAAAACACATTATGGATACTAATATATCAAGGAAAACCAAGCAAATAAATATCCTCATTCATAGGGGGAGCTGAGGCCCATGTGTAAGCAGGTGGGAACCGTTAGTGGGTGTTGTTGCGGTTGTGCGGGTTGGGGTTAATGCTTTGCCCGCTCTCTTAATATTTTGGCAGGCTTTCCTGTCTGGGTCCAGCCCATTTGCCTGTGTGATAAAAATTGGGACAGTGGTCCTGTCTGAGAGAGCCCAGGGAGTCCCCCGCAGGAGACCGTAGAGCCGACAGTAGTTCCACAGGAGACACTTAGTGAGCACGGTTCAGCCTTAAAGAGGAAGTAAACCCTCTTTTACAACTTTAGCTTACAGGTAAGCCTATATTAAGGCTTACCTGTAGCTAACAGGGATATCTCCTAAACCTGCACGGTTTAGGAGATATACCTGTATTTGCATGTGCCGACGTCATGCGGCACATGCGCACTAGCGACAACTGAAGCATCTGCGCTATATGCCGATGCTTCAGTTGTTATATGCCGCTCTCGTGCGCATGCGCGTGACGTCATCGCGGCTCCGGCAAATCACAGCGCCGGAGCTGCGATACCCGGAAGTCACTCCGGGAGAAGATGTCGGCGGTCGGAGGGGGAGAAGAGGACCGATGCAGAGGCTTCGATTTCAGGTAAGTGATGCATAATTAGCTAGTATGCTATGCATACTAGCTAATTATGCCTTTGTCTTGCAGGTTTTGTTTTTTTTTTCAATTTTTTCAAGAGGGTTTACTTCCTCTTTAAGCGTGAGTCCCACAGGGGATGGTTACAGAAGATGAGACCCGGAATAGCAGTAGGATGTCGTGCATCACTGTCCATATGTAGAGACTTTTCGTTTGGGGTTTGCCTTAAGATACCAGCACTGGATTTTTGCCTCCGAAGGATCTACACTTGTGTGAGAGAGCCTGTAAAGAACTATGGACACTAAAATGCACGCTCACAGGTATGCCAGGGCAGCACATCAGTCTGTAGTCATTGTTAGGTGTAGGGAAGTATCATGTTTTACCTGCTTTTGCACCTTTTATTAACTAAAGGGTTTGAAACCTTGCCCTTGCCTGGTCTAAGGTGTAGTGATATAAAATGTGGTGGGTAGATGGATAGTAGTTATTAATATGTACTCCTTCCGCAGCAATTCTTCCAGAGAGAAACAAATTTATTGGCTTCTAACACAGAACAGTCTTGCAATAGATGACAAAATCCAACAGGGTATAATCATGACAGTGTTAGTAAATTTCTAGAGCCCCATGTTTCCATGTGACTTTGGTGCCTTCATAACCACACACTCCTAAGACAGAATAGACTGAATGCCATGTTATATCCCCCACACACTGAATGGCTGAGCAATTTGATTGGCTGTTTCCATTAAATGCTTTGATCTGCTCCTGTCTTTCAGAGTGACAGAAGATCACCCCAATCTGTGAACAGCTGTAGTCATAAACTGCCCTAATCTGCATTCTTGCATATTAACATTAACATAGTGACTCTGGGCTATCTGTCCCCTTTGATATGTGGAGTAATTCTTGTTTGGCCACTTCCCCTTTGATCAACAAGTCCCTTTTAATATGCGCAATTAGGTTAACAACCACCACTTGGACCTGCCTGGGATGGACTAGAATGCCTACATATAACACCATATATAAATATATAAAATACATGCACATATATATATATATATATATATATATATATATATATATATATGTACTGTATGTGTACATATATATAATAATAATATAAAATCCCACATAAATCGGCCAACACATTACAACATAAGGTTACTCACGTTTGTGTGCAGATGAGTGGCCCTCAAATGCACACTGTGTTCAGGACCACTCACCTGCACCCACACACCTGTCAAATTAGGATGAGTGTCCGTGCAGCCCCCATGTCCCCCTACACTTACATGGGCCACCTGTAAGAGGCACTTTACAGTTCAAGCCCTATAAACTAACAGCTGTTTTGTGGTGTACTGCCCTCAAAGTCTGTGTGAATGAGGCCATAAGATTCTACTTTTGGTCTTTCCTTCTCTGTGCTCTGCAGGATGTTATCACAGATCCAGGCCAGTGTAACTTCAATAATTACTAAGAAATAAACTTTACTGATAAATTGTAAATGATGATATTTTTACATTTTATTTGTTAGCAGTTGGCATGGTTCAGCAGACAACCTTCTGAACATGCTACAACTTTTCAGAAGATACCAAAAAAGTGCAAACCTTAACTAGAGATGGGGCAGAGATTTGTACCACCAGTTTAACTTTGTAAATTCACAACTTCCTTTCTAGTTTAGGGTAGACTGGGAAAAAGTTAGAACCTCAATCAACTTTTAACTGATGTCTTTTTCCCTGTTAGAAGAGTAAAGCCTCGTACACATGGTTCGATTGTCGTAAGAATCGAGCATCTGATTTTTATCAAAAGCACGTGTGCAGGATTTTGTCTAGCATACTAACTATCCGCAAATTGTCGTTCGACAAACAGGAACGTAGTGATGTACTAAGAGAATATAAAGAGGAAGTTCATTTCTCGAGCGCCACCCTTTGGGCCCCTTATGCTAATTTTGTGTTAGTAGAAGTTTGGTGAGCATGGATTCGTGATTTTCATATCGTTCCTGATCTTCAAATGACAGTTTGGGAGTAGGCAGTTACAGTAAAAACAACACAATGGGAACTTAACAAGGGACACCAACATAGTTGTATCTTTGATCTTAAAAACTCAGGGATAATGGCGTTGTGGTAACTTCCCCAAAAAAATCAAACAACAACCATAATATTAATATTATTTATATCACTACAAAACAAATGCCTTTTAAAATAAGTTTGGTATAACTCCATCAGTATCACCAGCAAAGCAGCTTCAACATTAGCCCATTAAAGAAAAAGAGAATGTGCGCTGCATTTCGAGATTTCCAATTGCCGCGCCGCGAATGGTAATTCTAGATTACGAGCGGTAGTTTAGAAGACCGAACTCTTGGTTGTTCCTTGATTCCGATCATGTATGTTTGTACTTTTGACTTTTGTTTGATGATTTCTGTACTGACCATCCGAAAATCGGACGTTGAGCTGACGTTCGTCAAAAATTTACTAGTCTACTCATACAGCTTTTGTCTTACGAAAAATGTAAATCGTATGTCGAAAGGAGCATACTAACGGTAAGAATTTCAGATGACAGGCCATCGAACGACAATTCCCTTCCGAAATTTGCATCGTGTGTATGGCCCTTAACTCTATTTGTCCTATCGCCAAAGTAATAATTTATCTCTAGAACAGGAGTAGATGGGAAATCACCCAATAGGGGCACCTGTTACAATGGCAATTATCAAAGTGTGATAACTCAATTTTTTTGGAAATGTAATTTCTTGCAATGTCTCAGAAAGTGAGCATTAACCACCTTAATGGTGACACTGAGAAAATAAACTTAAAGGTATAACCCTTCCAACTATATCCATAAATAAAAATGCGTAGCTTCACTTTAGGTGTTTGGGAGTAAAAAAAATGTTAAAGTATACAGTATCTAAACTCAAAAAACAAAGATGTAATATATTGCAGCTTATCAGTTCTTAGATGTGATAGCTGTATTAGTTTTCTCTTTTCAGGCTTTTTCCCTCTTCACCTGGTGATCTGGCCAGTAACACGCTATGGGGGTTGATTTACTAAAACTGGAGCAAAATCTGGTGCAGCTGTGCATAGAAACCAATCACCTTCTAACTTCAGCTTGTTCAATTATGCTTTAATAACAATTCTGGAAGCTGATTGGTTACTATGCACAGTTGCACCAGGTTCTATGCGCTACAGTTTTAGCAAATCTCCCCCTTTCTGTCACTTCATGTCTATTTTTTTTTTTTTTTTTTTTGGACGAAGCCATGGTTGTCACACAAGCTGGACTTCAAACATGTCTGCTTTTGTTCATCTTCATTACATGGTAATGCTATTAGCACTTTAGACAAGAAAGATAACATTGGACTTTCTGTTCATTTCACAGGAAATGATACGCACACTGCATTTCTGGCAAGATCAATAGGCATTATCTGCACTTGCTGAAAACGTTCTTATCCTGAAAAGAAAACGAATGCAGCCGCCACATCTAAGGATTGGTAAGCAGCAATTACATTTTTGTTTTGTGTTGTTTGATACACTTTAAGTGTTAGCCCCCGTACACACGGTCAGACATTCCGATCACCAAATCCGTCGGATAATTTCCGACAAATTTTGTCCAAAACTGGTGTTGCGCACACACACACGGTCAGACAAAGTTGTCAGAAAATCCGATCATTCAGAACGAGGTGACATACAAAGCGTACGACGGGACTACGTACAGGGCAGTAGCCAAAAGTTTTCATCTCCAAATTTCTTCTGAGCATCTGTGGCACTTTGTGCGTCGGAATTTTCTACACACACGATCGGAAAAAGTCTGATCGGATTTTGTTGTCGGAAAATTTTAGATCCTGCTCTCAAATTTTTTCCCTCAGAGATTCCGACGGAAAAAGTCCGCTAGAGCCCACACATGATCGGATTTTCCGACAACAAAATCCGATCAGACTTTTTCCATCGGAATGACCGACCGTGTGTACTGGGCATTAGAGTGACACAAAGTACTAGCCATAGGTAGTATCTGAGGGACGTGGAAGCTAAATGTGAATTCATATTTGTTTTTGGCACTAAAAGCCCTGCACGGCTAAAAATAATTACTCTGATGTCAGCCGTGTAATCGTTTATTGTCAGTAATATGTCATAAGAAGGTTTACATTAACTTTGTATGCAATACTGTCTACAGATACCCTTTAACAAATTGTAGTAAAACACTAACAAATGACTATTACCAGGATTATTTAAATTTTCTGAGCCTGGAAAATAAAAACAGAAGAATGCAAAGTGTTTTGTAAGGTACTTTTATTTTCCTGCTGGAAACTGTAACATTCCTGGCATTGTACTTGACACATTGTTGCACCATCTAGTGGCAGCTTTATGAATTCAACCTAATCATTTAAAGAAGTATTGAATTCAAAATAAAACATTTATTATCAGTTCTTAGGCATGGTGGCTGCATTCATTTTCTTTTTTAGGCTTTCTGTCCCTTATTTTCACCTGGTGATCCCACCAGTAAGTTGTAAGTAATGCCGTGTACACAATTGTAATTCTCGGCGGAAAAAGCTCTGATGGTTTTCCCGACGGAATTCCGAAGGTCACACCAAATTCCGACAGTCAAGAACGCGGTGACGTACAACACTACGACGAGCCAAGAAAAAATTAAGTTTAATGCTTCCAAGCATGCGTCAAATTGTTTCCGAGCAAGCGTAGGAATTTTGCACCTCGGAATTGCTACAGACCATCCTAATTTCCGATAGAAACCTTTTCCGTCGGAAAAATTGAGAACATGCTCTCAAATTTTTGCTGGCGGGAATTCGGCCAGCAAAATTCCGATGGAGCCTACACACGGTCGCATTTTCCGATTAAAAGCTCTCATTGGTCTTTTGCTAGCCGAAAGCAAGTGTTGTTTTTTAAAAGAACAAGCTCTCTTGCAGATGTAGCAGTTACAAGGATGAGACAAAGCATTAATCACTAAACAGGGGTGCTTACAATGATCAGCTTTTATTTATTTATGTAAAATTATTTATGTAAAACATTTTTCCCCCCCAAAATTTATTTTTTTGCTGTAACTGCTTATACAGTATTAGCTGGAGTTTGACTACAATTTGTACGTGTATCTAAATCTGCTAGTACTGTACATCTAACACCCCCCCCCCCCAAGTATAACAATGCTGCTGTCCAAAGGGGCCTCCTGTGCTCCTTAATCCAGAGTAGGGGCACTGTAATAAACAAGGTGTGTTATTGGCCAGATCACCAGGTGAAAACGGGGGGAAAAATCCAAAAAATGAATGTGGCCACTGCAACTAATGATTGGCAAGCCCCAAAGTATTATATTTTTCATTTTGGGTTTAATACCACTTTTTTGCCTAAAGCTGGGTTCAAAACAGACCAAATAGGTTTATTTTGCAAGCAAAATCTTACTTGTGTCACTAGGCAGCTTTTCTTAAACTCCTTTTAGGACAGTATAATGGGCTCACCCATAATAAGGAGATGATGGCTGAGATCACAAGTATTTGTCTAGGGTCTAGCTGCAATAGCCATGTTATACTGACAAAGTCACCAAGTTTAAACAAAATGACAAGCATAAGAGTTTTTTACGAGCCCATTGAGCTGTGTTGGTTCTAAATAGAATTGAACCAGACCAATTTCAATCAGTGTGTGGCCATCTTTAAAGTAGATATAAACTATGTAAACGGCATTGTGTTGCCCATAGAACAAATATCTACAAAGCATTTTATGTATCTTTAACCTGTAGCTGACCGCCCACTGTCAAATGACAGCGGAGCGGTGCAGCACTTGTGGCGGGCCGCCGTCATATGACGGCGCTAGCTTTTTGGCCACTAGGGGGCACGCGTGCGCGCCGCGGGAGGTGCGCGTGCGTGCCCGCCGCGTCGCTGGGGACCCGATGCGCGTGCCCGGCGGCCGCGATGTCCACCAGGCACCCGCGATTGCCCTGTAACTGAGCAGGACGTGGATCTGTGTGTGTAAACACACAGATCCACGTCCTGTCAGAGGAGAGGAGACCGATGGTGTGTCCCTTGTACATAGGGACACCGATCGGTCCCCTCCCTCAGTCAGTCCCCTCCCCCCACAGTTAGAATCACTTACATAGGGAACATATTAACCCCTATAGTACCCCCTAGTGTTAACCCCTTCCCTGCCAGTCACATTTATACAGTAATCAATGCATTTTTATAGCACGGATCGCTGTATAAATGTGAATGGTCCCAAAAATGTGTCAAAAGTGTCCGATATGTCCGCCGCAATGTCGCAGTCACGATAAAAATTGCAAATCGCCGCCATTACTAGTAAAAAATAAATAATAATAAAAATGCTATAAATCTATCCCCTATTTTGTAGACGCTATAACTTTTGCGCAAACCAATCAATAGACGCTTATTGCGATTTTTTTTTACCAAAAATATGTAGAAGAATACGTATTGGTCTAAACTGAGGAAAAAATTTGTTTAAAAAAAAAAAAATTGGATATTTATTATAATAAAAAGTAAAAAATATTGCGTTTTTGCAAACTTGTCCCTCTTAATTTGTTTTATAGCGCAAGAAATAAAAACCGCAGAGGTGATCAAATACCACCAAAATAAAGTTCTATCTGTGGGGAAAAAATTATAAAAATGTTATTTGGGTACAGCGTTGCATGACCGCGCAATTGTCATTCAAAATGCGACATCGCTGAAAGCTGAAAAATGGCTTGGTCAGGAAGGGGGTGTTAGTGCCTGGTAGGCAAGTGGTTAAAGGTAATTTTTGCAGGATAAGGATGCACTATAAAGGTATTCTCCACTATGAAATGTATAATAAAACCAGTTCCATTATCTCTGATAGATAAACTTCTGCAAAAATTCAAGTATTCTATAAAGCCTAGGTGTAAATATTCTGGGTTGTGTCCCTAAATGTCAGGATAGTTTCAAGTGCACTTGTAGTGCAAAGTGGATTTGCCTTTAGTAAATCAACCCCTCTGTGTCATGTGAAAATAGAGAGAGTGCAGCGATGCTGGATCGAAAGATGAGCCAGGTAAGTATTGGGGTTGTGGTGACCGGGGGAGCTGTTACCGAAAGGTTTTCTTACCTTAATGCATAGAATGCACGTGGAATAAATAAACGTCCAGACGAGTTGCATTTTTACTGCTTTACTTCATAAACGTCACTCCAGCACAATTCTTCAGTTACAGGAACATTGCAGCACATTGACAGTTCAGATTTACTGATTTACTTATTTTTTTCTCATAACTTGCTATGCAGCAATCACAGTGCAGACCACTTAAGTCTCCCAAGTCAGTACAGCCATCTCCAGATGTTACAGTCTATTTAGCAAGGTGTTACTCACTCAGAGTGTTTTTCCTCCTGCACAAATGAGATCCTCCATTGGTCCAGGGCCCATCCAATCCTAGCTACAACACCTTGGCTGAGGGTAAGGGGTGGCAAGGTCTCTCTGTCTACTCCTATATGTCCTCTTTCATCACCCAGGCATTTTAGCCCTGCAAAGGGTCCCTTTAGTTCTGCAGAGATGTAGTGCTGTGCTGGAGCTGTTCAGGGACATCCTGCTTCCATACCCCAAGTGCACTGGGCCTCACTACAAGAGGGGAAACAATTAAAGGGGCACTAACACCTGCTAACAGACCTGGCTTATTTCCTGACCACAACATACTCCTGGTTAGCAGTTTGTAAGCAGGTGGATGTTACATGTTTATGTTTTGTTAAAATGTTCTATTGTTTTCAGTTGATGTCTCTGATAAGATTTCCGTGTTAGAATATTGCTCTATAGAGTTGTGTTTGTCCTGTTGAGGTGGTGCTCCATTGGAGGTAAAGGTTAACTCTGCTAGTCAGGTTTTCCTGGGCTTTTTGGGGAAGTACCACCCTCTGCTGGGGGAAACACATAAAAATGGAAGGAACCACCTCTCAGGAGTGCCGTAGTTAGTAAGATGACTGGAAGTTCAGTTCCAGGTCTCCCTAATCAAGGAACAAAATGCTGCTAAGGATATGAACTACTGCTTGCAGTTAACCAACCCTCTTAAGAGCCTATTCAGGGTTCCAGGGGTATGGACTCATGCTTGACCAAAATAATCTATGGACTTTCTCACCTATGACTACCTCAAGAGGCACTCAGGGGCACCATGAGACTAATTAAGGGGTACTTAGAAGATTGTGTAGAGGAATGTGTAGTGAAGATAACCTGTTAAACTGTTCATTTGTTACATTTAAACAACTTCAGTAAACACTTATTGTTATTCAACTTGGCCTAGTCTGAAGTTACTTCACGACAACCTTAAAGGGGTGCAATGCATGTATGGCATATCACAAAACAGGAAGATGGAATGAGGCTTCAGGAGAATAATAATCATGGGTGGGGTGTTGTACAACAGTCAAGCTTCGTAGGAATTAAAGTGTAATATACAAATCAATGTCACTGGAGTGAGGTGACAGGTTAGTGGACTGGTGGAGTACTGTACGACCTCAGTGATACTGATTCAGAAATGCTGCACAATACAAATAGAAATTATCACGTACCAGGTGCTGGAGGCCAATGAAGAGAGGGCTTCCTTTGCAGCTAAGTTTCAGACTCCCCTGAAGGTGAGACAGGCTGAGTCAGGGACACAAAGTAGAACAGGTCGCCTGTGAAGTTGCTTGCAGGAAGCTTGGGAATGCTGCTGTTGTGATGAACAGTGTCTGCAGGCAGGTGGCACCTGTGAGGTGAGACAGGTCTGTAAAGTCACTGAGATAATAGAGTCAACACAAGCTGAGATCAGAGCCAGGTTTAAAGCAGAGCAGACAAAGTCAGGGGTCAGGAACTGGAGATAGGCAGACAGGTCGGGAACAAGCCGGGTCAGCAACTAGGGAACACAGGAGCGAGGAATTACAGGAAAAGATTTGGGGCTCTTGGGTCAGCTCCGAAAGTCCTATCTACCGGCTCCTTGAAAGACTAAATGAAGCCCCTTGATCATTGATTGGTTCTAATTAAGCAGAATAGACATTTGACCTTTAGGTTGTCACATTTCCACTAAATGTATACCAGTTTACTAGATTATGTAATGGTTTCAGCGATGTTCGCTCCATATACAGTTTGTTTTCTGTATTGTTTGTTGTGTATGAAAATAAATAAAATTCTACTTTAAAAAAAAATGAATTACAGGAACACAAGTAACAAGCTGAGATCAGTCAGCAACTTCAAGCACTGATACACTTCCTTATAAAGGCCCATGTGATGTGCTGCTGGGGACGCCTCCTGTTGTTGGTGCCCTGACAGATGCTGGGTCCTAAAGACCTTCTCCTGCTGTCAGCGCCCTGACAGAAATGTTATGAAGCTATTGATGAACTATTATCTATAGTGCACAGAGTGTAATGAGGATCTGATGTCCATAGTGAACAATGTAAAGTGGGCCATGGATTACAAGGAATAAAATTTGTAATTTAAGAGAAGCATCGCTTTTAAGTTAGAGTGTTGCCTTACCACCAAGCTTGAGTTAAACGGTGGCCTCATCCTGTCTTTGGGGGCACTAGAGAGTACTCTCTCACCGAAGTGAGAATATATGCCCGGCCCACAAGTTGCTGACCTGGTTTATCTCCTGACCGTGGTTTGTTCCTCTGCATCAGTTGCTGACCTGGTCTGTCTCCTACCCACAATTTGTTCCTGTGTACTGTTGCCGATCTGACTCTCTCCTGACCATGGTCTGTATCTCTCTGCCTGTTCCTGATTCGGCCTGCCTCCTAACAATGGCTCTTCCTGTTGTTTTACTATCTATTCTAGTCTGCCTGTGACTAGCTGCCAACACCAGTCCTGACAAGCTCCTCGAAACTATCTAGTTTTGGGTGGTCCTCTGACCCTCGGGAACACTCCTCAGACAAGATTCAATTTCCAAGCCATTTCTTAGGCCTACATTACCAATCAATGACTATTGTCACCTGGGCCACTCAGTGTTCTTTACGTTCCCTGTCACCACTTAAGGGACTTGCAGACTAGAGTAGGGTAGGTCCCCTTGCTACTGAAGTCTCTAGACAGGTATATGATACTAAATGGGGTCTCAAAATAATTTGTTGTGACCCCCAGTTTGAAAAGATAAAATTCATCTAACAGGGCTATATTGAAATGTTTAAGGTCTTGCAAAATCCTAAACATTGTTCAAGGAACCAATATTTTACTCAAAATAAACATGGAGTTATACTGTACTTATAAAGCAGGAGATGTGGCATTCAGCAAACATTCACTGCAGGTGCTGTTATTGAAAATATATGTACTGGGAGATTGGCCTGCAGTGAATATTAGATAAATGTCACTATCAATCCTTTATATAAATATAATCTATAGATTTGGCCGCAACATTAAAACTGAGCACAAATAAATTAAAACTACAAGTTGGTATATACAAGTTGTAAGAAGCATTTATAGAAACTCTTAAGTGTCGTAAGTTAGTCAGAACTGATGATATTTGAGAAAAAAAAATGTGAAAGTCATTGACCTTTATCTTCCGCATTGAATATCATTGCAGGCAAGCTCTACCAACTGCCCACCATGAAGCTGCATTAGTAAATTAATCATTTTCACCCTTCCCAATAGGAAATTTCATTTTTGTAATATTTTCTTGAACTTGGATTGAACACAGGCAGGCTAAGGCCGCGTACACACGAAGGGACAATCCCGCGGGATTATCCTCTGGACTGAAGTCCAGCGGATAATTCCCTCGTGTGTAGGCGCCGGCGGACTTTTTGGCGCCAAAGTCCGGCGGACTTTTTGGCGCCAAAGTTTTAAGTTTTGTTTTAAAATTATCCGCTGGACTTGGCAGTTCGGCGGACAATCCCGCCGTTAGTAGGCAAGTCCGCGGGACTTTTGAAAATGAACGGACTTGCCGCTCATCGGCAAGTCCGTTCATTTAGCACGTGACTTCAGGTTACGTAGCTAGCGTAGGCAGTAAATGCTGCCGCGCTGGCTCCGTAAGCTGGCATGGATTTAAAGGGACTCGTTTTTTCGGCGTGGGGGTTCCCCCCAAATCCATGTCAGACCCTCATCCGAGCACGCAGCCTGGCAGGCCAGGAAAGGGGTGGGGACGAACGAGCGCCCCCCCTCCTGAGCCGTACCAGGCCGCGTGCCCTCAACATGGGGGGTGCCCTGGGGAAAGGGGGGCCGTGCGGCCCCCCCACCCCAAAGCACCTTGTCCCCATGTTGATGAGGACAAGGGCCTCTTCCCGACAACCCTGGCCGTTGGTTGTCGGGGTCTGCGGGCGGGGGCTTATCGGCATCTGGGAGGACCCTTTAATAAGGGGGCCCCCAGATACCGGCCCCCCACCCTATGTGAATGAGTATGGGGTACGATGTACCCCTACCCATTCACCTAAGGTGTAAAATGTAAAGTACAAAAACACACACACTTTTGAAAAAATAGTTTATTGCACTGCTCCGGGGGTCTTCTTCCGTCTTGGGGGTCTTCTCGCCGGACTCCCCCGCCATTTACCAAGCTCTTTTACCGAGCGGGGGAAGTCCGGCTACCTTCTTCGTCGTCGCCGCCGTCGTCTGGGGGTCTCGATCCGCCTTCGGGGGTCTTCCGGGGGTCTCTTCTGTTCTTGCGGCGGTCGTCGTCTTCCGCGCCGCCGGCGCCGCCTTCTTCTTCTTCTTGTCCTTCTTCTTGTTCTTCTTCTTCCGAAGTTGACCCGACGCTCTCTCTGCCCGGAATGCCTGTGCCGCGCTGCGCTGGGACTTATATAGGGGCATGGGGACAGGGTCACATGTTCATGTCACATGGTGACCCCGCCCCCTTGCGATGTCACAGTCCCAGCATCCTCCGGGACTGTGACAACACAAGGGGGCGGGGTCACCATGTGACATGAGCATGTGACCCTGTCCCCATGCCCCTATATAAGTCCCAGCGCAGCGCGGCACAGGCATTCCGGGCAGAGAGAGCGTCGGGTCAACATCGGAAGAAGAAGAACAAGAAGAAGGACAAGAAGAAGAAGAAGGCGGCGCCGGCGGCGCGGAAGACGACGACCGCTGCAAGAACAGAAGAGACCCCCGGAAGACCCCCGAAGGCGGATCGAGACCCCCAGACGACGGCGGCGATGACGAAGAAGGTAGCCGGACTTCCCCCGCTCGGTAAAAGAGCTTGGTAAATGGCGGGGGAGTCCGGTGAGAAGACCCCCAAGACGGAAGAAGACCCCCGGAGCAGTGCAATAAACTATTTTTTCAAAAGTGTGTGTGTTTTTTTTACTTTACATTTTACACCTTAGGTGAATGGGTAGGGGTACATCGTACCCCATACTCATTCACATAGGGTGGGGGGCCGGGATCTGAGGGCCCCCTTATAAAAGGGGGCTCTCAGATTCCGATAAGCCCCCGCCCGCAGACCCCTACGCTAGCTACGTACCTGAAGTTACGTTCGAAATGAACGGACTGCTCCGTGTGTGGGCAAGTCCGTTCATTTTCAAAAGTCCCGCGGACTTTTGGCCGGCGGATTATCCGCCGGAGAAGTCCGTGCGTGTGTGGGCAAGTCCACACGCTCGGAAAGTCCAGCGGACCCAGCTGGAAAGTCCCGCGGGATTGTCCGCTGGACTAAGTCCGCCGGCAAAAGTCCGCACGTGTGTACGCGGCATAAACAATACTTCTGCACTAAATCATCCTTAAGAGCTCTGTTTTAAAAAGGGCAACTGTGATCATTTAGCCCTTTTTACCTGATTATTTGATGCTTATTTACTTCCACTCAGACTATAGGATTTGCATTTACTTCCCTAATTTGGGCGACTACAGTTGGATATCTATTAATCGGATCCAATCATTTACTTAACCCATTAGACTACATTCACACTAGAGCATCTGCATTTTCATGTGTTTTTGGAGCTTTTTATGTACGTTTTTTTTAAAGAGTTTTTCCAGTGTTTTTCATACTTTTCATCTGTTTTCAAACATAATGGATTTTTTTCGTTTTGGCCAATAGAAAGCATTACCTTTTGTATTATTATTGTTTTATTATTACTGTTAATATTTATTATTCATTATTTTATTTGAATATATATAATATATATATATATATATATATATATATTATTGTATTGCCCCATTTTGTTCAAAGATATGCGGTTCCTAGGAGGAGGCTTTTTGTTAAGCATAAAAAACAGTCAAAATATGCGCTAAAGTGCTTGTTTTGCATGTTTTCAGGTGCTCTATGGGCCATAAATGCATGATCCTGCCCCAAAAGAAGCACCTGTATGATGAGTGGCAGCACAGCACTCAAGTGTGAATGGGCCCTATAGGAAAACTGTGAATGGGCCCTATAGGAAAACTTGTTGAGCGCTGTTGCACTTGTTGGATTGAACACAGGCAGGCTAAGGCCGCGTACACACGAAGGGACAATCCCGCGGGATTATCCTCTGGACTGAAGTCCAGCGGATAATTCCCTCGTGTGTAGGCGCCGGCGGACTTTTTGGCGCCAAAGTCCGGCGGACTTTTTGGCGCCAAAGTTTTAAGTTTTGTTTTAAAATTATCCGCTGGACTTGGCAGTTCGGCGGACAATCCCGCCGTTAGTAGGCAAGTCCGCGGGACTTTTGAAAATGAACGGACTTGCCGCTCATCGGCAAGTCCGTTCATTTAGCACGTGACTTCAGGTTACGTAGCTAGCGTAGGCAGTAAATGCTGCCGCGCTGGCTCCGTAAGCTGGCATGGATTTAAAGGGACTCGTTTTTTCGGCGTGGGGGTTCCCCCCAAATCCATGTCAGACCCTCATCCGAGCACGCAGCCTGGCAGGCCAGGAAAGGGGTGGGGACGAACGAGCGCCCCCCCTCCTGAGCCGTACCAGGCCGCGTGCCCTCAACATGGGGGGTGCCCTGGGGAAAGGGGGGCCGTGCGGCCCCCCCACCCCAAAGCACCTTGTCCCCATGTTGATGAGGACAAGGGCCTCTTCCCGACAACCCTGGCCGGGACTGTGACAACACAAGGGGGCGGGGTCACCATGTGACATGAGCATGTGACCCTGTCCCCATGCCCCTATATAAGTCCCAGCGCAGCGCGGCACAGGCATTCCGGGCAGAGAGAGCGTCGGGTCAACATCGGAAGAAGAAGAACAAGAAGAAGGACAAGAAGAAGAAGAAGGCGGCGCCGGCGGCGCGGAAGACGACGACCGCTGCAAGAACAGAAGAGACCCCCGGAAGACCCCCGAAGGCGGATCGAGACCCCCAGACGACGGCGGCGATGACGAAGAAGGTAGCCGGACTTCCCCCGCTCGGTAAAAGAGCTTGGTAAATGGCGGGGGAGTCCGGTGAGAAGACCCCCAAGACGGAAGAAGACCCCCGGAGCAGTGCAATAAACTATTTTTTCAAAAGTGTGTGTGTTTTTTTTTTTACTTTACATTTTACACCTTAGGTGAATGGGTAGGGGTACATCGTACCCCATACTCATTCACATAGGGTGGGGGGCCGGGATCTGAGGGCCCCCTTATAAAAGGGGGCTCTCAGATTCCGATAAGCCCCCGCCCGCAGACCCCTACGCTAGCTACGTACCTGAAGTTACGTTCGAAATGAACGGACTGCTCCGTGTGTGGGCAAGTCCGTTCATTTTCAAAAGTCCCGCGGACTTTTGGCCGGCGGATTATCCGCCGGAGAAGTCCGTGCGTGTGTGGGCAAGTCCACACGCTCGGAAAGTCCAGCGGACCCAGCTGGAAAGTCCCGCGGGATTGTCCGCTGGACTAAGTCCGCCGGCAAAAGTCCGCACGTGTGTACGCGGCATAAACAATACTTCTGCACTAAATCATCCTTAAGAGCTCTGTTTTAAAAAGGGCAACTGTGATCATTTAGCCCTTTTTACCTGATTATTTGATGCTTATTTACTTCCACTCAGACTATAGGATTTGCATTTACTTCCCTAATTTGGGCGACTACAGTTGGATATCTATTAATCGGATCCAATCATTTACTTAACCCATTAGACTACATTCACACTAGAGCATCTGCATTTTCATGTGTTTTTGGAGCTTTTTATGTACGTTTTTTTTAAAGAGTTTTTCCAGTGTTTTTCATACTTTTCATCTGTTTTCAAACATAATGGATTTTTTTCGTTTTGGCCAATAGAAAGCATTACCTTTTGTATTATTATTGTTTTATTATTACTGTTAATATTTATTATTCATTATTTTATTTGAATATATATAATATATATATATATATATATATATATTATTGTATTGCCCCATTTTGTTCAAAGATATGCGGTTCCTAGGAGGAGGCTTTTTGTTAAGCATAAAAAACAGTCAAAATATGCGCTAAAGTGCTTGTTTTGCATGTTTTCAGGTGCTCTATGGGCCATAAATGCATGATCCTGCCCCAAAAGAAGCACCTGTATGATGAGTGGCAGCACAGCACTCAAGTGTGAATGGGCCCTATAGGAAAACTGTGAATGGGCCCTATAGGAAAACTTGTTGAGCGCTGTTGCACTTGTGGAAATGCACAACTAAATGCTTGGGTGTAAACAGAGGCTAATGCTGGCCATACACTATACGAAAAATCGGCAGAAATTCGGTCATTTAGACAGTTCGTTCGTTTTTCCGCCAGTTAATGGGCACAAAATCGATAATCGTTGGGATGTTTTTGAGCCAAAAAAAAAGAAGAAGGACAAGTTTGGAAATTTTCTCCCAAACGAATGATAAATTGAAAGGTTAATGTGTTTCCCGTCCGAACTGTCTGCACTAGGTATATGTATAAAAACAAACAAAAATTGCATTTATTTATGTCCACTGAATGATTTATCGGTCATTACATGATGGCACTATCATTTGTTTTCACGGCCGAATGTTCGTTTTTCAAAAATGGGTTTGGCCGATTTTTCGTATAGTGTATGGCCAGCATTAGCCTCTATCTATCTATCTATCTACTTGCCTTTTCAATCTGGAATTTGTTAGAAGTTTAGTGTCTCTGTAACAAAATTGTGCAAATTACTAAGGTTTATTTACACAAACATTGTAATTCAGCACCTATAAAATGAATTGAAAATAATAAACCATACAACATGTGACTGCCATAGACCCACAACAGTTGTCTGCAAATTTTTGAAGAGAAAGTCCTTCTAATGCCATGTACACACGAGCGGAATTTCCGTCCGAAAAATCTTGGATGTTTTTTCCAACCGAATTTCGCTCAAGCTTGTTTTGCATGCACACGGTCACACAAAAATTCTCAGAACTTTCGACCGCCAAGAACGCGGTGACGTACAACACTGCGACGAGCCGAGAATGCTTCCGAGCATGCGTCAAATTGTTTCCGAGCATGCATGATTTTTTGCACATCCGAATTGCATACAGACGATCGCATTTTCGGATAGGACGTTTTCCCGACCGAAAAATAGAGAACATGCTCCCAATCTTTTGCTGGCTGGAATTCCGCCAGCAAAAGACCGAGGGAATCAGGAAGTGAAGCGTCCCAGTGTGTTTCCCAGAACACAGCGGGGGGTGACGTGAAGGGGCGTGACTCCCGTGGGAGTCTATTCCCGGAAGTGGGTGCAGATACCTGTATCATACAGGTATCTGCACCCCCCTCCCCCCTGAAAGGTGCCAAATGTGACACCGGAGGGGGGAAGGGTTCCGAAAAGCGGAGGTTCACTTTTTGTGTGAACCTCCGCTTTAAGATGAGGTCTTTTTGTAAAATTGGCCCTTTGGAATGGCCATCTTCCACTTTGGGTGGTGGCAGCTTCAGACTGGAATGTATTCATTCCTGTCTGTGTTTTTAAAGTGGGTTTTGGTACTCAACATGTCATCCCTTTTGAAAATATGTAGATCTAAAAAGTCTACATGCTGCCTGTGAGCATTTACCATAATTTCATGCCATATATGTTGTTGATATCGCCAATAATTTCATTTAGGGTAGTCTCAGTCCCTTTCCATATCAGCTATATATAATCATCAATATATCTGCAGTATACCTGCAGGTCTGGCTAGATGTTTCCATATATTACTTCATCCTCCCATTTATTGAGGAAGATGTTTGCAACACTGGGGGCATATTTAGCCCCCACAGAGACACCTTTAATTTGATGATAATGTTGGCCACCATACCAAAATAAATTGTTAGTCATGGCAAGTTTTAAGCCCTGTAAGATAAATAGTTTTTGCTTATATTTTAAATTAATATATTTATTCAATGCCCATTTCACTGTATTCATAACATCTTTCTGGCGGATCTTAGTATACAGCGATTCTACTGTGACGAAGATGCTATTCGCATTGATTTTTACATGTTGTAAATTATTAATGACATCTTTATTATATTTTAAGTAAGATGGACTCTTCGCCACTAAGGGCTGAAGAAAGACATCAATTTACTCTCCCGGTCTGAAAAACAATGAGTTTATACCACCCAAGATTGGCCTGCTGGAGGTTTTTCTGCATTTTTCTGCATTTTTCTGTATTTTTGGCACTTGGTATAGCACCGGCATAATAGGGGCATCTTGGACTAAATATCTTTGCTCTCTCTTGTTAAGAATGTTATTAACCCTTGCTTTATCTAATAAGTCCTGTAGCTGCATTTTCAAATTCCTGGTAGGGTTTTTACTTTGGATCTGTTTATAAGTTCATTCTCATCACTGAGAATGCTTTCCATTTCTGTGTCATAATCTATTTTATTTAAGGTGACAATAGTCCCCCCCCGTCCGTATCACAATGTTCTTCCTTTTTTCCATTGCTCTAATTCCTTCCCAAATTTGTTCATCTTTATAGTCTTTTTGTATTGGGATTTCTCTTATATCTGCTTCTACCATCTTTTTAAATACATCTATGAATTAATGCGTCAATGTTTTAGGGTTAAATGTTGATTTATTACGTAGGCAACTATGTGTGTATTTTGGTGGTGGTGCTATTTTAGTGCGGTGCCTTTCTAGTAGTAAAATATTTTTTTACCCAATTTCCTCCCAAACTTTTGTAGGTCTATAAAAGCCTCAAACGTATCTATATTTTTGGTGGGTGCATATTTTAGTCCCTGTTCAAATACATATAACTCTTGGTCAGATAGTGTAATATTGGTTAAATTGAAAACCACTTCTCCTAATTTTCTCTTTTCCTTTTTACGTGATTTTCCACCTCTGCATCTCGGTTTGCGTTGTGTTGTACACCTCGGTTCATATGTTCCCGCTGGGAAGATGGGTTGGGGGTATTGGGGTAGGGCTTGTATGGCTCTACCTCTGCCCCTGCCCCTCCAAGGTCTTGAATGAGCTGGTGGGCCTCTGTATGAGTTAGGTGATTGATATTGGGCATTCGGCAGAGGTTCATATTTGTTGTGAGTAGGGATGGGATGGTGAGGTGAATTTACTCTTCCCATAGGAAAAGGCTTGTATTGCCCTTGTGGAGTATGTGTATTAGTTGCTTGGGGTCTGGAAAAAACTGCCTTGTAGGACTTGGATGTGTCTGGTTTATGCTGGGTTACCCTCAGTGTGTCCTATTACATTTTCTTGCCATTTATATATTTCCTTATTGCCATAATCCTTTTTGTCCCTTGTGTACTTTTTTAATTTCTTAATTTTGGTGTAATTTTCTATTTTATGCACTGCCTCTTGTATTTTTGGTTGCCTTTCCTGGTATTCTGCAGAGTTCATAAAGGGGGACATATACTCTTTTAGTTCGCCAATTTTTTGTTCAATATTTTTCAATTTACATTTTCTCCTATGTATAATGATGCCCAGCAGTTTTTTTCTCACATTGATTAAAAAAACTTCAACCATTCATCTGTTAAATGTTGGTCAACCATACCATCATTTGGACCTAAGTCCCATATGAGACTTCTAGGTGTGATATTGTCACCTACAGTATCTCACAAAAGTCAGTACACCCCTCACATTTTTGGAAATATTTTATTATACCTTTTCATTTGACAACACTGAAGAAATTACACTTTTCTACAATGTAAAGTAATGAGTGTACAGCTTGCATAACAGTGTACATTTTCTGTCCCCTCAAAATAACTCAACACACAGCCATTAATGTCTAAACCGCTGGCAACAAAAGGGAGTACACCCCTAAGTGAAAATGTCCAAATTGGGCCCAAAGTGTCAATATTTTGTGTGGCCACCATTATTTTCCAGCACTGCCTTAAGCCTCCTGGGCATGGAGTTCACCATAGCTTCACAGATTGCCACTGGAGTCCTCTTCCGCTCCTCCATGACGGCATCACAGAGCTGGTGGTTGTTAGAGACCTTGTGCTCCTCCATCTTCCATTTGAGGATGCCCCACAGATGCTCAATAGGGTTTAGGTCTTGAGACATGCTTAGCCAGTCCATCACTTTTACCCTCAGCTTCTTTAGCAAGGCAGTGTTCGTCTTGGAGGTGTGTTTGGGGTCATTATCATGTTGGAATACTACCCTGCAGCCCAGTCTCCGAAGGGAGGGGATCATGCTCTGCTTCAGTATGTCACAGTACATGTTGGCATTCATGGTTCCCTCAATGAACTGTAGCTCCCCAGTGTCGGCAGCACTCATGCAGCTCCAGACCATGACACTCCCACCACCATGCTTGACTATAGGCAAGACACACTTGTATTTGTACTCCTCACCTGGTTGCCGCCACACATGCTTGAACCAAATAAGTTTATCTTGGTCTCATCAGACCACAGGAAATGGTTCCAGTAATCCATGTCCTTAGTCTGCTTGTCTTCAGCAAACTGTTTGCAGGCTTTCTTGCGCATCATCTTTAGAAGAGGCTTCCTTCTGGGTCGACAGCCATGTAGACCAATTTGATGCAGTGTGCGGTGTATGGTCTGAGCACTGACAGGCTAACTCCCACCCCTTCAACCTCTGCAGCAATGCTGGCAGCACTCATATGTCTATTTCCCAAAGACAACCTCTGAATATGACACTGAACATGCACACTCAACTTCTTTGGTTAACCAGGGCGAGTGGAATCTGTTCTGTTTAACCACTGTATGATCTTGGCCGTCATGCTGCAGCTCAGTTTCAGGGACTTGGCAATCTTCTTATAGCTTCGGCCATCTTTATGTAGAGCAACAATTCTTTTTTTCAGATCCTCAGAGTTCTTTGCCATGAGGTGCCATGTTGAACTTCCAGTGACCAGTATGAGAGAGTGAGAGCTATAGCACCAAATTTAACACACCTGCTCCCCATTCACACCTGAGACCTTGTAACACTAATGAGTCACATGACTCTGGGGAGGGAAAATGGCTAATTGGGCCTAATTTGGACATTTTTACGCTTTTGTTGCCACCATGTACGTATCTGTTTATCCATAGAAGTTTTTAGCTGCTTAAACCATTGGTCTAAGTCATTATGTTGCACATTGTCAGCTTTTTTGAAGAGGTCTCCTACATCAAAAGTTCTACTTCCCATATAGGTAAATAAATCCATGGCTGCTAAGATGACCACTAAATAGTGAAATATGACAAATAATAAAAAAACTGAGCACCAACAGAAATAATATTAAAAGGCACAATATTAGACCAGCTGCAATAAAAAAGAATGCCATAAGGCAATGATAAATGAATAAAAACAGTCCACCATGCTCAGTCTTGGCAGATATATACACATATATGTGGAACAGTCGCAATATAAAGTGATATAAAGTGCTTGGGCTCAGTAATGGTACATCCGTGTTCCAATGTGCTCAGACTGGGTGCCCCACACTCACCCCTAGGAGTTGACCAACTAGCTTAGGAATGGTCATTCAAGCATGTGGGGATACCCCTGTAGAGATCCGTTTCTGGCGTGTCATACAGTATAATGCCTGCAGGTAGATCCAAATCAGAAAGAATCCTTATTATCACTAAACTGACCTTTTTCCAGTAAATCTAGGCAGCTCTTTACATGATCAGCAACAAATCCCCTACTTTTTATTGATTATTCCTAGCAATGGAAAAAATATAACAGCAAATATTGTCTGTAGATGGAGACTTAGTATTAGCCTATGTGTATACAGTGTCTGTACATCAAAGCATTAACTAGAAAAGCTGCCACATAAATGCTAACTCCTTAGCTTCTTTCTCACACTTATTTACATGTTATCGAGTAACTATGCATTTATGGATATTAAAGGGGATTATACTGACTTCTGAGCAATTGCAACTACACCTGCATAAAGGTCTTTTTTTTTTACTGGTGACATTGATCATTATGTCCATGTGTGAAAATGATTTGCCGCTATAAGCAAAGTGTCAAGTGCACTCAATTGGCTGTACCACACATGAGTTTCCTCATTTGTCATCTTTCATTGCTAGGTTCCAATTACGTTTAGAAATTCATCATATGTTTAAAAATGACCACTGAGTTCCATTATCCAGCTTGTGAATTTATAACATCAATTTGTGAAACTCAGCTTCCATGGCTATGTATGCATCTTTCATTTACCAATCCTTATCTCTGGGAATGCAAAAGCGCTTAAGCACTAGAGAATATTACCATTATTTATTTTATTTCAAACAACATACATCATTTGCTTCTTCTTGTAACATCATACAGTGGCTACAATTCATCATCATTTGTGTGTTTGAATTTTTATTTCCATCTAACAAGGATTTATTAGGATCCTTATTTTGTTAGTCAAAAAGCTGGCTTTTGCTTCCATAGAATGCCTTATGTAACCACTTGAAGACCAAGCCTTTTCTGACACCTTTTGTTTACAAGTTTAACCACTTTCTTACCGGGCCTATTTTGGCCTATTTTCCTTTATGTAAACATCATAATTTTTTTGCTAGAAAATTACTCAGAACCCCCAAACATTATGCACGTTTTTTTTAGCAGACACCCTAGGGAATAAAATGGCGGTCATTGCAACTTTTTAGCTCACACGGTATTTGCGTAATAATTTTTCAAACGCCTTTTTTTTGGAAAAAAAAACGGTTTCATGAATTAAAAAATAACAAAACAGTAAAGTTAGCCCAATTTTTTATATAATATGAAAGATGATGTTACGCCGAGTAAATAGATACCGAACATGTCACGTTTTAAAATTCCACAATCGTGGAATGGCGCCAAACTTCGGTACTTAATAATCTCCATAGGCGACGCTTTAATTTTTTTTACAGGTTACCAGTTTACAGTTACAGAGGAGGTCTAGTGCTAGAATTGTTGCATGCGCTCTAACGCACGCGGCGATACCTCACATGTGTGGTTTGAGCGGCGTTTACATATGTGGGCGGGACTTGCGTGTGCGTTAGCTTCTGAACGCGAGCTACAGGGGACAGGGGCGTTTTAAAAAAAAAAAATTATTTATTTATTTTTATTTTACTTAATTTTTTTTATTTTTACACTTTTTAAAAAAAATTAATTTTTGGATCACTTTTATTCCTATTACAAGGAATGTAAACATCCCTTGTAATAGGAATGTATGTGACAGGTCCTCTTTATGGAGAGATGTGGGGTCAATAAGACCAGCGATTCTTTCTCCGGGCCCCCGATGGCACGGGAGAGCCCGGAGAAGCACCGGATGGCGGCGGTATGATCGTTCTTATAGTGCACAGAATCGCCGGCCGGAAAGAATGATATCTGAATGATGCCAATAGCTGCACGCATCATTCAGATATCCCCAGTCAAAGTCAAGGACGTCATATGACGTCCTTGGTAAGCAAGTGGTTAAATCAGTATTTTTTGCTAGAAAATTACTTATAACCCCCAAACATTATATATATATTTTTTTATCAGAGACCCTAGGAAATAAAATGGCGATCATTAAAATTTTTTGTGTCACACAGTATTTGCGCAGCGGTTTTTCAAATAGCATTTATTTTTTTCGAAAAAGTAAATTTTAAAGAATAAAATAAAGTAACAACACCCAACATATACCCATTTTTTGGAAAAATATGAAAGCTGATGTTATGCCGATTAAATAGATACCTAATATGTCATGCTTTAAAATTGCATGCGCATGTGGAATGGCAACAGAATACGGTACTTAAAAATCTGCATAGGTAACTCTTTAAAAATCTTTACAGGTTACCTGTTTAGAGTTACTGAATTTTTGCTTTTTATTTACCGTTCGCTGGGATACCTCACGTGTATGGTGCGAAAATACTTTGTAAAAGCGCCCCCCACCGTTTACATACGTGTGCACGACTTACATATGCAATTGTTTCTGCGCACAAGCACGAGGGATGGGGGCACTTTTAAAAAGTGATTTTCTTATTTATTTACTTATTTTTTACACTGTTTCTTTAATTTCTTTTTTTTATCACTTTTATTCCTATTACAAGGAATGTAAACATCCCTTGTAATAGAAAAAATATGACAGGTCCTCTTTATGGAGAGATATGGGGCTGTGAGGGAAGGCTAGAGGCTGGCAGACTTTTACATTTTCTGCAGGTGTGTGTTGGACCCGCTGTGAAGGGAGGTTGGAAGCCTGTAGACTTTCTCTTTTCTGCAGGTGTACATTGGACTGGCTATGAAGGGAGGTTGGAAGCCTGTAGACTTTCTTTTTTCCGAAGGTGCATGCTGGACCGGCTGTGAGGGGAGGTTGGATGCTGGTAGACTTTTTTTTCAGCAAGCATGTGTATGACCAGCTATGAGAGGAGGTTGGAGTCCGGTAGCTTTTGTCTGCAGGCGTGTGTTGGAATGGCAATGAGGGGAGTTTGGAAGCTGGTAAACTTTTCTCTTTTCTGCAGGTGTTGGACCGTCTATGAAAGGAGGTTGGAGGCTGGTAGACTTTTCTTTTCTGCAGGTAAGTGGACTGGCTATGAGGGGAGGGTGGAGACAGGTAGTCTTTTTTGCAGGTGTGCATTAGACCAAATATTAGGGGAGGTTGGAGGCTGGTAGTCTTTTCTCTTTTCTGCAGGCTTGAGTTGCACCAGCTCTGAGGTTGGAGATCGGTAGAAATTTATTTTTTTCTGCAGGCATGTGTTGGACCGGCTGTGAGGGAAGGTTGGAGGCCAGTAGTCTTTTTGTGTAGGCAGGTGTTGAACCAGCAGTGAGGGAAGTTTGGAGGCTGGGAGACTTTTCTCTTTTCTGCTGGCGTGTGTTGGACTGGCTGTGAAAGGAGGTTGGAGGCCGGTAGACTTTTTTATTTTTTTCAGGAGTGGGTTGGACTGGTTATAAACAGAGGTTGGAGGCCTGTAGTCTTTTCTTGTAGGCGTGCATTGGGCCAGCTGTGAGGGGAGATTGGAGGCCAGTAGTCTTTTTGCAGGTGTGCATTGGACCGGCTATTATGGGAGGTTGGAGGTGGTAGTCTTTTTTGCAGACATGGACCGGCAATTAGGAGAGGCTGGAGGCCGGTAGTCTTTTCTTACAGACATTCATCGGACTGGCTGTAAGGGGAGGTTGGAGGCTGATAGACTTTTCTCTTTTCTGCAGGCGTGTGTTTGACCAGCTGTGAGGGGGGTTGGAGGCCGGTAAGCCTTTCTTTATTCTGCAGGCTTGTGTTGGACGGGCTGTCAGGGGACATTAAAAGGCCAGTAGACTTTTCTTTTTTCTGCAGGCATGTGCTGGAATGGCTGTGAGGGGAGGCTGGAGGCCGGTACTTTTTTTAGGTAGGTGTTGGACCAGCTATAAGGGGAGGTTGAAAGCCAAGCAGTGTTTGAACTGAGTAAGGGACCCTCAAAAGGCTGATGGGGCAGGCAGCGTGAGGAGAAAATGGTGGAGCTGTGAGGCGCTCCAAAAGTCTAATTAGAGAGGGCCAAGTCTGTCAGAGGGCTTCCAGAAAATGGTAGGTCTGAAAAAAATCCAGGCCTGAAGGGGCCTGGGTTTGTACCAGGAGAAAATAATTGGTTACCTAAAGTTGGGTACAGAGAGGATGGGGCCAGGGAGAGTTTTATTTCTGGAGTGCCCTGGCAAAACAAGAGATTGTGGGGCTGAGTAGAGGATGGGCTTTTAAGGATGCAAGGGAGAAAGAATGTAAGGGAAGCACCAGGGTAGGCAGCTTAGAAGGGAGCTAGTTGTGGATTGTTCCAGAGGCAACCACTCTTTTAGGTAAGGTAAGGCATTGGAATTTGTAGATGTCAGGGAATGCCAGGCCTCCATACCTTTTGAGGAGGGCCAGGGTGCTTGATATAGGTCTGGGGTGTTTCTTGGCACACACAAATTTAGAAAAAAGAGAGTTCACTGATTTAAGGAAGGCAGGAGGGATGTAGATTGGGAAGGTTATAATTAAGTAGAGAAGTTTTAGGAGGATTATCATTTTAACCAATTGCCTACTGGGCACTTAAACCCCCCTCGTGACCAGACCAATTTTCAGCTTTACAGTGCTCTCACATTTTGAATGGCAATTACACAGTCATGTAAAACTGTACCCAAATGATTTTTTGTCCTTTTTTTTTTATACAAATAGAGCTTTCTTTTGGTGGTATTTGATCACTGAAATGAAAAAAGACCGAAAATTTGGAGAAAAAGAATTCTTCTTAGTTTCTGTGATAAAATTTTGCAAATTATAAATTTTTCTTCATAAATTTTGACCACAATTTATACTGCTTCATATCTTTGGTAAAAATAACCCAAATTAGTGGATATTATTTGGTCTTGTAAAAGTTATAGAGTCTACAAGCTGTGCTGCAAATCATAAAAAATTGATCACACCTGATTTACTGGCGGCCTATCTCATTTCTTGCGACCCGAACAAGCCAGGAAAGTACAAATAGCCTCCAAATAACCCCTTTTTTGAAAGTAGACATTCCAAGTTATTTAGTAAGAGGCATGGTGAGGTTTTTGATGTTGTCTTTTTTTTCCCACAATTCTTTGCAAAATGAAGATTTATAATTTTTTTACACAAAATTGTCATTGTAATAGGCTATTTCTCTCACATGGCATGTGTATACCACAAATGACGCCCCAAAATACATTCTGCTACTCCTCTTGAGTATTACAATACCACAGCCTAGCCACATAGAGAGGCCCAACATGCAGGGAGCACCATCAGGTGTTCTAGGAGCATGAATTACACATCTAAGTTGTTGACTACCTATTACACTTTTGAAGGCCCTGGAGCACCAGGACAATGACACGTGACACTGATGACAGATGGCACTGACATGTGACACTGATGACAGATGGCACTAATATGTGGCACTGATGACACGTGACACTGATGACAGATGGCACTAATATGTGGCACTGATGACACATGGCACTGATGACAGATGGCATTAATATGTGGCACTGATGACAGATGGCACTGATACGTGGCACTGATGACACTGATAACAGATGGCACGTGACACTGACAGGTGGCACTGATGACAGATGGCACTGATACGTGGCACTGATGACACGTGACACTGATGACACGTGACACTGATGACAGATGGCACTAATATGTGGCACTGATGACACGTGACACTGATGTGGCACTGATGACAGTTGGCACTAATACGTGGCACTGATGACAGATGGCACTAATACGTGGCACTGATGACAGATGGCACTAATGACACGTGACACTGATGTGGCACTGATGACAGATGGCACTTATACGTGGCACTGGGGACAAATGGCACTGACAGATGGCAGTGGGGACAGATGGCACTGACAGGTACCGTGGGCACTGTATTTTCTATATTTTTTTTACACTGACGCTGCAGCCGTTCGCTCTCTCTCTCCTCACACGCTGTCTCTATGTGAGAAGGGAGAGCCGGCAATGATCTCATATGTTTACATATGAGATCATCTCCCATTAGACACTCAGATCGAGTGCTAAATGGCCGCTGTGATTGGCCATCTAGCACGATCTGTTATTGGCTGTGTCCAAGGGACATTGCGGAAGTAAACAGGAGGACGTCCAGGGACGCCCTTCCGGAAATTGGAGTCCACGCTGTAGCCGTCTTTCGGCTATATCGTGGACGCCTAGTGGTTAAGGATATTGCAGGGGCCAAACCAAGAAAAGGTGCCATTGTTCCATTTTTGCAGAAGTTGACGGGTCCTGTAAGGCCCCTTACACACATGCGGACCGCTCATGTCCACCTGTCAGTTTTTTAGGTGGACCTAAACGGACGCTCCATGCAGGTCTATGGAGCGATGGATGTCAGCGGTGACATGTCTGCTGACATCTGATTCCCTCCGCTTCGATCCGCTGAATCCAGATCGATGGAAACCCTATTTTCCATGCTTCTGGCAGATCGGATCGGATGAAAACCGGTGGTCTGTTTTCATCTGATCCCCCATAGAGGAGAGCGGAGCTCTGACAGGCCCGTCCCTGCACAGTGAGCAGAGATGGACCTGTTACCCGCCGGCTCAGCGGGGATCAACAGAGCGATCCCTGCTGAGCAAGAGGAGTCCATCAAAATGGGCATGTGTGTGTGAAAGGGGCCTAAAGTAGAGGAGGGAAGTTGAGCTCAAAAATGTGTTTTAGATTCACTGGAATGTGCGTACCAAGGTATTTCAAAGCTTTAGTTGCCCAGGGGAACTTGAAGCTTGTTTGGAGGGCCCGCAAATGAGTAAGGGGCATGGCTACAGTCATGGCCTCGAAAGTCATTTGAATGAGTAAGTCAGAAAACCATTCACCTTGACCACTGCAGAGGGGGTAGAATAAATTATGCGGACCCATTGGAGGAAATTTGGGCCTAGGCCGATATGTCTTAGTGTGACGAAGAGGAATTGCCAATGTACCCGATCAAAAGCCTTTTTAGCATCGGTTGATAGGAAGAGACATGGGGTCTTGGGAGGAGGCAACGATGATGAGATTGAGGACTTTGATGACATTGTCCCTGGCCTCCTTAGTGGGGATAAATCCTACTTGGTCCAGGTGCATGATATCTGTGACGTCGTATGATAAAAGACGGTGTTAGGAGAATACCTGTAGTGAGTGGCGACCAATGGCCTATAATGTCAGGTTAAACACAGTTCTCACTTTGGTAAGAGATTGAATTGACTGAGCCGTTAGACCAATGATCAGTGTCGGGGGCACAGACCAAGGTTGGTGCAGAAGAAGAGTTTCGTAGGCGGGGTCACAAGCCAAGGACGATGCAGAAGAGTTTCGTAGTCGGGGTCACAAGCCAAGGATGATGCAGGAGAAGGGTTTTGTAGTCAGGATGACAAGCCAAGGTCAATTCCAAATAGCAATAGAGGTAGCTCAAAGCAGCAGGCAGGATAAGAACCAAAATAATCTGGCAACAGGAAGTTCAGAGACATGGCTTATATCTGGAAGTTCATGGGAGGAGCAATGAGTTCAAGGTTCAACAGAAATCAAGACACAAAGCAGGGTTGTCCAATAGATCAGGCAGGGTGCTGTACAGCATTGCAGGTAGCTCAGCTAAAAGTATCATTGCCAGACACAGAAGAGGTCCCAAGTTCAAGTCCAGGCCCTGACTGTACTCCCCTCTTCCCATGACATGCTCTGGATGTCTTAGGGACAGGTTTTTGAGGAACTCTCTGGTGAAATTCTCTAGTCTCTAGGCATGAACGTTCTCCTCAGGCTCCCAAGAATCTTCCTGTGGCCCATAGCCTTTCCATATTAACAGGTATTGTAGTTCACCATGATGCATACAAGAGTCAAGAACTATCCACCATGAATTCTTTTTCCCCTTGAACTGGGTCTGATGGAGGATGGGTACGTCCAGAAAAAGAATTACTTCTGAAAGGCTTTAAAAGGGCCATATGAAGTGGGAAAGAGCTCTTGATACCAAAATTTCAGATAACCAGTGGCGACAAGCCTCAATTTTTGCACACAAGTGCTCCATCGGGACGAAATTGCAAGAAACATCCTACAAACTGCTGCTGCAATGGTATGCAACACCGGTTAAGGTTAAAAAATGGTACCCACTGTCCTCGGACTCCTGCTGGAGGTGTGAAAGGGATACAGGCACTATGTTCCACATTTGGTGGGAATGTCCCGCATTACAGCCTTTTTGGAATAAGGTATGTGACCTAATTAAAGCCATTACAGACACAAAAATCTCTCTCACTCCCATGTGCTGTCTACTACACATTGCAGACTGTTCTTTGAAACGCTACAAGAAGTCCTTAACAAGACACCTGCTTAATGCAGCAAAAATTTTGATCCCTAGGCACTGGAAGTCAAGGGAAGTTCCCTCCATACCAGAATGGTTTCATGCAGTGAACAATATATACTACATGGAAGAAACGGCCGCTATGGCCAAAGAATCCACTGAAAAATTCAACAGTACCTGGTCACCATGGGTGGTATATGGGTGGTATACCGATATTCAGATCAGTATGCACAACTAGATACAGGCTGAAATGACGGTAACAACAGGAGCAGATATTATTCCTCACTACCAGTAGATTATATATGCAATTTCCTCAGAAGTAGCAAATTGATACCTAATTATAGACATTAAAGTGGTTTGCAATAACCTTGATAACATGACAGCCTCTAGACCAGGGGTCTTCAAACTACGGCCCTCCAGTTGTTCAGGAACTACAATTCCCATCATGCCTAGTCATGTCTGTGAATGTCAGAGTTTTACAATGCCTCATGGGATGTGTAGTTCTGCAACAGCTGGAGGGCCGTAGTTTGAGGATCCCTGCTCTAGACCCTCGTAGACAGGTTCTCTCTCACCACATTTTATTTCTGTTCAACCCCCACCACCCTCTATCTCGGTTCACCATCCTTTACCTTACCTTACCCTCCCCAACCCCATACTTCATCATCTTAGGCTTCCATATATATGGCCTACTGCACTGACTCGGGCTCTGCGATAAAACTACAACTGGCTTACCTCACTAGATTGCATGGCCAAATCGGTGCCAGACACTGGTTGCTTCAGATTTGCCTAAGAATGTATCCCTGATATTACTTTTCATGTTCCTCGTATACGTTCCACAAATGTATGTGTATACATGTTGATTGTATTGAGCGATTGCGCTCTTGACGGTTTGAAATTCTTTGTAAACTGTTATTTTTCTCAATAAAATTTTAATTGATAAAAAAAAAAAAGGGCCATATGAAAAACAGGATGGAATCTCATAGAAGGAGGTAGCTTAGGTTTGTAGACCACAGGGTTAAACTTGGGACACGTTTCTGAGAAGGGAGCTTAACCACTTCCCGACCGGCGCACGACGATGTATGTCGGCAGAATGGCACGGACAGGCAAAAGGGCGTACAGGTACGTCCCTTTAAGATTGCCACGTGCCATCACGTGCGCGCCTCCGCCAGCACGCGCACCGGTCGGGACCCCCGTGAGTCCGGTCGCGGGTCCCGCGGACTCGATCGCCGCGGGGATACCCGTGATCATCCCACGGGAAGGCTGAACGGGGAGATAAACAGCATCTCCACGTTCTGCCTAGCAACTAGTGACACTGATCTCTGCTCCCTGTGATTGGAGCAGAGATCAGTGTTCACTAAAACACAGCCATGCCCCCCACAGTTAGTAACACGCTTCTAGGAACCATTAACCCCTTCACTGCCAGTGTAATTTACACAGGAATCAGTGCATTTAAATAGCACTTATTGCTGTATAAATGACAATGGTCCCAAAAATGTGTCAAAAATGTCCGATGTGTCCGCCATAATGTCGCAGTGACAATAAAAATCGCTGATCACCGCCATTACTAGTATAAAAAAAAATATTAATAAAAAATGCTATAAAACTATCCAGTATTTTGTAAACACTATAACTTTTGCGCAAACCAATCAATAATCGCTTATTGTGATTTTTTTTAACAAAAATATGTAGAAGAATATGTATCGGCCTAAACTGAGGAAAAAAACGTTTTTTTATATATTTTTGGGGGATATCTATTATAGTAAAAAGTAAAAAATAATGCGTTTTTTCAAAATTGTCGCTCTTTTTTTGTTTATAGAGCAAAAAATAAAAACCGCAGGGGCGATCAAATACCACCAAAAGAAAGCTCTATTTGTGGGAAAAAAAGGACATCAATTTTGTTTGGGTGCCACGTTGCACGACCGCGCAATTGTCAGTTAAAACAATGCAGTGCTGAATCGCAAAAAGTGGTCTTGTCTTAAGCCAGCAAAATGGTCCGATCTGAAAGTGGTTAAGCTGTAAATGTTTAGTGGATAGCCAGACCTTATCACCTAATAAATAGTGAGGAATGGTTCGTCTGTGTCTATTTGCAATTCCCTTATAGGATTCCTGAGCTTCGTGCAAGGTTTTCTTCAGTAATTCCTGTCTTGTAAAGCAGATACTCTTCTATTTACAGTTGGTAAGGATTACTCTACCGGAAGTCCAGGAATAAAAAATGGATGGCATCCATAATTGGCAAAAAATGGGATTTGAAAGATGGAACTGTGGCAGGAGTTGTTGTAAGCAAATTCTGCTAACGGTAAATATTTGGTCCAGTCATCCTTAGGATGGTAGATTAAACAATGGAAATATTGCTCTAATGTTTGATTTGTTCTTTCGGTCTGACCGTTTGATTGTGGATGAAAGGCAGTAGATAGGTTAACTTCAATTCCCAGAGTAGAACAGAATGTCTTCCATAGTCGTGATGTGAACTGGACTCCTCAATCTGATATTTTTTCATCTGGAAGACCATGCAGTCTGTAAATTTCTCGTAATAGTATTTCTGCAGTGTCTTCAGCTGTAGGAATGCTAGTGATGGGCACAAAATGAACCATCTTTGTTAAATGATTCACCACTACCATGACAATTGTAAATCCCTTGGAAGGAGGTAGGTCAATAACAAAATCCATGGAAATGGATCCCCATGGTCGCAATGGCACAGGGAGGGGTTGTAACAGATCTACAGGGAGGGAGCCTGGTACTTTATGACGGGCACAGGTTGCACATGAGGGAACATAATTCTTTACATCTTTCCAATAGGAAGGTCACCAAAATGTACAGGCAAGGAGGTCTATCATTTTCCTAATTCCAGGGTGACCAGCAGATTTTGAAAGTTGTGCCTCTTCAGGCACATACATTCTTTTTTCAAAGGTCCAGTGGCCATCATGAAAGTCCATGTGCAAATTTCCTGGGGGATTGTTTAAGAGGGGATCTCTATCATAAGCTTCTTTAATATATGGAAGAAGCTTTGCAGGGTACATTACTCCCAAAAAGTGTCTTTCTTGTAAGATAGTACTCACTGGTTCCATGTCGGTAGAAGAGTCACCTGACATTCTCGACAACGCATCTGCTTTTCCATTTTTACATCCAGGTCTGTAAGAAATAACAAAATGAAAGTGACACTAAAGGTTCGATTTTATTTTTTAAATATCAAACATGTCATACTTACCTCCACTGTGCAGCTTGTTTTGCACAGAGTGGCCCCAAATGGCGTTTTCTGGGGTCCCCCGCCGGTGTTCTGTCACGAACAGTCCGGCTATCACCAGGTGTCCGAAGTGTACTGCGCATGCGCAGTATGGAGCATAACGTTTTTCAGAAATTGTCGGAAGATAAACGGCGCCTGCGCCGTGAGTGGATGTGTAAGCCCCACCATCCAAGCGGACATAGGGCTACTCAAAGTTAGAGGGCCCCTCGCCACGCTTCGGGCACGGCCTCGCTGCGCTCGGCTCTTTTATATTCTAACTCTATGTCCACTTGGATGGTGGGGCTTGAAAGTGGACTCACGGCGCAGGCGCCGTTCATACTTGGCAATTTTCGGAATCTGGGTGTCCTGGGTACTGCGCATGCGCAGTACACAGTGGACACTTTGTGATGGGGGACGGCTAATGATAGTACACCGGCTCTCCTAGCTCCTCCCTGTCTCAGATGACCCCCTGGGAGCTTGCGCTGTATTGATTGCAGTGCTATAGCTCAGACTCACCAGGGGGCATGTTGGACCTCTGCAGAGAGATAATTGCTTCCACATGGAAAGCAAGTACCCCACTTTGCAGCTGCTGGCAGGCTGTGGCTGTTTTTCCAACTGCAATACACTGAACACCTTTTTGTCATGATGCACCTGGAACATACAGTATTTAGGTGATTTAAAATAAATGTTAATTTGGGTTTTAATTGAGTTGTAGGTGAGTGAAAGGAAGGTGAGTATGGACACCTGAAGAAGGCGGCAGGGGGCGTGGCTTGCGGCGCATGGAGTATGACGTGTTGGAGACTCACTCACCGAGACTCCCGTATATGATCCTGTTTCCTCCTCTCTCCTGGGCTTTAATCGCTACCTTAGACCCGCGGGACCTCAGGACTCGACCATGCGGACCAAGATGGTGTCCGCGCACCCTGCTCGGCTAAGGAGGTTTCCCAAAAACCTAACCAAGAATACTCTAAACGCTAAATTGACAACTCTACCTGTGGATCCTGCTCCAGACTTCCCCATAGGGGAGGACAGTGGCCTGGCTTGGCCAGAGGACCCGGCAGAGGCTTCCATGTGGGACACAGTGAGTACTCCTACTATTCCTGTATCAGACACTGAGCCCACAGCCCCGACACACACGATCCCTAACCCATGCTGAGACAAATGTATGCAGCAGTCAGCACCTGCAATATCACTCTGGCAACCTTGACCACTGAAATTAAGGGGGTGAAAATCGAACTGGTGCTGGTCCGCCAAGACATGCAAAAACATAGAGATCGCACAACAGGGTTGAAGGGCCGTATGAGTACAGTGGAGGATGATGGGGCGCCATTACAACATGAGCTGCGGCAAGTGCAGTCTCTGTCCTCCAACCATGCTGCCAGGCTGGAGGACATGGAAAACAGGCTTAGATGAAATAATGTGCAGGCAGTGGGCATGCCTGAGAAGACAGAGGGGAGGAATCCCACTGCATTCATTGAGCGGGGCTTGTGGAGGCTTTTAGAAGAGATATGTTCTCCCCAATGTTTGCAGTGGAACGAGCACATCGAGTCCCTAGCAGGCCACCACGCCCTGGAGAACCGCCAAGGCCCTTTCTATTTAAATCCCTGAACTTTAAAGAAGGGGATACTGCCTTATACCAAGCCCGAACCAGGGGGGATGCCATGAAGGTGGATAATGTTCGCATATCCTTCTACCCTGACTTCTCTGCTAATCTACAATGCAAAAGGGCAAAGTTTACAGAGGTTAAAAAGCACCTAAGGCGTTTTGATGTCAGCTATGTAATGCTACATCCTGCCCGACTGCGAGTGGCTGCCAACAATGAAACCCACTTTTTTGATAACCCCAATGTGGCCTAGGAGTGGCTCAATCATGTGGAACATACCTTGAAACCTATCCCGCGTGGACACCCCCCGTTATGTTTCCCCTCAGGCTACCTCAGGGACTGAAAGTTTGTCTTTTTTTACAGTTTTGTTCTACTTGTTTTTTTCTCATGACAATCCAGAGCAGATGTAGTGGGTTTACCACTGAGCAACTTTAGCAATGTGCACACTGACCCTTTACATTGATTGCCTGTTCCTTTCATACCCAGATTCTCTGCTGGCTCTGTGTTCTTCTGGTACTCTGGAGGCTTCCCAGGCCTCTTCAGGTCTCTACAGTATTTATTACTGGGTATAAGGATTGTTTATCTGTGTTTTTCTCCTCTGAGGCTCAGGCCTTGCATGTATTGCTGATTACCTGGATATGTCGATAGAAACTGATAACAATTTTATTTCCTGGGATGTTAGGGGGCTGAGTGATGGAGTAAAACGCATTGCACTGTTTTCTGCATTGAAACCTTACAGGTCTGCCTTACAATAGTGTGTTTGCAGGAAATGCACCTTCACACTGACACCATTCCTTTGTTGAAATCCTGTGCTTACCAGACTCAGTTTCACTACACACACACTGTGTACCCCAGGGGAGTTAGCATATTGATTTCTAATGATGTTCTCTTTTACCTATTCGGATACTTATAGAGGTTTATCCCGTATTGATCTATGTTTATGTAACTCCCTTGCACAAATTAGGGTTTCACGGATTGATTATGCTCCAAGTAGTATCTTGGACCACTCGCTCTTGTGGGCACTGGTTTCGGTCCCTGGAGAGACTGGTGTGAGCTTGTGGAAAGTTAACCGCCTTTGGCTCCAACTCTTTCCTGCTGATGGCCCTATCCCTAAGGTTATAACACATTTTATATGGGACAGCAAGGGTATGGCTGCAATGGGAATTGTCTGGGATGCTCTCAAGGCCCACCTTCGAGGACTTCTTATTAGGCAAATACCTCACTTTAAGACTGCAACTAAGGAATGGGAGACCTTTGTACTTAGCGAGGTACCGAGAGCAGAAGAGAGTTATATTGTGGACCCCACACCTTCTTCTGAACAAAATTGGTTGGAAGTGCAAAAACTGTACCAACAAGTTATCATTGCTGCTGTGGCAAATAAACGCTTTTCTATGCAGCAGCGATACTTTGACGAGGGGGAAAATACAGGCCACCTTTTGGCAGCTATTTCCCGTTCACAACAAGGACTATCCCATATCCCATAGATACTGTTCAGAGCCCTACGGGAGAAAGGTTGCTGGACTTGACACAAATTTTGACTATTTTCACTATTTCAGGAAGGTTTACTCTTCTAAGGTGACCCCGACAGAAGAGGTGCTGTTGCAAATTTTGGATCGTGGACTGCCGATGGTGGCAAAATTCTTAATGCTCCCCTAACAGTGGAGGGACTAGCTGAAGATGTGGCAGGTATGGTCAATAATAAATATGTCCCCTGATGCCGACTGTCATAATATGCTAGTATGCAAAGCTGCCCAGGGCCCGATTTAAAAATAAAAAAAAAGTTTATGCGGTTTACTACCGCTTTAAATATATACAGAAAACTGCATGTGCAATTATGCCTATCCTAACAACACCCAAAAAGTAAACCACCTAGCGATAGCCAGCACTAACAAAGAAAAAAAATAATGCAGCACTAATAAATTAGAACAAAACTCTATTAAACACCTTCAATATGCAAAATACACAAAAATAATATAATAATGAATGTCTTTTGATATAGAAAGTTCCATAACCATATACAGTAGTTCTATCTTCAAAGAGAAGTGAAATCTCAATCCTCAATTACTGTATTGCGGTGCTGACTACTTGACTATAAGGCTTCATGTACACTGGCAGCTTCCGATCTGACTGCTGGCTTTTGGGTCTTTTTTGCCAAAGCTCCTAAACGCAACTTCAGAAAAGCCTATGTGTCCATGTACACATAGGCTTTTAGCAGAGTTTAGGAGCTCCCATGCTTAGGTGAGGTTAAACCTCCTTCTCCTAAACATGGAAGAATGGCGTTCAGGATAGGAATGTTTTGCATTTTCCCATGGCCATGGTCAGGGTAGGCTTGTGTACATGTAGCCTAACAGATGGCTCTTCTGCTCTTTGATTCTAATGTAGTGCTACCCCGGTAGAAGCTGCTGCTTCTAACTGGTTCTTTCCCAGACAGTGTAGAGGCCACCAGTCACACAAGCAACAGTCCATTCACTCTGGCTCCAATAAACAGTCTAGGGGTTGTCCTTATAAGGTTTATTGCTTGTAGAACTTGGGATGAAAAGTGATCCAAGCTGGAGAAAAGAGCCATAGAGGGCATTCTAGTAGGCTACAGGGAGCAAACAAAAATAGGTAGATATCCAAGCTTTTTTTAGGCAGGAAAATATACCCAAAATATGCGTTTTTCCAAGTATAGTTCTTTACTGTCAATATAGATTGTATTATCAGTGTCGATATGGGGTAGCCCCAATGCTCATTTAGCACTCCACATGTCGGATTAACGAAATGCATCTCAGTCTTCATATACAACTAAAGATAGAGCGTCTACATATTGCAAATTAAAATTTAAATTCAGCTCATAACTCATAGTAGATTTCAAATGTGCTTTAGATCTACTGTATAACTTAGTAAGAGGGGTCTACACCTTCATAAAGAGAATACCACATCCCTAGTCACCCTGAAACTGGATTTCGCCCCAATGGGATAATCACTGTTCAGAATTTAAAGGAAATAGGCCAGAAAACCCTTATAAGACTATAGCAAAGACCAAAACAAAAGAGGAGAAAGAAAGAAAAGAAAGGTTGAAAGGAAAAAGTAGAAGAGGACCTTACACTCCGACCCCCCACCACCCCGAAACCGCTCTAATCGGGTATAGATTGAGGATTACCAGTCAGATACTTGACCCATGGATCCCAGACTCTCGAACATCTGCATTTTATCATTCAAGATTGCTGTCATGCGTCATTAATCATAATCCAGGAAAGTTTGTGCTTGAGCTGTTCGAATGGCACTATAGCTGATTTCCAAGATTTTGCGATAATAATTTTTGCCGATATAAATATAAATGCTATGAGACATCTCTGGGATTTTGACGCTGTCTCCACCTTACAGACCAACAGCGCCTGTCTGGGATTTGACAAGGTTCACCTGAGTAAGAGTGTAAATGAAATGATACACCCTGATCCAATAACGTCTTACTTTAGGGCATTGCCACCACACATGGTACATCGTTCCCTCCTAGCCACATTCATGAAAACACAAAGGAGATGCCTCCAGTATATAAGTTGCCAGCCTGGCTGGAACCAAGTAATATCACAGAAGTACTTTATAATTTGCTTCTATTACAGAAGTATTAATGAGTGACCGCAAGGCTCCCTGTGCTATAGTATGCCATTCATCCAGCTGAATAGTTTCCTGGAGGTCCATCTCCCATTTTTTCATGTAGCCCTGCTTAACAGGAGAATTACCGTATTTATCGGCGTATAACACGCACCGGCATATAACACGCACCCCAAGTTTAGGAGGGCATTTTAAGGAAAAAAAGTTTTAGGAGGGAAGTTTAGGGAAAAAAAAAAAACGTACATTTAAGCGTCATTTGCAGCTTGCCCAGCGTCATTTGCAGCTTGCCCAGCGTCATTTGCAGCCTGCCCAGCATCATTTGCAGCCTTGCACAGTGTCATTTGCAGCTTGCCCGGTGTCATTTGCAGCCTTGCCCAGTGTCATTTGCAGCTTGCCCGGTGTCATTTGCAGCTTGCCAGCGTCATTTGCAGCCTTGCCCACGTTTAAATTTCCCGCCGCTGAGACAGACCGCGCGAGCGCCGGCGAAAAAGGCCGAAGCACCGGCGAAAAAGACCGAAGCACCGCCGAAAAAGACCAAGCCGACTGCTCGGCTCCGCTCGCAGTCCCGCCTGCCTGCTGTTTCGGGAGCGAGCGCAGGGAGGCGGGACTACTTTTTCGGCGGCGCTTCGGTCTTTTTTGGTGGCGCTCGCTATTTTTCGGCGCCGCTCGATTTTTCTGTCACTTTTTTGGGGGGGATCGGCGTATAACACGCACCCACGACTTTCCCCCGATTTTAACCGCTTCCCAACCGCTCTCCTGTAGATATACGTCTACAGAATGGCACGGCTAGGCAAAGGCACGTATACATACGTCCCCTTTAATTGCCTAGCCGTGGGGTCGCGCGATCGGGTCACAGAGCTGAAGAACGGGGAGAGGCCTGTGTAAACAAACCTCTCCCCGCGCTTCCTACTCTGCCTGTCATTGATCAGCTGTTCCCTGTCATCGGGAAAGCCGATCAATGACGTCAGACGTACAGCCACGCCCCCCTACTGTAACAAAAACACAACACGTCACACTAACTCCTCCCCGCCCCCTAGTGGTTAACTCCTTCACTGCCACTGTCATTTACATTGCCACTGCTATTTAAATAGCACTGATTTCTGTATAAATGACAATGGTCCCAAAAATGTGTCAAAAATGTCCGATGTGTCCACCATAATGTCGCAGTCACAATAAAAATCGCTGATCGCCGCCATTAGTAGTAAAAAAAAAAATATTAATAAAAATGCTATAAAACTATCCCCTATTTTGTAAACGCTATAACTTTTGCGCAAATAAATCAATAATCGCTAATTGCTTTTTTTGACCAAAAATATGTAGAAGAATACGTATCGGCCTAATGTTTTTTATATATTTTTTTGGGGATATTTATTAAAGCAAAAAGTTAAAAATATTGCATTTTTTTTCAAAATTGTCGCTCTATTTTTGTTTATAGCGCAAAAAATAAAAACCGCAGGGGCGATCAAATACCACCAAAAGAAAGCTCTATTTGTGGGAAAAAAGGACGCCAATTTTGTTTGGGAGCCACATCGCACGATCGTGCAATTGTCACTTAAAGCGACGCAGTGCCGAATCGCAAAAAGGGGCCTGGTCCTTTGGCTGCAAATTGGTCCGGGGCTGAAGTGGTTAAGGGGGAAAAAGTGCGTGTTATACGCCGATAAATACGGTAGTTAAAATAGCATACATTTCTGAGATATGTCCCCTGATTTTCCGTAGTGTTTATTTTGATGCAAAGCCCATCATCGGAAACACCAATCCCTAAAAGCTGTGAAGTAAATATATACCCAGCAAACCAGAAGAAAATGTCAACCAAAGTGAACCTGTGCAGGAGTCTGAACAAGAGCTGGAACTCACAATGCCTAAATCAAGTTCCCCACCAGATCCTGCTGAACTGCCTAAAATCAGAAGATCCACTCACACTACAAAGGGGATAGCACCCTGCAAGCTATCATACACTGTCAAAACACACAGCATACTTGAACAACATCCTGGGAAGACATAGAAAAACTGCCAAACCGTGAAGCCAATAAATGGAGAAAGGCAACAGAAGAAGAATAAAAGTCACTTCAAGAAAATAAAATAAGGACACTCACAGAGCTCTCTCCTAATGGCAAAACTATAGAAAGTAAGTGGACTTTCAAAGTAAAGTCAGACGCAGAAGGGAATATCCACAAATACAAAGCCAGGCTAGTTGCCAAGGGTTACTCCCAGAAATTCAGTGAAGATTACGATGAAACATTCGCTCCCGTCGTAAAACACTCCACCATCATAGCGCTTCTTAGCATTGCAGCCTGGAAGGGCATGCAAGTCAAACACCTAGACGTTAAAACTGCTTTCCTATATGGAGACATTAAGGGAGATCTCTACATGGAGCAACCACCAGGGTTTGAGCAAGGAGACAACCTTGTGTGTAAACTTCAGAAAAGCATCTACGGTCTTAAGTAATCTGCAAGCATGTGGAATGAGAAAGTGAACAAAGTACTTACCAGAGAGGGGTTCTCAAGAAGTAAAGCAGACCCCTGTCTCTACTCCAGGAATCAAGACGACAGATGGATATACATCCTTATCTATGTCGTTGACAGTATAACTTGTTTTGAACAAGAAGGGTATTGCAATCAGATAATTCACAAGCTGAAAGAAAATGTTGAAATCGAAGAGCAAGGTGTTGTTGAAATTCAATACTGCCATCAGAGGAGATGACTGCCGATGCACTCACCAATTCTTCGTTGAAGGAATGTCATAGTTATTTACAGAAGAAGCTAAATATAATTTGACAAAGCACATGCTGTTGAGAAGGGGTGTTGGAAAAGCAACAGCAATCTGCTTACATAATGTGACTGTGTATATGCATTATACCTATCTATCCAGCAGGTGGCGCTGCAGTATTATAGTGTGTTATCTATGGTAAGGTAATCAGAGGAAGTACCATCCTTATTGTGTTATATGCACTTGTTCCTGTTCTCTTCCTGCTCTATGAGAAAAGGCATGTACTGTAATATACAGTGGTGTAAAAAAGTGTTTGCCCCCTTCCTCATTTCCTGTTCCTTTGCATGTTTGTCACACTTAAGTGTTTCGGAACATCAAACCAATTTAAACAATAGTCAAGGACAACACAAGTAAACACAAAATGCAATTTGTAAATGAAGGTGTTTATTATTAAAGGTGAAAAAAAATCCAAACCATCATGGCCCTGTGTGAAAAAGTGATTGCCCCCTAAACCTAATAACTGGTTGGGCCACCCTTAGCAGCAACAACTGCAACCAAGCGTTTGCGATAACGTGCAATGAGGCTTTTACAGCGTCCTGGAGGAATTTTGGCCCACTCATCTTTGCAGAATTGTCCTAATTCAGTTACATTAGAGCGTTTCCGAGCATGAACGGCCTTTTTAAGGTCATACCACAACATCTCAATAGGATTCAGGTCAGGACTTTGGCTAGGCCACTCCAAAGTCTTCATTTTGTTTTTCTTCAGCCATTCGGTGGTGGACTTGCTGGTGTGTTTAGGATCATTGTCCTGCTGCAGAACCCAAGTTCGTTTCAGCTTGAGTACACGAACAGATGGTCGGACATTCTCCTTCAGGATCTCTTGGTAGACAGCAGAATTCATAGTTCCTTTTATCACGGCAAGTCTTCCACGTCCTGAAGCAGCAAAACAGCCCCAGACCATCACACTACCACCACCATATTTTACTGTTGGCAGTGTTGGTCATCTTACTTTAAAAAAGTAATTTAGTTAAGTTACAAATTACTTCTCCCAAAAAGTAATTGCGGTAGTAACTCAGTTACTACATTGGAAAAGTAATTAGTTACGCAGCAAAGTAACTGTGACTTTTTTTTTATTTTTTATTTTTTTAATATTCTATACGTGTAACTAAGGGGCGGGTCTAGTATTACTGTAACCAGGGGCGCATTTATTATTAGGGTTATATTTCGTGTAACCAAGGGGCTGCTCTATTATTACTCCAACCAAGGGGCAGATCTGTTATAGCGTGTAAGCAAGTGGCGGGTCTATTATTATTATATCGTGTAAGGGGCGGATGGCTACAGAAGAGGGCGAATGTTAAATTAATGGGCAGAGCTCGATATATAACAATAATAATAAATGCGCCCCTTGGTTACAGTAATACTAGACCCGCCCCTTAGTTACACGATAGACGCCCCTTGCAGAGTAGCACAAGCATCAGGAGCGTGCGGCATCGTCTTGTACAATTACATGTTAACTGCACCTGCGCGGTGTAGAGTTCACTCAGAGCTGTTTAGGTTCGGCAATTTTCGGAAGCTCTGTAGTCCTTCGTACTGCGAAAGTGCTGCGCCTGCGCAGTACAGGGGGTCCTTATCCGGCGGGGAACTTTTTCGTCAGGACACCGGAATTACACTACTGCCATCTAGTGGCGGTAGATGTAATTGGGGTAACTAAGCCAAAGTAACGGGAACTGAGTTACCATGAGGGGAAAAGTAATCAGTTAGATTACTCGTTACCCTCTAAAGTAACTGCGTTAGGTAACTCAGTTTATTTTAACTCAGTTACTTACATCACTGACTGTTGGTATAATGTTCTTTTTCTGAAATGCAGTGTTCCTTCTAGGCCAGATATACTTGGACACACACCTTCCAAAGAGTTCCACTTTTGTCTCATCGGTCCACAGAATGTTGTCCCAAAAGCCTTGGGGATCATCAAGATGTGTTGTGGAGAAATTGAGACGAGCTTTGATGTTCTTTTTGCTCAGCAGTGGTTTTCTCCTTGGAACTCTGCCATGCAGGCCATTTTTGCCCAGTCTTTTCCTGATGGTGGAGGCATGAACGCTGACCTTAACTGAGGCAAGTGAGGCCTGCAGTTCCTTGGACGTTGTTGTGGGGTCTTTTGTGACCTCTTGGATGAGTCGTCGCTGCGCTATTGGGGTAATTTTGGGCGGCCGGCCACTCCTGGGAAGGTTCACCACTGTTCCATGTCTTCGCCATTTGTGGATAATGGCTCTCACTGTGGTTCGCTGGATTCCCAAAGCTTTGGAAATGGCTTTATAACCCTTTCCAGACTGATAGATCTCAAATACTTTCTTTCTCAATTGTTCCTGAATTTCTTTGGGTCTCGGCATGATGTGTAGCTTTTAAGGATCTTCTGGTGGACCTTACTGTGTCAAGCAGCTCCTATTTAAGTGATGCCTTGATTATGAACAGGTGTGGCAATAATCAGGCCTGGGTGTGGCTAGAGAAATTGAACTCAGGTGTGGACAACCACAGTTATAGTATGTTTTAACAAGGGGGGCAATCACTTTTTCACACAGGGCCATGATGGTTTGGATTTTTTTTCACCTTTAATAATAAACACCTTCATTTACAAATTGCATTTTGTGTTTACTTGTGTTGTCCTTGACTATTGTTTAAATTGGTTTGATGTTCCGAAACACTTAAGTGTGACAAACATGCAAAGGAACAGGAAATGAGGAAGGGGGCAAACACTTTTTCACACCACTGTATTTCTCCATAAAGTAAAGCAGTTTGCTGTATCCAAGAAGCTTCTAGCACTTAATTGCAATACTCTCCACAACATGAGATTTGGAACAGCCCGAAGAAATCAATAGCTGCTCCAATGATTACAGAGGAGCCAAAAAATAACTAAATGTACCTATTATCTTAGCAACCTATCAAGGAGAGTGCTACACGAATTTATAGTGAGTCAACTTTTTTAAATTTACATTTATTGTATATCTTTACATTCATAAAATAAGATTTAATTCACCCTTGATGCTTAAAGCGGAGGTTCACACAAAAATTGAACCTCCGCTTTTGGGAACCCCCCCCCCCCTCCGGTGTCACATTTGGCACCTTTCAGGGGGGAGGGGGTGCAGGTACCTGTCTAAGACGGGAGTCTATGCCTCTTCCTGTCCTGCCGCGCTGTCTGCTGGGGGACACACGGGTCCCAGAGACAGCGCGGACCATTCTCATTGTGCTGCGCTACTCGCGCATGCACAGTAGGGAACCGGGAAGTGAAGCCGCAAGGCTTCATTTCCTGATTCCCATACCGAAGATGTCGACGGCAGCCTCCGAGGACCGAAGGGACGGTTTGGCCTTGGGTGCCGACATCGCTGGAGTGTCCTTATTTTAAAAGTCAGCAGCTGCAGTATTTGTAGCTGCTGACTTTTAAAAAAAAATTATTTGCGGGTCTCCCGCTTTAAGGTTAAGAATGTGTTATGCGTATTAAACACATTGATAACTGGGCCTAACACTCTCCTTTTGACATATATGGGTAAAGGTCATACTTAAAGTGATTGTAACACCCTTTTCACACTGAGACAGTTTTCAGGCGTTTCAGTGCTAAAAATAGCCCTGAGTGCTTTCCGGTGCGCTTGCGGGACAGGAAGAAAAATCCTGCAAGCACCATCTTTGGGGCGGTGTGGGAGCGCTGTATACATAGAACGCATTAAGATGAAAAACCTTGAGGGTTTACAACTCCTTTAATGATGGAGAAAGGAAGGCAAACTGTCCTTGAAAGCTATTGGAAGAATGCACAGATAGGACTTGACAAGCAGCATCCCATGCATTTATTGATCCTTGCCACAGCTACCAAGAATATCAAAACGCCTTTACGTTTTTCTGTCTGCATTATGTTGCATAGATTATTCATCATTTTAATCGAAACAGATGATTTCACATATATGCATTTTCATTGTGACAGTGTTATCTAACATGTCCTAAATATGTACAGTATGAATCAATGGCAAGAAAGCATAGAGATGTTTTACATATGTGTAAGAACATGTGTAATAACATAAGCATTGATATTGTGTGTATTTTGTGTGTGCTCCTTAGGTGACGTACGTGTTCATATACTGCAAGTGGGTAGAATGGGATGACAGTGAATGGGCATGTCAACAGTGTACAGGGAACAATGGCTACATGTGCAAAAGTAGCACTTTTTGATTAGATCACAGACTACTGACTTCAGCTTGTAAAGTAAATGTAACACCTACACATAGAACACACTGCAAAATTAAATCTTTTTCATTAAATTTACCATTTTCCTTATATTACTTTAATACAAATAAAAGCTACTCCTATTGACAGATCTGTAATTTTAACTGGCGGTCAAAGTTGATTAATTATTAAAGACCAACTCTACCCAAAGCAGAATTTGCCATTTTGTACAGCATAGGGCAGGGTTGGATCCACCAAAGTCTTTACAGTCAAAGCAGGAAGAGCTGAGCCTTTTCAAATGAATTTGTATTCTAATTAGTTTAATGAATGCCGTAATTAAAGATATATTGGAGTTGCAATAGCGGACCTCCTTCTGAAATTGCCAGTTGCCTGGCTGTCCTGCCAACCAATTTGTTTTGACTTGGAACAGATATGCAGCCCTGAAACAAGTTTGCAAGAAAGTCAAAGAGAAGTCTTTGGGGATGATTTACTAAATATGCTTTTCATTTTGCAATCCGGATTGGAGTCTGTCGGAAAGATTTGAAACATGTTCTAAATCTAAAGTCCGTCTGATTTTCGACAGAAAAGGTCCGCTGAAGCCCACACGGTCGAACTTTCAGACGTATTCGTTCCGTCGGACCAGTTCGGTCGAAAAGTCTGGTTGTGTGTACGCGGCATAAGAGGTTTTTTTTTTCATTCTGGCAGGGTAGGTACAAGTAACTAAATTTTGTAGCTACTATACAGTGAAGTGACAGATTGCAGTTTGATGCTGAATTTTGGTGATGAAATCTCTAGTAACCTGTTTGTCCCTGAACAGCACCATTCACAACAGGCAAAGTAGTGTTATGGGAAGTAACAGAGAGGAAGGGGTAAGCTGCCAGGCAGTCCACAATAGACCCTGTCCATAATGATCATGTCGATGTTTGAAATTTATCAAAATAAAATGTATTTTATTGCAGCATAACAATTGAATAATGTGTAAAGTACAACTCAAACTTTCTCCATAACTATGAATCACTGTGGGCAATTGGCATGGTAAGTATGTTTCTTTTGTAGCGGCTTCCCTGCTTAATATGATGCTCAACACACACTGTTGAATTAACATTGTCCCTTCTATTTCTGTATGTGGATGAGGACATTGTAATTATTTTAACAAAAAAGTACCTTTTTTCCTAATCGATATACATCTATCACATGACCCAGCTCTTTTCCATCCTGTCTGCAGAGAAACATAAGCAGGAGGAGCTTCTAGTCCTATGCTGTTGGTCACATGTTAAAAAAAAAAAAAAACAGCCTTTGGAATATAGAGTTAAAATAAATAATTAATATCAAACTTTTGTCATACAAACATATATTTGAAATCAAATCTTTAATATTTTTTGGCAATAACATGGTGTGGGTGGATTTCTGCCGTTCACAGGCTGTGTCATGCCCCTCCAGCCTGTGTCTTAGAATACACAGGGAGGTGAAGCCTCCATCAATCTACATGTAATATTCATCCCCCTTTTATTTAGCTGGTTAGTGGACATGGAGGAGGAGGGAGGGAGTGGACTGTCATTTACCACTGTGTAAACACCCACATGTGTGACTCTATAGTCACATGGGCTGCTCAGATGTGATAGGGAGGAAATGCTCAGCATAGAAACTCAATGAAAACTGAGCATGTGCTGCCAACACTACTCTGCAAAATCCCCAACTGTAGTGGGGGCATAGATAGAAGGTGGAGATAGAGCGTGCACAGGGGGTGTGCCAGGTGTGCCTTGGCACACCCTAATCACCTTGTTTGTTGCCGATTCCCACTACTGCTTGAGCTTCTCTCTGTGTTTCGCGCCTCCACTGCAGTGCTGCTGGCTTCCCTTCTCTCCTCTCCCTCTGGCTGCTGCAGGGGATGTTTCAGGACGAAGAGTGGGGGAAGGGGCAAATCAATATGTCATTTACCAGACCCTTTTCTAAATGAACACACTCACTTTGTGTTTAGTCATAACTGAAGCATAGTAAACTGCGTTTACTACGCTTCAGTTTGTGAATGAACAGGAAGCCACTCAGCGCAGAGCACGTCCTATTCCTTCACTGCCCCGTGCAGCTGAGGCTACAGAGAAAGTTATGTGTGTTGGAGCCTTGGGGTGCACACCCCAAAGCAATAGGCTATGCACACCTATGTTTGTAGAATACAGAAAAGGAATCTCATAGGGACAGAGTGAGTATGAACAGCATGTAATACACCATTTATTGATAGTTTTTTATGATGTGGGTTTATTGACACTAATATATTAAAAAATCTTTCTGTAGAAGAATACTAGTTACCAATATCCTAACTATGTGCAAAATGTCTGTCTTCCTCCATGACTCTTGACTGGGACAGAAGACAGCAGTAGTTTTGTAACTGCAATAGTACATCACAATTTTAGTTTATATGTGTCAAAACAGCATAAATCTATTTATATTATACAGACAGTGTCAAAACAGGATTCAAAAAAAGGCTTAACTAAATATATTGACACAAGACTCATTCATTCATTCTTATGCTAGAAGCTGACAAGGCTGTTTGGTGACAAATGCCTCATACCTATAGAAACCTACATCTCACTTTAGGTAGGGATAAGTGCACTGATTTCTGCAAAATTACAGCTTTTGTTGCAAAATTGCTTATTTTGCTGAAGTGGAAACATTACATTTTAATCATTGTGCTGCTTAGGTGAAATTTGCTAAAAAAAAAAAAAAAAAAGACTAAGAGCTGTTTAGTTTAGTTGATTTAAGGGTAGGTTTATAAAGCCATAATTATGACATTCGCCAGACATTCACTGCAGTTTTTTGTGACCAATTCACCACCATAGTTTAACCAATGTTGGGTGAAAGTCACATTTACTGCTTTTTAAATAAGCCCCTTAGTCTTTTCTACTTGTTTTTTACCTCTTTTTTAGATTTAAAGCGGAGCTCCGTCCTGGGGAAATTTTTTTTTTTTTTTTTTTTTTTAAGTCAGCAGCTACAAATATTGCAGCTGCTGACTTTTAAAAATCGGACACTTACCTGTCCCGGGGTCCAGCGATGCGGGGGAACGAGGACCCCCCCTCGTTCCCCGAGCCGCTCACGGCGCCGACATTACTAATGTGGGAACCCGGCTGTGGCTTCACAGCCGGGCACCCACTGCGCATGCGCGAGCGGCGCCGTGCGCCGTGATTTGATGCTCAGTCATCTGGGACACGTGACAGGTCCCAGATGACTGTGCGGCGCCGAGGGGGAAGTGACGTTTTGCCTGGGCAATGAAGGTGGCAGACTTCGAGGGACCCCCTAGCAACAGGCATTTAGAGGTGAGTAAAAAAATAATTTTTTTCCAATTATTTTTTTTTATTTTTTTTTATGATTTTTAAGCCCCTTTTGTTTTTTTGACCGCAACCCCACTTTAACCATTATTTGTGTACTGTCATTTTGAATGTATTTTTTCCCGTGGTCTGTTTATCTCTATGTAAAAAAATGAAACTAATGAGAGCAATGAGTAGACATTTTTGACACAGCAAGTCCAGGATAAAGCTTGAAAGGAGCTTCTGTAAAACTTCAGGAGTCACTTAAGGCTCGTTTACACAATCTTTGCTGTCTGAAGAGTGAGCTGTGTTCAGGTTGTTCATCAGAGAGAATTTAACAGGAGGTGAAAAGGTATTGTATTACTTCCTCACTACCTGTTTTATCCCCCTTGAATCATGCGCTAGCATGCCACAACCACGTGCATTTCACATGGTTGCAGGAAGCTTTCAGAGCAGCCCCATTCACTTGAATGGGTTGCATTCAGTGGACACTTCACCTGCCGGAAGTGACAGGAGCTATAATTTATGTCACAAAGCAAACTAAAATAAATCATTTGCCAGTACCTTAATGACCTATTGGCCAAGTAAGAGGTCAAGCTTGTGACATTACATCTGAGTATGAAGTAGAAGTTGTAAAAGTGTTCCACTTAGTTTAAATGCTTTCATATTTTGAGGGGTTATCTCTGTGCTTAGGTGATTTCTTCAATCAATATTATGGGACTATTTTTTGGAACCATTCCTTGATGGAGAGGATGGTAGGGGAATTACTGCCTTGGCTTGTTGACTGGTCAGAGCAGGGGAAGAGTAAAGTCCATGAGTAAGGTGGGAGAGGTGTCCCGTGTATATCAGAGGTATATCCCAAAACCTCTGTCCATAACCGCTGAACTGCTGGGAAGTGCCACCGTATGTGAATGAAAGTTCCTTCAGAGACACACCCTCCCCAGCTCTTAGGTGAACATGATAGGTAAATGGAAAGGAGTCTGGTGGGTGTGAGATACCACCTTGAGAAGAGCTTAAAGTCAGACTCCAAAATCTTTGTGTTCAATGAGAAAGTCTCTGCAAACACTAACATTTTTTATTTTTGCTAGAAGCATATGTTGTATCTCAGATTTCTATTGTGCCAGGTGTTTAAGTGGAGTTGAAATTGCCAGCCGTTTCGGTAGAACTGTTGCTGACAGTAGAGTTCCTAGTGAAGTAAAATCATTTTTAGAACTGAATTGGTGTAGATAATGAGTTACAAACTATTGTAGTTGGTGATGACTCTACCTATCTAGGGGAGGTGTTCGCTATTGTTTCCACAGGACCCATTTCAGATCCTTAAAATAAATGATGTAGGTAATGTGTTTGTTATGACGTCCAGTTATTTAAGCCTATGTCTTTTTAAAGTAGGGTAGGGCTCCTCAGCATTTGTTTGTGACCAGGTATAGTACATTTAAGTCTCATGCACACTGGGCATTTTTATAGCTGCTGTCTTTAGCTTCAGACGTTTTTTTTTTTGTGGAGCCAATAAACTCCCCAGCATGTTATCCTATGTGGCCATGCACACATAGGCTGTTATCAGCAGTTTTTGGCTGGGGGTTTTCTGGTTGGATAAAAAACCCCAGAACTAGTGGAGTTTTTCAGCTGTAAAACAGCTCTAACTCTGAAAAAAGCTGAAAACACGCCAAAATGCTAAAAAACTCACTCTACAGCTACAGATATCTACAGCTAACGTTACTGCCTTTTTTATAACGTCCAGTGTGCATGAGGCCTAATTCTTATCTTTAAATAGTAATCTGATATCCTGTTTATTTTAAGAGTGACAGCCACAGCTTTATTGTGATGCTTTAGAATATCTTGGTCCATTATACAATGGACTGAGCCAATCCAATTTAGTGGATTTCCATAAAATAGTTATTGACTCTTTGGATTCTCATAGTTAAAGTGGTATTAAACCCAAAATCAAACATTCATTGCAGCTTACCAATTCTTATGCCGCGTACACACGGTCAGAATTCTCGTCGGAAAAAGCTCTGATGGTTTTCCCATCGGAATACCGACGGAATTTTCGCTCAAACTGTCTTGCCTACACACGGTCACACGAAATTCCGACGGTCAATAACACCACGGCATAAAACACGTTCGACTGCACTATAAAAGGGAAGTTTAATGCTTCTGAGCATGCGTCGAATTGTTTCCGAGCATGCTTCGGAATTTTGCGTGTCGGAATTGCATATACACGATCGGAAAATCCGATAGAAAGGTTTTCCGTCTGAAAAATTAAGAACAGGTTCTCAATCCAAAGTCCGTCGGAAATTCCGACAGAAAAAGACCAATGGGCATACACACGGTCGGAAAAGCTCCCATCGGACTGTTTCCATCGGAAATTCCGACCGCGTGTACGTGGCATTAGATGTGATGGCTGAATTAGTTTTCTTCTTTTGACTTTCTTTACTTTGATTTCACCCAGTGATCTGACCGATAAGTCTGTTGTTTTTTTTAACAGAACAAGCTGTCCTGCAGATATAGCATTTAGAGGTTAAAGACAAACCATTTAACACTGCGAGGGGTGGTTATAATGACCATTTTTGTATGTAAAGTCTTTATCCCAAAACTGCTGTAACTGCTTATAAAGTGTGCGCTGGTGTCTGGCTTAAATTTTTTTGTGTATTTAAATCTTCTAACTCTCCTCACCCTCAGACAGACTATGCTGCTCCCCAAAGGTGTGTATGTTGCTCCTTCATCAAGAGTATAGGCACTCTTATATAGGAGGTGTGTTTCTGGCCAGTTCACCAGTAAAAAAAGAAAACCTAAAAAATGGAAACGAATGCAGCCACCAAATCGAATGACTGGTAGGCTGCAATGTATTAAAATTTTTGGTTTTGGGGTATAATATCACTTTGAATACATTTGTTTATCTGCTGTATAAATATCATATCAATAACTACTTTCAGGTAAATCCTACAACCTAAAATGTGTTCTCAGTATAGTTATCTTAAAAAAAAGCAAAAAATAAATAAAAACTACAAAGAAAAAAAAAAAAACACCTCACATCAAAGGTTTGAGGTTTTTTTTTTTTTTACAAGTATATTTCATGAGTTAATTTTCAGGTTCAGCAAAAGCAATGTAATGCTAACCTAAGAGCTGGGTCAACTACCTAAAGTAGATGTAACCCCTTTAAAATTATAATACCTATCAGCAGCGCTATAGGAATTATTCCACTTTAATTGAAAAAACAAAACTCTTTTGTTAGGGTTGGTCACATGACTTCAATACCCCCACCTCCTTAGCTCTGAATTGGCTTCTGTACTTAGCGTGGTCAGGAAAAAAACAGGAAGGGTTTTCTATACAAGGAGACTGGCAGGATCAGCAGATAATTACTGACAAAAACTAAAGTGTAGCGCTTAAATTATATGTGTTTGGAAATTATCCAAAAAATCGAAATCCATCTCAAAAATAATCAATAAAGTCAACCAACGGCAAAATTGGTGATGTGAAGAAATTCCATCAAAGTTCAGTGCACAAAATGAACAACAAGAGGAACAATCCAAAATCTTGTAATCTCGATCTGCTTACCAGAACCAAGTAGTAAAGAAGCGATGTAATCAAACGTGCCGGAGGTGGGTGAGACTTGATCAGAAGAGCCAAATGAAAAACGGATACAGACTTCTCCAATAAGTTGTAAAAATAACAGGAATCACGGATCCGGATGGATTAAATGAGCTAAAGGAATCTCCCACGGAGTGAAGGAAGGAAAAGACCAATAGTGAAGCCCGCAAGGTAAAATCTAAATTTTATTTGCATATGGTCTACTTACATCAATAAAAAAGACACCAGGGCATATATGAAAATACAGGTACGCGTGCTTGCATCAGCCAGCCTGACATGTTTCATCCAATGGTGGATATCATCAGAGGCCTCTGATGATATCCACCATTGGATGAAACATGTCATCCAATGGTGATATCCTCCATTGGATGAAACATGTCAGGCTGGCTGATGCAAGCACGCGTACCTGTATTTTCATATATGCCCTGATGTCTTTTTTATTGATGTAAGTAGACCATATGCAAATAAAATTTAGATTTTACCTTGCGGGCTTCACTATTGGTCTTTTCCTTCCTTCACTCCTTGGGAGATTCCTTTAGCTCATTTAATCCATCCGGATCCGTGATTCCTGTTATTTTTACAACTTATTGGAGAAGTCTGGATCCGTTTTTCATTTGGCTCTTCTGATCAAGTCTCACCCACCTCCGGCACGTTTGATTACATCGCTTCTTTACTACTTGGTTCTGGTAAGCAGATCGAGATTACAAGATTTTGGATTGTTCCTCTTGTTGTTCATTTTGTGCACTGAACTTTGATGGAATTTCTTCACATCACCAATTTTGCCGTTGGTTGACTTTATTGATTATTTTTGAGATAGATTTAGATTTTTTGGATAATTTCCAAACACATATAATTTAAGCGCTACACTTTGGTTTTTGTCTATTTTTAGTTTGCTTATCAACAAACTGTGTTGGCTGCTATCACTTTTACACTTTTGGAATTAGCGCAGATATTTGTTCACCCGTTTTTTCAGATAATTACTGAGCCTTCTACTCCATATTTAACCAAAATCTACACATATGTTAAAGCGGATCTTCACCCAAATGGGGAACTTCAGCTTTAGGTCTCCCCCCACCTAAATTGCCCTGTCGTTTTTTTTTTTTTGGGGGGGGGGGAGCGGGTACCTAGTTTTGACAGGTACCCGCTCCCACTTCCACTCGGCTCGCCTAGGCGAGCGTAGCGGAAGTTCTCCTGTTCTCCTCCCTCCCTGCAGTCTTCTGGGACAAATAACAGGTCCCAGAAGACAGCTGGATCATTCATAAAGCACAGCACAGTGGACAGCCAGCTGTGAAGCCGCTAATAGCACAATCAGCTGCCCACAGTTAAGATGTTGGCCCTGGGAATCCGAAGGCTAATGAAGAGCTAGCCCAGGTGAGGACATCACTGGATCCATGGACAGGTAAGTGTCCTATTATTAAAAGACAGCAGCTACAGGATTTGTATCTGCTGACCTTAAATTTTTTGTTACAATGTGGAGAATCGGAAGGGACATATGAATGTAGTCCCTAATATTTGTAATGAAAGTGATTGTAAGGGTTCGTTTTTTATTTTTTCAAATAACAAACATATCATACTTACCTCCACTGTGCAGCTCGTTTTGCACAGAGTGGCCCGAACCTGCTCTTCTGGGGTCCCTCAGTGGCTCTCGCGGCTCCTCCCCACATCAGATAACCCCCTAGGAGAAGCGCTCTCCCGAGGGGGTTACCTTGCGGGCGCGCTCCCAAGTCCAGCATTTGGTGTCCATAGAGGCCGAATGCAGGACTCGGCCCCGCCCCCCGGTGCCCGCATCATTGGATTTGATTGACAGCAGCAGCACGCTGCTATCAATCTACCCAATCAAGAGCCGAGAACCCCGGGCAGAGAGACAGCGTGTCCCTGTGGGTCAAGTTCTAGGGCTCAGGTAAGTAAAACAGGGGGCTGGGGGACCGGTCACTGCCAGGTGTTTTTTTCACCTTAATGCATCCTATGCAAAAACACGTAGGTTTACAACACCTTTAAGGTTAACACACATGTTAAAGTACTGCCATTTAAAAATGAGATTTACCCAGTGGACGTATGGCAGAAGCCTATTTACATATATTTATCACTGTACATTGCCTGAAGTCTTCCTACCTAGTGCTCCAGTGAAGCCTATTGTTTCATTAAACACTTTTAAAAACTGTCAAATAGTTTTTTCCTTTTAAAGTATAACAGCAAGATTCTTGTCACTTAATAAAACCCAACATCCCATCGCATTATACTGACTTCTCTGTGTATGGTGTGAGTTATGTGTGCTGATCAAAAAAGAAAATTAAAAACTAGATTTCTAGAGCATAAAAGCACCATAGGGAATGCATCTATTAAATATCGCATGTCCCGTCATTTTATAGAAAGACATCAGAGCAACTCATTTAATCTCAAACGGACAGGTTTGGAAAACGTTCTTTCATTGTAGCCACTAGGCAAAAGATTTAAGGCACAATGCCAATAAGAATTATATTACATCATTCAGACTTTTTTCCTGGAAGGTTTAAATGGAAGTGTAGATGTTAGTATCTTCGATTTATACCTAGATAGGTCGTTGATACATCATCTTTACACTGATTAAATTAGGAACAGAAGATCAAGGGAAACCAATGATTAGGTTTAATTATTTTGATTACATTACTTAAACACAGAGCTTGATATTTTATGTCAATGTATTGCTTAATTTTATTATTTTTAAACTGATATTTTATTAATATATTTATTTTAAGCAAGTTCACTTTTAAACTTTCTATCTGACTGAAACTCCAAATGGTCCCTCTGAACAGAGCAGCAAGGGAGGGCTCAGATTGAGGTGTTTCCCTCCTGCTAATTATTCACTTCTGAACTATACTGAGTTATTGAGCACTGTAAACACAATTTATTTAAAACAGAATAAACAGTAAAATTACAAAGGTAGACACATGAAAAGGAGATTAGAGCACAGCCTACTGGCTGTAAATAAAAATACAAAATATTCATGAAAATGATTATTGAATATGAACAGGAAGATAAACGACCCTGTGTACATGTACTGATAAGATAACATAAAGGAGAGTTCAGGGCAGCTGAAGATTGAGAGCATGTTCTCTATTTTTCGGTCGGGAAAAGTTCCTATCCGAAAATGCGATTGTCTGTATGCAATACAGATGCGCAAAAAATCACACATGCTCGGAAACAATTCGACGCATGCTTGGAAGCATTGAACTTCATTTTCTTGGCTCATCATAGTGTTGTACGTCTCTGTGTTCTTGACGGTCGAAAGTTCAGAGAACTTTTGTGTGACCGTGTGTATGCAAGACCAACTTGAGCGTAATTCCGTCGGAAAAACCATCCAAGATTTTTCGGACAGAAATTACACTAGTGTGTGCGCAGCATTATACCGCGTACACACGATCGCACATTCCGACAACAAAATCCATGTTTTTTTTCCGACGGATGTTGGCTCAAACTTGTCTTGCATACACACGGTCACACAAATGTTGTCGGAAATTCCGAACGTCACGTACGCGGTGACGTACAACACGTACGACGAGCCGAGAAAAATGAAGTTCAATAGCCAGTGCGGCTTTTCTGCTTGATTCCGAGCATGTGTGGAATTTTGTGGGTTGGAATTGTGTACACACGATCGGAATTTCCGACAACGGATTTTGTTGTCAGAAAATTTGAGATCCAGATCTCAAATTTTGTTTGTCGGAAATTCCGATGGAAAATGTCTGATGGAGCCTACACACGGTCGGAATTTTCGACAACAAGCTCCCATCGAACACTTGTTGTCGGAAATTACGACCGTGTGTACGTGGCATTACAGTCCAGTGTCCTGTGCGTTTGTGTTCACCAGTTCAGGTGCAAATTATTCCCTGAATTTGCACCTGAACCAGACTCAAAAACTCACAGGACTCTTTTCAAATTCGCACCGCAGCTGCCCCAGACATGTGTGAACCAACTCCATTGAAAGCCGGTCACATTCCATGTTATGCAAACTGGATGCGGTGTAAAACGCATCCAATTCACATATATGTGAATCCAGCCTGAAAAAGGCATATCATCGGGCCTTGCAACATAATAAATGACCCTTTTGTATAACATGAGTAAAACAGGCCAATACAGATAGGACTAGTTTCATCACTACCTTCTCTAGCTAACATACAGAGCTACGATCTATATTACAGAAATACTGGTACCTCTTTAACCACTTCCCGCCCGGTCAATAGCATATTGACGTCCGGGAAGTGGTTTTGTTATCCTGACTGGGCGTCATATGACGTCCTTCAGGATAACAGCCGCCGTGCGCCCGTGGGGGCGCGCATCGCGGCGATCGGTGGAGCGGTGTGTCAGTCTGACACACCGCTACACTGATCTCGGTAAAGAGCCTCCGGCCGTTGATCGGCTTTTCCTCACTCGCGTCTGATAGACGCGAGTAGAGGAGAGCCGATCGGCGGCTCTCCTGACAGGGGGGGTATGCGCTGATTGTTTATCAGCGCAGCCCCCCCTCAGATGCCCACACTAGACCACCAGGGAAGCCCCCAGGACCACCAGGGAAGCCCCCAATACCACCAGGGAAGCCCCCAGCATGTGGATGGCCAGGTACATCCCCCATGGCCATCCACATGTTAAAAAAAATGCCAAAAATATGCCAATCAGTGCCCACAGATGGGCACTGATTGGCACATCATATTTAATAAAAAAAAAAGTTAAAAAAGGGATGCCCAGCAATGCCACCCATCAGTGTCATCAGTGCCACTCATCAGCGTCCATCAGTGCCACCTATCAGTGCCCACCCATGCCCACCTATCAGTGCCCATCCATGCCACCTATCAGTGCCACCTATATGTGTGCATCAGTGCCACCCATAAGTACCCGTCAGTGCCGCCTATGAGTGCCCGTCAGTGCCGCCTATGAGTGCCCGTCAGTGCCGCCTATGAGTGCCCATCAGTGCCACCTGAGTGCCCATCAGTGCCGTATACCAGTGCCACCTATCAGTGCCACCTATCAGTGCCCATCAGTGCCGCCTATCAGTGCCCATCATCAGTGCCACCTCATCGGTGCCCCCTAATTGGTGCCACCTCATCGGTGCCCATCAGTGCCGCCTTATCAGTGCCCATTAGTGCCGCCTTTTCAGTGCCCGTCATTGAAGAAGAAAACGCACTTATTTACAAAAAAAATTAACAGTGACAAAGAAAAACTTGTTTTTTTGCAAAATTTTCGGTCTTTTTTTGTTTGTTGCGCAAAAAATAAAAATCGCAGAGGTGATCAAATACCACCAAAAGAAAGCTCTATTTGTTGGAACAAAATGATAAAAAATTTGTTTGGGTACAGAGTAGCATGACCGCGCAATTGTCATTCAAATTGCGACATCGCTGAAAGCTGAAAATTGGCCTGGGCGGGAAGGTGTCTAAGTGTCTGGTATTGAAGTGGTTAAAGATGACCCAACTATATATACTGTATACATGTTAAACACTACTCAGAAATCACTTACAGGCGGCTATCTCCATTTGCGATCGACACATATCTTCGTGAAAATTGTGCACAATGCTCATAGGTGAGAGAATGTAGTAATATCAAGATTTGTTTCTAAATACTACATAGATTGCAATGCCCTAGGTGTTATATATTTCATGACATGTTACGCATTGAAGACCATAATTATTATGCCAGCAATGGCAAAATGGATAACGCCCATCAGTAGATACATTGGGATGTATCATAATTTTGACATTTCCTTGGTATCTTTACTGGTAATTGAATGGGTATTAAAAGACCCCTGTGGGGGGACTTTGACAGAATAGTCCTTCAGAGAGAAACTTAATTGATCAAACAAAAGGATGCCATTATCCCCTTGGGCTTGAATGAAACTCTTAAGCTTCGTACACACAATCAAATTTTTTGACAGGAATTGTGTGATGACAGTCTGTTGGCGGAAAATCCGACCGTCTGTACGATCCATCGGACAAATGTTGTCGGATTTTCCGCGGACAAATGGTGGATGGCAGGCTTTAAAATCTTCCGCGGACAAATATCTGTTGTTGGATTTTGTGAGCGTGTGTACACAAGTCCGTCGGACAAAAGTCCAAAGTACAAACATGCATGCTCGGAAAGCAGAAGCGGTCAGTCTTGTAAACTAGCATTGGTAATAGGGAATTAACATTCGTAACGTGGCAAATTATGAAATCTCTAAATACAGTGCACATTCTCTTCTTCTTTAACCGCTTCCCGACCGCCTCATGTACATATACGTGAGCAGAATGGCACGGGCAGGCAAAATCCCGTACCTGTACGGGATTTTTTAAATGCCTGCCTGTGGGTCGCGTCCGCGACCCGGTCGGGAGCTCCGTGACCCCGGCCGCGGGACCAGCGGACCGGGTCACGGAGCTGAAGAACGGGGAGAGGTATGTGTAAACAAACCTCTCCCCGCGCTTCCTACTCTGCCTGTCATTGATTGGCTGTTCCCGGTCATCGGGAAAGCCGATCAATGACGTCAGACGTCAGCCCCGCCCCCTAATGTAAAAAAACACACACTTTACAGCCCATAACCCCTCCCCTCCCCCTAGTGGTTAACCCCTTCACTACAACTGTCATTTATACAGGAATCAATGCATTTAAATAGCATTGATTGCTGTATAAATGACAATGGTCTCAAAAATGTGTCAAAAATGTCCGATGTGTCCGCCATAATGTCGCAGTCACAATAAAAATCACTGATCGCCGCCTTTACTAGTAAAAAAAAAAATATTAATAAAAATGCTATAAAACTATCCCCTATTTTGTAAACGCTATAACTTTTGCGCAAACCAATCAATAATCGCTAATTGCGATTTTTTTACCAAAAATATGTAGAAGAATACGTATCGGCCGAAACTGAGGAAAAAAAATGTTTTTTTATATATATTTTTTGGGGATATTTATTATAGCAAAAAGCAAAAAATATTGCATTTTTTTCAAAATTGTCGCTCTATTTTTGTTTATAGCGCAAAAAATAAAAACCGCAGGGGCGATCAAATACCACCAAAAGAAAGCTCTATTTGTGGGAAAAAAAGGACGCCAATTTTGTTTTGGAGCCACGTCGCGCGACCGCGCAATTGTCAGTTAAAGCAACGCAGTGCCGAATCGCAAAAAGGGGCCTGGTCCTTTGGCTGCCAATTGGTCCGGGGCTGAAGTGGTTAAAGGGGTTGTAAAGGCTCATGTTTTTTCACCTTAACCACTTCCCGACCGGCCACTGCATATATACGTCAGCAGAATGGCACGGGCAGGCAAAATCACGTACCTGTACGTGATCGTGCATGTGCCTGCCTGTGGGTCGCGCGCACGCCGCCAGCGGCGCGCTCGCGACCCGGTCGGGAGCTCCGTGACCCCGGCCGCGGGACCAGCGGACCCGATCGCCGCTGGTGTCCCGCGATCGGGTTACGGGGCTGAAGAACGGGGAGAGGTTTGTGTAAACAAACCTCTCCCCGCGCTTCCTACACTGACTGTCAGTGATCGGCGGTTCCCTGTCATCGGGAACGCCGATCAATGACGTCACACGTACAGCCACGCCCCCCTACAGTAAAATAAACACAACACGTCACACTGACTCCTCCCCGCCCCTAGTGGTTAACCCCTTCACTACAACTGTCATTTACATAGGAATCAGTGCTATTTAAATATCACTGATTTCTATATAAATGACAAATGTCCCAAAAATGTGTCAAAAATGTCCGATGTGTCCGCCATAATGTCGCAGTCACAATAAAAATCGCTGATCGCCGCCATTACTAGTAAAAAAAAAAATATTAATAAAAATGCTATAAAACTATCCCCTATTTTGTAAACGCTATAAATTTTGCGCAAACCAATCAATAATCGCTAATTGCGATTTTTTTTTACCAAAAATATGTAGAAGAATACGTATCGGCCGAAACTGAGGAAAAAAAATGTTTTTTTATATATTTTTTGGGGATATTTATTATAGCAAAAAGTAAAAAATATTGCATTTTTTTCAAAATTGTCCCTCTATTTTTGTTTATAGCGCAAAAAATAAAAACCGCAGGGGCGATCAAATACCACCAAAAGAAAGCTCTATTTGTGGGAAAAAAAGGACGCCAATTTTGTTTTGGAGCCACGTCGCGCGACCGCGCAATTGTCAGTTAAAGCAACGCAGTGCCGAATCGCAAAAAGGGGCCTGGTCCTTTGGCTGCCAATTGGTCCGGGGCTGAAGTGGTTAATGCATCCTTGCAGTCACCGACTCCCCCCATTTTACTTACCTGAGCCCCGAATTTCCATTGGCGTGTCCACGCCTTCCCTCTCTCCACGGGTTCCAGGCTCTTGATTGGATAGATTGATAGCAGCGCAGCCATTGGCTCCTGCTGCTGTCAATCAAATCCAATGACGCGGGTGCCGGGGGGCGGGGCAGAGTCCTGCATTCGGCCTCTATGGATGCCAAATGCTGGACTTGGGAGCGCACCCGCAAGGTAACCCCCTCGGGAGAGCACTTCTCCAAGGGGTTATCTAATGCAGGGAGGAGCCGCAAGATGGATTTTCTGGGCCACTCTGTGCAAATGAGCTGCACAGTGGAGGTAAGTATGACATGTTTGTTATTTAAAAAAAATTAAAAATGATCCTTTAGTATCACTATAATGGGATAATATTGAAGCTGCTTTGCTGGTGATACTGATGGAGTTATTGCAAACACATTTTCAAAGGCTTTATTCTAGTGATATCAAGAATAATATTATTATGCTTGTTTTTTTGTTTTTTTTTTGGTCCAAGTTACCACAACACCATTATCCCGTAGTTTTTAAGATCAAAGATACAACTATGTTGGTGTACCTTGCTAATTTTACATTGTATTTTTTTAGATGTAACTGTTTACTCCCAAACTGTCATAAGTAAAACACATAGCCAAGTATTATTCTCCCCAGTTTTTTTATTGTAAATTAAAAAAAGAAAACAAATAAAATTAGACATGCTATCTGCCAATAGAACTTAACCAAAATGTGCATTCTATGCATCCAAAAATATAGAAAATATACAAAATCAAATAATTATTCAACCAAAAAATAAAATCAAAGCTTCATGCATGTGTCCTGCTTCTTAAAGCGGTTCTGCACTGACTTAAATAGTTTTTTTTTTTTTTTAGGTGAATGATTGTAAATGATGTCTATCTTATAATCTGCTTAATTGTTTTGTTGTTGCCTGTTCTCTCTGTCCGTTTTGATCTGCAAAGAAGTCTTTTAAAAAAAATTCTTGACAGATGTCATCTTGCTTGTGGGCATTTGAAGCCCACAAGCAAACACTTCCTCCTTCCCTTGGTTTCTGAGGAACCAGCATTCATTTCCAGTTCCCGCGCATGCTCAGTTGCTTCACAGCTACGAGCGGCGTTGAAATAACGCAAGATTTTGCATCTGACCTCCGCAATGACTCCTGGGAGACACTGCGTTTTCGACAGGAAATGATGCGGAACCCCCACAAATAGCCCACCCCCGCAGGGACAAAACAAAACATGAACTAAAGATAACAGGTAGGCTTACCACATGTAGATTTAAACCAGCATTTAGAAGTATTTAGATGGTATACAAGCATAGATGTGTGCAGAACCGCTTTAATATAGGGGGTCAACAATGCCAAGAGTTGGTAAAAGCAGGGGTCCGTCATCCGGAGATAATTCCGAAAATCATCTGGATTATTCTCCTGGAGCTCCCGCAGCAAATACATAAGACATAATTGGTTGTGGTAACTTGCACATATAAAAAAAAATAATAATAATATTATTCTTGATATCACTAGAAAAAAAAGCCTGAAAATTTGTTTGCAAAAACCCCATCAGTATCACCAGCAAAGCAGCTTTATTATTATCCCATTAAAGAAGAAGAGAATTGTGCGCTGCATTTGGAGATTTCATAATTTGCCACGTCACAAATGTTAATTCTCCATTACGAACGCTAGTTTACAAGACCGACCGCTTCTGCTTCAGAGCATGCATGTTTGTATTTAGGACTTTTGTCCGACAGACTTGTGTACACGCAATCGGAAAGTCTGACAACACACATTTGTTGGTAGAAAATGTGAGAACATGCTAGCCAACATTTGTTGGCGGAAAGTCCGGCAACAATTGTCCAATGGAGCATACACACAGTCGGACTTACCGCCAACAACCTCACATCCAACATTTCCTGTGGGAAAATCCGATCGTGTGTATGCGGAATAAGACTTCCAATGGATGAATAACTGGCCAAGAATGGTTGGATTAGAACAGTATGTATATAGACACACTGCAACCTCTGTGGACGCACCATAACAGATCTTTGTCAAGGTAAAATAAATTGTCCAAAATCAATATCACTGGAAGTTTACTGACATATGTCCAGTGCCTGGGGTGTCTGCTGGGATTGCAAATGTTTATAGAGAGACCTTTGGTAGGACAGATCTACTGAAAGTCAGACATTCCCACTGTGATCTTATCAAGGACAAGCATACACATTGATGTGATCTATGTACAGTATAGGGATGAGCCTGATCGAATTTAGAACATTATGGGGCGTTTGTGGGAAATTTGAGTGCCCGCAGAACGCCCCATAATGCACTGCGGGGCTTACATAGTGGTCGCACATAGTGTAATGAATGAGAGCAGCAAAATTAAATTTCTAAAGGAAAAAATGTCATTTAAACCTGCTCGCGGCTGTAATGTGTTGTCGGATCCTGGCAATATACATGAAAAAAACGGCGTGAGTCCCCCCCCAGTCCATTACCAGGCCCTTCAGGTCTGGATATTAAGGGGAACCCTGCGCCAAAATAAAAAAAATGGCGTGGGGGTACCCCCTAAAATCCATACCAGGCCCTTATCCGAGCATGCAACCTGGCAGGCCGCAGGAAAAGGGGGGGACAAGAGAGTGCCCCCCTCCTGAATCGTACCAGGCCACATGTCCTCAACATGGGGAGGGTGCTTTGGGGTCCCCCCAAACACACCTTGTCCCCATGTTGATGGGGACAAGGGCCTCATCCTCAAAACCCTTGGTGGTTGTGGGGGTCTGCGGGGGGCTTATCTGAATCTGGAATCTGTACGGCGATGTCCATCCATCTTCAATCATGGCATCTGACAGTCCTGAGAAAAAAAATAACTGAAAAATTCCGCCTCCAAGGGAGGCAACCCGGCGACTGCAGCCTTTTTGCGATGACAGCTGTTATATAGCTGAGGGCGGGGCCACCCGGTGATGTAATGGGGTGACCCCGCCCCATCTGATGTCATATAAAGTCACATGATGTCAGAAGGGGCAGGGTCACCTGGTTACGTCACCGGGTGGCCCTGCCCTCAGCTATAAAACAGCTGTCATATAGGCAGAGTTTTTCCGTTTTTTTTTCTTGTTTTTTTTTTTTTGGGACACTTTTTTTTTTAATAAAGGACTGTCTCCTGTAATTTTTACTTTTTGACACTTTTTTTGGTGAATGAGTAGGGGTACAATGTACCCGGTACCCATTCACATGGGGGGGGGGTGAGATCTGGGGGCCCCCTTGTTAAAGGGGGCTTCCAGGTTTTCAATTTGCCAACAGACCCCCACAACCACCGGGCAAGAGTTGTGGGGTAGAGGCCCTTGTCCCCATGTAGAGGACCCCAAAGCACCCTCCCCATGTTGAGGGCATGTGGCCTGGTATGGTTCAGGAGGGGGGCCGCTCTCTTGTCCCCCCCTTTTCCTGCAGCCTGCCAGGTTGCATGTTCGGATAAGATCTGGTATGGATTTTGGGGAGGACCCCCACGCTATTTTTTTTATTTTAGCGCAGGGTTCCCCTTAAAATCCATGCCAGAGCCTGGTACGGATTTTGGGGGGACCTCACACAATTTTTTTTCCATTTTGGCGCGGGGTTCTGCTTAATATGCATACCAGACCTGAAGACCCCCACGCCATTTTTTTTAAAAATGGGCCTAGTAATGGACTGTGGGGGGGGGGGGACCCAGCATTTTTTTTCAATGATTTATATGTATAATGCCGGGATTTGACAATACATTACAGCTGCAAGCAGTTTTAAATGACATTTTTTCCTTTAGAAATGTCATTTTGCTGTGATACTGTTATGAACATGGGAACAATGCACTACTTTACAATCAGACTAAGGAGACCCCCCAGGCATGATAGTTAAAGGAATATTTCATTTTTATTGTTTCACTTTAAGCATTATTAAAATCACTGCTCCTGAAAAAATGGCCATTTTTAAAACTTTTTTTGCATTGATAAATGTCCCCTGGGGCAGGACCCAGGTCCCCATACACTTTTTTGGGCAATAACTTGCATACAAGCCTTTAAAATGAGCACTTGATTTTTCATGTTCGCGTTCCATAGACTTTAACGGGGGTTCACATAAATATTTTGCCTGTTCACATGTTCTGCTGCGAACTGAACTGGGGGGTGTTCGGCTCATCCCTAGTACAGTAAGTACTATGTTCTACCCCCATCCCTATTATCATGGTGCCCCCATTGTCTTACCTATATTGTATCTAGGACAAGCCCACACTTTGATGGGATCTTTCCACAGTACTGTTTCTATCCTCATCCCTACCTTTCATGGTACCCTATTGTCTTACCTATCTCATATCCTGAGCGGAGTTACCTAAACGTCTTTGCCTCAATTCCGGCCAGGGCCGTGGATACAAATACAAGTACAAATATAGATAAAAAACAGTATTATGCTATGGGCACCCTTATCTTCTCCACATGATAAACGAGTGGCAAGTACAGACCGAGCACAGACTGAGTATCCCAAGAGTGCTACACAGTGGCATATACTGTGGCTGTGCAGTACCCCGGGGGGAGGGGGGAAGGATATTTGGTGAGTGCATTTATAATAGGAGCACGGATAAGACCACCTTATCACCTAAATAAGAAGATAACAAATAACTTTTTTTGTGAAGCACTGGACACTTTTTTAATGAGCACAAGCCACTTTGTTTATATTTTTTATTGCAATTCATGTGAAAAGTACTGTTTATGATTTCCTTTTTAGATTTTTTGGATTTCATGGTTTGCAGGACATTGTTGTGTTTAGAGATTATTATTATACACACTTTATTAGTATACACCATCTCTAAAATAATCATACATCATAGGGTGCACCTATACCTGCTGAGGGTGTAACACACACAGCATCAGGCACTTTAAAAATAGGGTTTAGTTATCACATATATATATATATTTTTTTTATATAATCTAACCAATTTTGCTTGAATGGGCATTTTTTAACATCAAAGGCACTGACACCTGTTTAGAGATGCACTCTACAGAGGGTGTAACACAACAGCACAAATTTTATCTCAGGAGTCACATTTATTAACCCCTTGGTTTACTGGCTATTTTATCGACATAAATTATCACTAATATTGTAAGCATCTATATTTCCTGGTGTTGTACCCTGCAGAGGGTGCAACACACCAACACTAGTTATTGAATAATAGAATAAGCCATATCCACACATTTGTGTATTGGGAATCTCCCATCACCAACCTTGAAGCTACACCTACCCCTAGTGTTGCACTCTGCAGATGGTGTAACACAGTAGCATCAGCCATTTTAATCATATTCACGCATTGGGTTTAAAAAGGCCTTTTGAAACCTTATTCATCTTTAAATATATGTATATGTTTTTCTAAGTGGAACAGCGCCACACCTACACCCTCCCTAAACCAATTCAAATGTACTCCACTTAGGTGGTAGTATTTCTGTAGGGGCAGCAGTTCTTTTAAAGTTTTCACCTGCTTGTAATCTCCCTTGCGCGGAATCACACACAACCACTTTCATGTTAAAAGAGAAGTGAGGAAGGGAGTAAGAAAAAAAAAATCAATACTTAAAGCGGGGTTCCACCCTAAACCCTCCCCCCCTCCGGTGTCACATTTGGCACCTTTTGCAGATACCTGTCTAAGATTCCCACGGGAGTCTATGCCTCTTCCTGTCCCGTTGCGCTGTCTGCTGGGACACACACGGGTCCCAGAGACAGCGCGGAGCATTCCTATTGCATTGCGCGACTCGCACATGCACAGTAGGGAACCGGGAAGTGAAGCCACAAGGCTTAATTTGCTGATTCCCATACCCAAGATGGCAGCGGCAGCATCCGAGGACCGAGGGGCGGTTCGGCCTCGGGTGTCGACATCGCTGGACCCTGTGACAGGCAAGTGTCCTTATTTTAAAAGTCAGCAGCTGCAGTATTTGTTTTTAAAAAAAAAAATTTTGCCGGACTCCCTCTTTAAGTCTATGTTGCAGCATTAGTGTAATACTGCAGCTGTCCCAGTACTGAAGCTCTAAGGCCAAGACCTGCGATTGGTAATCATTCAGCCTTTGTTCTGCTTGGAGCAGAGAGCAATGGCTGTCAGCCACTGCTCTCTCCAAAGCTTTCCCAGTACTCACTGGAGTCCTGGGCTATGGATGGGCACAGATGGCCGCAGGAGACAAAGCCAACTGTCAGTCAGGGAGCCAGGTGAATCCCAACAATATTATCAAGCTCCTCCCAGAGCCTAGAGTGGCTCTGCTTCGTTAGCTGATAGTGGGCAATAGGCAATATGTGACTTTGGGTCACAGAAAAACAAAACTAAGTGTACTCCTGTAACCCACAAGAGAAGTATGGACAAAAAGAACTTGACTACACTTCTCTTTTAAACACTAAGCTTGGTGGTCGGGGATGGGAAGACCTCATCTCAACCACTTGTTTTTACCATCCCTTGGCCGCCCGTGTACACAAGGCCTAATACAAAATAAATGAGACTTCTTCTATAATGTGCATAGTCTGGGCACAGGTGCACTTTTAGCAGGTTCTGCCTATATTAATACAGATCTCAGCTGATTAAAAACCCAAGTTCTCATTGCCTGGTCTGCCCAGCACTGTAGCATTATGTCCTCAGGCATCCTAAAATTGATTTACATCTGCTGGGACTGGCTGTAGCGATAATAGCAATCTCTGTCAGCTTAGAGCATTCACCTGTCTAGTATGTTCAGCAATTCCAGAGGACACAAGAAAGCTAAGAACAGCTGTCTGTTACTAAATTGAAAAATCTATTCCCGCACCGCAAGGGTAAATACTTGTTAGGTCTAGGAGCAGAAGCAGGCTCCCTCCATCTGTATATTTGTTACAAGCAAAGTAAGGGCTCTTTCACACGGATGTGTCCGTGTACGGAGCCCACTCTGCACAGCGGGGGATCGCTCCGTCGATCCCCCGCTGTGCAGGAAGAAGACAGGTCTGTCTCTGCAGTCTGTGCAGGGACGGACCTGTCAGAGCGCTGCTCTCCCCTATGGGGGACCGGATGACGACGGACCGTAGAGTCTGTCGTCATCCGATCCGCAGTCGGATGGAAAAATAGCTTTTTCCTCCGTCACAGTTTTTCGGATCGGAGCGGGTCGGATGTCAGCGGACATGTCACCACTGACATCCGTCCCTCCATAGGGGTCTATGGAGGGTCCGTTCAGGTCCGCCAAAAAAACTGACAGGCGGATCTGAACGGACCGCCCGTGTGAAAGAGCCCTAAGGGGGGAAAAAAATCAAGCACAGGTGCGAAGTTCCTCTTTAAAGTGGTTGTAAACCCCATTCATGTAATTTGAACTAAGCACATACAGTGGTGTGAAAAAGTGTTTGCCCCCTTCCTCATTTCCTGTTCCTTTGCATGTTTGTCACACTTAAGTGTTTCGGAACATCAAACCAATTTAAACAATAGTCAAGGACAACACATGTAAACACAAAATGCAATTTGTAAATGAAGGTGTTTATTATTAAAGGTGGAAAAAAATCCAAACCATCATGGCCCTGTGTGAAAAAGTGATTGCCCCCTAAACCTAATAACTGGTTGGGCCACCCTTAGCAGCAACAACTGCAACCAAGCATTTGCGATAACGTGCAATGAGGCTTTTACAGCGTCCTGGAGGAATTTTGGCCCACTCATCTTTGCAGAATTGTCCTAATTCAGTTACATTAGAGGGTTTTCGAGCATGAACGGCCTTTTTAAGGTCATACCACAACATCTCAATAGGATTCAGGTCAGGACTTTGGCTAGGCCACTCCAAAGTCTTCATTTTGTTTTTCTTCAGCCATTCGGTGGTGGACTTGCTGGTGTGTTTAGGATCATTGTCCTGCTGCAGAACCCAAGTTCGTTTCAGCTTGAGTACACGAACAGATGGTCGGACATTCTCCTTCAGGATCTCTTGGTAGACAGCAGAATTCATAGTTCCTTTTATCACGGCAAGTCTTCCACGTCCTGAAGCAGCAAAACAGCCCCAGACCATCACACTACCACCACCATATTTTACTGTTGGTATAATGTTCTTTTTCTGAAATGCAGTGTTCCTTCTACGCCAGATATACTTGGACACACACCTTCCAAAGAGTTCCACTTTTGTCTCATCGGTCCACAGAATGTTGTCCCAAAAGTCTTGGGGATCATCAAGATGTGTTGTGGAGAAATTGAGACAAGCTTTGATGTTCTTTTTGCTCAGCAGTGGTTTTCTCCTTGGAACTCTGCCATGCAGGCCATTTTTGCCCAGTCTTTTCCTGATGGTGGAGGCATGAACGCTGACCTTAACTGAGGCAAGTGAGGCCTGCAGTTCCTTGGACGTTGTTGTGGGGTCTTTTGTGACCTCTTGGATGAGTCGTCGCTGCGCTCTTGAGGTAATTTTGGGCGGCCGGCCACTCCTGGGAAGGTTCACCACTGTTCCATGTCTTCGCCATTTGTGGATAATGGCTCTCACTGTGGTTCGCTGGATTCCCAAAGCTTTGGAAATGGCTTTATAACCCTTTCCAGACTGATAGATCTCAATTACTTTCTTTCTCAATTGTTCCTGAATTTCTTTGGGTCTCTGCATGATGTGTAGCTTTTAAGGATCTTCTGGTGGACCTTACTGTGTCAAGCAGCTCCTATTTAAGTGATGCCTTGATTGTGAACAGGTGTGGCAATAATCAGGCCTGGGTGTGGCTAGAGAAATTGAACTCAGGTGTGGACAACCACAGTTATAGTATGTTTTAACAAGGGGGGCAATCACTTTTTCACACAGGGCCATGATGGTTTGGATTTTTTTTCACCTTTAATAATAAACACCTTCATTTACAAATTGCATTTTGTGTTTACTTGTGTTGTCCTTGACTATTGTTTAAATTGGTTTGATGTTCCGAAACACTTAAGTGTGACAAACATGCAAAGGAACAGGAAATGAGGAAGGGCAAACACGTTTTCACACCACTGTATATCTGTAGTGTTTACTTGTCTTTCCCCAAAGCTATAAGTGTTGTTTCTCTCTGGTGCTGTGTTCCTCTGTTATCAACATGAGTCACTTCTGAGAAGTTTTCACAGAACATGAGATAACATGAGCTAAAAATTTGTGACTGAGCTTGTCTATTCAGAATACAGCTCTGCATGTTTCTTTGTTCCTCTGGGGTGTCCCTTTCCTCCAATCAGCTCTCACACAGTGTAAGTGAAGTCTATCCACCCTTCCATATGTAGTGCTGGCAGATGAAGAAAGATTTTTAACACAATCTGCACCTGAAAGGGTGTAGAAAGGGTAAGACAGCAGATATACATGTAAAACTTATGTAGGAGGATTTGTTTCATCTCTGATCTTCCCACTAAAAGTTTTTTTTACTTCCAGCCTGGAAGAAATACTTGTTACATCTAAAGGAAGATGAGAAATCTGCATAACCTACCTTACATGTGCCCTGACTATTTTCAGCCCTGTCCTACTCTCCCTCCGATGCTCTGGGCTGTGGGAGGTAATTCAGCATCTGCACCTACAATGCAGGGCTAATAAAATGTTAATAAACTGTCAGTATTAATCACTTACTACCAGTATCCAGCTTCACTGCTATTTCTCTTGTATTACTCCTGACACTTTAAGGGGTTGTAAAGGTAAAAATGTTTTAGAGTGTTAGAATGCATTAAGGTGAAAAAACATCCGACAATACAGCCCCCCAGCCCCCCGTTTTACTTACCTGACCCCTTGAAAGTCCAGCGCTTGCCCCCAACATCCTCTTCACCACTTCACCATCCTCTTCGCCTGGCCGTTGATTGGTTACAGTGGATGAATTGAAAGCAGCGCAGCAATTGGCTTGCGCTGCTGTCAATCACATCCAATGATGCGGCGCACCGGGGGGCGGGGCCGAGTGATACAGCGAGCCAATATGGCCGCCGGCTGTATTACGGGAGCACGCCCACAAGCACTCCTCACCAGGTGTTGAGTCCTTGCGGGGGGGGGGGGAGCCGAGACAGCCTGCTGGGGGACCCCAGAAGACCAGGTTCGGGGCCACTTTGTGCAAAACGAGCTGCACAATGGAGGTAGGTATAACATGTTCGTTATTTAAAAAAAAATAAAAAATGTATCTTTAGTGATCCTTTAACTCTGCATTAAATAATCCTGAATGCTGCATTACTTGCTATCTAATCATGTTACATACTAACATCTGACACACTGTATGGAAACTCTCTGCAATAACTAAATCTGACCACAGAACCCCACAATTCACCTTCCTGACCCCTGAACTCTAGATTGCTTAGACCTGACCCCCCAAACTCTGCATTACTTAATTTTGACCCCTGAATTCTGCATTATTAACTCTAGAATAAGCCTTCTGACATCTGGCACTGGAATGTCTCTTGTATCTGCGGAACCCCAAGATGTTGATCAGTTAGCGGGACGGTCCTGCAAGATCTGGGCTGTCCCCCTGTCAGAACACAATAGCACAGCAAGGGAGATCGCTATACTAACATTGCATAGTTAGTACAGCGGCTCCGCCAGAGCTGTCAGTTTTTTTTCATTCAGCCCTGCTGGGTTGAACGAAAAAAAAACTACTTGTGTATACTAGGTTCAAAGTGATACTAAAGTCATGTTTTTTTGGGTTTAAAAATAACAAATATGTTATACTTACCTTCTCTGTGCAGTAGTTTTGCACAGAGCAGCCCAGATCCTCCTCTTCTCGGGTCCCTCATCGGTGCTGCTGGCCCCTCCCTCCTGCTGAGTGTGTCCATTCAGACACAGAGCTGTGGCTTGGCCCTGCCCCCTCTCTCTCCTCATTGCTCACTCTCGCTCACTGACTTTGATTGACAGCAGCAAGAGCCAATGGCACCCTGCTGCTGTCACAGTCGAGACTCTCCTGCAACATCGCTGGATCGAGATGGGGCTCATGTAAGTATGGGTGGGGTCTGCTGCACACAGAAGTTTTTTTTTATCTTAATGCATATAATGCATTAAGATAAAAAAACTCCTGACTTCAGAACCACTTTAGGTCTCATTTCAGTCATTTTTTCTAGCAGAGTGGAGGTGGAGGTTGAACAGTAGACTGACCTTGAGCTCCTATTTGTTTTCTTCAAATTTTTTCTGGGTCTCCGTTCCAGGTAAGACTGGTCTTGATCATGATACACTGTAGAAAGTGTTGGGTTGCTGTGCAGACATCTGGGCTTTGGGCCTTGGCACAGCCTGAGCCCCAGCTATTGACAACTACACTACCTATGTGAAGGAAGACTAAAATTGGAACTATGAGCAAAATGAAAAATATGATGTTGTGTGTCAGTAGCACTAACACAGCAGTCTTTGTTTTTCTGAGCCCCTTCTGTATTATAGTAGTATTACCAGGTAATCCAAGTGTGTTGCTATCCCCCAGAGGGGCCGCTGGAAATAAATTGGGTCCCCTTTACCTGTCCAGAGGCAGCCTGCCCTGTTTTTAGTTCCAGAAGCAAACCAACAAACTCAGGCTTATGCTGCGTACACACGATCAGAAATTCGGCCAGCAAAAGACAGATGAGAGCTTTTCATTGGAAAATGCAACCGTGTGTAGGCTCCATCTGACTTTTGATGGCCGAATTTCGGCCAGCAAAAGATTGAGAGCATGTTCTCAATTTTTCCCGACGGAAAAAGGTTCTATCGGAAATTCCGATCGTCTGTGGCAATTCCGACGCGCAAAATTCCAACGCATGCTCGGAAACAATTCAACGCATGTTCAGAAGCTTTGAACTTAATTTTCACGGCTCGTCATGTGTTGTTCGTCACCGCGTTCTTGACAGTCAGAATTTGGTGTGACCGTGTGTAGGCAACACAAGTTTGAGTGGAATTCCGTCGGAAAAACCCTCCAAGGCTTTTCCGACGAGAATTCCGATCGCGTGTACGCGGCATTAGACTAGTGGTCTTTTCAAGATTTTATTGCAGGTCTTGAGCAAACTGGAGGGAGGAGGGTTGAGGTCAGGGCCGAACTGGTTTACTGGGATTGTAAAATTTCCCAGCAGGCCGTCTGCCCTTGGCCGCTTTACAGGGCCGGCCCTGGGTGCACAGGCGCAGCGAGCTGAGGCAGTGGGTCCCGGGTCCCGCTGGGTCCATTGGGTTGACTTTAAGGGAATTGCAAGCGCCGCTGGATTACACAGAGCGGAGACCTCCTAATTACCCGGCGGCTGCTGTCAGATGAAGTCCTGCCTCCTGGCCCCAACTCCAATGATAGACGTCACACTGGTCCATTGCCGGGATGTGTGACGTCTATAATAGGAGCTGGATCAGGAGACGGGACTTCGTCTCACAGCGGCCGCTGGGTAAGCGGGAGATCCCTGCTCTGTGTAATCCGGAAACTCTCCTCTCTCTCAAACCCCCTGTACTGGTGAGGCTGCATTGATGGGCACTGGTGAGGCTGCATTGGATGGGCACTGGTGAGACTGCACAGATGGACACTGGTGAGGCTGCATTGATGGGCACTACTAGTGAGGCGGCATTGATGGGCACTGGTAAGGCTGCACTGATGGGCACTGGTGAGGCGGCATTGATGGGCACTGGTAAGGCTGCACTGATGGGCACTGGTGAGGCTGCATTGATGGGCACTGGTGAGGCTGCATTGATGGGCACTGATAAGGCTGCACTGATGGGCACTGGTGATGCTGCATTGATGGGCACTGGTAAAGCTGTGCTGATGGGCACTGATCAGGCTGCATTTATTGGCACTGGTAAGGCTGCATTGGATGGGCACTGGTGAGGCTGCACTGATGGGCACTGGTCAGGCTGCATTGATGGGCATTGATGAGGCTGTGCTGATGGGCACTGGTGAGTATAATACACTCTTCAACTGTTCCAGCAGTATTTGGCCATTCAGTAACAGTGAACATGAGGTGTTGATTGGGGGAGGTTTCTGCCCATTGGAGATCTCCACACAAATTGTATCAATCTTATTTTTTAAGTGATTGGCGATCTCCTGGGCAGTAAGTGAGTTAGAGGGTTGAGACAGTTGAGGACAGAGTAGAGGGTTAAAGGTCGAGATAAGTTGACGGTGACTGAATAATAATGTGGTAAGGAGCATGATAAAATAGGTCTGTTTGGCAGTGTGGAGGCAGGAATAGTATTTTAGGAGGGCAGATTTATATTGGTTAAAGTCTTCCTGGAACTTAGTCTTACGCCACAGATGCTCAAGAGCACAACTACATTTTCTGAGACTTCTGGTGTCGCCTGTTTGTCAGGGTTGTAGCAGTCTGGGCCTGATTCTGTGTGTAGTGAGGAGGGCGAGCTTGTCTAGGGAGGATGACGGTGATCTGTTATAGATGAAAGTGGCTAGGTTGGGGCAGGCAGGGGTGAGATTTTGTCATAGAGGTGATTAGTAGCAGAGTAGAGAAGAGAAGGGTTGAGGTTGCGAAGGTTTCCATGGGTAACTGTTAGGCGGTAGGAGGAAAAGGAGGTGGAAAACTGTGAGAGAGCGAAACTAATAAGGTGGTGATCAAAGAGTGGGGGAGGATTGTTGGAGAGGTTGCACGGCGTGCACAGAAAAAAGAAGACAAGGTCAAGGGTGTTACCACTGGTGTGAGTAGGACCCTGCATCCATGGGTTCAGGTCAAGAGATGAGGTTAGTCTGAGAAGTTTAAAAGTAGTAGTAGTGTTAGCATTAACAGGGATGTTGAAGTCGCTGGGAATGATTGTGGAGATTTCAGAAGAGAGAAAGTAGGGTAGTCAGGCAAAGAGGTCATCAAGGAAGGTTGATACTGGTCCAGGGGGCTGGTAGATGACAGCAATTCTCAGAGAAACAGGAGAAAATAGATAAACACAATGGGCCTCAAAAGAGGAGAGTGTCAGAGAGAGAGGTGGGTGAAGTACCTGATAGGTGCTGCATGGGGCTAAAAATCCAAGAAAATTTTGGTCCGGAAATAGTGCCTGATTTTTGTATTAGGCGATTCCCAAGGACTCCTGGGATAGATGACACCAATATCCCAGGAGTCCATGGGAATCGCTTAGTTACATCAAAACATTTGCCATTTTAAATATAAAAGAGGATGGGCGTTGGATTGGTAGTAGTAAAAAAAATGGATAGAGCTCTGATTTAGGGCTCTTTCACACGGGGCGGATCAGTGCTGATCCGCCCCGTGGATAGCCGCTTGCTCAGCGGGGATCGCCGGAGCGATCTCCGCTGAGCAGGAAGATGACAGGTCCGTCTCTGCACTCCGTGCAGGGACGGACCTGTCAGAGCGCCGCTCTCCCCTATGGGAGATCGGGTGACGACGGACCGTAGAGTCCGTCGTCACCCGATCCGCTCTGCAGACAGATGAAAAAATTGGGTTTTCCTCCGTCTGCAGAAACGGAGCATAGCGGGCACGGACGAGAGCGGGTGTCAGCGGATGCTCATCCGCTGACACCCGCTATCCCATAGGGATACATGTATGTCCGTTTTTCATCCGAAAACGGATGGATGAAAAACGGACATACGGTCCGTCCGTGTGAAAGAGCCCTTAAGGGAAATCTACTCAATGGGACACAGATGGTAATTAAAAAAAAAAAAAAAACTGACAAGGATTAAAACCTTGTAAAACATTAATATATAACACATTTCTTAAAAAAAAATGTTTTTTTTTTTTTAGTGAATTGACTACTTTTGAGATACAGTCAGGTCCATAAATATTGGGACATCGACACAATTCTAATCTTTTTGGCTCTATACACCACCACAATGGATTTGAAAATAAATAAACAATATGCGCTTTAACTGCAGACTTTCAGCTTTAATTGTAGCGTATTTACATCCAAATCAGGTGAATCTTGTAGGAATTACAATAGTTTGTATATGTACCACCCACTTTTTAAGGGACCAAAAGTAATGGGGCAATTGGCTGCTCGGCTGTTCCATGGCCAGGTGTGTTTTTCCCTCATTATCCCATTTACAAGAAGCAGATAAAAGGTCCAGAGTTCATTTCAAGTGTGCTATTTGCATTTGGAATCTGTTGCTGTCAACTCTCAATATGAGATCCCAAGAGCTGTCATTATCAGTGAAGCAAGCCATGATTAGGCTGAAAAAACAAAACACACCCATCAGAGAGATAGCAAAAATATTAAGTGTGGCCAAATCAACTGTTTGGAACATGCTTAAAAAGAAAGAACGCACCAGTGAGCTCAGCAACACCATAAGACCCAGAAGACCATGGAAAACTACTGTGGTGGATGACCGAAGAATTCTTTCCCTGGTGAAGAAAACACCCTTTACAACAGTTGGCCAGATCAAGAACACTCTCCAGGAGGTAGGTGTATGTGTGTCAAAGTCACCAATCAAGAGAAGACTTCACCAGAGTGAATACAGAGGGTTCACCACAAGATGTAAACCATTGGTGAGCCTCAAAAACAGGAAGGCCAGATTAGAGTTTGCCAAACAACATCTAAAAAAGCCTTCACAGTTCTGGAACAACATCCTATGGACAGATGAGACCAAGATCAACTTGTACCAGAGTGATGGGAAGAGAAGAGTATGGCGAAGGAAAAGAACTGCTCATGATCCAAAGCATACCACCTCATCAGTGAAGCATGGTGGTGGTAGAATCATGGTATGGGCATGTATGGCTGCCAATGGAACTGGTTCTCTTGTATTTATTGATGACGTGACTGCTGACAAAAGCAGCAGGATGAATTCTGAAGTGTTTCGGGCAATATTATCTGCTCATATTCAGCAAAATGCTTCAGAACTCATTGGGCAGCGCTTCACGGTGCAGATGGACAATGACCCGAAGCATACTGCAAAATCAACCAAAGAGTTTTTTAAGGGAAAGAGGTGGAATGTTATGCAATGGCCAAGTCAATCACCACCTGACCTGAATCCGATTGAGCATGCATTTGACTTGCTGAAGACAAAACTGAAGGGAAAATGCCCACAAGCAGGAACTGAAGACAGTTGCAGTAGAGGCCTGGCAGAGCATCACCGGGGATGAAACCCAGCGTCTGGTGATGTCTATGCGTTCCAGACTTCAGGCTGTAATTGACTGCAAAGGATTTGCAACCAAGTATTAAAAAGTGAAAGTTTGATGGATGATTGTTAATCTGTCCCATTACTTTTGGTCTCTTAAAAAGTGGGAGGCACATATACAAACTGTTGTAATTCCTACACCGTTCACCTGATTTGGATGTAAATACCCTCAAATTAAAGCTGAAAGTCTGCAGTTAAAGCACATCTTGTTCTTTTTTTGTGTTGATGTCGCAATATTTATGGACCTGACTGTAAATACCACATGTGTTTTTTCCCATTTTGGATAGAGTAAGGGAGGTTTGAAACCCCAGCCAGTTTTTTGTTAACATTTAGGACCCATTGGGAAGATTTCACTTAATTCCTGTCCCATAGGCAAAACAGGGAGCAAGCAAAAATCTATCCAAAATGAGTTAATCCCTGGTTGTCATCAGGGTTCCCATTGGAAAATTTTCCCTGTTCTTGTGACAACCCCAATTTATTTATTTTTCTGTTTCTTTACTTTTACTCTCGGTGATAACTGCAAACAGGGCAAACAGAGAAGGTGAGTCTTCCCAACAGGGGCAAACACAGCAACAAAAAACTAACAAAAAAGCAGGTGTTCTATCTAATCCATCTCCAATCTATCCAAAACAAAAAAGGTTTTAATCCATCCAGTACTTCCCTTCTCTCTCCTGCCTTCAGAGTATGTTCTTTCTTTCTTCCTCCCTCCCTCCACCCCTCTTTCTTTCTTCCTCCCTCCCTCCACCCCTCTTTCTTTCTTCCTCCCTCCATCCCTCTTTCTTTCTTCCTCCCTCCCTCCACCCCTCTTTCTTTCTTCCTCCCTCCATCCCTCTTTCTTTCTTTCCTCCTCCATCCCTCTTTCTTTTTTTCTCCCTCCATCTCTCTTTCTTTCTTTCTGACCCCACAGATCATCCATGTAAGGACACTTTTGAAGAGGCTCATCCTATTGCCCTCCACTGTAATTATACATACATATCATCTAGGATAGCACTTGAAATACAATTGTAGAGGAAGTGGGGGAGGTGCCGCCTTCCTCCTCTTCCCCTTTCCCCCCTCCCCATCCATCCTTCTTTATTTCTCACTCCCTCATCCCTCCATCCCTCTCTTTTTCTTTCTCCCGCCATGCCTTTTTCTTTCTTTCTTTCTTTCTTCTTTTCTTCCTCCTGCCATCCTTCTTTCTTTCTTTCTCCCTCCCTCCACCCCTTTCTTTCTTTTTCCCTCCATCCCTCCTCTTTCTTTATTTTTCTCTCTTTCTCTTCCATCCTATCTTTCTCCATCTTTCTTTTTTGCCTCCCTTCATCCCTCTCTTTCTTTCTTCCTCCCTCTTTCTTTCTTCCTCCCACCATCCTTCTCCCTCCCTCCCTCTTTTCTTTGTCCTCCCTCCATCCCTCTTTTCTCTTTCCTTCCCCTTCCATCTTTCTTTCTTTCCCCCTCCCTTCCTCCTTTCTTTCTTTCTGTTTTTTCTTTCTTTTTTCCTCTCTCCATCCTTCTTTCTCTCTTTCTCTCTCCCTCCCTCTCGCTTTCTTTCTTCCTCCCTCCATCCTTCTTTCTTTCTCTCTCCATCCCTTTTTCTTTTTTCTCGTTCTTTCTTTCTTCCTCCCACCATCCGTCTTTATTTCTCCCTCCATCCATCCCTCTCTCTTTTTTTTTTGCTCTCCCTCTATCCCTATTTCTTTCTTTCTCTCTCTCGCTCTCCTTACTTCTCCCTCCATCTTTCTTTCTTTCTTCCTCCCTCCATACTTCTTTCTATCTCCCTCCCACTCTCTTTCTTTCTTCCTCTCTCCATTCTTGTCTTTATTTCTCCCGCCCTCCATCCCTCTCTCTTTCTTTCTTCATCCCTTTTTCTTTCTTCCTTCCGCCATCCCTCTTTCTTTCTCCCTCGATCCCTCCTTCTTTCATTCTTTTTTCTCTTTCTTTCTCCTTCCATCCTTCTATCCTTTCTCCCTCCAGCTTTCTTTCCTCCCTCCCTCCATCCCTCTTTTCATCCTTCTTTCTTCCTTTCATACTTTCTCCCTCCATCCTTCTTTCTTTCTTTCTTTCTTTCCCCTCCTTCCTTCTTTCTCCCTCCCTCCATCCCTATCTTTTTATTACTTTCTTCCTCCCTCTTTTTCTCTCTCTCCCATCTTTATTTTTCTCTCTCCCTCCTTCTCTCACCATACCTCCCTCCCTTCCTCCCTTGATTCCTACACAGACCAGGGTCCCCCAGTTTCACTCCAGTTCTCCTCTACACCTCCCTCATCTCTTACCCACTCACCCCTTTGTGCCCCCTCCTCCCCTACCCCATGGTTCCCAGTCCTATCCCCCATTTTTTCAGGGGCTGAGGAAGAACCCTGAGGCGAAGCATCTTATTACTGCTGCTGCTTGTGTGGGTGGGATGTGTACTGAGCCAAACCCTGCTGATCCTCCTCTCCTATTCACCCCATTTGATTGGCACAGTACACATCCCATCCACACAAGCAGCAGCAATAATAAGATTCCACGCCTCAGGGTTCTTCCTTAACCCCTGCAAAGGAGGTGAGTGGGGCTTTATGTCTGCATTTTTCCTAAGACCTCAGAAAGCGTAGAGCCACCTCTGTATCTATAAATACAATTTTTAACCCCCCCCCCCCCTTTTTTTATGTGATCACATTCCCTCTGTTTCTCCTCCCTCTGTACAAGAGCTGGGGAAGGAGAAACAGCAGGACACTGACTCCCCCCCAGTGAAAAGGCTGGGGGGGGGGGGACCGGACAAGTCTGTTCATTGAAGAGCAGGCTGAGTTCCCAGCACAGCTAGAGAACTGTCCACGGTGTGTTCTCCTGCTAAGTATGGTCAGTTTTTAATAGGAAAGCAGAGGGACTGGCAGGAACACCGGGTATTTAACACAAAGGAAGTAATATGAAGAGAACAGGATACTTTGGTACAGCAGGCACATATCAGGGATATGAAATGCTGGGTTTACATACTCTTAGAACCCTTTAACATGGGTGCCTCCGCTAAACGGAATCTTCTTGCTTTTCAGCGGAGGATCTCTCTCAGCTGAGCCGGCGGATGACTGGTCCGTGTCCGTTCTGCTATGTGGAGAGGACACAGACACACTTTCCTTTATGGGGCAATTGCATGGACATGGACCGTCTTTCTATTTCCATCCGATCTGCTGGACAATGGGGAATAGGACCACCATCCATCTGTTTTTGGCAGACAGGATTGGATCGGACGGTGGCAGGTGCTGCTCCATAGAAGAAACTGGAGGGTCCGATCAGGTCCAACTGAAAAACTGACAAGCGGATCTGATCGGACAGCCCATTTGAAAGGGGCCTTAAAGTGGTTTTAAAGGCAGAAGTTTTTTTTTTATCTTAATGCATTCTTTGCATTAAGATAATGCAAAGAATAAAAAAAACTTCTGTGTGCAACAGCCACCCTAATACTTACCTGAGCCCCATCTCGATTCAGCGATGTTGCACGAGAGTCTCGTCTGTCCGGGTACTCTCCCTTCTCGTTGTCAATCAAAGTCAGTGAGCCAATGAGGAGAGAGAGAGGGGTGGTGCCCAGGGCAGTTGCCCTCTTATAAAAACGGCACTGAACACAGCCTAGGATCAGTGTGACAGCCAGGCGGCTTAGCATTAAGGCTCCGTACACACCTGAGCGCTTTGTTTTCAGGCAGAAATATCGCGTGATTTTTACCACGATTTTGTATAGGTCAAAAGGTTGCCAATGTAAAAGAATGAAAAACACTTGTAATCTGCCAAAAAAGAAGCTTCTGTACTTTTTTGAGTGACGGACGTTTTGCTTTAGGTGACAGAACACTCAGATGTGAACAGTGGCATTGAAATGAATAGGATTTGTCTTATTGGGCGTTTTTGGAGCTGAGGCGAATGCCCCGTACACACAAGCGGAATTTCCGACAGAAAAAGTCCAACGGGAGATTTTCATTGTATATACCGACTGTGTGTATGCCCCATCGGATTTTTTACGTCGAAAATTCTGACGAACCTAGAAAGAGAACATGTTCTATATTTTTCCGATGGAACCAATTCCTATAGGGAAATCCGCTCGTCTGTATGCTGTGCCGACGTACCAAAAACGACACATGCTCTGAAGCAAGTACCAGACGGAAGCTATTGGCTACTGGCTATTGAACTTCCTTTTTCTAGTACGTTTTTGTTGTACGTTCTTGACGGTCGGAATTTGGTGTGATCGTGTGTACGCAAGACCTTTGGAATCCGTCAGAAAAACCTTCAGAGTTTATTCCGATGGGAACGCCTAGATGTGAACAGAGCCTAACGTGGGAAATGGTCGTTCTCTGTCTCTCTATGGCACAATGTAGTAAAAAGGATCAGAATATGTCATCAGCCATCTGAACTGTCATTTATATGCATATGAAAGTGTCAGTTCGGTGTGTATTCCTCTATGGGGGGTTGTTGTACAGCGCTACACTCTATGTAGGCGATCAGAGATTCCCGTACATTATCATTCCGTTCAGGCCGGGAAATCCTCCGGAGTGCCGATCCTTCGGACACACGTCAGAGACATGACGCCGCTGGAGGTCGGGGACGGATAATTACGTGAGATCGGCGATGGATCGGGCGCTCACCATTGGACTGTCAGCAGCTTGGTGCGGAGAGTACGTACGCCGTGTTGGTGAATAGCAAGGTGAGCCTACACATAGCGTGACGTATTCCGGCAGCAGCAGCAGCAGCAGCAGCCAGGCTGGGAGACGCAGAGACCGCAGCGGGGAGGGCGATGCAATAGGCAAAGTAAACAGAGAGCGGAGGCAGCGCTGCCGAGTCCCGAGCCCTCTGCACTTGGATTGGGAACACTGAAGCCTGCCTGTCCCCTACACCTGCAAAGTATGATCCGGGACCGATCTCCGAGACACCCCCTGAGCGGTAAGTCCTACTCACAGGTGCACACCATTGAAGATGGAGCCATTCATAGCCATTCCCCCATCCATGCAGAATGCTGAGTGTAGGGATGGCTGCTGATCCATTGTAGCATTGCTCTCCTGCTGTCATGTCTGCTGCACACTTTGCATTATCTGCCTTCACCTGTGTGCAGGGAGGTCGGTGATCAGAGGGAGGTCGGTGATCAGAGGTAGGTCAGTGATCAGAGGGGAGTATATGAGGACAGGGATCCCTCCCTGTACAATGATGATGGGGGTGAAAGCCTAGTGTTCCACTCCTGCATGACATCCTTTATGATCACACCGTATATAGACATTACAAGGCAGCCCATCCTTGTATAGAGAGCTGCAGGGTGACTCATGCCTGTATGTTCTATCTAATGTGTCAGACAGGGGCTCCCCTCTATGTTCTGTCCATCACAGCCCCCCCCCCCCCTCTTCTATCCTCACACTCATTCATAGGCTTCCCTGTGCTGGACCACCATTCTATTCATTGCATGAAGCCCCCAGCCTTGGTGAATCCATTCTACTTCCAGCTATAGAGTGGACTGATGGAGGTGACGTCACTACAAGAATGAACAGAAGTGTGTGCTCTCCGCGTTTGTACACACCAGCCAGCCTGCAGGTAGTGGTGGTTTCTATAAATAACAGCGCCGAATACTAGCGGGGGGAATTGGAGAATGTGTTTGCTCTAGCACTGTGACATCATTGTTAGAAAACTGCTTGCATAACACCTCCCCCTCTCCTATGTCTCAGTTCTGGATGGGAAGAAAACACTTGCTAAGCATATTTATTATTTTAGGAGATGATCTTCAGAATAATGTGGTTGTTATGTCACTGTTGGTCTGGAAGGGGGTCATTTTAATAGTCTGGAGGGGGGTAATCATAATGGTGTGTGTGTGTGTGGGGGGGGGGGGGGGGGGGGGGGGGGTAATCGTAATGGCCTGGAATGGGGGGTAGTTGCAATAATCTGATGGGGGGGGGGGGGTAATCGTAATGGCCTGGAATGGGGGATAGTTGCAATAATCTGATGGTTGGGGGGGGGGGGGGGGTCATAATGGTCTAGAAGTGGGTACATTTAATGGTCTGGCAGGTGAATTAATCATAGTAGTCTGGGAGGGGGGTAATAATAATGGTCTAGAGGGGGCTAATTGTAATGAACTGTAAGGGGTGGGATGTAATCTTAATGGTCTAGAAGTGGGGGTAGTTGTAAGAGTCTGGAATGGGGTAATTTATAATGGTCTAGAATGGGTTAATTTTAATGGTCTGGAAGAGAGGGTGATTATAAGAGTCTAAGAGGGAGGGGGTACTTATTATGGTTTAGAAGGGGCTAGTTTTAATGGTATTGAAGGGAATTAATCATAATACTCTGGAAGGGGGGTAATGATGATGGTCAAGAAGGGGCTAATTTGAATGGTCTGGAAGAGGGGGTGATTATAAGAGTCTAAGAGGGGGGGGGGGGTACTTATTATGGTTCAGAAGGGGTTAGTTTTAATGGTATTTAAGGGAATTAATCATAATACTCTGGAAGGGGGGTAATGATGATGGTCAAGAAGGGGCTAATTTGAATGGTCTGGAAGAGGGGGTGATTATAAGAGTCTAAGAGGGGGGGGGGTACTTATTATGGTTCAGAAGGGGTTAGTTTTAATGGTATTTAAGGGAATTAATCATAATACTCTGGAAGGGGGGGTAATGATGATGGTCAAGAAGGGGCTAGTTTGAATGGTCTGGAAGAGGGGGTAGTTGTAAGAGTAATGGTCTAGAAAGGGTTCATTTTAATGGTTTGGAAGGGAATTATTCATAATAGTCTGGCAGGGAGGTAATTATAATGGTCTGCAAGGGGGAGGTGATAATTTTAATGGTTTATAAGGAAATTAATCATGATAGTACAGAAGGTAGGTAATCATAATGGTCTGCAAGGAGAGGGTGGTAAGCCTAATGGTCTGCAGGAGGTGGAGGGGTACTCAGAATGACCTGGATGGGGGGTAATTATAAGGGTCTGGGGTGGTAATGAGTAAGGCTTTATTAAGTTTTATGTTTCTCCTAATACAGTATATACAAAAAATGTTTTGTTAACGTTTGGCTTTTCATTTACAGTAGCCAAAAATCCAGTAAGAGCATGGATTGTTTTATATGTGAAGAATTTTGTTATGTAAGGAACAGTGAATGCCTAAGCAGCATATTTATATTTAATTGTTAGTCGAGAGCTCGGGGTTAAAAATAACGTCACTACACATGGATCTTTCCAGTCAGCTTCACTCCAACAACATGCACAATTCTAACCAGGTCTGACTGTTTCAGATGAGGGGGTTCCCCAACTACTGGCTGCAGGGGAGCGGTAATATACTGCTGTCTTGATGGATACAGGATTATGAATAACAAAGGAAACAATCAATATTGACTTAAGTTCCTTCCTATGCCACATGCTAGCTCTGTGATCTATATTTTCCAATCTGTTTGGCTCATATAAGAAAATGGGTATTCTGTATGCAACCAGTGTATGTTTCATACACTGGTTGCATAAAAAATACCCATTTTCTTTCTATATTATTAAATGGTTTCTACCAGTCTACTAATTCATATTCCCAGTATTCCGATTTTGCACTGGGGAAAATGATACAACCATGTTAAACAGCAATTCTTCTTCAGCATCCACAGAGCTAGTAAGAGCTTATTTTTTATTTATAAAGCGCCGCCTTCCAAAGCACCATATCAAGTAACCCATACCGAGGCTTTAATGTTCAACGTAATCTTGCACAACTATCTCCTTTCCCTGAGCCACCCCCGATTTTTATTTTTGTTGGTGTTGTTGGTCTGGTTGCATGGCGTCACGGACCTTCTTTCACCAATGGGCAGGTCCTGATTCCTTCAGAAAGAGGTGCAACATTAGTCCTCATTCTGACAGGAAAATGAGGGCGACTAGACTGCAGCTTTCAGACTCCACATCTGAACACAGAAGCACTCTGTGGTATAGCCACATACAAACTTTCAAGTGATATTAAAGGCTTTTTTTTTTAAATACGAACGTGTACTCACCTGCTCTGTGCAGTGGTTTTGCACAGAGCAGCCCTGATCCTCCTCTTCTTGGGTCCCCCGTCGGCTCTCCTGCCGAGTGCCCCCACAACAAGCAGCTTGCTATGGGGACACCCAAGCAGATTCGCTCGCGAGCCGCTTCTTTGTGTATTCATTCATTCATTCTCTCCTCATTGGATCACTGCTCATGGCTACCACTTGTGTCTCAGCCAATGAGACAAGGCTCTTGTGCACATTGGTGGATCAGGATGGGGCTCAGGTAAATTTTAGGGGGGCTGGGGGTGCTGCTGAACACAGTTTTTTTTTTTTTACCTGCATGCATAAAGGCAAAAAACCTTGAGCCTTTACAACTACTTGAATGATTAGCTGTTTCCAGGTTGTTTGAGGCCACAAGCGTAGGCCCGGGTACAAACTGTCTGTGGCCAGGGCCAGTCAGAGCACCTCCCATGTAACTGCTTGGAGCACACTATATTTCTTGCATAGTTTTTCTTTTGTACTTGGAGTATGTTTAAATACATTAAACAGCAAGAAATGTGCATGTATTGCAGAAGAAGTACTAACATGTTTACACACACACACATATATATATATATATATATATATATATATATATATATATATATATATATATATATATATATATATATATATATATATATATATATATATATATATATATATATATATATATATATATATATATATATATATATATATATATATATATATATATACATACATACATACATACATACATACATACATACATACATACATACATACATACATGGGGTCCCCTACTTACGAACCGGGCGCTGCGGGGACCCTTCGGCTGTTCTGCGCATGCGCGGCCAGACGGAGCCTCGGAAAATAACGGCAAACATCGGAAATGTCCGTAATTTGCCGCGCATGCGCAGAACGGCATTCGACGGAACATCGGAAATGTCCGTAATTGTCGGTCTGCGCATGCGCGGCCGACTTACGAACACTTCCGAGTTAAGAACAGGCGGGCAGTCCCTAACCAGTTCGTAACTCAGTGTGTGTGTGTGTGTGTGTGTATATATGTATATGTGTGTGTATATGTATATGTATATATATATATATATATAATATATAATATATATTACTGTTCTTTCAAATACTTTCTGGCTATATGCACTGTCTTCTGCATTTGCTGTACATCATTGCTTTAGATCAGTTCCTGATTGAAAAAATGGCAGACCATGCCATGGCAATATGTGTCAGATCAGCTGCCTGTAGTCTTCACAGGGCTCTGTAATCATCCAGCACCATGCATCTAGTCCCAAGACGTTTTAGGTCCAGAATGTGGTATCCAGAGACCAAGGTTTTCCTCCCTCTTGGCAAACTCCAGACCCACCGCTTTGACATTCAGACCCTGGAGTCCAGGAACTAACCGACTCTCCACTTTTGCGGAGGCAGTTCTATATTCCTAATTTCATGCCAGACTGCTGTAGCTTACCATTCCAACTGGGTAGAACAGGAGGGGTCATTACCTAGACTGCCACATTTGCCTAACCCATGAGTCTGGTGCTGAAGTCTCAAATCCTTCCTATGGAGCGTTCTCATGATGGACGCCACCCGGTCAGGCTGGGGAGTAATCCTGCATACCTTCTTGGTAGAGGGAACTTGGTTACCAATGGAAGCTCCTCTCCCAATCAGTATTCTGGAGCTTCAAGCAATTTGGTTGTCACTGGATCTCTTGACTGCAAGGTCATCTGATCCAGATTCAGCCAGACAATGCCACAGCAGTGGCATACATTGACCGTCATGGAGAAATCAGAAGTCTTGCAGCTCAAAGAGAAGCCAATTTTAAATTCTGGCTTGGGTGGAGCTTCACATTCCACTATTGGCAGACAGATTTCCTCATTCATCTCCTGAGCTCTGGAGTGTTGTCTCTTCACCCCAAGGTGTTCCAATACCTTATTCACAGGTGGAGGATGCTGGTCTTGGACCTCCTGGTTTCCAAGTTCAACAACAAACCAAGTTTTCTTGCCAAGGGATCCTCTATCATTTGCAGTAAAATCTTTGATAATATGTCAGGCAGTATTAATTTAGTCTAAGATTTTGTCAGCGGCATTTTTACAGTGACCGAAACGAAAAATACAGCACATTTTTGTCCACTGACGAAAAGCTATAAGGAAATTCAGATCCGTTTTTGTTACCAAATGTAAAACGGGATGAAAATGTGAGGCATGGATGTTTACCCCCGTGAACTAACTTCCGTTTTTTTTCACGGAGCTCCGCCTGCTTCCGCAGTCCGCTCCCAGCAAGCAAGAGCACCGTGATGAGATGACTGCCAAAGACCTGAGAGTGAGAGCAGCACTGTGCATTACAGACGATCCAGGCCTCCCGAGTCCCAACTCCTGACGAGACAACCGCACTGCCAGGCACCCAGAGCAGACTGTGAGTGTACAGTAATAAGTTGTGGTACATTACAATTATAGCAGGCCTGAGGCCTCTCCTCCCCTACCCTCAGACCACCGTCTGTCCAGAGCACACTGTGCAACTGCATTACAGGCCTCCTTTGACCACTGGCAGTGGCATCCACGGCACTGTGAGGGATGGCCTTTAATCCAGACGACCACCATCCAGCACTGTGCAGCATTACAGGCCTCTTCAGACCGTCCTTGCATAACAAATAATGCATTACAATTTAAAAATAATAATAATAATAATAATAATTAAACGCATTCGATTTTATTTGACTAAAATGTACTGGAGAATTTAGTCTACTAAAATACAAAGACTAAAACTAAATTGTGATTTGCTGCCAAAATTAACACTGATGGCAGGATCAGTTCAACCTAACCTACTGAATAAATGTGTTCCAGCACTACTCGGTAAAACTTACAACCCTCAAAAAATGTGCACATGGTACAATAAATCACAAATGTGTAAATAAGTGAAGTCCAACATAACTGAATAAGTCCTTTTTAAATATACAGTATATTCGCTAGTCATCACAACTGATAAATGGATCCACTTCCCAATCACCTCCTAGGTTTTTTTTCCCCCTCGGTTTAAAGATGGGCCAGAATAAAAAACATCTCTATAGTGTAGTATATATAAATAGTTGTGGTGTTTTTTTTTTTTTTACCCCACACGTGAATGTGACAGACACCATCACCAGGGCTATCCTTTTTTCTTCTATGCAGTCCATACACTGTTTTCTTGAGAATGGCATAGAGACTAAAAAGGGTGCTATTACTCACAAGATATTAGAACATCCGTCCCAATATCCCTGCTTACCAGACATATATACAGGGCCGTGTTTAAGGCAGGGCAAAAGAGGCAGCTGCCCTGGGCCCTGTCATTGTTGTGGGGCCCAAAGCAGCTGCCTCATACTTTCCAACTATCCCAGTTTAAATTCCCTTATCCCTTGAGGTTTTATTCCTGTGCTGTGTCCTGATATTTCAGTGTGAAGTTCTGTTACTAATGCTGCCCAGCTCTGCCCTATTGTTGTGTACAAATGACTCACCTGCAGACCCTGTGTTTACATGTAAATAGCAGCGGCATTATGTAAATAGAGGTGGTATTCGTGTGTATAGAATGCCCCCCCAAAGGTCATATCCACCATCACCTATGTGTAGGGCAGCCCATTCATTTCAATGGGATGTTCTATGCGCTACAAATGTGGAATAAAGTCCCAAACTCTTTTTGAAACTCCCACGGTGCCAAGACACATGTCAGCAGATGCCTGAGGGTGTCATTAACAATTAATGGCACTGCTGTGTATGTGCTAAAGGGAAGCACGTTTCTGTGGTGTCTAGAAAGCGATTTTTGCATGCATTCCCGACGCACACAAATGTGAACGCAGGCTAAATGTCTCAGTTACATTGGTGGTCAGTGTAAATCTTCTCATTACATTGGTGCTTGGTTTTTTTTTTTTTGTTCGTTTTTTACACTGCTTTTTCTTTTGATCACTTTTATTGCTGTCACAAGGAATGTAATCATCCCTTGTGACTGTAATAGGCACGTGACAGGTACGCTTTATGGAGGGATCTAATATCTAGAAGACCCCCAAATGCCACCTCTGCCCTTTAACCACTTGCCGACCAAGGACGTCATATGACGTCCTTGACTTTGAGTGGTGATATCTGAATGATGCGTGCAGCTATTGGCATCATTCAGATATCATTTTTTCCGGCCGGCGATTCTGTGCACCATAAGAACGATCATAGCGGCAGTTCCGCCGCCTGATCGTTCTTATAGGCAGCGGGAGGGGATGTCCCCCCCCCCCCCCTCCCGCCGCCATCCGGTGCTTCTCCGGGCTCTCCCATGCCATCGGGGGCCCGGAGAAAGAATCGCTCGCCGCTGGATGACGAGCATAGAGATTTCCGGTGACCAGATGGTCACCAGTCATCTCTATGACCGTCGGAGGCCCGGGCGCGACGTTATGACGTCACGCCCGGTACCCGGAAGTAAACAAAGCCGCGATCGCGGCTGTCAGCATGAGATCGGTAAAAATTTTTTTACCCATCTCATGCTTTCCAGCCTGGAGGAGAGATGTGGGGTCTTATTGACCCCACATCTCTCCATAAAGAGGACCTGTCACATACATTCCTATTACAAGGGATGTTTACAAGTGATCCAAACAATTTTTTTTTTTTAAAAAGTGTAAAAATAAAAAAAAATAAGTAAAATAAATAAATAATAAAAAAAAAATTAAAACGCCCCTGTCCCCTGTAGCTCGCGATCAGAAGCTAACGCACACGCAAGTCCCGCCCGCATATGTAAACGCCGCTCAAAGCACACATGTGAGGTATCGCCGCGTGAGTTAGAGCGCGTGCAACAATTCTAGCACTAGACCTCCTCCGTAACTCTAAACTGGTAACCAGTAAAAAATATTAAAGCGTCGCCTATGGAGATTATTAAGTACCGAAGTTTGGCGCCATTCCACGGGTGTGCGCAATTTTAAAGCGTGACATGTTCGGTATCTATTTACTCGGCGTAACATCATCTTTCATATTGTATAAAAAAATTGGGCTAACTTTACTGTTTTGTTATTTTTTAATTCATGAAACCGTTTGAAAAATAATTGCGCAAATACCGTGTGAGATAAAAAGTTGCAATGACTGCCATTTTATTCCCTAGGGTGTCTGCTAAAAAAAACGTACTCAATGTTTGGGGGTTCTGAGTAATTTTCTAGCAAAAAAATTATGATGTTTACATGAAGGAAAATAGGCCAAAATAGGCCCGGTAAGCAAGTGGTTAAAAGCATTCAAAACAGCAAGACCAGTGTTTTTTTTTTTTTTTTTTTTTTTTTTTAAATGGCACTGTTTGACATCCGTGTAAACCAAATTTTGTCATGTCATCACTTCCAGGTTACCATAGCGGAGACCTGATCAAAGCTGAACCCATCTTTGTTTGGGTGTCCAACTAGCTGGTGGACATGCCAGCTGGTAGCTCAGGTCTCCCGATGGGACAGGAGAGCCCAAGCAAGCCACGTGAGGGGAACGTCCCTTGTAATAGCAATCAAGCGGCTAGTTAGCCACTCCAATAGCTCTTAAAAAAAAAAAAAAAAAAAACGGTACCTGGATAATACCTGTCTAGCTTAGTGGTTCTCAACTCCTGTCCTCAGGACTCACTGACAGGCCAGGTTTGCAAGATAACTGAAATACCTCACAGGTGATATCATTTGCTGCTCAGTGATTGCATCCCCCAAGGTAATGCTTAAAATCTGGCCTGTTAATGGGTCCTGAGGACAGGAGTTGAAAAACACTGGTCTAGCTTAAACTCAGATAAAAAATTACTTCCATAGTGTAAGTACAAAGCGCTTTTGTTTTTGATGTAAGTTTTATTTTAAAATAATGTATAGCTCCTTTTTAAAACTGTGTATCAGATTGGTTGCTCTGCGTGATGATTTTGCTTCCAGTCTACGCTTTTCGTTATTACAAATTCCTGAGGCTATGTCTGAGGGTTGTACAGTATGTTTTACAGAGTAGCACTTGAACCCATTTATTTACTAGATTGTAGGACACTGCACTTTCTGACAGCTGCACTAAGGAATTGGGGGATGTTTGTTGATAGCACAGGGTCATAGTGATATTCAACCTTATCTACACCTTCCCTCCTTTTTAAAAATCTTTTCTTATTTTACGTTTTCTCCATGAGACAGATGGAGGGCATTCTGATTCTCATGGCACCGATCTGACCAAGGTGGATGTGATACTCTGACTCTTGGCAGAATCTTCTTTAACCCCCCTCCCCCCCGATCATCTGGTTCCCCTGTCCCAAGGACTGATTTGCCTCCTGCTTCTCAGTTGCTGGCTGTTGAAGCCCAGGTCCTGAGGGGCAGAGGCCTTTAAGATTTGGTTATTCCTACACTCTAGGAAATCAACTCTACCATTGTACCTAGAAGGCATATTTCTCTTGATTGATGTCTCTGGACTTTTCAGCATTAATCATTTTTTTAACGTTTCCATGACTACCTGTTCTTCTGTTCAGACCTCAGCTGATGTTGCATTGTGTTGTAAGGTTCTTCAGGTGGCTCTCTAGATACTGTTGAGCCCCCTCTGTTATGCCGCTTACACACGATCAGAAATTCGGCCAGCAAAAGACAGATGAGAGCTTTTGGTCGGAAATTCCGACCGTGTGTATGCTCCATCGGACTTTTGCTGGCCGAATTCCAGCCAGCAAAAGATTGAGAGCATGTTCTCAATTTTTCGGTCAGAAAAAGTTCTGATCGGAAATTCAGATAGTCTGTAGCAATTCCGACGCGCAAAATTCCTACGCATGCTCGGAAGCATTGAACTTAATTTTCTCGGCTCGTCGTAGTGTTGTACGTCACCGCGTTCTTGACGGTCGAAAGTTCAGCAAACTTTTGTGTGACCGTGTGTATGCAAGCCAAGATTGAGCGGAATTCCGTCAGAAAAAACATTCAAGATTTTTCGGATTGAAAAAACGCTTGTGTGTACGCGGCATTAGTCTGTTGTTTTTTGTGGATCTGTTCGCATTTTGTTGTGTTGCTCACCCCTTATTTGCAGTGCCTTTTGACTTCCTCTTGTTACCAAACCACTGTGTCTAATAATGAACAATTAAGAAAGTAGGATTTGTTGCTTGCTGTTAAATACTTTTCCCCTAATCGTCTCTCAGGACACTCTCCTCTGTAGGAAACACCACGCCAGCCATCTTTAAATTTCCTCCTCCCCTGCTGGCTCCTCGGATATTTGTGTTTCCCCCAGAGGGGAGACACCACATGAAGAACTGGAGCCAGAAAAGCCAGGAGGCTTAGGCTAAAAAAGTCCTAGAAAGGGGCAGAGGCTCCTTGGACTACAACCAGGAAGCTTACCTGGTTCAGCAATCGCCGCCCCCACATCTGAGGCCAGGAGAAAAGCAGGGATAGCTTTTCAGGGCGGTGTAAGGAGGTGCGTTCACCGCACAAGCAGGCTCCGAGCCCAGAGAGAGAGAATAGACACACGCTTGGATTGGCGGCCGCATTGAAGGCGGGCAACGTAATTTCCAGCGGAGGGGCGGGCACCTCCGACTGACTCGTGTCTTCTGGTTCCAGGCGCGGGACATTGGAAGGGGGCCAGGCAGGGGCTGGAGAGGAGCTGCATTGCTGTAGAAGACAGCACAGGCATTTGGTGGCGGCACTGAGATGTTGGAAGCAGAGAGGAAGCCAGACTGCTCCAGCAGAAGCCAGCTCCAGCCACTTAAAGGTAAGAGGGACCTAGGGTGGAGCTTCCCTTACCATATTACCCCCCCCCCCCCCCGCAATCAAATTGCATTGTTTTTGATACCTGCTCTACTTATGTCTTGCAAACCCAGACTCCCTCCATAGTTCAAAGAGGAGCCTCTCATGGAAAAATACACTTAGGGCTCTTTCACACGGACGGTCCGTATGTCCGTTTTTCATCCATCCGTTTTCGGATGAAAAACGGACATACATGTATCCCTATGGGATAGCGGGTGTCAGTGGATGAACATCCGCTGACACCCGACCTCGTCCGTGCCTGCTATGGCCCGTTTCTGCAGACGGAGGAAAACCCTATTTTTTCATCCGTCTGCAGAGCGGATCGGATGACGACGGACTCTACGGTCCGTCGTCACCCGATTTCCCTCCCCCATAGGGGAGAGCGGCGCTCTGACAGGTCCGTCCCTGCACGGAGTGCAGAGACGGACCTGTCATCTTCCTGCTCAGCGGAGATCGCTCCGGCAATCCCGGCTGAGCAAGCGGCTATCCACGGGGCGGATCTGCACTGATCCGCCCCGTGTGAAAGAGCCCTTAGGGACTCCTGGGGGAAAACTTTATGCAAGGAATGTATTGACAAATTAGTTCAGGAGAATTCCACTGAACAGGGTAGTGAGTTGGCAGCCTCAATTAAAGAACTTTTTAATATATTTCAATCATCATTTAAAAAGTTTTTTTGCAGGTTTTCAGATCCCGCAGCCCTGAGACTGCTGCTCTGCCAGTTCAGCGGGTAGTGTTATCAAAAACATAAGTACTACCATCCACGAGTGCAGGCCCTCCAGCAGCCTCCAGGGAGGAGGCAGAGAAGGAGCCAGATAGCACAGCCTCCGCCTTCCGGGAATCAGAAGGGGAAGCTCTGGAAGGGGATTCCAGGAAGCTTTCACTGGAGGAAGGTATTCAGTCGGAGAAGAAAACCCTCTTACTGCACGACCAAATGTACCAGGGCCTGGGAGAACTAGAAACATTTTTTTCCCAGTCCACAAGGTCCTAGTGGAAGCAATTAAAAAGGAGGACTCGGAAAGGAAACCCTTCTTTTCAAGAGCATTAAAAAGATGATTTCCATTTACGGATGATCTGGCGTCAGTTTGGAACAAAACCCCTAAACTAGACGCAGCATTCTCCCAAGTCTTAAGGCCTACAGATCTAGCATTCGAAGATATGGGGGTTCTATCTGACACAATGGACAAAAGAATGAACTCCCTCCTAAAGAAGTCTTGGGATTCTACAGAGTTTTGGCTAACTCGGATACAGACCCACATTGAGGAAGGAACACCAAAAGAACAGATCTCATCTATTTCCTACATTCCTCGGGGGCATTGCTTATATTGCAGATGCATCCGCAGAGTCAGTATGGATGGCTACAAGGTCCTCGGCCTTATCCAGGTCCGCAAGAAGAGCCTTACGGCTAAAGACTTGGCAGGGGGACTGCATGTCTAAAACCAAGCTCTGTGGGATTCCATTTACAGGGGACTTGGGCTGGAGAAAGTATTGTATCGCACGGTGGATAAGAAAAAAGTATTTCCGCTGAAGCGCCAACCAGCCTGGGGACAGCTGCAACAAGGCAAGAAAAGGCCAAGAGTGAATGCAAAGTCTCGCTTTGGACCACCTAAGGCCAAAAACCAAAAAAGACCCTGGGGACGGAGAGGAAAGGGCAAAGGAGGAGCAATTTTTCATGCATACATCCCTATCGCTCAAAGTTGCCAGAAATACCTAAGACTGGCAATAAAAACGAAGGAAGAAACGTTACACCTTCAGTTCCAGGCTCTTTCTTTCGGCCTTTCCTCCTCGCCTCGGATGTTCTCAAAAGTGATGGCGGAAGCCCTGGCGACACTCCGAATCACAGGCATTTCCACAATCGCCTATCTAGACAACCTACTTCTCTTTGCAACCACCCCAGGAAAGTTAGCTAAGGATCTGAAGTTCACCCAAGATTTTATAGAAAAACTAGGTTGGTTGTTAAATATAGAGAAGTCCAATCTGATCCCCACCCAGCGGATTACATACTTGGGGTACATCCTAGACTTGGCACAACAGAGTGTTTTTGCCCAAGGAGAAGGTCCAAAAAATTCAAGAGGCAATGAAGATGTTGCAGAACAATCCACCATACGCAATAAGATGGGCAATGTCCGCTTTGGTACTACTGACCCCTGCAATCCTGGCAGTACAATGGGCGGGATTACATTTTTGGCCTCTACAGATGCTTATCTTAAACCTATGGGATCACAGGCAAGAGTTGCTAGACACACAAGTGCGTATACCAACACAATTGAAGAGGTCCTTATGGTGGTGAAGATATGAGAATTTAAGGGATGGATGTGGATCCTAGCAGTCACCCAGATAGTGACTACAGACGCAAGCAGCATAGGGTGGGGCGCACATCTAGGCACCCGGAAAACACAAGGAGTGTGGAAAAACGAGGCGATGAAGAGATCATCAAATTGGAAGGAATTGAGGGCAGTTCTTTTTAGCACTCGGGTACTTCCAGAAGGAGCTGAGAGGTCACCACATACAGATCAGGTTTAACAATTCTTCACTAGTGGCAAACAAACTAGGGGGAACAAGGAGTGGAACCTTGTGGTCCCTGGCAGAGGAAATGCTAAACTGGGCAGAGATGAAGGTCCTTTCCCTGTCAGCAGTACACCTAAAAGGAGAACTGGAACCTAGTAGCCGATTACCTCAGCAGGAAGAAATTAAAGGATGTTAAATCAAGAGGTGTTCAGAATAATCACACAAAAATGGGGAACCCCACAAGTGGACCTATTTGCCTCAAAAGAAAACACAAAGGTTTGATCCTTCTTTTCTCTTTAAGAGGATGAAGCACTCGGGGTGGACGCCCTGGCACAAAAATGGATATTTGCCAGTGGATATTCGCCAGTGCTCCTACCAGCAGTGCTAACAAAATTCCGAAAAGAGAACACCTCACTGATCCTTATTGCACACATGGTTCTCTATACTAAAAGAACTTGCTGCAGAACCCCCATGGATACTACCAATCCAGGAGGATCTCCTCTGCCAGGGCCCAGTTTAATGTTCCCAAGTAGAAAGGTGGAACCTCGCTGCTTGGTTTCTGAGGAGCAGTTGCTGAAAGCTAGGGGCTTCTCAAACTGCTTGATCAATACACTGCTGACTAGCAGGAAAATAGAGACTCGCACCATTTATAAAAAAAGTATGGGAACGGTTCAACAAATGGTGTACAGGAAATTACTTTGAGGCACAGAGCTCAGTGGCGGTTCTAGAATTTCTGCAGTGCAGAGAAGACAAGGGCTTGAGCTTCACATTAAAGAGCCAAGTATCCGCACTCTGTTTATCAGGAAAATAAACTAGCTTCCAACCCATGGATAGTTAGATTTTATTTATTTTTTTTAAGGCCCTGAGCCTTTCCTAAATGGGACCTGTCTTTGGTGCTAGAAACCCTGACAGGGGACCCATTCGAACCACAAGAAGATTGTTCAATTAAATTGCTGACACTTAAAGCAGTTTTTTTTTTGATGGCAGTCACTACCACCAGGAGGGTGTGTGAGAGAGAGCTTCTATCAATTAGACCTTTTTCAGGTTTTCCAATCGGAAAGTTTTTATGATGGATCTGGTCTTTTTTCCCAAAGTAACCTCAAAATTTCATAGAGAAAGCTAGAGAGGGGGTAGGCACCAACTAAATAAATCCTACTGGTTTCAGTGTATCTGTGTAAGGTGTACACTTACAAGTCCATGAGGTGCAGATGCCCATCAATGATTAAAACGTCCTGGGGTACTCTGATGCTGCTCTGCGGGCTCCGGTATCGATCCCTCAGCCTTGGGGATGTTGTATTCAGTCACAGGCTTCTGTGTAGTATGCGCTTGACAGGAAGCTCCACGCTGACCAGTCTGGAATGTGGAAGCAGATGTGATGTCACCACGGAAGGGTGGGAATCCAAGCTGGGGATTGCAATGCAGGAATGTACAGGCTACGTGGTCGGAGCTCACAGCTCCTGCTACTGGCCTACTGCTCTTGGGAGGAGAGCAGTTTAAGTACCTGGGCAAGACGTCTGCGGCCATGGAACTATAACAGCCAGTGGACCAACAATAGAAAAAAATCTTTTAAAAACGTATGTTTAATGAAAAAAAATATATAATAAAAAGATAAAAGAATTTTACAATGCACTATAATAATCATGTAATGGAACACATTTTAATACATACTGTTGGGAATGGTTGTAATAAAAAGGATGCAAATGGGAATAGAGGGGAGGGGGGGTTCTTTTTAGGACAAGGAGTTACTTACTATGCGTATTGGATACCACCGCCCCCAACTTGTGAGGAACTTGATGTCCAGGAATAAGTGAAAAACGACCGCAAAAATTATGCTATAAAACCAAAGAAAATAGGGGATTATAAAGCAGGAAGAAAGGTGATAAAATGGGACTATAATAAGGAATGGGTCTCTTTCTTCATTGAGTCCCCCTGGCGAGAGAGTATTTAACGAGTATATCCAGTAGGTCTCCTGCTGACATAAGCGTTTGAACAATTCGGCAGCAGGAAGACCTCTGGGGATGCCCTCGATGACCCAAACTTTTGAGGCCCATAGTGGATTTGCGATGTTCCTTGAGAAAATGTAGAGGGACACTGTGTTTATCCCAACCTTTCTCAAAATTTCATAGAGGCCAAGATATTATTTTGCCTTCTTTTTGTACATACCCTTCCAGAGAACAGTAAGTGAAGTTCCACATGTTAGACGTAAGGTGGTACGTTCTACATTATTTAGAGGAAACAAAACCTTTTAAGAAGACAGATTCCATCTTTGCCTTATTTTCAGGGGCCAAGTAAGGGCATAGAGTCTCAAAGCGCACTATAGCCAGGTGGCTTAGAGAGGTTATGGGCCAGGCCTATACTTTGGGAGGTATGCAGATCGCAGAGTGTATTAGGGCACGCTCTACAAGATCAATGGCAACGTTGCAGGCAGAGAGGGCTGGAGCAATGCTGGAGCAAATCTGCAAAGCGGCAACATGGTCCAGTTTCGACAGCTTTTTCAGACACTACAGAGTGGACCTCTTGTCAACAAAAGATCAGGTCTTTGAACGCAAGGTCTTACAAGCTATAGTTCCGCCCTAGGGGTAAGTGCTTGATTATCCTTTTCAGTTGGCTGTCCTGAAAGACGATTAGGGGAAAAACAAAGTTACTTAACGGTAAAGTTTTTTTCCCAGAGTCTTTTAGGACAGCACTGGTACCCACCCGAATGTATAAGTTGCTTGAGATTTCCTTAACAGAAACTGGTATTTTTGACTATGTGTATCACATGTTCTTGTGTCTCCCCAGACTGGAGGTGCTCTAAGAAAACTGAAGAGCCAGCAGGGGAGAAGGAAATTGTAAAGATGGCTTACGCAGTGTTTCCTACAGAGGGGAGGAGCCAAGGTCTTCTCAGGTTGCTGTCCTGAAAGACTCCGGGAAAGAACGTTACCGGTAAGTAACTTTTTGTTTTTTGGAGTACATTATGGGACATAGGTCCATTCTCTTTTTGTTTTCTTATGATCTACTCCTGATGATGCTTGCTACAAAACTGGGGCATGCTGGAAGTAGGAGGGTTTGTACTAGGCTGTCTTTACTGCTTTTTTTGCCAGTGTCCAGTCTCTTGAAGGTGGCAGCAGCATTACTCTTGAATATTCATTCGGTGTCCTGTAGTGCAGCGTTTCTCAACTCCAGTCCTCAAGGCGCCCCAACAGATCATGTTTTCAGGATTTCCTTTAGATGAAACTGCTGTGGTAATTACTAAGGCAGTGAAACTGATCAAATCGCCTGTGCAAAATAATGGGACAGACTGAAAACATGACCTGTTGGGGCGCCATGCGGAATGGAGTTGAGAAACACTGCTGTAGTGTAAGAAAGTAATTTTACGATTTAGCCAAAAATCTATTTTTTTCCAGTTGGTTTATATATATATAAAAAAATTGTATATTTAGCAGACCAAATGGGAACAAAGAAGAAAGTTAATGATTAGTGTGTATATCCAGCCAAAACTTTGATTGTTTATTAATTACAGGTACAGTATTTATATAGCACTGACAATTTTGAGCACTTAATGTTTATTGCACATTCACATCAGTCCCTGCCATCAAGGAGTAGATAATCTAAGGTCCCTACCCCACATGCATGTAATACACGTGTTATTGCTAATTTTGGCAGCAGCCAGTTAAAGTGTTACTAAACCTAGGATCCTGTATTCACTATATCTGGTCTCCTACAGTATAAAGAACATGGAAATACAATAGTTTTAGTACCTAATAAACTGCTAAATACCTTTTCTCATTGGCAGTATATAGCAGTCTTGTGACTTCTATCAGTTCTTGGTTAAAGCTTGTAGGAGGAGTTTTCGTACTGCACTGAGCTGTCCTATCAGGATCCAGGATCCCTGACTTTGTCTGGACAGTGCTGATTGGCCCTGTGTTGATCACATGCACTTCCCCAATGAAAAAAAAAAAAAAAAAACTCTCTAGCAATATACACCAAACTGAGCATGTGCAGCCTGACTCCAGTAACTGTCTTATCCAGGCCTGTTCTGGAGTCAGAAGAGGAGGATCTGTGCATATAAGATCAAGCAGTATTTTTTACACAATGCAGAGGATTAACCCCTTAGGTTCCAGGTGAGTATAGCAAGGCTGCTTTACTGCCTATACAGACTGATTTTACTGTTGTGGGTTTAGTAACACTTTTAACCCACCATTGTTTATTAAAGTGATCGGCAAAATAAAGCATGGGGACATGGATAGGTTGGTGAGTTTGCTTATAATTGTGAAAATGAATTAAATAGTGTGTTTGGTTTGTGGTGCACAGTGGTGGTGGAACAGTTTATTTCCACTTTAAGTTGTTAACAGGAAAAACCGCGCTAACCAAAATAGAGTAGGAGGGGGAGGGGGGGGGGGGGGAAGGGGGGAAGGGAAGAATTGGGGAGAGGAGCAAAGTAAATTAGGGTAACAAAAATATAAATAATATCTAACCCGGCTGCAGGATAGTGGGATAAACACAGTGCAATATGGAAAAGAAAAACTGCGCCAGGTAAATTAGCTAAAATATCTATACCCTAATCAAAACAATCAGATTGAAGACTGTTAATACATGACTGGTGGGTAAAATAATAAAGATTGGAAACACACAAATATAACAATAATATTTGGAAATGATGGTAATAGATGATAAGGTGGTTGGCAGTAGCAACATGTGACGAGAAAGTCCTAGATTGTAATCAAACAATGGACCATGTATGCATGGACCTGTATAGGAATGTAAACAGTTCAAGGGGTGAATGCCGTCCTAGGATTTGGTTTCTTAATCTTATGGACCAGGTACATCGGATTAGATTTCCTATCACACCGCTGTGCTCCACACCACACGAAAGTGCCACCACCAGTATAAAATCCCCTTACCAGATGGTAGGCAAAATTAAGCCATTCAAAGTGAGCCCATACAGAGATCCTGACTTCCAAAAGGGAGAGGACGGACTTCAAAATCAAACGGACTCCCAGCGTCTGCCACTCACACCGGACACAAGACCTCAGACCAGACCCAATGGATAATCAGATCCAAAGATTAGCACTCAGCGGTGCATCCAAATATGATCGGGAGAAACAGAAGGCAGACCATAGCATAATAACGTTTTTAAAAACATGAAATGAGTAATTTATTAGTAAAAAATACTCACATTTGCACAGAATAAAAAGCGCATAAAAAACTCCACATGGAGTAGACACAGAACGCCGGCCGGCATATACTAGAAACGAACCCTTCCTCCTTCCAGAGACGTTGAACGCGATGACGTCACTGCACGCCTTCCCAGAAGCTTTTCGTCTTACAAGACATTATCAATGGGGATAGGGCCGTGCAGTGGGTCGTGTCATTAAATAGGGAAACGCCTCATTGTGGGAGGTAAGGGAACGGAGAAAACTCCATCTTGACTCAGGGAAAATTTGCCCTTAAGTATCAAACTTTATGAGGAAAGAACGGTGTATTGCTACCCTGGTCACAGCTGGGAGAAACACTCACTCAGTTGATTACCAGGAAGGACAAGAACTAGGTGAACATAGATTATAAAGTGTATATATAAAATAGCAATTGTATGTTACCCGTTACGGTGTGTGTTTTGGCATATAATGTGAACTATAAAGGAATTGTAATTATCTATTAGTGAACATTTGTAACTGTTAAGTTACATTAATCAATAATTGAAAGAAGGTGTATTGTAACTTGGTCTCCAAGTTTTTTGGCCAATATAGTGAAATATGGTAGTACATAATCAAAAACGTGAAAAAAGAAAATTCTCTCCAAACTACAAACCAACTCAAACACGTGGAGAATATCTATACCACACAAATGATAGGGGATATACCCCGTCATCCATCAACTAGATGCGGAGAACATATGTATCCTAATAGCTAGGACCATAAATAAATATGTATAATAGCGTGATGGTTTATTAGATTATAATATCTAATTTTCAAAGAAAAAGTGTAAGTGAAACAAAGTGAAAGTTTGAAATAATAATAGACCAATCTCAATCTACCGAGGGTTCCCCAGAATCGGAAGGAGGAAGAGTCCATTAATGACAAACATATCCCTTATATGCATAAAGTCTGATGGCACCATATTTCGGGGCTCCAAGTTTCATGACATAAATGCTGTTAATTATTAAATTATAGCCAATCCTTATATACCACCAAAGGTGTATAGATTGGGGGAGAGGGGGGGGGGAGGAGAGAGAGGAAGCCCCAAGTCTTGTTATTTAGAGATTAGGGTGAGAATGGGCTTCTCCAAATGGTGACAGGAGGAATCTGAAATACAGACAATTGTTCTTACTCACAGGGGGTCTGTATTTATTGATGAAACCGATCTCTAGGGGAGGAAAGTGGAGCGGGGGGAGCATGATCTTAATCCCCGAACTAAAGTGGCCATGACAGACACAATTACATCTGTTCGAAAACAATAACTTTGAACAGTGTTTACATTGTTTGAAAACATACAGGTATCTTATAAATCAATTAAGCATTGTTAATAATAAACGCATTAACGTCTGTCTCAATATTCATTCCGTAGGGGACATAAGTTTTCAATCGATGAATCCAGGCCATCTCCATTTTCGAGATTTCCCTAACCAAAAGATCGCCTCTCCAATTAGGCTTGTGTTTATCAATGCCTAAAAAAAGTGTATTGGAAGGATCCCTGTTATGTACTAGACGGTAATGATTGGAGACAGAATGATTTTTGAAACCTGAGATAATGTTTGTAATGTGTTCATTCAGGCGCACTTGTAGTGGACGTTTAGTACGGCCCACGTACTGCAAGCCACAAGGGCATTGCAGTAGGTAGACGACTCCAGTGGAAGCACAAGTAATACACGGTTTAATCGTGAATGTCCTCTGTGTAGCTGTAGATAGGACAGAGGTGATCCTTCTGGATGGATTAGAATTAAAACGACAAACTCTACAACGTTTACATTGGTAAAATCCACTCAGATGGTCAAAGAACCCTTTGCTTCTCACTGGAGGATTAAGAACGTTTGGAGCCACTTGACCCTGCAGGGACTGTGCACCCCTGAAAATAACCCTTGGTTGTGGTGGTACAATACTGCCAAGAATGGTGTCATTGGTGATAATGTGCCAGTGTTTCTTGATTAATTGCTTAATATTATTGTGTTGTATGGAGTAGGTCGTAATAAATGGTACGACCGGAGCTGTCCCAGGTATATTCCCAGGGGCCTTCTCCATCAACAATTCTCCTCTATTTTTGGCACTTTTCCATATTTCCACTTTAAGCTTTCATTATTTTGGAAATCACTACAGCTCTTAGAACAAGATGCTGAGATGTTCCACACAATTACTGTATATTGATTTAGGATTTTTAGACCCCTTTTACACTGGAGCGCTTTGCAGGCACTACATCGCTAAAAATAGTGCCTGCAAAGCGCCCTGAAAGAGCCGCTGCTGTGTCTCCAATGTGAAAGCCCCAAGGGCTTTCACACTGGAGCAGTGCGCTGGCAGGAAGCTAAAAAAAGTCCTGCTAGCAGCATCTTTGGAGCAGTGTATACATCGCTCCTTCATCGCTCCTGCCCATTTAAATCGATGGTGCAGCGCGGCTATACCACAGGCAAAGTGCTGCTTCATCAGCGCTTTGTGGTGGTTATAACCCTTTCTTGGCCGCTAGCGGGGGGTGAAAGCGGCCGAATAGGGCGGTAAAGCAGCGCTAAAAATAGCGGTGTTTTACCGCCGGCGCACCCACTGCCCCAATGTGAAAGGGGCCTTAGGGTAGGGGAATATTTTATTCCTTTTTATTATTTTATTCCATTTTTTTTTTTTTTTTCTATTGACGATATTACTGCACTCTGAAGTTTGTTAGAATAATAATATGAGATATCACTTAAGACCCTGTTTAAAGCTGTAAGACATATATTTTAATTAGGGTTTTTTTTTTCTCAGAAAATAGGTGCTGGAACTCCTCACTTCTTGTCCCTGCCCCATACCCACCTCCGAGCACTGCCTCGTTTAGAGAATACAGGAAGTATCATTAAGTTGTGCTAAGTAATTTGTATGGAGTTTGGTAATAAGAAAAGTGGTATAATGGATGCCCTGCAGCACTATACCCCCCCCCCCCACCAAGCAACATATAACCCCTGCAACAAAATATCAATCCTGCAACAATAGACCCCTGGCAGCAAGAACAGATCTGCCAGGAACAATAGACCCCTCCCTCAACAGTAGATCCCTTCCAGCAACATATTCTTCCTCAGTAACAACAGACCCCCACCAGCAACAATAAGCCACCACACAAAAGTAGATTCCCTCCAGCAAAAATAGCCCAGCCAGCATCAGTTGACCCTCCAGCACACCCCAGCACCCCTTGCAATTACATACATTCAGTGCCGCAACAGCGTTCCCTCACGTTCCTGCTGGAAAAAAAGCCCTGTATGTAATTGGTTTTATTATTTTTTTTTTTGATTGCTGTCTCTGAGATTCTAAAAATGTCCACTCTAATTTGGACTAAAACAAACATAGAAAGTTTTGACTTCAACTATATTTAAACTATAATAGGCACACTGGTAAAATTGTAAAGTGTTTGAAAAAATCTAACAATGACATTAACAGCAAGACTATGTTCCCAGCTATCCGCGTGGAGAACACAAGTAAAATTCCACACGTTCCTGATCAACAGAGAAGCGGTCTGCACTTCAGCAGATGCGTAGAGGTACCATTAACTCCTAATGGCATCCTTGTGCATTAGCAGCCGAGGCGTGACTTTTTTTTTTTTTTTTTTTTAAAAGGGTTGATGAATTTGTTTCCCGTGCTTCTTGTAGTTAGGCCATTAAAATAATTGGGCTGCCATACCCTCAATATGCACGTGCAAACATGCTTGCACACATGTGAACCGAGCATTACAGATCCATACATCTCCTATTATTTTTATTTAATTTTATAGATTTGTAAGTAACCTATTATTTTGATTGCTGCTTAGATTGAATGAATTTTTTATAATGCTTACAAACATTTACTAAGTTTGCTTATGTTTTATACAGGATTTTAAACATAAAAATAAGCGCAGCATTTTTTATTTTTAGGTTTGATTTCCTTAGCGATATTTGATGGTTATTTGCTGCTGCTTTTACTTTTTTATTATTTTTTATTAGCGCGGTATTATGTGTGTGTGTGTGTGTGTGTGTGTGTGTGTGTGTGTTTTCTATATTATATAGATAGATAAAAATACACTTACGCGCACACAGTATATTCATTTTTATGTTTATTAAAAAAAAAATAATAATATTTAATATATGATAAAGGGTATCTAGAGAACTAGGGGTTATCCAAAGAGCTGAGGCTGCATTCCCAGAGATTTTGGCTGAACCATCGGATAGGTGTATAGCCTCACACAGCGTGAAAGCTGCATCTGCTTATTGGAAAGGAGGCTATGGGTTTATGTTGTGTATTTTTTTTTGTTAACATAAATATGTATATTTTTTTTTTTTAGTAATTTTTAATAGATATGTACAGAACAACTCTACATTTTCTTTGCAGAAGTGCTCAACTATGTACAGTATAGTATACTTTTTATGGTCCATTAAAATTGGGGTGCTTTTTTTACATGAGTACCTCTGTCACTAGGAGTAGTAAACATGTTTCTTCCTTATACTCAATGCAGATATTTGGAAACTACATACAAGATGTACATTATCTCTTGATCTATCATTTTATTGTTTCATTATTTTTTTTTTTTTATACAACTTTGGTCATTGTAGTGCCATGGTGTTTGCTTCTGGCCCATACACACGATCCGAAAATCGGACGAAAGATTGCCTGTCTGACTTTTTTCGCTTAATAGTCACAAGTAGAAATTGAATAGGTTACTAAAGTCCAGAAAATTCTCATATGACAAAAAAAAAAAATCAGAGGTCATGTCATGTGTTGTAATGTATTTTCGGACGACAACTGTACTGACTAAATGAAAATCGTACTATCTGGTATCGTACGAGGAAAATTTTCATGCTTGTCTGAATATCGGATGAATTGTCGTGATCGGCTCTCGAAAGCTGTGTACTAACGATCCGAATATTGTACGATAGCGTCTAAAGCGATATTTTTCGTCCGATTTTCGGATCGTGTGTACGGGCCATTACTCTTGGAGGTGCAACTATGTAATTGTACATATATTAAAAACTGCATTACTAACCCATGTTTGGAAAAAGAGAATTTTAGCTGTTCTTGCGTGTCTGAACTGTTTCATGCTATTGCTGTAAAATCTGATATTTTTTTTATCTTTCACAATGTCGTGGGGACATCTGCAGTGTTTCAGAACAGCGTTGGAAGATAATCATTCTTGTGTTCTGAGCTGTTTTATCTAAAAAATAAAACCATGAAAGCCAAGGTCACATGTTTACTACACATTGACTTCTTTTTAAGTGGCGAGTTTATGTAGTTGGCAGAATTCTCAAGAAGGTTACTCTGTTAAATCGGAATGGCTGGGAAATGTAATCATTTCTTTACTGACACCGCTTTGGTTAAAGATGGTAGTAAACACTTGATGCTTTGTAAATTCCAGTGCATTGGTTGATGTTTGACCCAATTTTAAGTATATGTATGTCTTAATAGAAATCTACTTGGGTAACTTGGACCTACAATAAACAGTATTCTTTTCTCTAATACAAAGAACATGTCTTACAATTTTCACGCTTATAAATCAGATTTAGATGTGCTTTAAAACCACAAAAATAATCGGAATAGTTTTTAAATTGCTCAGCTTTTGTATTAATGGTAACCATTATCAGAAATGTACAGTATTTTTAAAATCCATAACGGCTTAAATTTTGGAGCTTTAAGGAGGTTGTCTACTTATGATAAAATAATGTACTTGTACGTGTCCTGAACAATCCGTTTTTAGCCATGAAACCTAGTACACCTGATGCAGTTAGTACAAGGACTATAGCATTTGGTATCCCACAATTACCTCTGCAGCAGGTAACATAGGTATCCTCAGGTATTTGGCACAGCTGATATCCCCTGGCCAACAGAACTACACACAGAGTTGAGTTGGTGGTTTAAGGCTCTATTTCCACTTGTGTAGCGTGTCCTGCGACTTAGGACTGCTAAGTCACGTGACAAGTCGTACCCCATGATTTCCAATGAGTACTGTTCATAGATGTGCGACTTCAATGTAGTCCCCGCACTACTTTCGTCCCACTTTGATGTGACTCGAGGTCCATAGACCCCAAGAATACACAGGCATTGCTTCAAGTCACATCAAAATCGCACAAAATAGTGGCAACCTAGGCTTACATAAAGGCACTATAATGGTTTTGGTCCACGTTTATTTTTTCCTTTTTTTATATTTGTTTTAAATGTTTGTTATTCTGTATTTGTGTATAGACTGATTGATTAAGATGTTTCACTGCGTTTTTACATTTTTCTGCTTAAGCTATAAGCAACATATTTTTTTTTCAACAGCCAGAGCTAAGGAGACCCTGGAAAACTTGTGAAAGGGAGCTGAGAGTGCCACCTGCTGGCCTTGTATTAAAATACAAAATATTGGTATGCAATAATTAATTATATTTTTCTGATTCAAAAAATGTAAAATACATTTTTCTTTTTTTTTTTTTCTTTGGCTGACTACTATTTTATAACTAGAGAAACAACCAGGAAGCTGTCACTTTTAGTGGTGGTAGTAATACTGTTGCCAAATGTTTCACTTCACTTTGCAGCTGGAGGTTCTTTTGACTGAGCACCTATTTGTTCAGCCATTTGCACAGGAATCTCTATAGACAGAGTACACAATGCTAAGGTCTCCATTATGTTATTTCCAATGCTGATAGAATAAATAATATTCACCATTGCCAACAGGAAAATAGCTTAACTTTTAAGGTTGAATGTTCTTGTGTCTATTTTTCACCTAGGATGATTTGTTAGAAAATGTTAAATTCTTTCAGTAAAGGGCAACAAATAGAAACTGACATTACACACATATTGGACATTGCGGGCATTATTCATTACATTGCGCAAATGATGAAACATTCCCAAAATGATTTTATTTTTATAAATAGACCTCTTATTGCTGCTTATAAGCTATTGGGTTAAAGGATAGGTTCATCCTTTGGAAAAAAAATATATAAATGCACATATTTTTGCAGGGAAAAACAATGTGTATTTATTATTTTTTCCCTATTTGTGCATTTATTTGATTTTTTTTTCCCTCAGGCGCCTGCAAAGCGGTGGATCAGAGGTGCAATGCCAGGATCCTGCGGACAAGCCCTGTGCTTGTGAATCAACTGCAAAGAGTGCTCATCAGCACCCTTGCAGTCCATTGAGAATTACACACCTTCAGCCGCAATGGCTGATGGTACTTGTAGTTCTCTCATTCACAGATCGCTGTAAATAAATGACATGGCCACGTGGGTGGAGCCCCGCATGGGCGTGCTATTTTTAAAGGGGAGTGCCAGTAGTTTTTCATTTTTATTAAGTCAGTAGCTACAAAAAGTGTAGCTGCTGACTTTTAACAAACACACACTCTCCCCTGTCCCATGATGAAGTGATGCCACCGCCGGAACCCACTCGGTTCTCTCCCTCCCCTCTTCCCAGCGCCGATATCACAAATGTGGGCACCCAGCTGTGACAGCTTGCGGCTTCACAGCCAGGTGCGAGTCACGATGCACCTCCTCAATGGCTGGGCATTCTTCTGGGGACCTGACACGTGTCCCAAAAAATTGCAGGGAGAGGAGAACTTCCACTCGAGTCACCTAGGCGGCCCGAGCAGAATTTCCACTTTTGTGGGTGGCATTCCGCTTTTAAGATGTGATAGAAATAGCATGCTGTCAGTTAGGTGGCGATTGGGGGTGGGGGCGGGTCCGGAGCATGTCCACCTGAATTATGGGTGTAACATGCTCTGAAAGGTGAACCTATCCTATAATCAACCATACTGCTGGGCTCCTAGTTGGATCCACCAACTTTAGAAATCACGCAGTCCCTCTTTGCTGATTACAGAATGTAGTCTCAACCCCTTGAATTATTAATATATTCAAATAGAAATCTTTTAACACATGGTTACGTTTTTTTGGAGTGTTTTCATGCAATATAGGTTGGACAGATTAAAAATAAAAGACATTATTTCTAGTAGTTCACACCAAAGCATTCTGAAATTTTAATGTGTTTGAGCGTTTCAAGTGTTCCTTTTTTCCATGCATTGCAGCACGTTCAATCATTTAACAGAATAGAATCATGATTTATAATAGATTGGAGAGAAATTTGAACCTTTTCTGATCTCTAGAGATGCTGGTCTCCTGATAAAATTATTTATGCTCCATACACAGACCAGTATCTATGTAAGGCAGTCTTAATGCACTGGAAGTGCTCATGCATCTTTGGCTATCTTCTTAAAGGTTTTGAAACGCATGAATACACCTAAAAAAGGTTAAGATGTAACTTTCCCGTATTTAAAGGGAATCTTTCAGGCTAGGAAAGTAGGAGCCACAATTTCTGACTTTTTTTTTTTTTTTTGAAAATTTCTGGGAGTCATTGACCTGGAACAAGCGTGTACATATCAGGTTTTCTGACCTTTTGCACATACTGAAGAAAGATCAGCCTTGAGGCTTTCACCTTAAACAGGTCAGCAGTGGTATCCCTTTTTTTTTTATATCCTGAGACGTTCATTTCAGGCATTTATAAAGTACTCTGCTAATTATCATTTTCACTAGGGTTGTCCCGATACCACCTTAAGAGCGAGTACAAGTACCAATACTTTTTTCAAGTACTCGCTGATTCCGATTACAGATCCATCCTTTTTTTTTTTGGCTCGGTTCACACTGCATGCCAATGCGGCTCCCAGCAGGGGTCCTGTGTGTCCTGGTTCAACGTTTTAGGTCCAATTTCAGCCTTAATTTAGGGCTGAATTTGGTCCTGAAATGGACCAAAAGACGCACAGGGCTCCTGTGCAAATTCACACCGGAGCTGCATCACAGATATGTGAACCGTCTCCATAGAGAGACGGTCATATTTATTATTATTATTATTATTATTATTATTATAATACAGGATTTATATAGCGCCGACAGTTTGCGCAGCGCTTTACAACATGAGGACAGACAGTACAATTTCAATACAAATCAATACAGGAGGCATCAGAGGGCCCTGCTCGTTGGAGCTTACAATCTAGAAGGGAAGGTCAATTGGAACAAAAGGTAATACTGTGGGGGATGAGCTGATGGAGAAAATGAAAATACGGTTGTTGTTAGGTGTGGGTAGGATAGGCTTCTCTGAAGAGAAGGGTTTTCAGGGATCGTCTAAAAGCTAATAAAGTAGGAGATAGGCGGACAGATTGGGGTAGGGCATTCAATAGGATTGGAGAGGCCCTGGAAAAGTCCTGGAGGCGAGCATGGGAAGAGGTGATGAGGGAGCTAGAGAGCAGGAGGTCTTGAGAGGAACGAAGAGAACGAGTAGGTTGGTATTTAGAGACTAGGCTAGTGATGTAGCTGGGGGCGAAATTGTAGATGGCTTTGTACGTAGTTGTTAGTATTTTGAATTTAATTCTTTGGCCGAGTAGAAGCCAGTGGAGGGATTGACAGAGAGGAGTGGCAGACACAGAGTGATTGGTAAGGTGGATGAGTCTGGCAGCAGCATTCATGATGGATTGCAGAGGTGATAGACTATGTAGAGGTAAGCCAATGAGAAGGGAGTTGCAGTAGTCGAGGCGAGAGATGACGAGCGAGTAAATTAAGAGCTTTGTTGTGTCATTGGTTAGAAAGGGGCGTATTTTGGCGATGTTAAGGTGGCAGGATTTGGACAGTGATTGGATGTGTTGCTTGAAGGAGAGTTCAGAGTCCAGGACTACACCTAGAACCTTGGCATGCGGGGATGGGCTGATAGTTGTGCCATCGATTTTGACAGAGAGATCAGGGGAAGGGGCATATGGGGGTAGAAAAATTATAAGTTTGGTTTTAGATAGATTGAGTTTGAGGAAGTGGTGTGACATCCAGATGGATATATCTGATAGTAGATTGGGGATACGTGAGGAGACAGATGGAGTGAGCTGAGGGGTAGAGAAATAAATTTGAGTGTCATCAGCGTAGAGGTGGTATTGGAAGCCATGGGAGGCTATCAGTTGACCCAGGAAGGAGGCGCAGATTGAAAATAGAGTTCCAAGAACAGAACCTTGGGGGACCCCAACAGAGAAAGGAAGAGGAGAGGAGGAATTAGAGTTGTAAGAAACGCTAAAGGTGCGGTTGGATAAGTAGGAAGAGAACCAGCGAAGAGTATAGTCACGGAGACCAAAGGTGTGGAGTTTTTTGAGGAGGAGGGGGTGGTCAACTGTATCAAAGGCAGCAGAGAGGTCCAGGAGTAGGAGTACAGAATAATGTCAATTGGTTTTGGCCGTTAGTAGATCATTTGTTAGTTTTAGGAGAGCAGTTTCTGTGGAGTGTTGAGGACGAAATCCAGACTGAAGGGGATGAAGAAGACTATTATCAGCGAGGTGGACGCTCAGTCGGTTGTAGACCAGACGTTCAAGGAGTTTGGATAAGAAGGGGAGCAAGGAGATGGGGCGTAGGTTGTTAAGATTGGATGGGTCCAGTGAGGGCTTTTTAAGTATGGGTCTGACAAGTGCGTGTTTTAGAGAGTTGGGGAAGATGCCAGAAGAGAGGGAGAGATTGAAGATGTGGGTTAGAGAGTGTAGCATAGAGCCAGAGTGTGAACGTAGCATTTGTGAGGGAACAGGATCCAGAGGGCAGGTGGTAAGGTGGACATTATCAAGTAGTTTAGCAACTTCATCTATAGTGGTGGGGTTGAAAGAGGGAAGTAATGATTGTGCCTGTGGGCATGAAGTGTAAAGTGTGGGGGGTATCAGAACAGTAGAGATCTCTGCGCAAATTGTATCAATCTTCTGTTTGAAGTGATTGGCGATCTCCTGGGCAGTGAGTGAGTTGGCGGGAGGAGGCGGTGGAGGATGAAGTAGAGAGTTGAAGGTAGAAAAGAGTTGACGGGGACGGGATGATAATTTGCTAATGAGAGTGCTAAAATAGGTCTGCTTGGCAGAGAGGAAGCTGGAATTGTATTTTTGGAGGGCAGATTTATATTGGTTGAAATCTCTGTGAGACTTGGTCTTACGCCACAGGCGCTCATGAGCACGACTACGTTTTTTCAGACTTCTAGTAACATCTGTTGGCCAAGGTTGAAGGGGTCGGGGCTTGATTCTGTGTGTAGTGAGAGGGGCCAGTGAGTACAGTGAGGCAAGAAGTGAAGTGTTGTAGACAGAAGTGGCTAGGTTGGTGCAGGATAGGGGTAAGATTTTGTCATAGAGGTTGTCGATAGCTGAGTATAGAAGAGAAGGGTTGAGATGACGTAGGTTTCTGCGGGTAACTTTAAGGCGGTTGGAGGAAGAAGAGGTGAAAAAGTGGGAGAGAGTGAAACTAATAAGGTGGTGATCAGAGAGAGGGAATGGATAGTTAGAGAGGTTGCATGGAGTGCAAAGGTGAGAGAAAACGAGGTCAAGGGTATTGCCTTCAGAGTGAGTAGGAGCATGTATCTACTGCTTCAGGTCAAAGGAGGAGGTTAGGCTGAGAAGTTTGGAAGTGGCAGGAGTGTTAGTATTAATAGGGATGTTGAAGTCCCCGAGAATGATTGTGGGGATTTCAGAGGAAAGAAAGTAGGGTAGCCAGGCAGAGAAGTCATCAAGAAAGGTTGATACTGGTCCAGGGGGGCCTGTAGATCACAGCTATCCTTAGAGAAATTGGAGTGAAAAGACGAATGCAGTGTGCTTCGAAAGAGGAGAGTGACAGAGAGGGAGGTGGCTGAAGTACCTGAAAGGTGCTATGTGGGGCTAGAAGGATACCGACACCTCCTCCCTTACTTCCATTGGATCTGGGGGAGTGAGTCCAGAGAAGACCACCATGGGATAGGACAGCAAAAGACGCAGTGTCGGATTTGTGGAGGCAGGTTTCGGTAATGGCAAGTAGGTTAAATGAGTTGGTGATACAGAGGTCATGGAGAGAGGTGAGTTTGTTGCAGACAGAGCGGGAGTTCCAAAGGGCACAAGAGAAAGGGAGTCTGGTCTTGGGAAGAATAGAAATGGGAACTAAATTGTGTTGATTGCGGCTGCTGCCAGAGGGTGCAGGATGATGGGTGCATGGGGTACAGTTAAATGATGGAGGCCCGGGGTTTGGGGAAATATCTCCAGATGTTAGGAGAAGCAGGAGGGAGAGGGCGGTAATATGGGAATGGGATTTATATGAAGGGACATGCCCCAGGGTCTTGGAGATTTTTAGTGTGTGTGGATTTAGAATTAGCAGGAGTTGGTGGGTGCAGTAATAAGGAGAGGACAGAAGTGAGGGTGATATATAGATATAGATATATATACTGAGATGGTTTAAGTTCGAGATTCTCCAGTCCCTTTCTCAGTGGCCTCAGCTGCACTGAACATGAATGGACAGACAGCTGTTGGGTGGTAGGGGGCATTTGGTGAGATCTCAGGGATCTAAACAGACCCCTGACATCTCCCCTTTGAGACATGGAAAGGGATGAGGATAGAGATTCCCCAGTCCCTTTTCTCAGCGGCCTCAGCTGCACTGAACATGAATGGACAGGAGACAGCGGCTCCTCTCCATTCATAAACGGAAGCATCGTAAACAGTTTACAATGCTTAGTCTTGAATGGACAGAGTCAATGAAGGAGACAAAAGGACGCGCTTGTGGCCCAGAATAATATTTGGCAATTCCCAGAAGAATTCAGGCCGTCTTGGATGCCAAAGGCTGTCCAATACCGTATAAGGTAACAAGTTTGTTCTTTTACCTGGTGTTTCCTTATTTGTGTCCAATCCCTGTATGTGAACGAGCCCTAAAGGTAAGCTTGGGTGTAAACAGAAAATTCTAATTTTCCAGGGTTTCCATGGCTCTAGCTGTTCCACCATCACCATCAAAAAGTTAGCACTGACAGCTCCCATGTTTCTATTATTGCAGATCACCTTTAATATCATTTGATATAATTTTAGGATAACTGCTGTGATCTTATAGGGTACAACATATTTAATCCCAGCAAAGCTTTCTGTCCGAGATGTTCGCAGAGCATTTTGCTCTCGTGTATCCCTCTATTGCTATATTTGTAATTTAACTTCAATTTTGCATTAGAACAGTTGAGTATATTTTAAGACATGATTGCAGCTCTTTGTACTCAGCACAATGATATGTAGTAGGTATTGTGGACAAGGCTTTTAGCAGTGCTTCGCAAGCCTTTTTTATGCCAGTGTTGGAATTATTTAGAGCCAAAATACATATAGGCTCCCTAAGTATCCATTATGTATAGTGTTCAAATATGTATCTTTACTATGGAAGAAATTTAAATATTGAATTGCCATGTCTTTACACACATGTGGAAAAAAAATCCTGGTAGTATGCCATAATACGGGATAATTTCGAAATTACAAAAACTTGACTTGTATTTTATTTTTTTTTTCCAGTGAGCAAAGTTGAGAAAATAATTTATTGCATGAAATATAATATATTATAAATATTACTGTAGCATTTTTAAAGAGAAAAAAAACGTGGAAATCGGGGGCGGGGCCCATCCATTATGGGGGCCAGGCACCCCCTATATGCATAATGGATTGATTCACGCATGGCATGAATTTATCCACTGCCGCCACGCCCGCCCCTATTCAGGTGTCCAGCCCTTTTTTGAGTCACGGGCATATAAATTACAGTGGCTAGGTATTAAACCCAAAACCAAAAAAGTAACATATTGCAGCTTACCAATCATTAGATATGATGGCTTCGTTCGTTTCTATTGTTAGGCTTTTCCCCCTCAGTTTTCACCTGGTGATCTGGCCAGTAACACACCTTCTGTATTAGAGTGCCTATACACTGGATGAAGGAGCACAGGGGCACCTTTTGGACAGCGGCCTTGTCAGCCTGGGGGGGGGGGGGGGGGGGGGGGGGGGTGTTGGATGTACCAGCATATTTAAATACACTAACAAATTTTAAGCCAAACTCCAACTGTTCCAACAGGAATGGCAAATGTTTTCTATTCCTTTTTTTTGTATAAATGTTTTACATAAATAATAGTTGATCATTGTAAGCACCACTGTCAATGGTAAATAATTTGTCTCAACCCTCCTAACTGATACATCTGCAGGACAACTTATCCTGTTGAAAAACAGGATCACCAAATTAAAATTAAAGAAGGAATGACTAAAAAAGAAAAGGAATGCAGCCATCACGAAGAATTGGTAAACTGCAATATAATGTGTGCTTTTGGGTTTAATACCACTGTACGCCTTTTAATTTGTTCAGTGTAGTAGGCAGATAACCTCCTACCAGTCGGTAAATGAAGGAACTAGAAATATAATTCCTAATCACTTAAAAAGTATTGCCAGCGGGACATCATTACAAGCATAATCTCTGCCAGTCGGGGACCGGCTGCATATATTTAGAAATGCAGCATTACATGTACGTTAATACTGTGTAATATCCTACTTTTGTGGAATCTCAGTGACTCGTGGTTAGAAAATGTTTCTTTGGATTCTGAGTGCAGAGAATAACATATATACCCCCTTAGTAGATGTTGCATATGTCCTGTTCATCAGTTCTGAGCACTGAGTCACTTCCAATGCATTTTCATTTAAATATATTTATATATGGAATCGTAGAGTGGGATGGTTTCATACTTGTGCGACTTGTCCTGCGACTTGGGACTGCAAAGTCCCATGACAAGTCGAACCCCATGATTTCCAATGAGTACCATTCATCTGTGCGACTTCAAGTCGCACTGACTTCAAAGTAGTCTCTGTTACTACTTTGGTCTGACTTTAATGCGAGTTGAGGTCATACACCTCAAGCTTACACAGGCATTGCCTGAAATCGCAGCAAAATCACGTGACTTTCAAGTCGTGGCAGTGTAAATGGGGGCCTAAATGAAGAACTTTGATAATGACCCATTGTGGCTTCTCGACAGAGCACCTGATGACTTCTGATTGGCCTACACAGGGAAGGCAATTAGAAGACAGCATGGATCTGTCAGCGCATTTCTCAGAGAGCAAATACTGGTATTGGTTTGGACCATCTAAACCAGGGGTCTTCAAACTTTCTAAACAAAGAGCCACTTTACTGTCCTTCATATGTTACAGGGGCCGGACTGTGGCCAGTGGTAGTGGAAAATGCCCCATCATTGATATTAAGGGGCGAGAATAGTGCTCCATCATTATTGGCAGGAATAGTGCTCCATCATTTGGTGTCAGTGGAGGAATAGTGTCTCATTGTTGGTGTCAGTGGAAGGAATAGTGCCCATCGTTGGTGTCAGTGGAAGGAATAGTGTCCCATTATTGGTATCAGTGGGAGGAATAGTGTCCCATTATTGGTATCAGTGGGAGGAATAGTGTCCCATTATTGGTATCAGTGGGAGGAATAGTGTCCCATCATTGGTATCAGTGGGAGAAATAGTGTCCCATCATTGGTATCAGTGGGAGAAATAGTGTCCCATCATTGGTATCAGTGGGAGGAATAGTGTCCCGTCATTGGTATCAGTGGGAGGAATAGTGTCCTATCATTGGTATCAGTGGGAGGAATAGTGTCCCATCATTGGTATCAGTGGGAGGAATAGTGTCCCAACATTGGTATCAGTGGGAGGAATAGTGCCCCATTATCTGTGTCAGCGGAAGGAACTATGCCCCACTGTTGCTGACAGTGGGAGATATAATGCCTCAAGGGCCGGATAAAAGCAGGCAAAGGGCCACATCCGGCCCCCATGCCACAGTTTGGAGACCACTGATCTAAATTGATAGTGATTTTGCTAAGAAGAAAAAAAATTAGGAGATTTTGTAATTATAAAACTACTTTCAGTGTGGGGTTTACTAATATTATTACAGCATGCTGCAATTGCACCATTTACTTCTCTATATAGATGGCAATGTCTCTCTGTGTAGTCCTCCTCCTTCCCTCCAGCTTCTGTTATACTTCAGTTTAGCTGGGACCAGCGCAAGCAGGAGACTCTTGATTTTAGAAATGCTAATGAGAAAAACACACAACCTATTCAGAAGTGGTGTGCAGATCTGTGATTAGGAAAGCAGTCATTTTCTGTGTGTCAGCTGGTTTGTCAATTTGCTAATTAACAAACATGTTTCCATATCAGCTACTGAACTCTGCTATTGTCTGTGGCGCAGAAGCTTTGATGCGGTCAATTGTGTATAAATATGGGTAAGCCAAAAGCGGTATGATCAGCTTGATTCACAGCACACATTCAGGAATAATGTTTGATGCGTGATGATATGCAGGTATTAAACTCTGCTTTAGGCTTCATTGACACCTGTGCCAGTTAGGTATGTTACGTGTGTGTTGGTGTGGTTTCCAGCAAAACAAATGTTTATATAGGGATGAATGGTAACTAATGTAAAATATGCATAAAATACACAATGTACTTACAACACACTAAAGCACATGGGTATTAAAGGAGCCTAAATGTTCATAAGGCAAGAGTTTCTATGTTGGCATTCATGGAGACCTAGACTGTGTCAGTATTGTTGTGTTGTGTAGTATTGGTTGGGGTATACTTTATCCAACCTGTAAATATAATTGTGTCCCATTTTTATTTTAGCAAGGTTCTCATGTCAATGCATTTTTATGGAGAGCAAACCGCAAAAATCCTGTATGTTGCATCTTTAACATGTTTGTTTGTACTTTATTTTTATAAAAAAAAAAAAAAAAACACTGTCTACGATGACCTGCATTTTTACACACAAAGACCAAAAAAACAACTTGCATGTGTCCCTTTCACACCACGCTGCTGGTGTGATGTGCAGTGTGAAAAAATGCAGCATGTGTGCAGGACCACGGTACAATTCTGAGCCAAGAGGTTGGCTTGTGGCTGCAGTGCGCTTCCAGTGATCTCAGTGGGTGAGTTTGACAGGCAGTGCCACCTGTCAAACTCTGCAGTCCAGATTAAAATTGTAATGTCATGTATACAGCCCTGTTAGGCTTTAATGTTAGAATTTGGGTGGGCAGCAGGGGCGCAGTAAAACCATGGCTTAGCCATTGCTTCTGGTTGCCCGTGTGAAAGTTTTGTGTGCTTTTCTCATTCGTATTTCTAAAATAAGGAGTCTCCTGCTTGTGCCGGTCCCCCGCAATACCAAAGTGTAAGCCCCCATACACACGGTCGGACAAAGTTGTCGGAAAATCTGATCGTTCCGGACGGGGTGACGTTTGTTGCGTACTATGGAACTACGTAGAGCAGGGGTCTTCAAACTACGGCCCTCCAGTTGTTCAGGAACTACAATTCCCATCATGCCTAGTCATGTCTGTGAATGTCAGAGTTTTACAATGCCTCATGGGATGTGTAGTTCTGCAACAGCTGGAGGGCCGTAGTTTGAGGATCCTTGACGTAGAGGCTAGTAGCCAATAGCTTTGGTCTCGTAATTTGATCTGAGCATGCGTGTCACTTTGTCCGTCGGAATTCCCTAAACGCGATCGGAAAAAGTCAGATCAGATTTTGTTGTCGGAAAATTTGAGATCCTGCTCTCAAATTTTTTTCCATCGGAAATTCCGACGGAAAAAGCCTGCTAGAGCCCACACACGATCGGATTTTCCGACAACATAATCCGATCTGACTTTTTCCATTGGAATATCCGACCGTGTGTACGGGGCATTACAGAAGCTCGGAAAGAAAGGAGGAGGATTAAACCTCACGCACATTGGGCGTTTGCCTCGTGCACAAGATCCCAACATTTTAGGTGCAGCTAGAAGGCCCAAGCGCACCGTCCACCTCTGCTGACGGTAGCCTGTTAAATGCTGAGAGGTTGAAAGCTACTGCTGATGGACAAGGCTGAAAGGTGTACCAAGTGGTACTAACGTTTTGGGCAGTTACTCCAACCCAGAGACGAATGCCTGGAATGCAAGCAGTCTTCATTCGGGTATTCGTTCCTGGGTGAAACATGGTGCACTGTCCAGTGTCGGAAGCCTTTGGCCTCTCATAGAGTGTAACAGGCTGCAGGCAGCATGACTGGATGGTGCGCCTGTGCCTTCCGTCTGCACCTTAACACCGGGATCTCATTCACCAGGGATCAACTCAGTGGGCCTAATGCAGAGAGACATTGCTGTGTATATAGAGCAGTTTAAATGCCAGTGTATGTGAGTGGGAGAGGGATAGACTCATCTAAGGTTTCTTAGTGCTTTAGCATTCTGAATTTGGCTCTTGTAGATGGCAGTAAAATGTAGCATAAAAAAGGCAGTAAACAATTACTTTTCCTGCCAAGGAGAATACCCCCTCTTCTAGTAATTTTACAGCAACCCATTCACAAGTTCAGATTGCGTATTTTGCTTTCCACAGTTAAGTATATAACTCCCTGTAAATGCCATCTTCTTTATTGTTGCTTTGACCAGACCAATTCAGACACTTGTATGACTTACTGCATACGTATGAGCACAATGAATAGGAAAACAAAGAATACCATTTCCAATAGAAATTGGACAAATCCAGTGTTCATATGACATTACGTATATACCGATCTACTCTATTATGTCGTTTTACATGCTTGTTATCTGTAGTTTCCATGACAACATTGGACGGCCACATATATTTATCCAGTGGCTTGTCTTCTCTGGAGCTATGAGCTCAAATTGATGCCGCTGATTTTCCGAGGTAGAACAGTGAGAATAAGATGCGTTTGTTGAACCAGAGTCTTACACAACGACAGGAAAGTAAGGCCAGGAAATAGGAGTGACGCTTGAGAATACAGAAAGAAGTAAGATGGAAGCCAGCGCCTTGTTTTTCAATGATTTCAGTAAATATTCCAAGCTGTTTGCTTCTGGCTAGCACTTTGTAAATGTTTTCATCTAAGGTCTCGTTCAAATGGCAGCATGCAGAGCTTCTACTACTGCTGCATGCAGGCAGCCCATAGAAAGTGAATGGGTATCTATCAGCTGTATGGGCTCACCCACACAGCCAAGTTTGGCAGGTGCACAGGGACGGGTGCATGAACCCGTACATACAGGCTCTGCGGAAACATGGTGTGCTTTCAGAAACCTTTTAGCAATCTAATGGAAACAAAATTCCTGAGTATATAATAAGGTTTGTCAGTGGGGATGGTTTGTTGGCAAGCTACCAAGACATTTACGTTTGATGTAACTGTAGGTACTGTATATAGGATGTTAAAGGGGGACTAATAGCTGTAACACTTACCTCTGTTCCAACAGTCCCACCAGGTCCCTCCCTAGTGCCAGCACTTTCTTCCTGGCTTCTTCTGGGTGTCTGTCTCTGGCCAGTACGATTGTCAAGCGTGGGATGACATCACTCCATGCATGGCCAGGAGTGCAGTCATTTTGGCACACAGGCAGCATGGAATGCAGCTCGGTGTACATTTTATAGGGTATTGTGAACAGGCGTGTGTGTGTGTGCGTGTGTGTTTTTTTTATTTATTTTTTTAATAAACTAAGAGCCTGCCTGTTCAAATTTTTTATTTTTTTATTTTTTTTTTCCTACTAAAGCTCCACGGATCAGTTTATTTCAAATTTTTTTATATTTCCAGGTAATGCATTTTTGGTGATTTAATATGCAATGCAAGCTCAAGAATTTGTAGTTACTGATTTTATCCATTTTTGGGGTGGAACTACAGACAGTGTATATGCACAGGAGCCTATGGAGTAAGGCCCACACCTTTTTAGGCTCATTCACATCTCTGTGCTTTTTGCCGCAAAATTGGAATAACACCTACTTTTTATATTTGTTTACATGTTCTCATTTACATAGAATAGCTTGTTGTTTACCATTTTAAGATGCTCTCTTATATAAATCCAACCATGAAAAACGTTATGTACAGCTCCAATTCCAAAAAAGTTAGGACACCACGTAAAATCGACATAAAAACAGAATGCAATGATTAGCAAATCTCATTAACCCATATTTTTATTCACATTAGAAAATGTATCAAATGTGTACACTGAGAAAACATACCAATTTAAGAAATTAAGGTAATTTTTTTTAAATTGATGACAGCAACACGTCTTAAAGTTGGGATAGGGCAACCAATAGCTAGAAAAGTAGTGGTACTAACACGGTAGAGCTGGAAGAACATTTTGCAACTAATTAGGTTAATTGGCAACAGTTCAGTAACGCGATTGGGTATAAAAAGGGTATCTTAGAGAGTCAGAGTGTCTCAGAAGTAAAGGTGGGCAGAGGCTCACCAATCTGTGAAAAGGTGCATCTAAAAATTGTCAAACAATTTCAGAATAATTTTCTTCAATGTAAAATTGCAAAGACTTTAAATGTATTATTATCTACAGTACATAATATCAAAAGATTCTGAGACTCTTTGGACAAGGCCAAAAATGCAATATTGGATGCCTGTGATCTTCATTGCCACAGACCAGGGGTAGGCAACCTGGGGCCCTCCAGCTGTTGCAGAACTAAAAGTCCCATCATGCCTCTGGGAGTAATTATAACTGCCAGCCTTGCAATGCCTCATGGGAAATGTAGTTCCGCAACAGGGCCCCAGGTTGCCTACCCTGCCCCAGATGGCACTGCATTAAATGTATAAATAACAACGCTATAGGATAACAAATCCATAAATGGAAATATGTGCAAAAATAACCCCATAAGATGATTTTCAATGACATAAAGAAGAACATAGAAAAATTCTGTAAGTCCAATGTGTTAACAGGAAACAACACATAAAATCCACAGGCATTAAAGTGATTGTTAAGCCACTCAATGACATCCCTACAATCCCCTTTGCTATAATAAATAATTTCCTCAGTGTATTTTTAAAAAATTCCACTGTGTACATAATTTCATAGCATGCTTGGCGCTCACGTGACCGGCCGCCTCTCTCGATACAGCAGGCGGAGCTGAGAAACCCCTGCTGACATCAGCCATGAGGAGGATGATTTTTTATTTATTTTTTTATTTATTTTTTTAAACGCATACACTGGGCACATTATTTAATATAGCAGAGGGGATTGTAGGAATTTCAATATTTTATGATGGCAGCAGGGGAGGAGCAGATCAGCACTGACACAGCTGACAGGGAGGGGAGGGGGGAGAGAGGAGAGCTGCCGATGACGGAGGCACATAAACTGACCATGGTGTCAGGGCTCAGCAGCCATGATAACCTGTGGTCCGTTTACAGGGGGGGGGCAGGATCAGCCAGGTATTTCAGGTGATAGAAAGGGCCAAATTACACAGCACAAGCACTGTGCTGTATAACATGCTTTAAAGGAACAGGATCCAATTTTTTTGTCTTGTTTATGGTAACAAACGCTTTAAGTGAAAGATTAAAGGAATAAGAAGTCTTTGCCATCACAGACACATCAAATACACAAGGTGTACTTTACTCCAGATTGCAATCAAAAATAGTGAACAGTGCACTCCGACCAAAGAACGTTGCAACTCCTTACCAGAATGTATTGACCCCTGTAGTATAGATGGTCAGACAGTGCCTAAGGAGTTAGGGTCTCCCTTCAACCTGTTTGCTTCCTCCACCAGCGCCAATATGGAATGAACCACCAAAATTGCAATAGATGCAGCGGCCCCCTCTTGCTAAACAGATAAAAGCTCCTTAGGCACTTTCTGCCCATCTGTAATACAGGGGTCAATACATTCTGGTAAGGACCTGGAGCGTTCTATTGGTCGGGGTGCACTGTTTACCATTTTTTTTTTTATTGCTACCACTTCAAGCATGAGTTGTACTTTACTCCAGATTGTGAAGATTTCTTATTCCTTTGATCTTTTTCACTTGTTGTCTGTGGACTTTTTGTTTCCTGTTAACACATTGAATATTTTTATGTTCTTTATGTCATTGGAAAATATCCGATGAGGATATTTTTGCACATATTGCTTCACGTATTTATGGATTTGATATGCTATAGCACTGCACTGTTATTTATACATCTACAGTATCTCACGAAAGTGAGTACACCCCTCACATTTTTGGAAATATTTTATTCTATCTTTTCATGTGACAACACACTGACACAAATGACACTTTGCTACAATGTAAAGTAGTGATTATACAGCATGTATAACAGTGTAAATTTGATGTACCCTCTCAACCCACAACCATTAATGTCTAAACCGCTGGCAACATAAGTGAGTACATCCCTGCTCTGTTGCAGCATGGAGCCTTTACAGTCACTTTAACATTAAAGTGATATTAAAGGCTATGTTGTTTTCAAAGAAACAACAAACATGTTATACTTACCTGCTCTGTGCAGTATTTTTGCACACAGCAGCCCTGATTTTCCTCTTGGGTCCCCTGACAGCTCTCTGGGCCCCTGCCTCCTGTCGAGTGTCCCCAGCGCAAGCGGCTTGCTCTGGGGGAACCCGAGCAGGCTCGCTCCCAAGCCGCTACTTTGTCTGTTCATTCAGAGATTGAATGCATTAAGGTAAAAAAAAACTTTTGCTATTACAACCACTTTAAGTGTATTTTTTTTTTTTTTTAATGTGACAGCAAAAGTGTAAATTTACACATGCATTTTTTGACACCTTGTACATGTCATTTTATATGTAGTACAGCTTATCTCCATATGTACTGCATGTTTATAAAAACACTTTCATGATTTTATTATTGCTATTTGCTCTCTCTAAAAATGTATAAATGTGAGAACCTTGCTGAAATGAACTGGACACAATTCTTGATGCAGTTTTGTGTGATCATGCAATAAAATACTAACACAAGCAGGTGTGAGTGGGTCAATGGTTTAGGCCTCCCTAAATGCCAGTAAGGAATCCTTGGCTGCTGCCTTGTTGACATTCAGGCTCTATTCATACCTATGTGTTTCTGTGTGTTGTACGTCCATTTTATTCATGCTGTACATTATTCATCTCTACATGCTGGAAAGCGCATCGGCTCACATGTCAATAAAGCCAGCCTTGTATTAAGACACCAGGCTGAACATACTGATTTCTGTTTACCCACATTTATCTGCATTTGACCACTTCAAAGCTTCTGCTCCACAGACAATAGCCAAGTTCATTAGCTGATATGGAAACGCATTTGTTAATTAGAAAATTGACAAACCAACTGACACACAGAAAATGACTGCTTTCCTAATCGCATAGCTGCACACCCCTTCTGAATAGGTCTAAAATGTGCTTTGTTTACTCTGCAGACCAGGCAAGGACATGGAGACTCCTGAACGGGTGATCCAAAATGACAGAAGGTGTTAGGCTTCATATACACAGGACATTGTTCAACCTCTCCTGAATGATTTAACTTGACAGCTAGAAACCAGCATCTAAAAATGTCCATTTAGCTGCGTTTACATGTCGCGTTTTAGCCACGTTTGCGTCTAGAAGCATTTGTTAAAATTAAAAACGTCTGTAAAGGAAACGCTGCTAAACACAAGTTACCGCGTTTAGCAGCATTTACAAGCTGTTACAGGCGTTTGGCATTTCAAATGCCTCTGAACATCCGTCTGAACCCATTTTTTTGCATTCCAAAAAAAGATTCTAAGGCCCCATGCACATGAGACACCGATGCTGACCGCATGTTTTAAAAAGCAGAAACCTGCGTTTAAAAGCGCACGTTTAGCCACGTTTGCGTCTATAAGCGTTTGTAAAGATAACATCATATAGACCCTCTCCAAGCTCAGAAAGCATGTATTAACTATTTCTGCCATTTTGATCAGAGTGAGCAGCAGCAGCAGAGAGAGCAGTTGTACACTTGCATTTGCCTCTCTTTCTGTGTTTTTATTTATTTATTTTTTTTTTAAATGGATCCCATATTGAATATATGTCAGGAAATGCTCCTGATGTTGCTCTTGATGAGGCAGCAACGTCGTCGCAAATTGCGTGAGAGGTCCAGAGTCAGAGCTCGTCGATACTGGACCCATCTGTTGATGGCACAGCGAATGTCCGTTGGATATTTCACAAACATGGTGGGGGGTTGGGGCTGACTAGACATTGGTATGCAGGGTTTTCTTTGTGGAAAAAAAGACATTGCTATGCTTTGGTCAGACTAGGCGGAGTCACTGATTAGATTAGAAATTGGATGAAGGGTTGGGGCAAAGAAGTGGAGGCATTCCTCATTGTCTAAGCTACCTAAAAAAAAACTTGAGTTTTTTTTTATGGCATTGCATCAGTGAGTATATATGCTCTATGAACTATCTAAAGTAATTACGACATTTTAAACCAATTTTATTTTATTTATTTTTTTGTATTTTTTTTTTTATGGTTTACCATCATTTCTGAGTTTTCTGGTCCAAAAATTTGGGTTCCTTTTTTAAAAACGCTTATAAACGCAAATGCGGCTAAACAACGTGGAAAAGCAAAGTTTCTGAACCCATTTTTTTTGCTTCTGGAAAAACGAGGTTAAACGCAACTGCATAAAAACGGAGAAAAAATTAGACTGTGTACATGGACTGTGTAGGATAACATTGCATGCGTTCAGGGGCAGTTGAAAAAAGTGTCCAACTGCCTCTGAATGCACGTTTAACAGCGTCTCGTGTGCATGAGGCCTAAGTTCAACGGCCTAAAAATGACTATTAACGACCCTGTGTACATATGACTGTACTGATAAGATACCATAGAGGAGAGTTCAGGGGCAGCTGAAAAAAATGCACAACTGCTCCTAAACGTCCGTTCACCAGCAGTAGTGTACATGAGGCCTCCATCTCTTACTTACAAAGCACCTTTTTATGTTGCCATTTGTTTGTAACGGACCTTTTTCTTGCTTTCCAGATGTGAAAATAAATTGTGCAGTGACTTAGTTCATCATACTGAGATGCAGGAGTGAATTCAGGAGTGTACCTGCCGTTTACTTTGCAAGGCTTGTCATTTAAAACACATAGTTCAAAAAAATCCAATGATGTTTCAATAAAACAATCCTTTTAAATTACAGCATTCGCCTGTTCACAATTTAAGCTGACACTTTGTGGGCAGATCCAGTAGACAGAAGAATTCAGCTTCTTTACTGAAGCATTTGACAGCACCTTGTGTTTGCTTTAAAAGCTACATGCTGCAGCAGTCACTTGAAGCAGGGGATACAATAAACTGTACGTGTTTTCTCTGTGTATCTGGAACGTTTCTTAGATATGCAAGAAAATGAACACTAGCGCAACTTCCTTCAGGGTTGAGGTATGTTATTAGAGAAGCTCATTGTGGTTTTTTTCACTAGTCGAAGACAGGTAAAAAGACCTTTCTCTTGATGCCGAGCCTTTTCTTCATTTTGTACAAGTCCAGACATACTTTCTGATATCACATTTTAGTTTTGTGGCCCTTCCGTTTTGTCATCTACTTTAGCCAGAGGTGGACACAGATGCCAAAGGGCCCCCTGTGCAAAAACCTTTATGGGCCCTACATTCAACGTGAGCAATACTTCGAACAATATGTGCAGGTAAGTCAAAAAGTAAAGTAGGGGCTCCAGTTGGCACTACTTGGATACTGAAAACTAGGAAAACATTTGGGACATCATGATGATGTCTGTCTACATATTGAGAAGAGGTCCTAGAAAAAATTACCCCCAAGTACAGCATCAACATCTCCATAAAGCTAGTCAGCAGAGGGAATCATAAAGTGCTATAGAATTTTCTTGTAGAGGGCTGCTCTGACTTTGGACTTGATAAAACACAGTGGACCAACACCAGCAGATGACATGGCTCCCCAAATCATCCATCACAAACTGTGGAAAATTTAGCATTTTATTTGAAAATCGAGGTCCCAGAGTCTGGATGAAGAGTGGAAAGGCACAGAATTTAAGTTGCATGAGGTCCAGTGTGAAGTTTTCACAGTCAGTGGTAGTTTGGGGAGCCATGTCATCTGCTGGTGTTGGTCCACTGTGTTTTATCAAGTCCAAAGTCAGCTCAGCCCTCTACCAGGAAATTCTAGAGCACTTCATGCTTCTCTCTGCTGACCAGCTTTATGGAGATGCTGATTTCATTTTCCAGCAGGACCTGGCACCTGCCCACACTGCCAAAAGTACCAATACCTGGTTTTATAATCCTGGTATCACTGTGCTTGATTGGTCAGAAAACTCGTCTGACCTAAACCCCATAGAAAATCTGTGGGATAATGAGACACCAGACCCAACAATGCAGATGAACTGAAAGCCACTATCAAAGAAACCTGGGCTTCCATAACACCTCAGCAGTGCCACAGGCTGATTGCCTCCGCGCCACACTGCTTTAATGTAGTAATTCATGCAAAAGGAGCCCTGAGTGCATAGTATACTGTACATGTATATACTTTCAGTAAGCCAACATTTCTGTATTAAAAATCCTTTTTTTTTTTTTATTGGTCTTATGTAATATTAAAATCTTCTAAGATACTGAATTTTGGCTTTTCACTAGCTGTAAGCCATAATCGGCAAAATTTAAAAGAAATGCTTGGAATATATCACTCTCTGTGTAACACATCAATATCAAATATGAGTTTCACTTATTGAATTACTGAAATTCACTTTTTGATGATATTCTTATTTTATGAGATGCACCTGCATGGTTTTTAATGTTTTAATGTTCCGGTGAGGCAGGAAGTGAAGTAGGGGCTTTGCTCAGCACCAATTGGGTATTAAAAAACCAGGAGCACAGTTGGGGCATCTGGATGAAGGCCTCTCACCTTTCTCTTCTGCCCTAGAAGTGAGCATTGTCTCAGTCTACATAAGAAAAGAAGAGGTCCTAGAGGGGCATAGTCTGTCCCAATGATATGTCCACCCCTGGGTTCATTTATGTTTTTTTATTATGTACTGGTTAGGCAGGAAGTGAAGTAGGTGTTCTGCTTGGCACCACTTGAATATTAAAAGCCAGGAGCCAAGTTAAGACGACATAATGAGTGCCTCTCACCTGCCCTAAAAGTGATCTTCCTCTTGGTGTACTTAACAGAGGAAGAGGTCCTGGCAGTAATGGCCCCCAAGTTTCAGGGGTGCAAAGTTTTGCTCTAATGGTACATCCTAAGTTCATTTAAAGGGGTGTTTCTTTATTTATCTTTTGCAGAAAAAGTCATGTTCGAGCCTAACTTTTGTGTAGCTTGCTTGACAAAACATTATGGAGAACAAATTATCTGTTTTCATGTAAAAAACTTGCAATAGAAAACCAATTTTGTTTCAGAGTATTACATTTTTTTTATTTTATTTAATTATGAATGTGTACTGTTAAATAACTGAAGTTATTAATAAAAAAAATGTAAACTTTCCCTTAGGCCTCGCTCACACCAGTGTGCAGAGACGTGCATTTTTTCTGCACGCATTCTGCAAGGGCATAAAGAAAATTGTTCTCTATGTGCCCTGTTCACACCACAACACTGGTATCACCTGTAGACTTTTTTTCTGTGCAGAAATCTGCAATGTGTATAAAACGAACTGAAACTCAAGCCATCAAATGGTTGGTATCATAACTGATCACATGTGCAGCACAATAGCAACTGCAGATCTAACATAGGTTAAGATGGTAGTGGTCTTGCCTGTAAAGGATAGGAGGGTTTAGATCCACTTTAAATACCTGTAACATGTTTACTGCATGATTATATTTTCTATGCTATGTTACAGCCACTAGAGGGTACACTAATCTATATCAGACAATTCAATCATCTGTGTTGAAACATTTGTAAGAACATTGTGTACAGAACCAGCTGCCGGGAGAATCTATTGTAACTTTAAGCCGGGAAGCATTTGTTCAGAAAGAGATTTAACTTGTAGCCATTCATAGACCTTGACTGAGTTAAGTGCAGTCAGAACATTCATTTTAGTAAGATACAGGAAGCATGACGTTCAAATGTACAATGCCTTGAAAACGTGTTCACACCCCTTTAAAATTTTCCAAATTTTGTCACGTTCCAACCAAAAATTTAAATGTATTCTCTTGGGATTTTATTCGATAGACCAACACGAAGTGGCACATAATTGTGAAGTGGAAGGAAAATGATAAATGGTTTAAAAATTTTGTACAAATATGTGAAAAGTGTGGTGTGCATTTGTGTTCAGCCCCCTTTACTCTGATACCCCTAACTAAAATCTAGTGGAACCAATTGCCTTCAGAAGTCACCTAATTAGTAAATAGAGTCCACCTGTGTGCAATTTAATCTTAGTATAAATACAGCTGTTCTGTAAAGCCCTCAGGGGTTTGTTAGAGAACCTTAGTGAACGAACGGCACCATGAAGGGCAAGGAACACACCAGACAGGTCAGGCATACAGTTGTGGAGACTTTAAAGCGGGGTTAGGTTATAAAAAAAATATCCCAAGCTTTAAACATCTCATGGAGCACTGTTCATACTATCATCCGATTAATGGAAAGAGTATGGCACAACTGCAAACCAACCAAGACATGGCCGTTCACCTAAACTGACAGGCTGGGAATGGAGAGCCTTAATCAGAGAAGCAGCCAAGAGGCCCATGGTAACTCTGGAGGAGCTGCAGAGATCCACAGCTCAGGTAGGAGAATCTGTCCACAGGACAACTATTAGTCGTGCACTCCACAAATCTGGCCTTTATGGAAGAGTGGCAAGAAGAAGGCCATTGTTGAAAGAAAGCCATAAGAAGTCCCATTTTCAGTTTGCGAGAAGCCATGTGGGGGACACGGCAAACGTGGAAGAAGGTGCTCTGGTCAAATGAGACCAAAATTTAACTTTGGCCTAAAAGCAAAACGCTATGTGTGGTGGAAAACTAACACTGCACGTCACCCAGAATACACCATCCACTGTAAAACATGGTGGTGGCAGCATCATGTTGTGGGGATGCTGGTTATGGTTGAAAATACAGGGCATTCTTAGAAGAAAACATGTTAGTGTGCAAAAGACTTGAGACTGGGGTTGAGTTTCACCTTCCAGCAGGACAACGACCTTAACATACAGCCAAAGCTACAATGGAATGGTTTAGATCAAAGCATATTCATGTGTTTTACAATGGCCCAGTCAAAGTCCAGACCTAAATCCATTTGAGAATCTGTGTCAAGACATGAAAATTGCTGTTCAGACGCTCTCCATCCAATTTGATAGAGCTGGAGCTATTTTGCAAAGAAGAATGGGCAAAAATGTAATTCTAGATGTGCAAAGCTGATAGAGACCTCCGCAAAAAGACTTGCAGCTGTAACTTGCAGCGAAAGGTGGTTCTACAAAGTATTGACTGAATTCAAATGCACGCCACACTTTACATTTTTATTTGTAAAACATTTTGAAAACCATTCATCATTTTCCCTCCACTTCACACTTCTGTACCACTTTGTGTTGGTCTATCACATAAAATCCCAATAAAAATATTTACGTTTTTGTTTGTAACATGACAAAATTTCAAGGGGTGTGAATACTTTTTCAAGGCACTGTATACTGTGAATATATCTATTCTTGCATAGATTTAAAACAAGATTTTTGATGGTATAATTTGAAGTAACTGCTAAATACCGAAACGATAGGTTTGGCAAAATGTTAAAACGGAAGTACATTTTTTTTTTTTTTTTTTAAACTTTTCCTTGAATATAAATTCATTTTTCATACGCGATATTGGTACTGCTATGCAGGCCTTCTTTTTTTCTCAGAAAATAGGTGCAGGAACTTAACCATAACCACACACACACACACACACACACACACACACACACACACACACACATCATCCAGTGGGGGTGTCAGCAGCCACACTACACCCAGGCACCTACATCTCCCAGGTCCCCATCCTGCACTCAGTGGGAGCCGCTCAGGAGATTTGATCTGTGGGAGCCATTGGAAGACAAGCTGTCACTTGTAAACACAGAAGCCGGACTTCTGTGTTTACAAGTGATAGTGGTAAGCGGGGAGCAGAGGGCCTGAGTTCCACCAAGCTCCAGCTGAAAAAAAGCCCTACTTTTATGGTGATCTTAAGATCCCCCTTTGCAGAGGAGAGACGTAAAGCTGACCTGCTCAGTTTGCCCTCCTTTCCAGCATTCTTCTTCATAGAGCTTTGCCGAGATGAACAGGCTACATTTATATTGTGGGTAAGATGGAAAATCACGATTACCTCGGGCGTCCTCCTGAACTAGTCACTCTCCAAACTCACATTTTTTAGAGTCCAGTGAGCTGCAGGCTGGGTCATTTCTGCCCTTCAGCCCACCTCTTTGTTTAAAGTGGTGTTTACCGATCATTACATGTGGTGGTTGTATTTGTTATCTTCTTTTTTTTTATTTTTTAACTTCTGTTTTCATCTGGTGATCTGGCCAGTACCACATCTCCTGTATTAGAGTGCCTCCACTCTGGATAAAGGGGCAACAGAGACACCTTTTGGACATCAACATTTTCAGTCTGGAGGAGAGGAGAGTGTTGGTTAGATCAGCAGATTTAGATACACTAACAAGCCAAACTCCAGCTAACATTTGTTATAAGTAGTTACAGCAACAGTTTTTTTTCTGTTTTTTTTTTTTTTTTGTTCCTATTGTGATAAAGGTTTTGAATAAATTAAAACCTGATCATTATAAGCATACCTGTCAGTGGTAAATGGTTTGTTTTCATTACTCTAATTGATACATGTGCAGGACAAAATAACAGACTTACTGTCAGGATTACCAGGTGAAAATAACAGAGCCTATAAAAAGGAAAACTAATATAGTCATCAATAAGAAATGGTTAAAATTTGTGAAACAAAAAAAAAAAAAGAAATGGTAAACTACAATATAATAAAAGTTTGCTGCGTGGAGGAAAAAACATTTTCAGAAAAAAACATTGGGGTTTGAGGTGTTTGCTTCTGCAAGGGAGAGTTTACTTCTGCTTTAAAAAAGAATCTGCAAAGACAAACTATGGGGGGTGGGGGAGTAGAGGCACAGGCTAACATGTTTCGAGGGGTTTCTCTTCCTCAGAGCCCCTGGGGCTCTCAACATGCGTTAGCCTGTGCCTCTACTGGACAGTCCCATTTGATGGGTACAGTTTCAAGGATCCATGTGGAGGATTATTGAAATTTTTGTTTTTATTTACAGTAAGTCCATGTTTGTGAGTATACTACCTGTCTTTGTACATGGATTAAACCTTTGAGCACAATGCACTAGATCCACGCGCCTTCTGTTTTTACATGTTTCAGTGCTTAGGATTCTCCAGTCTGTGGAGGGCAGCGAGCGGTGCATTATTCAACCTAAAGCGTCGGATCAAAGAGTTCAGCATTCATAGAGGCCCACTGCACAAGCGCAGGAGATTAAACTACGTGTCTTTTTAAATTCCATCCTGTGTCTAGACAAGGCCATCCACTGATCGAAGTCCAGCTGAATTTCAATCAGTGTGTGGGCTCCACCGCTTGACAGAAGTTAACTGTTTAATTTATTTTGAAGAGACATGGAAAAATTCTCCATGATTCAGCGGCTTCAGCCTCCGATAAATGGAGAAAGCTCTCAATAGGGTACTTCGTTATTTGTGGTACAGGCAGAATGATGGCTACCAGGGAGGTGTGTGACCTAACAACAAGGCATTGGTTTCTTGCTGACTTTTCAGTCTTTGGTGTATGCATTATTTCTTGTTCTTGTGGTCTAACCTTTTATGCTGCACAGATTTATGTTGTGTGTAGATGCATCTTGCGTTCTTCCGTAGTGAAGAGGTAATCCTTTTGTGAGATGTTTCCAGGCTGTAGTTGATTGGACAAATCTGTGCGGCTTGCTGTGTTTTGGTCATCTTGGCTATTTCTATTGTAAAGATCTTTACAGAGATTAATAGATAACGATATGGGGAATATAGATCCTTCTTTCTATAGCTCACTTATGTTTTAGTTCCTAAAATTTTAATGCTGGCTGAAAATTACATTGTAAGGTAAAGTGAAATTATTGATTGATTTTTTTTTTTTTTTTTTCATAGGCTGAGAAATCAGTCTAATTATCTTTTCAGGAAAGGCTACAAGTACTGTGTATACGTTATCTTGTATTTTTATAGGATGACCTTTTGGCAGGAGTTAGCCAGTGACAACATGCTCATTATATCACAGCAAGTATGCAAAGCATAGAGCACTTTAATCTAAACCTGTGCTTCAGTTTATTGGTAAGAGACTTTTTTAATTGGCCGAGAATGTAGAATGAAATTCACCAAATGAAAGCGGTTCCAAAGCCAAGATATTTTTTACCTTAAAGCCTTAGTTCACCTTTTAGCAAGCAACTGCCTATGCAGATAAGGAGTGCCTGTAGATTTAGGCCGGGTTCACACCATTGCAAATTTGGATGTGGGTTCCCCGCATCCAATTCACAATAGCAGGAGACTTTGACCGGCTCTCTATGGAGCCGGTTCACATCTCCGCAGCGGGTCCGGTGTGTTTTGCACAAAAACGCTGTCCGTCTTTTGGTCTGTTTCAGGTCCGCATTCAGCCCAAAATTCACACTGAAATCTGACCTGAAACTGTGATCCAGGATGCAGCGGACCCCTGCTGTGAGCCGCATGCGGCTCATATGTGAACCCAACCAAAAACAAACTGTGCCGCTTTTGACCAAAATTGAATAATGCCCTTGCTATAGGCGTAGCTTACTGAAGCCTGACTAAAATACTCCCAGGATGTTGCTAGGACATACGAGGGAATACTTATGCAAGCCACTGTATTAGTGAATCAGAAGTTACTTTCATTAAGGGCAACAGAAGACATTAGAAAATGTTAAGAATCAGCTGTTGGTTTTGATTTGCTCTGGACACTAGCTTTGGACATTTTAACAGCTACATTGTGTGTACGAAATGAGGAGCTGCCCAGGGGTTTCTGGTAAAGCTCAGATTATCCACCAAAAAAGAAAAGCAAGGGAGGCAGGAGAGCCCTTCTAATGTAATGGATTAATTCAAAAACAAGAATGCAGTGCTTCCACAAAAAAAGGAAAAATGATCAAAATGGACTTACAACTGTTGAGGCTGTGGTTAGGGGGAAACACGCAGCACTTCTTAGTTGGCGGGTGGCAATAACCTGTTTTCACGCAGGGTCAGAGTGGTCGCTCTCTATGCCTTGGGCATTCCCTTCCTGGCTGCTCTGTGGGGGTAATCAAAGTAATAGGAAGAGTCAACACAAAAAGGGCCCTTGGGTAGTTTGATTGTCAGAGGTGCCCGGTGTGGTTGTTTAATGATAGGCATGAGTTGTCTACTTTTAGTAAACTGATTACTTTTAGTAAACCGACCACTTCCATAGTTCAAGGTGACACAGTTGGTGTCTAGTATCAGCTGGTGGTGAGATCCACTTGGTGAATTTTCTTTATTGGCCACTAGGTGGAATGTAGAGATTGTGGAAGTGATGCCATCAAGGTGGATCACTTGTAGCTGAAACGTATTGAAATGGTTATCCTTTTTTAATTTCTGATATAATTGCCTTCCTGCATGTTTCATTGGAAAAAGACTATGCATTCTACTTTAAGAATGCATAAAGAAATCTGTGTGCGTTTTATAATAGATTCATATTTACACTTAGACCGTGCTGCACGCACTTCAAATACAACATTACTATGCAGAAGGGCTGTGCATGATATGTATTGGACAATGCACAAGATGTGCGGCAATCACACTTTTTTCTCTTATCAGCAGTCTTGCCGTTTCCGGCCCTCCACCAATATACATATATCCCTGGCTATTTTCCCGTATCTCTACTGCTTTTTCATTAGACTCTCACTTGAGTGATTAGCTTTTCCATGCATGACTTCTAGTGCCTGCGGATCAATGTAATCCTTTGCCGGAAGGAACTAGTGTATTCAAATGAGCTATCTGGAACTGAGCCATGCTTCCACCATGCACAAGCAATACAAATTAACAGAGTATTGCAATGTTTTCTCAATATTGCTCACCTAAATAAATGTCGTAGATGTAAATAAGCAGAAGTAAACAATGATTTAGCTATGTTTGCAGACCCACTACAAATATTTTATGTATTTTTACTTTCACTTCATTCAGAAAGATGACCAAATGCACTTGTGCTGTCATATAGTGCTGTTCTGGTGGTGCATAAGAAATCAGTCCATGTAGAGAATTAATGAAAATACTTTATTGCATAAGTAGTCATGTTGTTTACTGGAAACGGCTATAACAAATTCTAGTTTGTCACGACATTAGCTGAATGGAGTACTACAGGGGGGCACTGGAATAGGGAGGAGAGGTCCACTACAGGGGGGCACTGGAATAGGGAGGAGAGGTCCACTACAGGGGGCCACTGGGATAGGGAGGAGAGGTGCACTACAGGGGGGCACTGGAATAGGGAGGAGATGTGCACTACAGGGGGGCACTGGAATAGGGAGGAGAGGTGCACTACAGTGGTTACTGAAGATGGAGAAGTGCCCTACAGGGGGCACTGGAGTCAAAAGTCTTTCACAGGAAAACACAGCAGAGAGAGTTCGGATATGTTGAACAGGGCAAAGGCACTGAAGATCTGATCCAAGGAGTTTATATAACCAGCAGCTCTAGCTAGACGAGCAGGAAATGAAGACCAAGTGAGTCACTGTGGAAGGAAGAGACTTTGACAACTAACCGACAGCTGAGCACAGATCTCTGAGAAGGAAGGGCTGAGCCCAGACCTGACAGAGGTTCCCTACAGTGGGTACTGGAGCTGGAGGAGAGGTGCACTACAGGAGGCACTGGAATAGGTGGAGAGATGCAGTACAGGGGGCACAGGAGCTGATGTAGAGCTGCGCTGGAGATAGAGGAGATGTTCGTTACAGAGGGGTAGCACTGGGGATGGAAAGAGATGCACTACAGAGGGATGGCACTGGAATAGGAGTGATGCACTACAGGGGGCACTGGAAATGGAGGAGAGATGCACTACAGGGGGGAATGGAGATGGAGGAGAGATGCACTACAGGGGGCACTGGAAATGGAGGAGAGATGCACTACAGGGGCACTGGAGATGGAGGAGAGGTGTAATAGGGGAAAAAGGAGTGAACTAATGGGGAATGCTGGAAACAGAGAAAAGGAGCAATAGAGGTGGGAATGTTCAAAGCAAGTACAAGCCGCATTTGAGGTGGGTGAGGGACTGCATCATCAAAGGCAAAGTACAATACAGACTGGGGTGCTGTGAAGCATATAAAGTACATTCTGTAGTACCTAACATTGTAGAATGTTCAGGCGAAGTGGGTTGCATAGAACCAGAGGCATGTGAAGATTCCAAAAAGCCTTATCAGGTCAGTCAACCCATGTAAATCCATGCATAAATCTAATTAAAGTAATCCTGTCACCGTACATGACATTCTGAATTCCACTGCAAGGTATATTGGGTGCAGCCAGAATAACAAGAAATGTAGTTGTGTAGAATACCTTGGCCAATATAGGAGTGAATGAACAAACACCACAGGAGCCTAGAGTGCCCTTCCACTGCAAAGTTCAGTTCTAATTGTGTGAGCATAGGACAATTTTCTTATAATTGGCTAATCAAAGGAATGCTAATAGTATAATCTGTGAACTGAGACTGGCAGGATCTAAAGTATTTATATTGAATATCCACTGGGACTCCCTGCATGGCATTATTCCAATGAGATCATTTTCTCTAGCTTTTCTAGTGCAGATTAATGTGCATATATATTTTTTTGTTGTGTAGGGATTGATTATGTTAGCTAGAACCCTTTACATTTGTGTATGTCCTTTTTAAATATATCCCTTTAAAAAAGATTTGGCATTATGAGCGTATAAAAAGCATCAACTGTAAGTTATAATCTTTTACAGCCCAATACAACATGTGCTGCTGTCTGGATTACATATGGTGTGTATTCTTTGAGTAAAAATTGTATTTCAGTTATTTACAGAGATTTCACATCACAGTAGTCAAAGCAAGGCTCTTTAATGCTCCATTCACACCATGCAAGTGAGAGTGAGCGTTTCCCTGCTTTTTGCGTTTGGCGTGTAGGGCAGGCCATTCATTTCAATAGGCTGCCCTACGAGTGGGAAAGGCACCAAAGATGTGTCTGCCCTATTTACAAAATCGTGCAGCACCTGAACATCATGGTTATGCAGCACCATGTGTTTATGTGCGAGCAAAAAATGTGCATTAGCAGATGAATGGAAATGCCAGGTGGAATTAATGGCACCACTGCGTGTCTTCCAAAGGGCAGCTTGTTTCTGTGTGTGTCGGGAAAGTGAGTGTGGACATACCCTAAACCAGAGCACAGGTCATATATTTTTTTTTTTTTTTTTTTTTTTTTTTTTTACACATTTCCCTTATTTTACTTAGCGGAGGGGAAAATATAGACTAATTTTTTGAAGATAAGAGATTGATGGAGGCTGCAGTTCTGGAATTGAGGAGAGGTTGAAGCTTTTGACCACTGGAGAGGTGAGTATACTGCCCAAAATGACAAAGGTTCCACCATGGATGTGATGTCCAAGCCAAGTGGATAGGAATCAAAGGGGATCAGATTTTGAAAATGATGCCATTGCTGCTGGTAATGTCAACCAGGATGCAACCGGAGTGAAGTGAGCAGTAAACACTGGGATATTACAGGGAAACAAAATGGGAAGTTGTGTTGTAGGGAATGTATTGTAGATATCTTAGTAATTGCTGGTTGAGGCAGTTTTGTCTCGAAAGAATCAACCACGAGTGTTAAAGTAATGCTAGGACTGTTTCTTTACACATAAGTTCCTGCCAGCATTGTCTTCCGTTACTATAAACAGCATTTCTGATAGTAATATACAAAAAGGCAGAGAGGGTCCACTAGATAATACAGCACCTCATCCCTTAATATAAGAATATCAGCAAGAAGGGGATGGTGGACTAGGGATTATAGCGGTGCAAAGGTAATGTACGAGAGTCGGGGTAGACTCACAGTTCAAGGCTCGTAATACTCGTTAGTTAATAAAACAAATTTTATTACATATAAACAATTGTATCAATACACACAAAAGGAAAAAATATATATAAATGAAAAAATATTAGCAATATATATTATTTTAAAGATAAGACTCAATTGAATAGGTCAAGACAGATAATTAAAATGTCACTTACAACAATTTACAATCATTGGTATGGAAAACAGTACAAAATCAGCGATAGAGTCAGATTATGCACATGGAGTTAAAGGTACAGTTCACATTTGATGTGAAAAAAAGACCTGAGATGGACTGAGTAAGTCTTAGTAGACTGTTCCGACATGTTTCGCCATAACAATGGCTTCCTCAGGGTATGTCTACTTTGCGTACTTGATGTGTCTATTGAAGAAAGTATCATAGTTAGTTCCATACTCGGTGAGAGAGAAAATTTAGAGCCATTTGGATAGATAAAAAGGACAAGTGTAGTATAGAGTGGAATATCGCCAATTACCAGCACAAAGGAAGTGCTTATGCCCCTCCTTCCCGAGATGGAAAAAAGAAGGGAAAAAGTCCCCCTTAGCACCTTCCCAAGCTTACCCTGATCGAGGTGTGGATCAGATTCAGCCGCAACCGTAGGGCAGGGTAGTCATATAGGGTGCCAAATTTGCCTAGTAGAAGGCGGGAGTCACCAGATTAGACATTTGATGTGTTATCTAATTAGAGAAGGATAAACCAAAATATATGAACAGATAATAAAAAAATAATTTAAATAGTGTTGTGAGTCCATGAAAAATTGGTTCATGGACATAGCCCCATACACTACATAGAGGACAATGTCTCAAATAATTACTTACTTTCGTTTGTTTGGAGAAGCGGTTAGAAAAGGATAAATAGAAAGGAACCAGAAGGTTCTGAAAAAGTAACCAGAATGTAAACAGGAGGCACCTGAGGAGACAATGAATAGGCAAGAGATTACGTTGTTGAGCAGAGAAATGGTTAAAGATGAAGGGAGGGGAGGGTATTGGGTTTAGGTAAAATTGTAAAGAGGGGGAATCAAATACCTGTTTTAAAGTATGAGGTACAAGGCCCAGTTCTGCTTATAATATACAATTATAAGCACCCTTAAAGCAAGGGGGAAAGGAGAAGGTGTCCGGTCAATCAAGGGTCTGCAAGAGACTAAAAAGAAGGATGATATTCAGATGGCCCTAATAAGTATTCAATAGACTGAAAGAGATACCAAAGGGAGATAATAAAAAGATTTGGTTGCTTACTTGGATGCGGACAGGTGTGATGCGTCAGGTGCCTCCAGAGTCCTGTAGTGGACTGAGGTAGCAGACTGGTTTAAATACCGCCTTCCAGATCGAGGAGGCGTAGGACCGCCCCTCGATCAGCGGACATAGAGGCCTAAGCGCATGCGCACAGCGCGTCATAGCCGGGAGCCTACAGTACCCATAGTTCCCGGCGATAGGCGCGCAGCGGGCGATATTCCACTCTATACTACACTTGTCCTTTTTATCTATCCAAATGGCTCTAAATTTTCTCTCTCACCGAGTATGGAACTAACTATGATACTTTCTTCAATAGACACATCAAGTACGCAAAGTAGACATACCCTGAGGAAGCCATTGTTATGGCGAAACATGTCGGAACAGTCTACTAAGACTTACTCAGTCCATCTCAGGTCTTTTTTTCACATCAAATGTGAACTGTACCTTTAACTCCATGTGCATAATCTGACTCTATCGCTGATTTTGTACTGTTTTCCATACCAATGATTGTAAATTGTTGTAAGTGACATTTTAATTATCTGTCTTGACCTATTCAATTGAGTCTTATCTTTAAAATAATATATATTGCTAATATTTTTTCATTTATATATATTTTTTCCTTTTGTGTGTATTGATACAATTGTTTATATGTAATAAAATTTGTTTTATTAACTAACGAGTATTACGAGCCTTGAACTGTGAGTCTACCCCGACTCTCGTACATTACCTTTGCACCGCTATAATCCCTAGTCCACCATCCCCTTCTTGCTGATATTCTTATATTAAGGGATGAGGTGCTGTATTATCTAGTGGACCCTCTCTGCCTTTTTGTATATTACTTTCTGTCCTAGGTGTTTTCAATACACCAATCCTTGACAGATGGTCCTCAAATAATTCCATCATATTTAAATTATTTAGTTTTGGGGGATACACACAGTTCACAGTGAGTATACTGCCCTCGCTAAAATGACAAAGGTTCCACCATGGATGTGATGTCCAAGCCAAGTGGATAGGAATCAAAGAGGATCAGATTTTGAAAATGATGCCATTGCTGCTGGTAATGTCAACCAGGATGCAACCGGAGTGAAGTGAGCAGTAAACACTGGGATATTACAGGGAAACAAAATGGGAAGTTGTGTTGTAGGGAATGTATTGTAGATATCTTATAAATTGCTGGTTGAGGCAGTTTTGTCTCGAAAGAATCAACCACGAGTGTTAAAGTAATGCTAGGACTGTTTCTTTACACATAAGTTCCTGCCAGCATTGTCTTCCGTTACTATAAACAGCATTTCTGATACCTTTTGTGAAAAATACTAAAAGCATAGAGTTTTTTTAGTTTCTCCATTAGTTTCAGCCTGATGTACAGTTGTGCTCATAAGTTTACATACCCTGGCCAAATTTATGATTTCTTGCCCATTTTTCAGAGAATATGAATGATAACACACAAACTTTCCTGACCGCTCCATGTCAGCACATACATGGGTACGGGCCCTGCCCACCCCCACAATGGTGGGACGTTTAACTAATTTTGACGTTTTGCTCACCCGGTCCCTTCCAGTAGGGGCCAGTCTGCTCTGGTTTCAAAGAGTATGGACCAATGTAAGAGAGAAGTGGGTCTTGCACACCATATCTGAGGGTCAATCTTGTCTGTTTGGTAGATGACGCACTCCAAGTTCATTCCAACAAAGATGCCAATTTTGTGAAGAAGGGGACTCTTCCCATATATTATTAATTATTTATATTGTGTGTATATGTATGTGTATGTGTATATGTATGTGTATATATATATATATATATATATATATATATATATATATATATATATATATATATATATATATATATATATATATATATATATATAATATATATAATTGCTGTTCCAGTAAGCAATCATCCCAGTGCCTCGCCAGGAACGCTTCTCTAGCGTGTGTTTTCCAATATTTTTGGTTCCTGGAAAAAATCTGGAGGATGTAGGTCTGTTATAGACCTAACGTGGTGGAACGGACCTATAAGGGAAGAACACGTCAAGATGGAATAACGTCAAACCATACTGAAAGTTGTTTAACCAGGAGATTGGCTGCTATCCGTGGATCTAAGAGATTCTTATTTTCATATTCCGGTACAACAAAGCTGCCAAAATGTCTCCGCTTCGCCTTGGGGCCTCTACACCTTTAGTTTGTTTGTTTGCCCTTCAGGCTTACAACCTTTGCAAGGTTGTTCTCCAAGGTGGTCCTTTTATGGCAGAGAGGAGCTTGATTTTACCATTGACTAGGCGATCTGCTTTCGCTGGCCTAGAATCGAGAAACTCTTCCTTCACACCAGATGCTAGTGCTGTCAGTTCTTCAGGTCTTCGGTTGGCTGTTCAACTTGTATAATAAAACCAATCTCACACCTAGTCAATGCCTTATATACCTGGGAGTGTTTTATAGGCACTCATCAAAGCACGGTTTCCATTCCAGAGTAGTTTTCAGCGATTCATCTGAGATTTTGTTCTGCACTGATAGCCAACTTTCTCGCAGCCAAAACAGTGCCAATAGGTAGTAGGGACGATGGCTGCAATAGCCATGGTCAGATGGGCTCAGTGGAAGGCCTGAGCTTGCCGATTCAGTTTCCTGTCCCAGTGGAAGTCAGAACACGAGCCAATTGATTTGAACCTCATCGCAGGTGAAGAAGATTCTGAGCTGGTGGCTAGACGCCTAGAATCTTTTTGTCGGTTCACTCCCTTTTTTGCCGATTGCCTGGATAGTAATCACAATCAATGCCAGTACTCGAGGCTTGCGAGCTACCTGCCAGGGCAGAGTAGCCCAAGGCAAGTGGTCCTGTCAAGTGAAGAATATAGAGATGGGAGCTGCCTTTCAAACCCTTTTTCGCCTTCAGGGATGTTCACTCAATTCTTCTACATCTACGGGTAGCCTACATTCCAGGTCCTGCCATTCTCGAGGTGGACTATTTGTCAAGACATCAGGTAGACAATGAAGAAGTGGTTCCTGAATCCACAAACCTGTCAATGTTGATATGTTGGGCTTTTCAGCCAGGGGTGGACTTATTTGCATCACCAGAAAATGCCAAACTGCCAATGTTTTACACCAGTCTACCTTGCCCACAGGTAGCAGCGACAGTTGCTCTGACAGCAGCGTGGTCTTTTCAGACTGCATATGCCTTTTAATCTTAAACTTTCTCTGAAGACTGATAAAGGGGAAAGTCACAGTTCTGTCTGTAATACCCAACTGGCCCAGACGTCTGTGGTTTCTGCTTCTGCGTCTACTGACTTTGAAGCCACTGAAGTCAATTCCAGTATCCCTGGGTCTGCCGTCTCGGGTTCAGTGCTTCATCCATCTCCTCGGAGGCGGCGGTTGCAGGCTTGGATTTAGGAAGGCAGAGGCTGTTTGAGGCAGACTGTTCAAATGCTATAATTGGTACCCTGCTAAAATGGAGAAAACCGAGCTCTAATGCAACTTACAATAAGTGCAGATCAAGTTCCAGGAATTTGCTTCCACCCAAGGCTTCTCTCCTTCCTCCCCCCAAAGAAGTAGTAATATTTGGGTCTTTCTCCAAAAAGGCCTAGATATAAATCTACCCTATATACTTGAGTATAAGCCGAGGCACCTAAATTTTACCACAAAAAAATGGGAAAACGTATTGACTCGAGTATAAGCCTAGGGTGATAAATGCGTAGCTACTGTAAGTGGAAAAGATGATCAACAATGCCCATTTGCATGCCTCACTGTGCCCATTTGCAGCCATAGGTCCCCCGAACTTCAAACTCGGCAGTTAAGGGTTCCTAGATGCCCCTAGCTGCAGCCAAAGGGTCCCGAAATTACATTGCTACAGTTGGACACAGTTGACCGAATTTGGGGCCCCGTATCTCGGGGGCCACTTAGTGCTAGGAACCCCAAATTTGGTGTGCAAACCCAGTGGAACTAGCGCTACAACAGCAGTTAAAAGAAGTACAACTACACTACATATCCAAAGCTGGGGTTCCTAGCACTGTAAGTCGGTTCGGAAAATGTCAAGCACTTTTCTGCAGCAGAGAATGATATTTTCCGAACCGACTTTGGGGCCCCGTATCTTGGTGCTAGGAACCCCAGCTTTGGATATGTTGTAGTGCTAGTTTTCACTGGGTTTGCACACCAAATTTGGGGTTCCTAGCACCTAAGTGGCCCGAGATAGGGGGCCCCAAAATCGGTTCGGAAAATGTAATTTTCTGCAGCAGAAAAATTCTTGACTCGAGTGTAAGCCGAGGAAAAAACAGCTTATACTCGAGTATATATGGGTAGTACTCTTAAGGGTCATGTTTCTGCCCTGTCTGCCTTCAAAGGGACTGTAATCTTTGAAATGGAAACTCACACCACCAACCCCCTTAGCTGCTGAGAGGACTGCATCTGAAATCGCTCTTACCACTACACCTGACCCCATCCTCCCTCTCCTCCGCTTTCATCACCTTTCCCTTATGCCTTCATTCACTCATCACAGTACCAACACCCACATCTGTGCTGCTGCCACTTCACCAACGCATGTCTCAGAGCTCATCTCCCCTGTACCAGCATGCACTTCTGTGCTCTCCACCGCTGCAGTGACACACCCTTCCATAATCGGCCTGTTCCAGAGACGGGCATGTTTTTGCTAGTATATATCGTAAATTCAAGTTGCGTTTTTGACCATCTAGTTAAATGTTTTAAAAATACCCTGGCATGTCTAAAAGAGACTTTAATGAGACTTCAAAAAAAGTAATTATGACCGTGTTAGCCTGGTTATATGATATATTTGGTGTGTGGCATTTGGGGATTTCTCTCTTTATTAAAGTTATTGGCTATTTTAAGACTGCTTTTTAAGAGGTTTTCCCTCTTCATCAGGTCAAGCAGTGTACTTGTTTCATTGTTTCTCGGCTGTGTGATAATGGATAGTATGGAGTGGGTGCTGAGTACAGATTTCTTCTCCCTGAGGCACTTAAGTCTTTAATCATGAAAGTTGCTTGTAGCTTAGCAACCATAAATAGTAATTCATATACGGGGTCAGTAGAATGAGAACGAAGACTGTGTACCTGTAAATGTGAGGATTATTATACATTGTCTATGACCATTAGATGGTATCTTGTCATTAGCGTGCTTCAGTTAAAGTTCATCTATTTATCCACGCCTTAAAAAAAAATTAAATGTATTTGTAGCTAGAAGTACCTCAACCTGCCATTATGCTTGCTTTCTCTAATCCTGAGCAGGCTAAGGAAAGGAGGGCTAGCACCAGGGGCGTAACTATAGGGGGTGCAGCAGTCGCGAGCGCAACCGGGCCCTGTGCTGTGGCCCCCCTCTAAATATGGCCGGTGGCAGCATAGGCGGTTAGGCACTGGGCGCACGGGTGGCTGGAGGTGGGGGGTGACTAGCAGAGCTCCATGTTCGACTACCGCACTGGCTGCTCTTTAGTTGTGCATTCCCCACACAACCTGTGTCCTCTGCCGCTCCACCGGGTCCCCCTCTCCTGCTCCATGCAGTGCTGCTCAGTCCGGTGTCTATCCTCCCCAGCCAGAGTCCCACCCCCTGAGTCTGGCTCACACTACACTGCACTGCATGCTTCTCCCGGGCAAACAAACTTTAAGCACACAGATGCAGTGCAGCCCTATGAGAGCCGGTTCCCCAAAGGACACACGCAGGCTTGTCTGCCAGCACCCCCCTCCTCCCCGTCATACACAGATGTTGACAGGTCTTTCTGGGAGATATGTCCCCTAAGGACAGGGGCCCCATCTCCCCTGGGGACAGGGGCCCCATCTCCCCTGGGGACAGGGGCCCCATCTCCCCTGGGGACAGGGGCCCCATCTCCCCTGGGGACAGGGGCCCCATCTCCCCTGGGGACAGGGGCCCCATCTCCCCTGGGGACAGGGCCCAGTTCTCAAAGGACAAGGACCCCATTTCCCTTGGGGACAGGGCCCACTTCTCCCCAGAGGACAGGGACCCAATTTCCCTTTCCCTTCTTCCTCTTTGTCTCAAAGGTGTAACATCATAGGTCTGTTTAGACCTCTGATATCTCACCAAAGTCCCCCAACGGGACTCCTAAAAAATTGTAAAAAAATAATTTAAAAAATGCTGATACCAGTGGTGGAACTACAGGGCTCACAAAAGTCATACCTGTGACCGAGCCCTGGAGTTCCACCACCGGACTCGGAGGGAAGGGCCTCGGCTGGGGTTCAGGGGGGCCCTTCATGGTTTCTTGCACCGGGGCCCTGAAGGTTCTAGTTACACCACTGGCTAGCACTATGACTGGGATAGAGGGTTACATAGTTGCATAATAGATGAAGTTGAAAAAAGACGCAAGTCCATCAAGTCCAACCTATGTGTGTGATTTTATGTCAGTATTACATTGCATATCCCTGTATGTTGCATTCATTGTATTTCTTGTTACAGTTGTATAGTGAAGCTGTCCATGCATGTATATTCTGCAGGAGGATGGTTACATTTAAGCTTAACAAGAACCTACCTGTCATTTGCTTATCTTGTTAATTGTCTAGTCGTTTGTCATGAACACGACCTCTCATGACCTGTGATCCAACTGCCAGCTCTGTTTTTTGTTTTTCTCCATTCCTTCTATGTCATGTGGCTATTGGACTTCCTGGTTCTGAGTCTTGATTTAACCTATGCTTTTATTTGACCTCAACTTTCCTTCACCCTCTTGTACTGTCTGATCTGTAGGTACTGACCATAGCCCGTCTTGCCATTTTAAGTCGGGTAGCTGTATATATTTCCAGAAACGGGTATTTTTCTTGAGCTAGCTTGTGTGGACATTGATTTATGGTAGTAAACACTCCAGTTTGCTATACACCTGCAGAGGAATGTGGTGTTAAGCGGCAAAATTGACGTTCTCAACGAGATTGGGAATGTCCATTACCTAGATTTCTCAATCCAGCTCTAGGAAACCTGGGGCAATTGAGTAGGATGCAGGCACATTAACCTTTTGATGCTAAAGTTGAAGAGTGCTGTAGCACGGATAATCAAACCTGAACAATTGGTGACCCTTTTATAGAGCTATTGTGCAACATAACTACATACTGTATGTCGACATAACTGCAGTACATATAATAAGTGCCATAGCAAAATTATTATAACAATTATGTTTCTGTGTGTGTTTTTTTATTTTTTTGTTAAATCAGATTGATGTAGCACAGGCCTTTTGTGCAGTTGGGTCCCATGGCAGTTGCTTTCTGTTGTAGGGCACACAATGTGCTTTATTTACTAAAGCTGGAGAGTGCAAAATTAGACTCACTTCTGCATACGAACTAATCACCTTCTAGATTTTGACAAAGCTTACAGTATAACAAAAGGCAAAACTTTATTTTTGGATAGTGGAGAGGCATTAGAACGCTTGTCAATTTTTATTGCTCTCTGTGCCCCCGTTAAGGATATTCATCTGCCCTGTTTACCATTATCATTGGAAGTGATAGTAAAAATTCCAAATTTTGGGTTGTCCCCAGAAAAGTAATAGAGGGGAAATCTTCCAATTAACACTATATAGTTCTGGTGACCTGGGGCTCCCCAAGGAATTTCCTTTAATTTGCAGGGATTTTCTCTCATTTCCTGTTTGACTAAGGGGCAGGAAGCGAAGGGAAATCTCCGCAATGGGACACAGATGGCAACAACTAATCTGACAGGGGTTATAACCCTCCCTTACTCTATCCAACATGTAAAAAAATGTTTTGCCTATAGTTCTACTACAAGCTGAGGTAAAAACCTGCTTGGTTTCTATGCAGAAGTGAGCCTGATTTTGCACTCTCCAGTTTTAGTAAATAAACCCCAATGTGTCTAACCCACTCCATCTGGCTGGAGCTGCCCTCATTTCAATAATAATGACCATGTTCCTTTTTTAAAGGTGCAGAACATCTTAATTGTTTTGAGGACTAACACAGGCTTTATTGCATTTCTTATACCTGTTTAAAGTGGAGTTCCAGATGTTTTTGTGTTTTTATTAAAAGTCAGCAGCTGCTGACTTTTTTTTTTTTTTAATAAACTCGCACTCATCTGTCCCACGTTTCAGCGATGGGGCCGCCCGAACCCTATGTTCTCTCCCTCGCCTCTCCCCGGCATTACAAGTGTGAACACCCGGCTGTGACCGCTTTCGGCGTCATCTTGTGATGTGTCCCAGAAGATTGCAGGGGGAGAGAAGAACTTCCCCTTGAGTTGCCTAGGCGGCCTGAGCGGAAGTTGGAGCAGGTACCTGTCAAAACCCCCCCCCCCCCCCCCCCCCAAAAAAAATGACATGCCAAATGTGACATAGAAAGGGGGATGCTTAAAGCGTGGACTTCCCCTTTTGGGTGGAGCTCCGCTTTTACATAATTTTTTTTTTCCTGAGTAAAATTCAAATACAAACTTGTTCTAGTATACAGTGCACATATCTGCTGAGCGTTGACAGGATCCCTGCCATAACAAACAGCTTGGGCAGTTGGCAAAGTCTGTTGGCTTATTTACTAACAATAATGATCTCATTATTGTGCGGGTTGATTAATCAAGCATGTACATCCAAAAATTGTAGTTTTGAATTTCAAAATTCAAAATAAGACATCGCTATGCCTACTTTTATGGCAAAGGAGAGTCACTTGTAGTAATTGAACACAGTATTGAATGGCCAGCTTTCCAATGGGCTTTCTAATCTAGTTTGTGCTGCTTGGTTTATGTTTGTAAAACCCAGTGTTTAGTCACTGAAGTCACTGAGCAACTAAAGGACTGGGGACTGGCTGCAGAACACAGATCTCGATATGTCTATTCTACTCTGTTCAAAATGTTAAATATGATAAATGGATATTTAAGGCCTAAACAATTTTGCACCAAGCAGACCACATTATAGCACCACCAGTTCCACTTTTTTATAGTAGCTGAAGGTTCTAGCAACAGGTGTAAAGTTAGCAGTCATCATTCTTCTGGCTGTTTCAAAAAATGTAGATATGGCGTTCTGCAATAATTTCAGCTCTCCAAGGTGCTAAAACTCTGTTTAGAAATACACAGATAAAGAGGTCATCTAACCATACATATTTTCAGTTCCTTCTGTCCACCCGGGGGACCATACGCCCTCCTTCCCACACCACTGTTTGACCACACTGCTCAGAAGAGAACAAATACGTACATATTTAGCTGTGAGTGATGGCACTCTACTCTGACTCCCATGGCTAAGCTCATAACAGTGAAACGCGTAAGCAGAGAAGGTGGATGACCTTTATTTCTTTTGGTGTTATAATCCGTGAGTGACAACATTCACAGAGGAGATGGGGTATGACAGAAAGCGAACACAGAGGGGGTGACCGCACTGGTCTCTGGCTGCACTGAACAGAGCTCACTTGCCTGCTGGGATCTCCTCCTCAAACATAATCTGGGGTTATGCCATCACTACACCAGAGGACAGATAACTGAGCCCAGACCTGCCCGCCTGCTATTCTGGGGAGAGAGACTAGAGCAGGGGCATCCAATCTTTTTACTTTCCTGGGCCACATTGGAAGAAGAGGAATTGTTTCGGGCCACACATGAAATATACTAACAATAAGGAGAGCTGATGAGCAGAAAACGTCTGGTAGATCACAAGTTAACGATCACTGATATAGACAATGTACCTATCTGAGTAATAAAATTAAAAAAAACCTATTTTTTTATTATAAAAGTAAAGAAAGGGTGACATAAACTGAATGCAGTATTCTCAAGGTGCTCATCTGATATTTTGGTTCTAATTTTGCCCTTTGTGTGCTTCAGCCTTGAAACTGGTTGCTCACAAATATTGGTGCTGTTGAAAACTGATAACATGGATAAGTCGTGATTTGTGAAGAGTGTGAGATTTTTCTTTGGGAAGATAAAACTTGGAAAAGTCCAGTGAAGAGACACAAGTTTTTCTATGGCCACATGGGTTCGCCAAGTGTAAACGCATTTTTACAAAAAAGCCCCCCAAAATCAAATTTTTTAAGTAAGTTTACGATTTTGTGTTGACTCACATGCATTCTCGGGCCGCAGGTTGGACACCCCTGGACTAGAGTATGAGTGCTGGTATTAACAGCAATACAAGACACCAGCTAGAAATCTAGTCTCTCTCCCCAAGATAGCAGGTGGGTGGGCTCTGTTGTCTGTCCTCTGGTGTACAAGAAAAGATGCACAGTGCTGGAAGATGGCAGAGCTTCAGATGATGTTAGAAAAGATACTGATGATCAGTGCTGCAGGAGAGCTGGAAACTGTTACACAGAAATGGTGGCGTGGAGGAAGTGATAATCACAGTGGGAATATTTGATGGTGACACTGCAGAGTGATTTGTATGTTGGTCACAAAGGTTTCTGAAGCAGAGAGGTTGATGGACTGTTTTGGGGCGCCAAAAGAGTTTTTGAGTTTATCGTATGTGTAGCGGGGTCGTTCCCCTTTTAGGGGAGAAGACTACATTCCCCATAATTCCCCAGGCTCCCGGGAGGCTGTTTGTTTCCGCCCGAGAGGCTTCTGGGGGAGGTGATAAAAGGGAAGGGGAGAGACCGCCTCTTCCTCTTCTGACTGGGCTGGTGACGCAGAGACTTGCAAGTGAGGAGACACCTGTGCGGACCGGGACTGCGGAAGGCCTGAAGCCTGGGCCTTGCAGCAGACAGAGTGAGACTCTCACCCCTCAGAGTCAGCAGCAGCGGAGCGGAGACTTTTCCCTACAGTCGGTCGGTCGGAGAGAGGACCGGAGCGCAGGGGCTGTGACGGAGGAGGCCGGACGCCGCCATTGGAGGTCCCGGAGCTGAGGACGGTACCCAGGAGTGGTGAGCGAGCTGAAAGGCTCATCTTACATTGCTACATACACTTCTATGCCTATTGAACTGCCAAGGCACAGTTTACCTCAGAGCAGCAGATGTTTCTTTCTGTGGATTACAAATACACCATTTAAAGCTACATGTGCACCACCTCTACAGTTCTCTTGCCGGTGAAGAATACTGTACTTATACAAGGACTGAGCTCTATTGCTAGGGATCAGGCCTGGTCCGTTAGGTAGGCGCAGTTAGATTTGTTGCACCTCAGGGGTGCATAGCAGACGGTCGCACACTTGGCGCTCCGTTCCCCATTGCTAGTTTGATACATATATGTGTACATGTTTAAGTGCATATTGCAGGGACCTGCTAAAGTATTGTAAGTCAAATGTTTGATGCATGTTACTATTTCTTTTCTTACTGCCAAAGTAAAGCCAGTTATTCTTATCTCAGCAGTCTGCTTGTGGGTTTGAGTCCATTACACTTAGAGTATAAGTGATATTTATATGTGCATAGATACATACCCCTTTACTAACTGTGCCAGAGCGGGTAGAGCAAATTGCCGGGGGTTGGTGGAGCTGTACTCAGGGACCCAAAACAAACCAGCGGCCCTCTTAACTGGGGGTATCGCTACATATGTAAAAAACAAAAAAAGCACTATATTAAATGTTTATATAAAGTTTATGTAGTTTATGGACAAACATATGGATTGTAATGTATTTTATTAAGCACTGTTGGTTATTGATTTTTTTTTTGTTTTAGGAAATGAAGTAAATTTGAGGGCTACACAATTTTTGTTTTATTTAGTTATTACAGTAGTTGTGAACATATGTTATAGACACTTTCTAATACATTTATACCTGTGCAGGGACCATAACTCCTTTTGCTTAATTTCAGAAATGATCTGTCTCACCTTTTTTTACAAGTTTTTGTCCTGTCATGGGACCATACATCTGTCCCTGATCGTGGGGGGTGGGGTTTACTGGACACTGTTCAGACCCACAGTGTGCCTGTATTCCATAACTCGTTGAGCCTGAGGCAAGAGGCAGGTTGTGCTTTAGCAGGGGGCATGTTCAAGAGGCAGGCTGTGATTGGGAGTGTGTATGTGCCAGAGAGTGGCTGTGATTGGTTGGGTGGTGTGGTGGCCAAACAAATTGGCCAATACAGGGGTAATCTGCACAGTGTCCTGTACCTCTGAATGGCCAGCCAAAGGATGCAAACTGACTACGCAAGCACAGATCAGCTTATGTGCTTTGCAGGGTCAGGTTAACACAAGGATGAAAGGTAATTGGCAAGATCAAGCAGGTACTTTAGATGAAAAAGTACATGAAAATGATAGACTATGATTTATAAAATGCACATATGTAACCACACATAGGAAAAAAATGATTTAGGGTAACATACGTTAAGTCTGTGAAGGTGAAATAACAATTTTGTGCCACCTTGCTCATAATATATATACAGTATCTCACAAAAGTGAGTACACCCTTCACATTTTTGTAAATATTTTAATTATCTTTTCATGTGACAACACTGAAGAAATTACACTTTGCTACAATGTAAAGTATTGAGTGTACAGCTTGTATAACAGTGTAAATTTGCTGTCCCCTCAAAATAAGTCAACACACTAATGTCTAAACCGCTGCCAACAAAAGTGAGTACACCCCTAAGTGAAAATGTCCAAATTGGGCCCAATTAGCCATTTTCCCTCCTTGGTGTTGTGTGACTCAGTGTTGCAAGGTCTCAGGTGTGAATGGAGAGCAGGTGTGTTAAATTTGGTGTTATCGCTCCCACTCTCTCATACTGGTCACTGAAAGTTCAACATGGCGCCTCATGGCAAAAAAATGAAAAAAAAAATTGTTGCTCTACATAAAGATAGCCTAGGCTATAAGAAGATTGCCAAGACCCTGAAACTGAGCTGCAGCACGGTGGCTCCACTCGGAACAAGCCTCGCTATGGTCGACCAAAGAAGATGAGTGCACATGCTCAATATCATATCCAGAAGTTGTCTTTGGGAAATAGACGTATGAGTGCTGCCAGCATTGCTGCAGAGGTTGAAGGGGTGGGAGATCAGCCTGTCAATGCTCAGACCATACGCCGCACACTGCTTCAAATTGGTCTGCATGGCTGTCATCCCAGAAGGAAGCCTCTTCTAAAGATGTTGCACAAGAAAGCTTGCAAACAGTTTGCTGAAGATAAACTGACTAAGGGCATGGATTACTGGAACCATTTCCTATGATCTGATGAGACCAAGATAAACTTATTTGGTTCAGATGGTGTCAAGCATGTGTGGCGGCAACCAGGTGAGGAGTACAAAGACAAGTGTGTCTTGCCTACAGTCAAGCGTGGTGGTGGGAGTGTCATGGTCTGGGACTGCATGCATGCTGCCGGCACTGGGGAGCTACAGTTAATTGAGGGAACCATGAATGCCAACATGTACTGTGACATACTGAAGCAGAACCTGATCTCCTCCCTTCGGAGACTGGGCCGCAGGGCAGTATGCCAACATAACGACCCCAAACACACCTCCAAGAAGACCTCTGCCTTCCTAAAGAAGCTGAGGGTAAAGGTGATGGACTGGCCAAGCATGTCTCCAGACCTCAACCCTATTGAGCATCTGTGCAGCTTTTTAAAATGGAAGGTAGAGAAGCACAAGGTCTCGAACATCCACCAGCTCACCTGTGGATGTTCCAGCAACCTGTGAAGCTCTAGTGAACTCCATGCCCAAGAGGGTTAAGGCAATGTTGGAAAATAATGGTGGCCACTATGAGCCCAATTTGGACATTTTCACTTTTGGGTGAACTCCCTTTTGTTGCCAGCGGTTTAGATATTAATGGCTGTGTGTTGAGTTATTTTGAGGGTACAGCAAATTTACACCATTATACATGCTGTACACTCACTACTTTACATTGTAGTAAAGTGTAATTTTATTCAGTGTTGTCACATGAAAAGATGTAATAAAAATATTTACCAAAATGTGAGGGGTGTACTCACTTTTGTGAGATTGTGTGTGTGTGTGTGTATGTATGTGTGTGTGTGTGTGTGTGTGTGTATGTATGTGTGTGTGTATGTGTGTATATATATATATATATATATATATTATGTATGTGTGTGTGTGTGTGTGTGTGTGTGTGTGTGTGTGTGTGTGTATATAATGTGTATGTACAGTGGAACCTCGGATTACGAGCATACTCCGTTCCAGGAGTATGCTCGTAATCCAAAGTACTCGCATATCAAAAGCGAGTTTTCCCATTTGAAGTCAATGGAAACGAAAATAATTAGTTCCGCATTGACTGAAATCGGATGCAATACCGCATGCGGCCAGAGGCAGGGGGCACCGGAAAGCCTCGGAAATGGCCGAAAAGGCCCGAGCACACTTTGGCTGACCTCGGCAAACCTCGAAAGACTCCGTTCACGAGCCTTTCCTGAGGTTTGCTGAGGTCAGCCAAACTGTCCTCGGGCCTTTCCATGCATTTCCGAACGCCGACGATTGGCGCTGTTCGGCAACCGGCGCCCCCCACCTCAGGCCAAATGCGGTACTGCACACCACTTTTGGGCTGAATCCTGCTTGTTTTGCGAGACAACACTCGCAAACAGAGTTAGGATTTTTAGAAATACAGTGCTCGTTTTGCGAAACGCTTGTTAACCGCGTTACTCACAAAACCAAGGTTCCACTGTGTGTGTGTGTGTGTGTGTATATGTATTTATGTGTACTGTATATGTGTGTGTGTGTGTGTGTGTGTGTGTGTGTGTGTATATATATCTATATATCTATATATATCACACTATATATCTATATATATACACAGCAATAGTAAATGATTAAAAATAGGAACGCTTGCCTAATAATCGCTGCTTTGGGCCTGGATCTTCATGGCAGGACATGTGGTCCCAGACTTTCCACCTTCACTTCTTACCTCCTAGTGTTTCCAGCCAAGCTATTCAGATACAGGAAGTGCTTATACATAATTAACCCTGTGATATTAGGCAGCCCAGTTATTTACAAATGCAGGGGGCAGACATTCCCTACAGTTTAATACTATTTTAACAATGATGCCTGAGCCGTGGACAGGTTGGAAAACCTATGCAATGGACATTGTTCTCCCTTATAGCCACTGGGGAAATCCCACCAGGGACAACATACTGATAGTGCTCCTGATGGCTTCTGAACCCAGAACCTTTGTTACAAGAAAGCAGTGCTATTCACTGTATTACTTTAGAAGATGATTGTGGTTTCAGGCTCAGACAAGTGAATAATATTTTTCCTATTGCTTACAGCTTTTAATAGGCAGGGCAAATAATGTGTGTGCATGGAAATTTAATAGAAAAATATTTTGTCTTTTTGAGAAATACATTTATGTATTTAATATAATTATATTTTGCTGGCAGGTATTGCTTTATTTCTGTTCTATTTCATTTAGTACAAGGCAGTATTTATTTAGTGATACATATTATATTATGAATAATAATGGCCTGTAGGCAGTGTATTTCACTCTGGTATTAAAGCCTGGGGCAATTTGCCATTCCAGAAATAAAATCCTTTTCAGCTGTAAAATTGCCTCCTCTTCTTTCCTGCCTGCAAATACAGTACTGATCTGTTTATAGTGCTCATCATTTCTTTTGTTTGTCTAATAGACGTGCATGCTCGCACACATTTACATAAGCAGAACGAAGAATGTTCCGCAATAACTACATTCTGAGTCAATGGCCGTTAGCAATTAACCACTGGGCACCAGTCTCTTTACTACGATGGCAGCTGTTCTTGGAAGTAGTCAACAAGAAACGGCCTACGCTTACTTTATTGATAACAACTGGTGTGATGACAAATATGAGAGATCCATGATCAAAAGAGAGAATAATTCTTAAATGATTGCAACAACTCCAACAAAAAATGGCATTCATGATATAGAGTACATAAAACAAACATTATTATGTATTACAATAAAGCCTGTACAAAAAAAAAAGTTCTCCCTGAAAGGGAACTTGTGCTTTGCCGATATGGGGCAAAGCTCTACTCCTGTGAATGAAGAGAGTAGACTGTATGAAGCCAGCAAGTCACTTGGAGCTTGCATGGAGCTGAAGACTCTCCCTACCCTCATGTGATGGCACAGGGTGCCTAAGCGTTCAATCGCCAAAATCTCATTGTGAATCCAAGCCGCTCAAGCATCTATGTCTCAAATTCAGTGTATTCCACTGAGATGGCAGGTCAGGTTCGGAGTTTGCCCTGACTCCAAATTATCTGCAGAACAAGGAGAAAAAAATCAACCTCACACCATACAAGCCTGGCGTGTGATAGGTGTTAGCAGCCTCAGTCTAACTCCATAAGGCCACGCCCCCCCGACATGTTTCACCCCACCCTCTGGGCTTCATCCTCTATGACTAAGCCTTGTGGGTGGGATGAAACATGTCAAGGGGGGTAGCCTGGATGGAGGTGATAGCAGCCTTAGCCCAACTTTCGCACGCAGGGCTTGTATGGTGTGCAGTAGCTGAGATTTCTTTTCTCCTTGTTCTGTGGAGAAAAATGCATTGTAACAGTTAGGGAGTGAGTAGCATGGTCCCCATACTCAAGAGTACCATATTTTTTTCTGCACTCCCAGTGAGCAAATGGTTTGGCAAAGGCGTTAAGGAAAAGTGATTATGTCCAGCTGGGGAGAGCAACAATTAAAGTGGTACTAAAGTCTAATGCCGTGTACACACGATCGGAATTCCGGCCAGAAAAAGACAGATGAGAGCTTTTCATCGGAAAATGCGACCGTGTGTAGGCTCCATCGGAATTTTGCTGGCCGAATTTCCGACAGCAAAGAATTAAGAGCATGTTCTCAATTTTTCCAACGGAAAAGGTTTCTATCGGAAATTCCGATCATCTGTAGCAGTAGTACCGATCGTCGTTGTAGTGTTGTACTTCACCGCGTTCTTGACGGTCGGAAGTTGGTGTGACCGTGTGTAGGCAAGACAGTTTGAACGGAATTCCGTCGGGAAAACCGTCAGAGCTTTTTCTGACGAGAATTCCGATCGTGTACGCAGCATAACAGTTTTTTATGTTAACCTGCATTAAGGTAAAGAAAAAAAACGTTTAACTGCCCACATGGTTGCCTCCATAGCACATGGCTTGCTATGGGGGCACCTGCAGGAGGGAGGAGAGGACAGCGGTGGCAGAAGACTCCAGATAAGGAAGGTACCATTCTGTGCAATACTATTGCACAGAATAGATAAGTACAGGCATGTATACTTTTTTATTAAAAAAAATAAAATAAATAGGCTTCAATATCACTTGAAGTGAACCTGTTGCTTTGCCCTAAATTTGTTTTACAATGTGACCTACGTGTGTTTTTTTTTTTTGCCACTAAAAACTTTTATTAAATATTTTAAATAGTTAGGTCAAGCTAAAAGAATGCATTGCATAGACTTGAAAAGATGACCTACAATTTTAATGCTGTAAAGTTGCAAACTACATTTACTGTTCATGATGGCACAAGTGCTGGGCAGGACTCTACAAGAAAGAGGAGCAATTGTCATTGCACAGCATGGTGCTGGCATCTGCATTTTAAGGCTCATTCAATACGCAATGTATTTTTTAGGTACATAGACTACATAGCGGACATATGGGCTACATTAACTGACAGCAGAGAGTTGGGTAAATACAATTTAATGTAACAAATATTTTTCCTATAGCTGCAGTTCTAAAAATATGACAATCAGCAAGAGCTGGATCCAGTAAGGGCGCATTGAAGATAAACTGGGGAAGTACTGAGAGACGATATGAAAGAGTTTATCTTTGCACATTCAGTGAGACTGTCAGAGGAGCGAGGGAGTTAGCAGGAATGTATTGCTAGGGCGGAAGAGAAATTATTTTGGTAGCTGCTGAACAGATGACACACAAACTTTGTGACTTATATTTTTAAAGCCATTAAACTTCTTTTTTATTTTTATTTTGGAAAGACACTACCTCAACCAGTCTTTATGTATGAGACACACTGAAATGGCTCATCTAATATAGGTGTATATATGTATGTATATATGTGTGTGTGTATGTATGTGTGTATATATATATATATATAATTTGTCACTTATCCTAGTAGTTCCTTTACTTGTTACAGAAATATGGATCATGGTTTTTCTCAACTCTCCTAAGTAACTTTATTAGGGCAATTGGACTAAGTTTAGAATTGTGTCCAAAATTCTGTGCTTACGAAAAGTGATCCATGGGGGGGGGGGAATAAATAATTGAACACGTCACCCCCTACACATCCCAATTCAAACACACAGTGTAGGACAAACACGTGTAAACAAATTCTGCAACACATATAAGGTATCTACGGACATCAGAATGAGAGCAACAACTCTTGGGCCATAATGCACGGTTAACTCTAAAACTGATAACCTGTAAAGGTAAATGCCTGCCCAAATGGGGTGCAACAAAAAAACTATCACCATTTTATTTTCCAGGTGCTCTTCTATCTGAAAATACATAGTTTTAGAGGTTTAAAGTAATTTCTAGTGCGTGTGTGAAAAAATAAAATATTGCCCCAGTGGACAAGTGATGAAAGACCAATTGAACTTTCAGTTAAAATCCCCTAAATACGTTCCAGGTTCATCGACCTGAAAGGTATGCATTGCCTTAAAATGTTTTATTTAGAAAACCGCCTTGGTGCAAAAACCTGTCTGTTGCAAGCATGCTTTAGAGAAGGACCCTTGCTTTTGGTGTTAAAGCAGTGTTGTCTCTGCAGAGGTCCAACACATACCCCTGCTAAGTTAGAGCTATTGCTCAGCAGTCAGCAATTCTTATGCTCCCTGCTCATTGGAGAGAGGTCTGATTCTATAGGGGTATATTGTACTTGTTGCTTCAACACAGAGGGCAAGGGTCGTTCTCTAAAGCAAGTTGGCATTGGACATGTTTCTCTACTCAGGCTGGGGCAGCTTTCTAACGAAATTTAACTGCAAGACTTTACACATCTTTAGCTTTGATGCTCCCGAAAGAGAAAAAATGGGCTTTAGATGCACTTTAAAGGCATCCAGACTTGAATATAAAGGAACCCTGTCAAGTCAAAAATCCAGAACTCCCCTGCAATAGAGGACAGAAGAAGCAGAATGGGCTTTTCAAGGTATCATTGCTGAAAGTAGCGAGAGGTAGGAGGAACAGAAGATGGAGGTATCTTTTTTTTTTCAGCCTATTGCCATGCTTGGCAGTCTATTCAAAATCAATGAGCTACCGTAACACAATGCACAAAATACAGTATCGCGCAATCCATGTGCGCAGTAAAACACTGTAAGGCAGTGGTTTTCAACCTCAGTCCTCAAGTACCCCCAACAGGCCATGTTTGGGAATTTCTCTTAGATAAAGTAGCTGTCCAAAATACCAAACCATTGACTCTGATTTAAAGCACCTGTGCAAGATAATGGAAAACCTTCAAAGATGGCCTGTTGGGAGTACTTAAGGACTGAGGTTGAGAACCACTGCTTTAAGGGACCAGACAGGTGTAAAGTAGGGTGACCAGACATACCCGTTTTCTAAGGACAGTCCCCTGACTGAGCACACTGTCCCCGGACCAAGTCTGCCCCAGGGTTTGTCCCTGGATTCAGGCTTGGATTAAGGTAGACAGGGCATCCCATGCTGGCTGAGAAACCGCCTGGTGGCCTGGATGCCGACGCCACCTGCTGGACGATTTCACTGCCGCTCCTGCTTCTGTTCAGTGGAGGAGAGGCGGAGCTGAAAATTCACTGTGTGGAGGGCTGAGACTGGGCCGCTGTGTGAGGCTTCGCTCAGGCTGACAGGTCTTTTATAACGGAGGGCACCTGGTAACCCCGCCCCCTCTGACGCACGGGGACGTCATGGGGAATTCCCTATGGCTTTCCCCATGATGTCAGAGGGGGGGCGGGGTCACCAGGTGCCCTCCGTTATAAAAGACCTGTCAGCCGGAGCGAAGCCTCACACAGCGGGAGCCTCCCATTGCGAGGAGCGGCCCGAGAACAGACGCCGACGCCATGGAAGAAGATGCCGGACGAGAAGACCGGAGCAAGAAGAAGATGGAAGAAGAAGATGGAAGAAGATGCCGGAAGGAGAAGATGAAGAAACTGAAGGATGACGAGAGGAAGAAGGAAGACCAGAAGAAAGAAGATTTTAATAAAGGAATTGTCAAAGACCGTCTCCTGTCATTTTTGTCACTTTTTTGGTGAAATGGTAGAGGTACTTTTGTACCCCCTTACCATTTCACACAGGGGGGGGTGGGATCTGGGGGTCCCCTTGTTAAAGGGGGCTTCCAGATTCCGATAAGCCCCCCGCCCACAGACCCCCACAACCACCGGCCAGGGTTGTGGGGATGAGGCCCTTGTCCTCATCAACATGGGGACAAGGTGCTTTGGGGGGGACCCCAAAGCACCCTCCCAATGTTGAGGGCATGTGGCCTGGTACGGTTCAGGCGGGAGGGGGGGCGCTCTTGTCCCCCCCTCTTTTTTCCTGCTGCCTGCCAGGTTGCGTGCTCGGATAAGGGTCTGGTATGGATTTTGAGGGGGACCCCACGCCATTTTTTTTGGCTAGGGTTCCCCTTAAAATCCATCCCAGACCTCAAGGGTCTGGTATGGATATTTAGGGGGACCCCACGCCATTTTTTTTGGCTGGGGTTCCCCTTAATATCCATAGCAGACCTGAAGGGCCTGGTTATTGAATTTGGGGGGACCCCCACGCTTTTTTTTTTTTTTATCAATGAATGACTGTTCTCTGTGTTACGGATCCGACAATTCATTTGCCGGCAATAGCCGAGAGTGATTTTAAATAGCTTTTTTTTCCTGCAAAAATGACATTGTGCAGGAACAGTTCTCTATTTTAGATATACTGAATCTCAAATTCATTCGAATCATTCGTTATATCCGCTATTATAATTTCTTTCATATTAGTTGAAATTAGATATTTGGTAGTAGTTGTATTCGAATTGTTCTCTGTGTTACGGGAACCGGCAATTAGCCACGAGTGATTTTAAATAGCCTTTTTTCCTGCAAAAATGACACCTTGTACAGAGACAGTTCTAAGCACGGGAAACATGCGCCCCTTCACAGACATACTATAGAGTATATAGTGTATTTATTTATATATATATATATATATATATATATATATATATATATATATATATATATATATATATATATATATATATATATATATATATATATATATATATATATATAGTATGCCTATGAAGGGGGGGGGGCATGTTTCCCGTGCTTAGAACTGTCTCTGTACAATGTGTCATTTTTGCTGAAAAAAAAAGCTATTTAAAATCACTCGCGGCTAATTGCCGGTTCCCGTAACACAGAGAACAATTCGAATACAACTACTACCAAATATCTCATTTCAACTAATATGAAAGAAATTATAATAGCGGATATAACGAATGATTCGAATGAATTTGAGATTCAGTATATCTAATATAGAGAACTGTTCCTGCACAATGTCATTTTTGCAGGAAAAAAAAGCTATTTAAAATCACTCGCAGCTATTGCCGGAAAATGAATTGTCGGATCCGTAACACAGAGAACAGTCATTCATTGAAGTCATTGATAAAAAAAAGCGTGGAGGTCCCCCCAAATTCAATAACCAGGCCCCTCAGGTCTGGTATGGATTTTAAGGGGAACCCCGGCCAAAAAAAAAAAAAAATGGCGTGGGGTCCCCCTCAAAATCCATACCAGACCCTTATCCGAGCACGCAACCTGGCAGGCCGCAGGAAAAGAGGGGGGGACGAGAGCGCCCCCCCTCCCGCCTGAACCCCGGGTCTGCGGGTGGGGGGCTTATCGGAATCTGGAAGCCCCCTTTAACAAGGGGACCCCCAGATCCCGCCCCCTCCTGTGTGAAATGGTAAGGGGTTACAAAAGTACCCCTACCATTTCACCAAAAAAAGGTTACAAAAATGGTAAAAAAGACAGGAGACGGTCTTTGACAATTCCTTTATTAAAATCTTCTTTCTTCTGGTCTTCCTTTCTTCATCCTTCGGTTTCTTCATCTTCTCCTTCTGGCATCTTCTGCCATATTCTTCTTCCTCCGATATGCTTCTTCTTGCTCTGGTCTTCTCGTCCGGCATCTTCTCCCATGGCGTCGGCGTCTGTTCTTCTGTCGGGCCGCTCCTCGCAATGGGAGGCTCCCGCTCTGTGAGGCTTCGCTCCGGCTGACAGGTCTTTTATAACGGAGGGCACCTGGTGACCCCGCCTCCCTCTGACATCATAGGGAATTCCCCATGACGTCCCCGTGCGTCAGAGGGGGCGGGGGGTTACCAGGTGCCTTCCGTTATAAAAGACCTGTCAGCCGGAGCGAAGCCTCACACAGCGGGAGCCTCCCATTGCGAGGAGCGGCCCGAGAACAGACGCCAACGCCATGGAAGAAGATGCCGGACGAGAAGAACGAGAAGACCAGAGCAAGAAGAAGCGGATCGGAGGAAGAAGAAGATGGAAGAAGATGGAAGGAGAAGATGAAGAAACCGAAGGATGAAGAAAGGAAGAACAGAAGAAAGAAGATTTTAATAAAGGAATTGTCAAAGACCGTCTGCTGTCATTTTTACCATTTTTGACACTTTTTTGGTGAAATGGTAGGCCCTTACCATTTCACACAGGGGGGGCCGGGATATGGGGGTCCCCTTGTTAAAGGGGGATTCCAGATTCCGATAAGCCCCCCGCCCGCAGACCCCCACAACCAATGGCCAGGGTTGTGGGGATGAGGCCCTTGTCCTCATCAACATGGGGACAAGGTGCTTTGGGGGGTCTCAGACCCCCAAAGCATCCTCCCAATGTTGAGGGCATGTGGCCTGGTACGGTTCAGGCGGGAGGGGGGCCGCTCTCGTCCCCCTCTTTTCCTGAGGCCTGCCAGGTTGCGTGCTCGGATAAGGGTCTGGTATGGATATTTAGGGGGGACCCCAAGGCATTTTTTTTTTATTTTTTTTTTGGCTGGGGTTCCCCTTAATATCCATACCAGACCTGAAGGGCCTGGTTATTGAATTTGGGGGGACCCCCACGCTTTTTTTTTTTTTTTTTTTATCAATGAATGACTGTTCTCTGATGGAGCCGACAATTCATTAGCCGCGAGTGATTTTAAATAGCTTTTTTTCCTGCAAAAATGACACTTTGTGCAGGAACAGTTCTCCTATATTAGATATACTGAATCTCGAATTCATTCGAAGCATTCGTTATATCCGCTATTATAATTTCTTTCATATTAGTTGAAATTCAATATTTGTAGTTGGTTTTATTAACGATTCGTAACTTGAAATTGAAATTCGATATTTGTAGTTGGATTCGAATTGTTCTCTGTGTTACGAGAACCGACAATTCATTAGCCACGTTAACGATTCGTAACTTTACTAACGATTCGTAAAAAAATTTTACGTTTCGTACGAAATTCGTATTTCGTACAAATTCGAACAGAATTTCGTACACGAATTACGAATTTTTTTAGAAACGAAACTAAACAAATTTTTTGACAGTTCCCATGTCTAAAAATAAGTATTTGATTTCCTACCAACCAACAATAATTCTGGCTCCCACAGACTGGCTAGAGTATGTGCTTATGTGGCACACAGATTAGTCCTGTCAATTTAAGAAGGTGCTCCTAACGACAACTTGTTGTGTCCACAGAATCTTTCTTCCATTCAAACCTCACCATCATGGGCAAGACCAAATAGCAGTCAAAGGATGTCAGGGACACGTTTGTAGACCTGCACAAGGCTGGAATGGGCTACAAGACCATCCGCAAGAAGCTTGGTCCAACAACTGTTGGATCGATTATTCGCAAATGGAAGAAATGCAAAATAACCATCAATCGCCCTTGGTCCGGCCTTTCATACAAGCTTTCGCCTCATGGGGTAAGGATGATCAAGAGAAAAGCGAGGGATCAGCCCAGAACTACACAGGAGGAGCTTGTGAATGATCCCAAGGCCGTTGGGACCACACTCGCCAAACAAACCATTGGTGACACAATACGCCACCATGGATTGAAATACTGCCACATCCGGAAGGTCCTCCTGCTCAAGGAGGCACATGTAGAGGCATGCCTGAAGTTTGCCAGTGAACATCTAAATGATGTAGAGAAGAATTGGGAGAAAGTGCTGTGATCAGATAAGACAAAAATTTAGCTCTTTGGCATTAACTCAACTCGCCGTGTTTGGAGGAAGAAAAATGTTGACTATGACCCTAAGAACACCATCCCTTTCAGTCAAGCATGGAGGTGGAAACATTATGCGTTGGAGCTGTTTTTATGCTGAAGCTACAGGCTGACTTTGCTGCATTGATGGGCCAATGGACGATGGCCATGTATTGTAAAATCTTGGATGAGAACCTTCTTCTCTCAGCCAGAACACTGAAGATGGGTTGTGGATGGGTCTTCCAGCATGACAATGACCTAAAACATATTGCCAAGGCAACAAAGGAGTGGCTCAAGAAGAAGCACATTAAGGTCATGGAGTGGCCTAGCCAGTCTCCAGACCTTAATCCAGTGTTTCTCAACTCCAGTCCTCAAGGCGCACCAACAGGTCACGTTTTCTGGATTTCCCTTAGACGAAACCGCTGTGGTATTTAGTAAGGCAGTGAAATTGATCAAATCACCTGTGCAAAATAATGGAAAGCCTGAACACATGACATGTTTGGGAGCCTTGAGGACTGGGGTTGAGAAACACTGCCTTAATCCTATAGAAAATTTATAGAGGGAGCTAAAAATTTGAGTTGCCAAGCAACAGCAAAGAAACCTTAAGGATTTAGAGAAGATCTGTAAAGAGTGGATCAAAATCCCTCCTGAGATGTGTGCAAACTTGGTAGCCAACTACAAGAAACATCTTACCTCTGTGCTTGCCAAACAAGGGTTTCTCTACCAGGTTTTCTCTACCAAGTAGTAGTACCAAGTCATGTTTTGCTTGGGGATCAAATCTTTATATTACTCACTGAACTGCAACTCAATTTATAACATTTGTATCATGTGTTTTTTTTTTCTGGATTGTTGGTTGATTTTCTGTCCCTATCATTTAAAATGCACCTATGATACAAATTATAGACCCTTCATTTATTTGTAAGTGGGCAAACTTACAAAATCTGCAGGGGATCAAATAATCATTTTTCCCCACTGTATATAAAGTCTTGCTCCTGTAGGGAGGTTGGTTGTGGTGTCACTTTGGCTGAAAATACACACTATTTGTGTAGTAACTCATTAGTATCCAAAGAGATAATGAGCTTGCAGCAGTTTACGGTCCTTAACTAGCTTAATTTTCACAACTATATACCCCCTATGGACCAGCGCAATCTTTACATTTCTGCTTTGGGCCTGTTAATTTAACATTTTGTTTTCACTTAAGCTAATATTATAAATATATATAAAATTTGTGTGTGTATGTAAACCCTCATCTTGTAAAACATTAATGTTAAAATGGAAATGAAAGGCAAAACATTTCTGTATACTTTTAAAAACATTATAAATATATTTTTTTCCCCTTTTTAATAAGTTATCACATACCCTGTGTTCTCAGCTGTATAAGGAGCTCAGAGAGCTGGGGGAGGAGAAACCGCAGCACTCTGGTCTTCCCAGTTAATGGCTGTGCAGGGGGAGGCATGTCAGGACAAGTCTAATCATTGAAGGAGAGCGGGCTGAGTTTTCAGCACAACTAGAGAACTGACCATGCTGTGCTTGGTGTGGTCAGTTTTTCATAGGAAAGCAAAGGGACTGGCAAGAACACCAGGTATTTCACACAAAGGAAGCAATACAAAGAGAACAGGATACTTTTTCATACAAGTACATGGAGCAACAGGCACATATCAGGAATATAAAATGATGGGTTTATATAATCTTTAAGATTTTTAAAACAAAGCTTTCATTTGTTGTTTTTTTTTCAAAAATTATTTTATTTTTGTAATGCAATATATAGTCAAATAAGTGACTAAACTAAAAATGTACTTTTTTATTTTTTCTACATTGATCATTATCGGATTAAAAAAAAAAAAAGTATGTTGTAAAAAACAAGCATACATTTTTATTTTATTGCTTGTCCTGTTTTACAATGACAATCAAAATTATGATTCTGGTAGAAAGCATTCCAAAGTTATATACAAACTAAATGTGAGACTAAATAAAAAATGAACCAGGAAAATAATAGCTTGTAACAAGCATTTCCTAGCTGATATTTGAATTTTATTTTATGCCAGGCTTGCATGCAGAAATGGGATACTGCAAAAATAAAGCATTTAAGAGACTATTATATGTTGTGAAATGGCAGGCTGCAGAACCATCTATTTGTGTGCCATTTTGAAAATGTCAAATATATTTTGTGCATTCTTCAAAGTGTTTGCTAATGTAAAATCTTAACTAAGGCTGAGTTAAAAAATATTCAAAAGTAATCACTCATGGACATTGCTGGATATAGATGGGGCTCAGGTAAGTATGGGGGTGGGGTGGGGGTGGGGGGGGGGGGGCGAGGAGGGCTGCAGCACACAAAAGTCTATTTATCTAAATGCATAGAATGCATTAAGATAAAAAACCTTCTGACTTTACAACCACTTTAAATCTGGTGCTGACACAAGATTACATATTTCTAATATAACACAACATACTACTATAGAAATTTAATCACTTTGCAGCTTCTCAATTTGGCCAACACATTGATTCCTTTACATCGGAAATTGAGTTCAGTCCCCTTGGTAAAAGATTGTACAAAATTGATTCTTTATATGCCATAGAAGAAACTAGAGCCTTCAGGTATTATTATTTCAGTTTTGCAAACTTTGGCTTATCTGGTACCTATTTAGGGATTTACCTGGTTAGGCCTCATGCACACTGGATGTTTATAAAAATGCTAGTAGCGTTGGCTGTAGAAAGCTGTAGCTGTAGTTTTGCAGCGTATTTTGCAGTGGCGCTTTTTATTTATTTTTTTACCAAAACTATATTCCCACAAAAGCTTATGGCCCAAAAATGCTGATAAACATAAATAACCATGTTTTGCAGCATTTTTAAGCTTTTATCAGAGTTAGTGTTTTTACAGCTGAAAGACTTCTCTTAAAACCCACTAGTTCTGGGGGCTTTTTCCAGACAGAAAACGCACCTGCCAAAAAAAACCTTATAGCAGCCTATGTGTGCATGGACACATAGGATAACATGCTGGGGAGTTTGGGATGAAAAACTTGACTGGCCTGACCTCAACCCGATAGAGCACCTTTGGGATTAATTAGAGCAGAGACTGCGAGCCAGGCCTTCTTATCCACATCAGTGCCTGACCTCACAAATGCGCTTCTGGAAGAATGGTCAAACATTCCCATAGACACTCCTAAACCTTGTGGACAGCCTTCCCAGAAGAGTTGAAAGCTGTTATAGCTGCAAAGGGTGGTCCAACTCAATATTGAACCCTACGGACTAAGACTGGGATGCCATTATGCCTGGTTCACACCTATGCAGGTTGCAGTTTTCATAGTGCAGGTGCATTTTGTGTTTTTTTCATTACATGCTTTTGAACATCCATTGGAGTCTATGGAACCAAAAACCAGAAAAAAGTCCCTGGCCCTTTCCATAAAATACACAGGAGGGAACTACATCCATAGGAAATAATGTTAAATGGACTGTAGTGTGTTTCTGCAAAACTGAAAAATGCTAAAAAATGCATAGGAGTTAACCAGGCCCTAAAGTTCATGTGTGTGTAAAGGCAGACATCCCAAAACTTTTGATAATACAGTGATGAATAAATGAAAAAAGAAATGAAGAGATTGTAAAAAAAGAAGACGTTAGATATGCCAAACAGTCATTAAAAAGTGTCGGAAAGATAAAACTCTTAGGCAAGGATGTGGCCGACTTTGGATTTTAACACATTTCATGTAGACTGATTCTTTTCCAATTTTTTTATTAACCACTTGCCGACCGCCCCATGTAGATATACGTCGGCAGAATGGCACGTACAGGCAGAACCACGTACCTGTACGTGCCATTCTTTAGGCGGTTGGGGGGTCCGATCGGACCCCCCTCCGCCGGCGGGGACGGTCGGCATCGCTTCAGGAGCGATCCGGGACGAGGGGACGGCCAGTGGTTTCTGGCCACCCCCTCGCGATCGCTCCTGGCGAATGAAAAGCTTCCCCTTCCTGTCTATTGTATAGACAGGAAGGCGGAAGTGATGTCACGCTCGGTGCGCCGGTCTATGTGACCGGAGACGCCGAGCGGCGAACATGTTAAGGTCAGTGCACAACACTACACTGACACCAGTACAGTTAGGCACACAAAACACCCCCCTGTCACCCCCTGATCACCCCCCAGATCACCCCCTCCCCCCCCCCCCCAGTCACAGTGTCACTAATTGCAGTGATCATTTATTTACTGATCACTGCATTTAGTGTCAGTGTGACTGTAATAACTGTCAGGGCAGTTAGTTTTAGGTCCTAGGTAGCCCCCTACCCCCCCCTAATAAAGGTTTAACCCCCTGATTGCCCCTAGTTAACCCCTTCACCCCCTTTTGCCAGTGTCACTAAGCGATCGTTTTTCTGATCGCTGCATTGTGTCGCTAGGTAACCATTTTTTTTTTATTTTAACCGCCATGTTTTATATAGGTTCATAAATAGTTTTATAGGTCAGGTACCCCCATATTACAACCTAAATAAAGGTTTTAACCCCCTGATTGCCCCTAGAGTTAACCCTTTCACCAGTAATCACCGTATAACTGTCACTGGTGACGCTGGTTAGCCAGTTAGTTATTTCGTTATTTAGGTTCCCCGTCAGGTTTTTATATAGCGTCAGGTACCCCCATATATTACCTAATAAAGGTTTAACCCCCTGATTGCCCTAGTTAACCCTTTCACCCCCTTTTGCCAGTGTCACTAAGCGATCGTTTTTCTGATCGCTGCATTAGTGTCGCTAGGTAACCAGTTTTTTTTTTTTAGGTTAACCGCCATGTTTATATAGGTTCATAAATAGGTTTATAGGTCAGGTACCCCCATATTACAACCTAAATAAAGGTTTTAACCCCCTGATTGCCCCTAGAGTTAACCCTTTCACCAGTGATCACCGTATAAAATGTCACTGGTGACGCTGGTTAGCCAGTTAGTTATTTCGTTATTTAGGTTCCCCGTCAGGTTTTTATATAGCGTCAGGTACCCCCATATATTACCTAATAAAGGTTTAACCCCCTGATTGCCCCTAGTTAACCCTTTCACCCCCTTTTGCCAGTGTCACTAAGCGATCGTTTTTCTGATCCCTGCATTAGTGTCGCTAGGTAACCAGTTTTTTTTTGTATTACTGTTACGGGTGACGCTGGTTAGTTAGCTTGTTTTTTATACTGTCAGGGCACCCGCCATTTATTACCCAATAACGGTTTAACCCCCTGATCGCCCGGCGGGTGATATCAATTAGGTTTTAGGGTCAAATAAGGTCTGCGTCGCCCCAGGTTAGTGCCAGTACCGCAAACACCCACGCGCAAAGCATACACCTCCCTTAGTGGTATAGTATCTGAACAGATCAATATCTGATCTGATCAGATCTATACTAGCGTCCCAGCAGTTTAGGGTTCCAAAAAAACGCATTGTTAGCGGGATCAGCCCAGATACCTGCTAGCACCTGCGTTTTCCCCCTCCGCCCAGCCCAGCCCACCCAAGTGCAGTATCGATCGATCACTGTCACTTACAAAACACTAAGCACACATAACTGCAGTGTTCGCAGAGTCAGGCCTGATCCCTGCGATCGCTAACATTTTTTTTGTGGTAGCGTTTTGATTCAGTCGCTAACAGTCAGGAGCTTTTTTACCTGTGAATCTCAAAAAAATAAAAAAAACAAAAATAGTTGTCGTTTTATTGTTCTCTCTCTCTCTCTATTGTTGCTCTTTTTTTACTCCATTCTATTCTGCAATGTTTTATTATGTTTTATCATGTTTTATCATGCTTGCTTTTCAGGTATGTAATTTTGTTTACTGTGTTTTAGTGTTAAGCATTTTTTTGTTTTCAGGTGCGCCATTCAGTTGCAGCGCGGATTTATTTATCTTGACAGCAACAGCGTTTGCTCCCACGATACATAAAGCCGCGACTCCAACGCTGTAGGAGGTGATTTCACCACCACAGTTAAAAAAAAAGAGCATATGTGCCGAAGCATGGGGGCAGCAGGGGGGGCGGAGGAGCGATTGGCTCCTAATGCCACGTACATACGGTCGAAATTCCGACCGTGTGTACACGGCATAACTTTTGCGGGAGGATGCCCCCATGCATCGGCATATATAAATGGTGCATGTATGCCCATCATTAGAAGTGGGTGGATGAAGGGAGGTATTCTAATGGTGGGCATACCCACCAATCAATCTCTTTTTTTCGTTCAGCCAAGAGGCTGCATGAAAAAAAAAAAGATTACAATATATGTCCAGTATGTTGCTGGACTTTGAATGGTTATACCAGAATGATGCCTGCAGGTTTAGGTATCATCTTGGTATCATTCTTTTCAGCCAGTGATCGGCTTTCATGTAAAAGCAATTCTAGCGGGTAATTAGCCTCTAGACTGCTTTTACAAGCAGTAGGAGGGAATGTCCCCCCTCCCGGATATAAACCGCGCCATTGGGAAATTGGGAAAGCATTTTATCACACCAATCTTGGTGTGGTCAGATGCTTTGAGGGCAGAGGAAAGATCTAGGGTCTAATAGACCCCAATTTTTTCAAAAAAAGAGTACCTGTCACTGCCTATTGCTATCATAGGGGATATTTACATTCCCTGAGATAACAATAAAAATCATAACAAAGAAAAAAAATGGAAGGAACAGTTTAAAAATAGAATAAAAAAGCTAAATAAATAAAAAAAAAAACTAAAAAAAAAAAAAAAAAAAAGCACCCCTGCCCCCCCTTCTCTTGCGCAAAGGCGTACACAAGCGTTGGTCTGGCGTCATATGTAAACAGCAATTGCAGCATGCATGTGAGGTATCACCGCGAAGGTCAGATCGAGGGCAGTAATTTTAGCAGTAGACCTCCTCCGTGAATCTAATGTGGTATCATGTAAAGGCTTTTAAAGGCTTTTAAAAATGTATGTAGTTTGTCGCCACTGCGTGTTTGTGCGCAATTTTAAAGCATGTCGTGTTTGGTATCCATGTACTCGGCCTAAGATCATATTTTTTATTTCATCAAAAATTTGAGCAATATAGTGTGTTTTAGTGCATTAAAATAAAAAAAAGTGTATTTTTTCCACAAAAAATGCGTTTGAAAAATCGCTGCGCAAATACTGTGTGGAAAAAAAAAATGCAACACCCACCATTTTAATCTGTAGGGCCTTTGCTTTAATAATATATATAGTGTTTGGGGGTTCAACGTAATTTTTCTTGCAAAAAAAAAATATGTTTTCATGTAAACAAAAAGTGTCAGAAAGGGCTTTGTCTTCAAGTGGTTAGAAGAGTGGGTGACGTGTGACATAGGCTTCTAAATGTTGTGCATAAAATGCCAGGACAGTTCAAACCCCCCCCAAATGACCCCATTTTGGAAAGTAGACACCCCAAGCTATTTGCTGAGAGCAATGTTGAGCCCATTAAATATTTTTTTTTTTTGTCCCAAGAGATTGAATAATGAAAAAAAAAAATATATATATTTTTTTTACAAAAAGTTGTCACTAAATGATATATTGCTCAAACATGTCATGGGCATATGTGGAAATACACCCCAAAATACATTCTGTTGCTTCTCCTGAGTACGGGGATACCACATGTGTGGGACTTTTTGGGAGCCTAGCTGCGTACGGAACCCCAAAAACCAAGCACCGCCTTCAGGCTTTCTAAGGGAGTAATTTTTTTATTTCACTTCTCACTGCCAATCACAGTTTCGGAGGCCATGGAATGCCCAGATGGCATAAAACCCCCCAAAATGACCCCATTTTGGAAAGTAGACACCCCAAGCTATTTGCTGAGAGGTATTGTGAGTATTTTGCAGATGTCGCTTTTTGTCACAAAGTTTTGAAAATTGAAAAAAGAAAAAAAAAAAATTTTTTTTCTTTACTTTCTTCATTTTCAAAAACAAATGAGAGCTGTAAAATACTCACCATGCCTCTCAACAAATAGCTTGGGGTGTCTACTTTCCAAAATGGGGTCATTTGGGGGGGTTTTGTGCTATTTTGGCATTTTATGGCCTTCGAAACTGTGATAGGTAGTGAGGAGTGAAATCAAAAATTTGCACCCTTAGAAATCCTGAAGGCGGTGCTTGGGTTTCGGGGCCCCGTACGCGGCTAGGCTCCCAAAAAGTCCCACACATGTGGTATCCCCATACTCAGGAGAAGCAGCAAAATGTATTTTGGGGTGCAATTCCACATATAACTATGGCATGTGTGAGCAATATATAATTTAGTGACAACTTTTTGAAGAAAAAAAAAATTATTTTTTATTTTTGTCTTTATTCAATCACTTGGGACTAAAAAAAAAAAAATATTCAATGGGCTCAACATGCCTCTCAGCAAATAGCTTGGGGTGTCTACTTTCCAAAATGGGGTCATTTGGGGGGGTTTTGTACTTCTCTGCCATTTTAGCACCTCAAGAAATGAAATAGGCAGTCATAAATTAAAAGCGGTGTAAATTCCAGAAAATGTACTCTAGTTTTGTAGACGCTATAACTTTTGCGCAAACCAATAAATATACGCTTATTGGCATTTTTTTTACTAAAGACATGTGGCTGAATACATTTTGGCCCAAATGTTTGACTAAAATTGAGTTTATTAGATTTTTTTTATAACAAAAAGTAGAAAATCTCTTTTTTTTTCAAAATTTTCGCTCTTTTTCCGTTTATATCGCAAAAAATAAAAATCACAGAGGCAATCAAATACCATCAAAAGAAAGCTCTATTTGTGGGAAGAAAAGGACGCAAATTTCGTTTCGTTACAAAATTGCATGACCGCACAATTACCAGTTAAAGTAGTGCAGTGCGAAATTGAAAAAAGACCTCTGGTCCTTAAGCTGACAATTGGTCCGGGGCTGAAGTGGTTAAAGTGGATGTAAACCCGAAAAATAACATTTTTAATTAAAGCTTGCACCTTGTACAGTATAGGATTTCATGTCATTTGTGCCCAGTCTTGCCACTAAGAGTTAATCCAGCTCGGAGCAGTCATCTTATTTTCAGTGAGATAAAAATGGACAGACAGAGAAATAGCAGTCGGTTTCTCCCCCTTGCTGTGAGTGATAGGTGATTTACATATCTCATGCAGGAGCCTGAGAGAGATATTCTGTGTACTTCAGATCTCCTCCTCCTCCTCCTCCTTTCCTCTCCAGCTCTCCCAGGATTGGCTGCTCCACATCTCAGCATGATTGGGAATGCTGAAGTCATGTGATGACTTTTCTGGGTTTTGACTGGATGTTAGTGATCATAGCAGAAGTTCAGTGTAAGAAATACAAAGGAGAAAATGCATTTTGACAAGGGCAGTGTAGAAGTGGGCGGGGAGTCTACTGACATCACGATTCCACCCACCGAGCTCCGGACAACAGACCCACCCCCAGAATCTGTAGTCTTTCGGGTCTCTTAACAGACAGAGGGGAGACATTTGGCAGGTAAGGATACATGCAGGAGGCATGCATATCCTTATAGATAACCACTATGGCAGTAGTTTAGAAAGGATGAGGGGTGGTTTGCATCTACTTTAAGGTTATAAACCATACAATACAGTATAGAAAAATACCAGTACATGAGAAAATTAGTGACATACACCATTGGTTGCTAAGGAACCCGTATAACACAATTTTGGGCTATGACTATAATTAATAACAAAAGGTACATACTCCGAAGAGGATGCATGACTGGGGGAAGCTGGACGAGGGGTCATCTCAGCCATGAATCGATCACGGTAGTTGGTCTTTATGGTATACCGATTCTTTGAGAGATAATACACCTTAGAACTCCCATATGCCTCTTTTCTGTCCTGAGGGACAGATGTTGACATTTTATGATTGTCATGATTTAGTGATGGAACTAACTATTTGTACCCTCAGCATTAAATATACCTTCTCTGTGTGGTCACCCACCCTGCTAATGATAATATAGGGGTGCCTGTTGCCCCTGTGCAGTGGTAAGGCCTCAATCTACAGATTGATTTGGGGGTTTCTTTGCTTGTAGCAACAATTTTATGCATTTGTTCCTCATGTGCTCTATTTGAATGGCCAGGGTTGGGACAGGTTTACAATGACACATGATACTTTGCTATGAAAGACATATGACGTCAGAGTGACATGCTTGTTACTGATAGATTTCACACGCATTGTTTTGGCTGAAAATGGTAACAATGTTATGTGAATATAGCTTTAATAGCATTATAAAACCCTAACCTTCTCAGTATAAACCTAGACTAATCTTGTGACACAGACTTCTAGTTCCAGTGTAAGCTGTAAAGTCTTTAGGCAGAGGAAGGTGATGTAGATCTGCCTGGTTGGAAGAGGCGACAGATTACGTTGCACCACAGAAAAAGAGGAGGTGGGGGTGCCCTTTGTCATTTGCCTGTACGGGAGTTGCTGGATTCAGAATTGCCATAGCAACAGACCACATGATAAGGTGTATTAAATTGCTGTGCTGTGATCATGCTCGCAGAACCAAGATTCTTTTTTTTCCTCTGCTTTCATTGAATTTGAAGGTTACTGTGGTCGTAATGATCTCACATTTTTACATTACAATGTACATTCATAGATGACTGAGCCATAGAGCGCAGGAATTATAGCCGGGTAAGTGTTTTTGTAAAAACTCTTTTATACTCAAACTATTGTGTAAAATTTTTTATTTTGCATTAGGAAGTGATAAAAGTGAGACGCTATGCACTCATGTTCTTGTAATAAGTCACATTTTAATCTTACCAGCTACTTTGCACACAATCACTATTGATGGACTCTAAAGCAACATCCTCTGCTGAGTGCTACCGTGTAACTTGTTCAAACTCCGATTTTGTGCTGCTTGTTTGTAAGGGGCAGTATTCCAAATGTAGCTTCTCCTGATTAACATGTGTATATCACAAATAATGTAAGTTTATTGGTGCACGTCAGTGACCAAGATTCACACAGTACCTGGAGAGCTTCTTCGTCACCCAGATGTGAGATCATTTAAAACAATGGCTAATCTATGTACATACATTGATATGAGTTGAAACTCAAGTTAATGCTTAGGTTTGAATGGACCTCAAAAGAGCAAATTTAATATAAAATAAAAACATTGGCTGATAAACCCGCGCTGAAACATTAAATGGTAGTAAACGGTAAGCACAGCCAGGTAATTCAAGATGGCACATTTCTAATTTTCTCGGCAGGTATTGCTTCTTTAAATACATATTTTTAAAATGTGATAGTTGCTCTATAAATCAGCTTTGTAGATTTTATCGGTCATTCGTTAAAAGGATCAGTAAACATCTAGCCGACTGGCAAACGTTGGTGTCCCTAACACACACTGCTCTAGAATCTTCTGTTGGATGTATTGTTAGTACAGGGGTCGGCACTGGTCCTTGAAATAGAGGACCTGTCCACTAAATGTAAACTTCCCACTGATGAAGTTCTGATGAACGTCATGCGTACAGGGGAGGCGCCACGCACGGATGACGTCAACCACTGCCATCCTTCGAAGCTAACGGATCACGGTTGTACTACATGCCTGTATTGTTTTATTCCATGTGAGTAGTGAGCGGACACAAATACATTTTTATGTTTGCACGGTGAGCACTTAGATCTCCCTTTTTGTCATATACACATGGTCTGATTTCCCCCATTGAGAATACCGATCTGGAGGAGAAGTTCAAAGTGATCCGTTTGTTACCTACCTTTTGTGTGGGACCTGCTCACATGACTACCTGTTAGTTCAGGAGTCCATGCCTTAGAGGTGAGCGTAGAACTTAGATCAAAGGTGGAGGGTATGTCGCCATTATTGAAACTGTTGATCTTCACCAGTGGAGTCATCTCTCTGGGACTTGTAGTTCACCAGATTTTTGGACTATATTTTATTGTTATATTGTGCTGCACTTTCCTTACTTTTTATCATTTGTTATTGATTTTTGTGAAAATCATTCAGTGTTCAGCTTGCATTTTGGGGGGGTTTCTTATTATTTTTGCGCTGATTGCACCCTCTATTTATACGATGAAAGGAAAATGCCCACTTATGAGAATCTAACAAGAGTAGATAACCATTTTTTTTTTTTATCCACTGGTGCTGTAGCAAAAAAGGCATCTCTTGACCTCTGGTTGCTGGAAAGGTAATTACATGGACTGTGTTTGCTTTGATTACTTTGCAACCAGACCAATGCTGCCATATACAGTAAATTGCTGTGCCAAGAGAGTTGTTAATTAGATATTTTAAAGCTGACACCTAGCCTAAAGTGTTATAACACAATGTAAAAAATGTAATAATCACTGTAGTTGCTTTTTATGTGAATGCGATCTGTGGTTTCTCTCTGTGGAGTGATATCCTCGAATAGGTGTTTCCCACAACAGAGCATGGTCTCCAATCAGTGGTTCTCAGTAACCTTTAATGTTGCAGGTATTCTGTGATATTCTATAAGGGCTTTTTCACACAGGCGGATCTGCCTGCTTAGTGGGGGATCTATACACTGATCCTCGCTGAGCAAGCGGATGACCGGTCCGTGTCTGCATAAGTGAAGCAGAGTGGGTACAGCACGCTTTCATCTATGGGTGGTCAGATGTAAACGGGCCACCTCTCCATTTACATGCTACTGGCATTTGATCCAATCCAACATACGGATGGGAAACGGATCCCCCCTGTTTTTATTGGATGTTAGCGGGTGTAAACATGCACATGTCAGTTTACATCTGTCGCTCCATAGAGGGCAATGGATGGTCGGATCAGGTCCGATTAAGAAACTAACAGGTGCACCCGATCAGTTCATCCATCTGAACAGGGCCTAAAGGAAACAGAAGTTAATTTTTGTATACATCTTGTTATAATTTAGTAAAACCTACAAGCATTATTTGTCCACATTACGGACCCATCCTTAACATACCTTTAATGTTGCAGGTATTCTGTGATATTCTATAAGGGCTTTTTCACACAGGCGGATCTGCCTGCTTAGTGGGGGATCTATACACTGATCACCGCTGAGCAAGCGGATGACAGGTCCGTGTCTGCATAAGTGAAGCAGAGTGGGTACAGCACGCTTTCATCTATGGGTGGGTACAGCCCACACCTTTAACATGCGCCCACCGGTGTGCATTGTGTAGGGGCGGTGCAATGTGTTACACAATTTACCAGTTTTCTTATTTTTTAATCTTTATTAAAAATGTCACAAAATCTCACATTTAATTTAGTTCCATGCCCTACATAAAAATGCAACCTGTCCTTTTTATCAGCACACCTCAATGCAGTGCACTAGTGTGAATTACAACAATGGGACCAATTGCCTTATCTTTGTACTGGGACTGCATTGGGCAATTTTGGTGGTAGGAATGGGCCTAGTCTATTTTTCTTCTTTTTTTTTTTTTTCTTTAATGTCAGAGGTGTCTTAGCCTGAAGCCCCGTACACACGGGCCGAATGTCGGAAGACAGCAGCTGGTTAAAAAAAAAAAAACATCTGACATTTGGCCCATGTGTATGCCACTTTGTCCGACAAGCTGGCCGGGCATGCTGGAAAACCAGCAGCCGACTGACTCCTGATCAGCGCTCTCAGCCAATAGCAGAGAGCGCTGATTGAAGTGTTTTAGCGGTGGGGGGGGGGGTGGGCGGGGCAGGATGGACAACCTGCTGTCAGAACGCAACAGCTCAGCAGGGGAGATCGCTGCACTAACTACTAACTTTGCATAGCTAGTACAGCGGCTCCGACCAGAGCTAGTGTTTACCAGGCTGAAGGCTTTGCATGCAGAAGGCAGTGCCCCAGCAGAAGATTTCTTTCTTTTATAAGAGCACTATTAAATCAGCACTCTTAAGCAGAAAAAGCGTTTGGGATTTCTACCTGTACATAGTCACTTCTCTGTGGGCTTGTGGCATCTTCCTTATGGATCTGTGTGATGCATTATGGAGACGTTACGGAAGTTAAAAAAAAAAAAAAAAAGAAGTTTCCTGCTGTGTACTCATCTCAATAGCAGTGGAAAGGATACATTCACAAAGACACAGCAGGTACGCTGCTCATAGGATTGAATAAGTCCCAGTGAGCTGAGCCAGATAGTTCTGTTCTGCTTGCACTGAATAGATCTATGCAGGTTATGTCATGCACACATGCAGAATTGCCTTTTTTATACTCAACCTAAGTGGAAGGTAAAATATGTCCTCAGTTCTTTTAATGTTCTTATAGTTCTTGGTTCTTTCAGTATGGCAATTTCCCTAATTACACCCCATGGGGTCAGTTTGTACTGATCTATATTTGATATAGAAAAAGTTAGTGTATGAATAGCCAGCAGTTTTTCATGTTTTGGATAGAGTAGGGAAGGTTTAAAACACCTGTCTGGTTATTTGCTGTATTGTAGGGGAGTTTTCCCTTCACTTCCTGTCCCAGAGGGCCAACAAGGTGGCGGGAATTCCCCTTTTACAAATGAGTCAGCAGAATCTATCCAATTGAAACATTTCCCCTTACCTCTTGTTATTGTAACCACTCTAAAATGCAGGATTTCTCTACACTTGTCTTGGTGACAGTGGTTTTGAGTGGTTCAGAAACCTCCATCCCTCACTACCCCCCCCCCCCCCCCAGACCTTTTTTTTCCAGTGGGCAAGGGTTAATAGTACGAAGAAGCCATTGACAGGCACTCATCAAGAAATCCCAACTGTGTCTACCCTTTGCGGTATCACAGCTTCTATGAATGAATGAAACGTCATCTATAAATAAAGGATGGTGGGACCCCCTCCATTCATAGATTGTTTCATTCTTAGAGACTGTAGTACCAGCTTCTGTGAATGGGGAGCTGGACATAAAATGTAGGCATAGTCGGGCACTCTTGATAGTGAGTGCCTTTCACAGCAACCTTCATTCTATTAACCCCCATCGCACCAGAAGTTTATAGGGAGGGATAGAGGAACATTTTTGCTAAACGAGGGCACAGCCACCCAAGGAACATGTCTTACTGAAAGTAGAACTAAAGGTAACTTTTTATTTTTATTTTGGGTAGAGCAAGTATGTCCCATTGAGATTTCCCTTCTCTTCTTGTCCTATAGCCAAAACGGGAAGTGTGAGACGATCTGTTTGCAAGGAGGACATTTCTGGTGGTCACCAAAACTAGTGTCCCCTTTGGGAGATTTCCCCTCTATTGCTGTCCTAGTCATAGGCCTGGTTGTGTGCCCCGTGTGGGGCCATATTTTATTGGTATGGTGATGCACAGGTGTTGCATTTACATGTTTATTGGGACATGCAGCTGCATAAACACAGCTTCTGTGTCTCAATGTGACATCCATGTGGTTGTGTGTGCATCTGCCTGAACTCACCCAGGGTGCCTCCAGGGCAGATGTCACATTGGGACACAGCAGCTGTGTGTGTGCAGCCGCATGTCCAGTGGACATCTATAGGACTCCATCACAGGGATGAATGCACCACCTGTGTATTCCCGAGCTAGTTAAGGATGGCCCTGCTAGGGGCACACAGCTTATAGCCTCATAATGGTAAACAGGACAAATAGAAAGGGTAAGACTTCTTTTTGGGGGCACAGACAGCAATAAAACCCTGACTGGTGTTCTAAACCCTCTCCACTCTACTACTACTACTCTAAAACTAAAGAGAAAGTTTTGCCTTTGGTTATACTTGAAGGTAAGTAATGTCCCTTGTGCTTATTTTAATTAACCTTGGGCTCTAAATCCTGTTGTTTTTTGTAGTGAACCTCATGAATAGTTTAAACTTTTTCCTGTCTTTTTATACCAGAAAAAGTTGTTCGTGAATTTAAACTCCTAGTCATCAGTACTTGTCAAACTCATTCCCAGCGTGCACTTGGTCATATGCTTGCGTTTATCCTTGTTTGGAAATATTGCAATTTTTCATTATGAAGTTTCCCACACTGTGTAATCCACGTGATTCCAATAGCCGACACATATAATCCGTGCATTGTTAGCTTGTTTGACCAAGGAAGTTTTACGCCAAGTCCCATCCAGATAGAAGTTTAGCCTGATTTAATAGGCTTGTGTGCTGGTACTTTGCATCAGAATTTAACTACATTTAATTAGCATACAGAATTTTACCTCCTTCTCCACATTTGTGTACATTTATTAGTGGAAATGGTAGTCATTGTCTGTCATGTTCCATTACGCCTGCAAACTGACAAAGAATCTAATAAGATCAGCTGAAAATTTTCAGGTTTTCCTAGTAGCCATAATGTCTGTAGGGTATGTGCACTTGGCATCTTTATACTTTTACAAAGAAAAGGAAGACAAAAAAAGCGTATTATTTTATGCGGGCTCTAAAATAGGTTAAATTTCATATATGCTTTTTTTTTTTACTTCTTAGTGCTGTCATTTATAATCATTGTGGGACTGGTACCTTTCAGCCTAAATAATTTGGGCAACAGCTAAGATAAGTATGATGCTGCAGGGGTAATTCAGAAGTAAGGGGTAGGATAAGTTGGTGCAAAGGGTCAATGGTGTGGTTTTCTACCAGGGCAGTTTTTTACGTTTTTTTTGCACGCAAAAATTACAGTATAGATTTTCTGAAATCGGACACCCTGGGGAATGAAATGGTGGAAGTTAAGTAATTTTCAATGTTGCGCAATATTTTCACAGTTGTTTATAAAACGCATATTGGGGAAAAAATACACTAACATTAACATTAATTTTAGTACAAATAAACACAATATTTCACAACATTTTTGGTAAAATGGATACCAAACATAGCAAGTCTTAAAATTGCAATTGACTGTGGAATAAAAAAAAAACTATGGTACCAAAAATTCTCCATAAGTAACACTTTAAAAAGCCTTTTTAGGTTATCAGTTTAGAGTTGACTGTAAACTATGGCCCTAAAATTTATTGCTCTCACTCCAATGTTAACGGCCATTCCTCCCATGTGTGGCAGTCATGTTTGCATACACATGCTGGCCCTGTGCTGCACTTTTTATATGGGGGTGTGTGTGGGGGTGACGGGGGTGCTTTAATTTTTTTTTTTTTATATCATTTTTTTATTTAATGCAATTCTTTTTATTTTAATTTTTTTTCCTTTTACACTAATCTTTTTTTTTTTTATACTTATTGCTATCACAAGGGGGGATAATAGGGGATCAAACAGGTCCCCTTTGAGAGCCCTGTAAAAGTGATTGGGCAGCTATGGAGTCAACTGGTAACTTCATAAATCATAAAGCTCTTCACCGGCTTTTAACCACTTGCCTACCATGACATTTTATAAACGTACCTTGGTAGACACGTGGGTAAGGTACATTATTTGGGTGTAAATGATAGTTTACATGTACTTTAGCCTTAAGCCTATGTGTATCATAAAGAGATGCCATTTATCGTTAATAAATAACTTTTTAAATATTTTTTTTAATTCTCGTTGCATCTCACTGCTGCTGATCTCTACCTGACTCTTCCCAGCCACTTCATGACTACGTGCTCTCCAGAAAAGGCATATGCAGTATTTCTCAGGAACACAATTGGGAGATGGGGACAGAACTTTGTAATTAAAGGGAAATGCCTAAACAAGGACTTCTATGTCAGGATCACTAGAAATCTTTATTATATTAACAAAGTTTGCAGATTTAAAAACATTGAAAATGGTTTTGGAATAATATTAACACTTGAAATTTTAGTGATTAGCTTTACATACACTTTAAAGGGGAACTCCAGGCAAACAGCTTAGTACACAGATGAAATACCAGCTCATTCCCCACATTTATTACCTTTTGTATCACTTGACCCTCCCTCTTAAGCCCCATACACACGCGCGGACAATCCGTGGACCAGGTCCGTCGGACCATGTCCGTCATACTTTGTCTGATGTTGGTTTTGCGTACACACGATCGGACAAAGTTGTCGGAAAATCCGATCATTCTGAACGTGGTGACGTTTGTTGCCTACGACGGGACTACGTAGAGGCTAGTAGCCAATAGCTTTGGTCTTGTAATGTGATCTGAGCATGCGTAGCACTTTGTCCGGTCGGACAAGCGTACACACGCTCGGATTTGGTGTGATCGGACCGGGTTGAAGGGAAATCTTTCCAGCAGGAGATAAGACTTTGTCCGACGGACAAACCGACGAACACTGTCCGATGGTGCATACACACGGTCTGATTTTTCAACAACCTTGTCCGATCGGACCAAATTGATGAAAAAGTCCGACCGTGTGTATGGGGCTTTAGACTGTAAGCTCTAATGAGCATGGCCCTCTGATCCCTCCTGTGTTGTATTGTAACTGTACTGTCTGCCCTCATGTTGTAAAGCGCTGTGTAAACAGTTTTTGGCGCTAAATTCAGGAAGAGGAATGGGACCAAATTTTTAGCAATACCCATAAATTCTCAATGGATGCTATACTCAAGAACGTAATTTTAAATTGCAATTAAGATAAGTACCGCACTCCAGTTTAATCTACACCAAATCTTTCTGTCTCAGTCGAAATCGTGCTGACGCTGTCATGTCTATGTGGGTGATCTTTTTCATCTTTGGTGGGTCTGTCCTCCTAGTAATAAACTATGGGAACATGAAATTAATCTTTATAATTTCGTTATGGGTCAGTTATGTCCTAATTCATCAGAAGTGATTCTTCTTTCTCTTTTACCTTGAGCTAAGAAATCTCCTCTTTGTTTCTTTGCCTCAGCAGTTAGACAATTCATTCCTAGGTATTGGAAGTCATCAACCACCCCTTGATTTCTGGAGTGGCATTATGTGTATGGAAGAACTGGTAGCAGAAAATGATGATGCCACTTAGAAGGTTAAAAGGGGGTAGTTGGCCTGGTTAACATTCAAGGACTCAAAGGTACTGGATTTCTTGGCTATGCTTCATTGAGGCTTAAGTACACGTATTACCTGGTCTGAAACCTGTGAATTGCTAAGGGAAACCCCCCCCCCCCCCTTTTTTTTTTTTTTTTTTTTGTTTCTCCTTTTTTTTTTTTTTTCCCGCAATCTCTTTCAGATTACTAAAAGGTTTTAACATTGGTATATTACTATATGTTTGATTTTAGTTTGTTGCATAATATCTGAATTAGGATATAATGTTGAAGAATTGTAGACCTTCTTCCAGTTCTTATGAAGCCAAGCAGATTGTGTTTGTTTTAACTTTTTTTTTTTTTACATTTTTTTTTTTTTTTAATGTGTTTTGTTGTTTGTGAAACTATTTGAAAATTAATAAACAGATATATGAGAAACTATTTGCACTATATAAATCCTGTATAGTATTAATAATAATGAGACTTGTCTTACCTGCCAGAGGATTTGTATTTGTCTGAGTCTGAACACACCTGAGTTATCCCGCCAGGAAGCTGTCAAAGCAGATCTCCAATCATAGGTGGCGGAGGCATTTCCTGTCCCGCAGCTGCGCATATACACGCCTCTTGTATGTCCCCACCGTCTATTATTGGCTGACCGATTTGGCAGCCTCCTGGCAGGATAGATCAGGCGGGTTTAAACTCATGTCCCAACATGCCTAAACTCATACCACAGTCGCATCAGTAGTCCAGATGGAGCTTGAAATTTTAAATACAACAGATTTATTTCCTCCTACTTTGCTATTTTTGTTTTCAGAAGATGCACAGACACTGCAAAGTGGTTTTCCGAATGCACAAGTTTGAATAATAGCAGTATTACTTCACAAAGGACTGATGGAGCAGTTATGTAGAAATATGAATCTGGCTCAATTATCAGTCACCCAAGCCACTACTGCTCAGTTACTGGCTGGATGATTCTACAAACAATTATTGCCAATGTTATTCAGCTGTTAGGAATATGAGCAAATAAATGATGACTCGCATGCTCTTCATTTCACGGCTGTTATCAGAACGTGTTCATTAATGGATGTGCCTGGGGCAGTCACTTGTAGCGCGAAGTACTTACCATTCCGTTTTGTAAATATTTTGTAGTTATATTGCAATAAAAAGAAAAAAATATTGTGTTGAATTTCTATTAGCCATTCATGGCGTTGGAGAGTTCACAACCACAAAGCAAATCGGGTAATGCAATGTATTTTTAGTGTGTGCTCACAATGGTATTTGATGACACACTTGTATTAGGAGAGTGGCTTGCTTTGTGCTCCTTCTTGCAGTTTCCATGTCTAGAAATGAGTAAAGCTGACAAGTGAGTCTTTTTACATCTCAACCAACGTTTTGAAAATGTAGAAAGATTTCTTGGTTAAGTCAATTGTGTAAGAGTAGGAATGAACAGTATTTGAGAGTAAGTGCACTGGGCATTATGAAGTTGTATTTGTTCAATACCGGACACTTCTACATCATTCCTGCCCAGACCAATTTTCAGGTTTCAACAATTATGCCCTGTACACGCAGTTGGAAATTCAGACGGAAAAAGTCTGATCGGATTATCCGATCGTGTGTGGGCTCTAGCGGACTGTTTCAGTCGGAATTTCCAATTAAAAAAAGTTTGAGAGCTGGATCTAAAATTTTTCAACAACAAAATCCGATCAGACTTTTTCCGATCGTGTGTACAGAATTCTGACGCACAAAGTGCCACGCATGCTCAAAATAAATTTGGAAACTAAAGCTATTGGCTACTTGCCTCTTCGTAGTCCAGTCGTACGTTTTATACGTCACCTCTTTCCGAACAATCGGATTTTCGGACAACTTTGTGTGACCGTGTATATGCAAGACAGGTTTTGGACAAAATCCGACAGAATGTCTGGCCGTGTGTACAGGGCATAACTCAGTCATGCAACTCTGTACCCAAATTAGATTTGTATCCTTTTTTTGAGACGGACAGCTTTCTTTTGGTAGTCCTTAATCACCACTAGGGTTTTTTTGTTGTTGTTGTTGTTGTTTTGTTCTATAAACAAATAAAATACTGAAAATGTTGAAGAAAATATTTTTTTTGTTGCCGTTATAAAAAATTTCAATTAAATAATCTTTCTTCATAAATTTAGAACAAAACGTAATCTGCTACATTTCATTGGTAAACAATAACACAAATCGGTGTATATTGTTTACTCTGTGTGAAAGGTATAAAGCCTACAGACTATGGTATATATATTTGAAAATTGAATACTGGTGGCCTGTCATTTTTTGAGGCCTTGAAATGCCACGACAGATTGTGGATGCAAGTAGATTTACAGATTTTTGTTTTAGGCTGAACTTCTACTTTAAATGCCATGTTTCATTAACAAAAAAAAACTTGTTCTTTTAAGATCCTGTATTAAATGGATAATCGTTACAAAGTTGATTTATGCTCTCCTTGGTTAGAATATGAATGTTTGCAAATATGGATTTTTTATTTGAAATTATATTGTTATAAAGCAATTCGAACCGAATCCGATTCGCATAAAATGTGAACTAGACAGGATTTCAATGAAGCCGGTTCACATATATGCAGGCGGGTTGCAGTGCGAATTAAAAAAGGGTCCTGTGCATTTTTCAGTCTGGTTCAGGTGCCATTTAACCGCTTCCCGCCCGCCGTACGCCAAATGACGTCCTCAGCTTTGAGCGGGGATATCTGAATGATGCCTGTAGCTACAGGCATCATTCAGATATTGTCTTTTAGAGCCGGCGAATCTGTCCACCATAAGAACGATCATATCGGCTGTTCTGCCGCTTGACCGTAATTACGGGAGGCGAGAGGGGACACCCCCCCTCCCGCCGCCCTCCAGTGCTTCTACCGACTCACCGATACGATTGGTGAGTCGGACACAGGATCCGCCGGCCCCGGATGTTCATCATAGAGATTTCCGGCAGACCAGATGGTTGCTGGAGTCTCTATGATCGTCGGAGGCCGGGCGCGATGTTATGACGTCACGCCCGGCCTCTGCATTCAAACGAATGGCGCCGACTCAGCTGGGAAGCCAGGATCTTTTTTTTTATTTCAGGCTTCCCAGCCTAGAGGTGAGATCTTATTGACCCCATATCTCACTGTAAAGAGGACCTGTCATGCCATAGTCCTATTACAAGGGATCAAAAAAATTTTGGGGGGAAAAAGTGTCACGCTAAAATAAATAAAGTAAAATTAACACACAGAAGCGAACGCATACGTAAGTCCTGCCCACATATGAAAACGGTATTCAAACCACACGTGAGGTATCGGCGCAAACGTTAGAGCGAGAGCAATCATTTTGGCCCTAGACCTCCTCTGTAACTCAAAACATGTAACCAGTAAAAAGTTTTAAAGTGTCGCCTATTGGGATTTTTAAGTAGTGAAGTTTGGCGCCATTCCAAGAGCGTGTGCAATTTCGAAGCGTGACATGTTGGGTATCTATTTACTCTGCGTAACGTCATCTTTCACATTATGCAAAAACATTGGGCTTACTTTACTGTTTTATTTATTTATTTTTTTTAAAGCACAAAAGAGTTTTTCTTTCCAAAAAAACATATATAATGTTTGGGGTTTCTATGTAATTTTCTAGCAAAAAAAAAAAATTATGATTTTTACATATAGGAGAGAAATGTCAGAATTCGCCTGGTAGGCAAGTGGTTAATGTCAAATTCTCACCTGAATCGCTGAATGGAAACCGCACCGGACTCTGCACATAAAACGGCCTGCATATATGTGAACCCAGCCTAATAGTTTGTTACGGCTCCTGCTATTCATCATTGGTTTTTCTTTATATGATGGCTAGCTATATGTTTAACTATAAAATATGTACTTGTTTATGTGTATTTGATGATAAAACTAATACATACATCAAGAGAATATCTATGAAACTCTGAGCAACCAAATGTTCTTACAAAATCGTTAATTTCTTATTTTTTTGGGACACTTATACTTGTACATTTGTGCAGTTTTCCCTGATCCTCAGAGGCAGTCCTGGATGTTAAAAAATGTCTCCCTGAAAAGAGACTATGACGTATGCTTTTTACCAATTGATCAGCTTTGTTTAATCACGGCGTTACCAGGCAGTGCCTGTTATCGGCATTCCTCTGTTCATTGCTGACAGGACGTGAGTAAAGGAGAGGCAGTAAACGTCTCTCCTGACAGTGGGGTCTGCACTGATAATCAGTGCAGTGACTATCAATGCAGCCCCATCAGCAATGCCCACCTGTGATGCCAATCAGAGCTCATCAGTGCCGCCCATCAGTGCTGCATATTAGTGGCACCTCATCAGTGCCTGTCAATGCAACCTCATCAGTGCCGTCAGTGCAGCCTCATCAGTGCCCATCAGTAAAGTGAAAACGTACTTACTGTAATTACAAAATGTTATAACCAAAATTAAACTTTTTTTTTTTAATTTTTAATTTTTTTTTTTAAACCTGTCTTTTCTTTATTCTTTTTTCATTTGTTTAGCCAAAAATAAAAAACTTGGTGTCAATCACAGCCAGGTGGAGGTGGTGGAGGTGGAATCGGGGGTTGAGCTGAGCCGCTCTCACCGTGTCTTTTTTTACTTTGTTTAGCCAAAAATAAAAACCCCAGTGGTGATCAAATACCACCAAAAGAAAGCTCTATTTGTGGGGAAATATATAAAATCATTTATTTATTTATTACAGGATTTATATAGCGCCAACAGTTTACGCAGCGTTTTACAATATAAAGAGGGAGACAATACAGTTATAATACAATAAAATACAAGAGGATTAAGAGGGCCCTGCTCAGAAGAGCTTACAATCTAATAGGGTAGGGGAGGTGATACAAAAGGTTGTAACTGTGGGGAACATTTTCTATATAGATATATCTTAAGCATTATTAATTTTTTTGCTAGCACTTGTTCTTGCACTAGACTGATTACACTTGGGTCCTATTGAGTTTTCATTCTGTTTTAGTGTTCAGGCCAGGGAGCTTTCCGTTTTGCCCTGCAGTGAGCTTCAGATGGGGGGGGGGGGGGTGGCGCAATGTTTGTCACCACACAGGGAAATGCTTTGTGCTAAATTACTTTGCGCAGCATGTCAATCCAGCACGCTGCGGAAAAATGAAGAATGTCTTGTGACGGTATGCGAGGTGAGGTAATGCATAATCAATATATTTCACCTCGCATGCGTTGCAAGAGTGAAACGGAATCCGGCCCGGGTTTTTCCAGCCTCTGTGGCAGGCTTGGTTCTGGTCCGGATGTTGTGGTCCACTTGAGTCCAGGTGGACTTTAAAATGAGCAAAAGAGAGCACAGGATAGCTCTGGCCTTAGACTCCAAAGGGATCTGAGAGAGAGAGCTCTGTTTGGACTTAAAAAGGTTTGCTTTGCCACATGTTTTGTGGGTGTCGGGGACCAGCCCCACACCGTATAGGGAGGAGGCTACTGTATAGTTTAGCACCGGCCGGCAAGGATTTGTTTTTCTATTTTTGCTTGCTTTCATTATTTTGCAAACATCTGCTAAATAAACCTGGCAACCAACCAGATTTTAAAGAAATTGCCTGCACTCTGACCTTTTGTTTCCAGAAAAGGTGATCCCCGTGAGCTAATCTCCCACAGTCTCCATTTCTCCACATTGCACAATGTGACTGACATTTATCCAGTGCAGAAAAATGCCAGTCACCACACAGTGTGAACAAGCCCTTGGACTTTTTTGTGCTGTTGTATATTATAGGCCTTTCATAACCTCTGCTGTTCTGGCTTTAAGCATTTTGGTGATGGCCCAAGGTGGAATATTTCTAGTTACCGGCGAGCAAATAATGACAACTTCAGTTATGTTCTCACTGCTGCACAAACATCTGACTTTTTGCTCACAAGGTGAAGCCTTTAAATAGCTATGAATAATGTCCCACTCACCCGCCATGTGCAGAAAACAAGTGGAAATGCCTAATTCATGGGAATCAAAAAATGCTTTTATGAATAATTTAAACTGTTTGCAAGTCAATGTGATTTCCACACGTCATGATATATGTGTGAAGCACACAATACTTTTCTATGTAACACTATGCAGCAGAGAAGTGTCAATGCAATCAGCAAAATAGGATAAATTGCCAATGGCCTGTAAACCAGAAGGAAATGGGTAATTATTTTTTCTTTTGCCTCAATGCAGCATATAGTTAACGTTCCACAGTCTTTGAAAACCAACATAATATAAACAGGTAGTATAATTTGAATACTGCATTTCAAAAACAGGGATTGTTTGTACAGTTAAAGTAGAACTGTGAACACCCATTTAAAAAATGCATCTACATTTAGCCATGTGTTTGTCTGCCGGCTGTGTGCCGCTCTGTCTCCCCTCCCCCTGGCAAGTGTGTAGTGGTTGGAGTAACATTGGGTGGCGCTCTCCTATGCCGCTTTCTTTCTTCTCTCCACCGCCACTGTGTGGTGAGCTGCTGCAGCCACAGGCTTTCTTTCTGTTACTCTAACTTATAAAAATCAGTTAGCTGGAGTTCTACTTTAATTTGTTGCTCAAGTCTATCTAAATCTGCTAGAGCATGTAAATCCGGCCATGCACAGTTTGAATCTCAGCCGGTTCCTGCTGATTCGAACCATTAATGGGCAGGCTGAATGTACCAAGTTGATCGATCAACTGGGGTACAACCAACCTGCTGCATTTGCTTCAGATTATCGCAAGCAGTTGCTATAGCCACTAGCAATAATCACTGTCTTCCCCCAGCAGGGAAGGCTTCCCCTGCCCGCTCCCGCCTCCCTGCCGTCAGCAGACAAAGGCTCGGCAGTTGGGATTACCATGTCAGCACCATCTGTGTTAATGGGGGAATTGTGCAGATTTCTTTCCTGCAACCTGTGGCTGCAAGAAAGAAATTTGCACCATCTATGGTCCGCCTAACACTACCCTCTCCCCAGATTGATAACATTTTTGTCGTCTAAAAGTGTCTCCCTTTGTCCTCCAGTGAAGTGGAGCCACCCTAGGATTGGAATTTTGTTACTGGCAGAATCGCAAGGTCAAAGAGAAGGAAAAAAGCCAGAAAAAACAATGTAGCCACCCCATTTAGGAATTGATGAGCTCCAATATATTTAATATTTATTTTCAGGTTTATATCGCTGTAACGTTGAAGTTTAAACTTGCCTCTTCTTCTAGAGAATGGTTAGAACCTTTTTATCAGGTTTTAATTCGTACTACTTCTTCACTGGAGAGACTTTCTATCTCTTCCTGTACTGGAGACAAGGAGTCCAATGGGCAGGACTGATGAGAAACCTCCAATGGGGATAGTGAGAGTAACAATAACATAATTTATTATTTATGGGAGGGTTAGAATATCGGTGAGATTTTTATTATTTGTGATTTCCTATTCCTTGTGTTAGAAGGATTAAAAAAGAGCAGGGAAGTCCCCTCATTGAAGCCACAGATAGTAATCTCTAAGCCTACCCTCTGTATTCAAAACTAAAACATTTTGTCTTTAAATATATATATATTCCAGGGAACTTACAAAAATGCATTATTGTCACTATAACACTGTAAAGCTGATCAATAGAAGGTTGTTTTGCGTGTAGGGCTCCGCTCTGGCCAACTCTTCCAAACTCCAATTCTCCACCCTGATCTTTGTCTTTTTGCTTTCTTCTATTTTCTATGGTAATTTTTAGTATATCAAGTCTCTGGTTTTGCAAACGGTACTTTTACTGATTATGCCTTCTTGGGTATCTTAACAGTATGTGGATGTTTATACTGGGAATGTGCAATAATCCTATTAGTGTTTCCACACCTTTGAAGAAAACTAAGCCCTATTAACTATTGTGGATTCCTTGAATATACTCCATAGCACTGCAGCTCTACTCAAAGAAACATGTATAGTTCTTCGACGGTGTAATGCGCCAACGTGCATTTGTTTTGTCACGTTCACCTATCGTTCTTAGTCTTGTAAATCTTATGTATGCCTTTTGTCAAGACGTGTAGCTCTGCAAGACTAAACAATGGTTAGGTGCATGTAACTATGCAAGTTTGTCCAATAAAAATTAATTGAAACAGAAAAATATATAGTTTACTTTTGTCTTAAAGAGTAATGTAAGTGTAAACCCATGCTTTTCTCTTTTAAAATAATAAACATGTCAAACATTGCAATAGTTTGGACAGAGCATCCCCAAACCTCCTCTTCTCGGGTCCCCCACAGGTGCTTCTGCCCTCCCCTGCTTAGTGCCCACCATAGCAAACCACTTGTTATTGGAGCACTCGTGAATGCTCTCACTCCCGAGACGGTTGTTTATGTTCATAGACACACAGAGCGCCACTCAACCCTGCCCCTCATTCCCTCCTCACTGACTATGATTGGCTCTCTGAGCCGACGAGGAGGGAGAGAACAAAGAGAGCTGCTGCTTTCATGCACAGCGCTGAATTGAGATCCGGCTCAGGTAAGTAGAAGGGGGAGGGGCTGTACTTTTTACATTAAAAAGATAGTAAACACATTTTGTAAACTTGTACCTACAGGTAAGCTTATAATAAGTACAGTGAATATCTCCTATCCAGCCAGTGACGTTATCGGCACATGTGCTCTGACCATGCTGGACCTTCACAGGTCTATGCCGGAGCTGAGGGCCCCCGCACACATGCACAAGAGTGATGTCATTGCGGCCCCGGCCACTCATACAGCCAGAGCCCACAAACCTGGAGGGAAGACTGCTGGAGGGCTTCGTCTTTAAGACAGGAATTTTATAATGTGCTAATATGGGATGCATACTAGCACATTATACCATTGCCTTGCAGCTCCCTTGGGAGTAGAAGAAAATACCCTGGAAGACAAATGAAGAAAAGACGAGGTGCGCCAATCTAAGTGCAGTATGCAAGAACAGTTTAATGGAGATACCCATTTCATGGACTCCCACATATTTATCTACATGCCTGATTCTCACTCATAAGTTGTGAGTAGCCACTTGGCCACCTTTTTATTATATCTCCATTAAACTGTTCTTACATACTGCACTTAGATTTGCGCACCTTGTCTCGTCTTCATTTTTTTTTTTTTTTTAAATGCTGCAGTTTACTACCACTTTAATGCAGAGAATGCATTAAGGTAAAAAAATCCCAGCACTTGGAGACACTTTAAAACTAAACACCAGGCAAACAGTTAATGCACAGATTAAATACATACATGGGAGCAGTTTTACGTGCAAAATGATTTGCATTTCTGTTCATCCACTCCTGAGAGATTTTGCTCACATGATAGGTTTTCAGTGCCACCCCTCCCTTTCCCTGTCTGAATGCTTCTGTATAAGGCTTAGTTTCCACTAGTGCGACTTTTCATGCGACTTGGGACTGAAAAGTCACATGACAAGTCGTACCCCATGATTTCCAATTCATATCTGTGCGACTTCAAAGTAGTCCCTGCACTACTTTGGTCCCACTTTGATGCGACTTGAGGTCCATAGACCTCAAGAATACCTAGGTATTGCTTCAAGTCGAGCCTTAGAGATTGCATGAGACTTATATTCAAGTCAAATTCAAATTGTAACTGAAAACAAATTTCAGTTGCATTTAAAAAATACTTTTATTGATTTATTAAGGAGTACATGTCTACGTTAATAGTCTTTTACATCTGGCTGGACTTCAGCTTTAAGAAAAATGGTTGAGCTTGTCACATGGGCAACCGGGGCAAAGGGATAATATAAGCCAACATTACTTGTTGCTATATGTATATAAAACAGCTTCTGTTTGTATACTACTGTCCAGGGTATACTAGTTTTGTAATGTGGCTCCTTTTCTTCCCTATATTAATGTCATTGATTACTGAAAAAACTCTGCTATGATTGACAGTTGAAGAGAAGAGGCCTGGGGCTACCCTTCCTCCTCGGAATTCCACATAGCTATTTTTTATCTAGTGCATACTAATAGGTGAAATGTTTGCTGTAGGTAAAATTGATTTATCTAAAGAAAAAAAATGAAATGCTTACATTTCTTTTATACCCTTCATAGAGATTTCAAATGGTGCCTACGTTACCTGTAGTGGTTTCTGAAAGGACAGAAAAGATTGACATTCTATATACATCTAGCAACAAGTATAGTAGGCACTCCAGGGGCTTCCACAGATGAATATATGAGGATGCTTTGAGAAAGGCAGGCTCACCAAAATGTTGCAATCAAACTATTATACCATCCGCCCTTTGAGGCTCTACTATACAGTAAAACCTTGGTTTGAGAGCGTTTTTTGCAAGACAAGCAACATTTTTGAATACATTTTGACTTCATATACAAGTGTCTTGATATACAAGTAGCGTCATGTCACAACTTGGTATAAAAGAGAATAGAGGCGCCTCTAAGTGTAGCAATATGGTTACATTTAATGAAGGTACAACAGTTAGAAACGTATTGCTACACTTAGAGGCGCCTCTCTTTTCTCTTTTTTATACTCTGTAGCTCCTGCTGGATTTTGCTTCTAATCCCCTTGTGGAGGCTTCCATTTGTGGATGGACATTTTATGGTTGCACAACCTGGTCACATTGCTATAATCTTTTTATATGGACTATAAACTGAAGGACTTATGAATAAATGGTGGAATGAATTATTTGAGTTTCCATTATTTCTTATGGGGAAATTTGCTTTGATATACAAGTGCTTTGGATTACAAGCATGTTTCTGGAACAAATTATGCTCGCAATCCAAGGTTTTACTGTACCTGTTTTTACATTAATCATTTTGTGTGGAGCACCAAAGCATTTACCTTGGATGGAGTGCTGATACCACCTTCCTTTGCATATATAAGATGGTGGAGAGTGGTGCAGTGGTTGTGGGAGGTGATGTCCATTTTAAAAATTCAGGAAGCAAGTCCCAATTGGGCAATGTGTCCTTGGAAAAGTGAGTCTCTTGCTTCAGCAGTCATTGCATAGATGGCAAAGAAACTAAGAACAGTTATAGGAAAGCATTTCTCGTTATATTTCCTCAAGTGTTTCTAAAGCCCAGTTGCCCTTTTGATTTTGGATTAGAGGTGACCATAATTTAAAATGATTGCTTCAGTTCTACATGGTTTATTATTCATGTGGCAGCCCCTAACTAGCTGGCGAAGTTTAGGAAGGGAGAGAAATTTACTGAAAACTTTAATTAAGTTTGGCAGATGCTAAAAACATTTTTCACTCCGTAGGCTCAAATTTATCTCTTGTGCTTGCTATATGCACTCGGGGTAATAATAATGGGGCCATGCTTGCCAAGTGCTAGGATTAGCAGTAAGCCTTTGCCGTAAATCAGTATGTAAGCATGATTCTTTCAAGAATTTCTTCCATGTCTGAAAAAGAAAAAAAAAGTCTAATCGTAGCACTTCGAGCACACAGAATTTAGTGTTTAAGTGCTGGAGGACTCCATAGAAAACGTTCCATATATTTACACCGCTAGAATTTATAGCGCAATGAATGTGGCATTGGCTCAGTGAGTTAGCTTTTCATGTTTTGCCATGCTGAAACCCCGCTTTCAGTTCCCACAAGGCATACATCTGTTTTTCCGTCATCCATGCTTTGGGTTTGTTTGTGCCGTGGCATGGCTGTCCTTAGGAATATTAGACCATAAGCTTTACAGTTGCAGATTACTGCGTATGACTGTGAAATTCTGATGAAGATGTCAGCGCTAAATAAATGAATATAAAAAAATTATTTGTCTTTGTACCAGATTTATATATATTTTTTTTTCATTAATTTATTTAAAGTCGAAGTAAACCCTCCTATCGTTTTCAGCCAAGAAAGCTGCCATATTGGCCTCTGTTTAATCTTCAACTGCCATGATGCTGCGCTTGTGATCAGTTATGGCATCAGCCATTGGATGGTCTGACAGTTTGGTTGCGAGCACAACAAATGTGTCAGTTAGCATTTCCGGCATGCCAGGAATGTAACAGTTTTTTTAAACTGTTAAATCAATGGTATTACTTCCACTTAAGAGCCGTTTCACACTGACAGCACGGGGAACCTTGGCGGTAACCGCCATTTTAGAGGTGCTTTTCGACCGCTAGCGGGGTGCTTTTACCCCACTAGCGGCCAAATAAAAGGTTAAAAGTGGGCGCTGCCCTTTGATTTAAATGGGCAGAAACACTTTAGGAGCGGTGTATACACCGCTCTGAAAGCGCCTCAAAGAAGCTGCTTGCGGGATTTTTTTTGACGTCCTGCCAGCGCAGCGCCCCAGTGTGAAAGCCCTCGGGCTTTCACACTGGTTTTGCAGATGAGGCATTTTTCAGGCGCCTTACAGGAGCTATTTTTAGCGCTAAAGTGCCTGAAAAAAGTGTGAAAGGAGTCCTTAAGTTCATCGATAAAGATGGGTGCTATTTTTTTTTTTGTCACCAGGCTGGCCAATTGGAACTGTGTATGTAAGGAAAGCAGAAGTTTTGGGCATAATTATCTTTTCTTTAAATGTCTCTTTTGTATCAGAAATTAGGGGCATGTTGAGAAATTTCTAGTTTTTTTTTTGGACCTCAAAGTGAACAAAAATAGGCGTGGATTACTTTATATACAGAGTATCTGAAGTGGATTAGTATGGATTTGGGGCGTAATAAAGATGAAATATGGTCAGATTAAAAGAGAAATGTAATATTTTAAATTGGGTTGCTGTTGATATTACAAAATACAAGCGGCTGTTATTTGTAGGTCTTTTACCTGCCTCGAAGGAAAAGCGAATACATGGTCCCAATACATCATGTTGATTGAAAGTCGTTTCCATAAGCCTGGAAAGGCTCCACTGCATCACTGCAACTGAGTTGTTTTTGTTTTCTGTCGGTTTTGCTTGAAAGCTTGCACTCTCGGAAGAAGAAAATTAAAATCGCTCCTCGTAGTCCTGAAGGAGAAATAGGCACAGCATAAAATGATTTTCCCAGAAATTGGTTTTGTAGTTATTGTGCAATACTATGCAGTCATTTCGAACACAAGTATTACTTAGTAGATCTTTTATTTAAAGGTGAACCCCATGCAAACTGCTATATACATAGATGATATACAAATAAGAGGGCTCTTTTACCTGTCAAAATATTTGTATTTTTGTCCATTCATACCTGGGATTTACACAACCCAGAAAGACAACATAGCCAGTCTTGAGATCTGACTTTTCGCAATACAACTGGGTTTTGTTCCTGCCCCCATCCTGTGACTGGACAGTAAAGGAGAAGAAACAGCCTTAAGAGCTCATCTCTCTGCATTGTTGGCACATGAGCACTGTAACACAACTGATTGGCTCTTAGTGCTGTTTCTATCTCTCCCAATCTGTGCATTTGATTGCAAGAGACGAATACCAAGTCAAGTTCAGATACTTGCACAAGTTGCTTTTAAAAATGCTGTTCAAGTCCAATCATGCCCCTTCCTCCTTGTGGCCCCCACTTGTATTTTATGTTTTTTATGTATAATATTTGCAATTTAAATAGCCCTTTAGGCTATTCTTGTGACACCACACAGTCCTCGTCCGCTTTTTCATAAAGAGTAGTCCTCATGAATGCAAAGAGCAGCACTGAGGAAGTGGATTCATTGCTGCTTTCTGCACTGATACTGGCACCCTGTGAATGAAGTATTCTGTGGAGGGCCCTCAAGGGCATCATTCAACCTGAAAAACTGAAGTACATAGGCGGGGTGTGGGGTGGGGGCAGCTATGGCTTTAAGCCTACGTTCACATTGTGATTAACATGTCAAATTGCATGCCAAATCAGAGCATATTTCCAGCAATGGCACCATCCAAATCGGTGTGACGCTGACTTTGTGGCGCCGCACCTATTCCCAAAAGTAGTTCCTAAACTACTTTTGGTGACTTTGGTGGCGATTTCAATAGACATCTGTGCATGAACCTGCACAGATGTCAGTCAAATGACCCCCCAACTCGCAATGAAATGGGGTTTAAAATTTGTGTTTCAGCTGAACTTGCACGATTTCAAACCCGCCCTCAATGTGAACCGCCCTCAAGTATTGCCCCCAATTTTTTTTTTTTTTTTTAACACTGAATAATGGAACTATTTCAGGACATAAGTTTGCCCCAAAGTGAAGTTTTAAAGATTTTTTTTTTTTAAACGCAAACCTCCATGAATTTGTGTTTATCTGCTGAGTGGTCCATTAAAAATATCTTGGTTTATATGCATCTGAGATAGATAGATAGATAGATCTATCAATCTATCTATATCTCAGATGCATATAAACTAAGATATTTTTATTACATTTTAAATGTGGTATTACATTTTTAGAAAGGACGAGAGCAAGCGGAAGTATTATATATTTTTATATTATATTAATATTCACGTTCTCTATTACTTTGTGTGCGTTTTACCATGGTATCATTGTGGAATCTGCTGTAACCAAGATTGTAAAGCCCATACATTTTGTGAACCATTTAAATAATTGTCCAGTTTATAGTAATTAACTGATTTGCTCATCCATATACATATACAGTGTGTTAGTGTTTTGACATGTACCACGCTTCCAAATCTTAATAGCCTAATAAATTTTGAAGTCTCTTTTGTTACGACCTTTTGTTATGTAAATGTGACATATCGCTTTAAAATGAACGACTCTTTATGAGATTAATACCATGCAATAAATATCTTCAGTACTCCCTGCTTATGCTGTCTCTGCTGTTTCTTTACAGAATGATTGAGGACGGTGGGAAAAGGGCGAATAACATGGCCGACAAAAGGCAGTTGTTTGCAGAAATGCGTAAGTATTACCATTTATTATACTGAAAGTATGGCAGACTCGTTTTTATTTGAGAGCCAAAATATTACTGTAATCATCTATGTAGCTACAGAGACGGGATTTCTATATTTATTTCATATTATCTATAGAGCGCTTTAGAGCAGGGGTCTCCAAACTTTTTTAAACAAAGGGCCACTTTATTGTCCTTCAGACTTTAGGAGGGCCGGATTGTACCCAGCAGGGGCAGAAAATGTCACGGGCCCAGCATCAGTGAGAATAAGTATGGTGTCAGGGTTGGCGGTCAATAGAAGGAGTATTCCCCCTATTAGTAGGAGGAATAGTATTCAATCATTGGTATCGGTGGAAGATATAGTGCCCCATTTTTGGTGTCAGTGAGAGGAATAGTGCCTCATATCAGTGGAAGGAGTTGTGCCCCAAGGGCCGCATAAAGGCTAGCAAAGGGCCACATCTGGCCCTCGGGCCGCAGTTTGGAGACCCCTGCTTTAGAGGGTCAAACAACATGAAATCTGATCAGATGAATCAAATGACTTCTACGTTTTTTAGGTACTCCTGGGCTGAGGTCTTTCTAGTTGAGTTCCTTGTTGTCTTGCTCCTCCTGCTGCATTCTATCTAGTGACATAAATCTAACCCCTAATATGCCCTGATGAGAGCTTTTGTTCGGAAAATGCGATCGTGTGTATGCTCCATCGGACTTTTGCTGGCGGAATTTCGGCAAGCAAAAGATTGAGAGCATGTTCTCAATTTTTCGGTCGGAAAAAGTTGCGATCAGAAATTCCGATCGTCTGTACAAATGCCGACGCGCAAAATTCCTACGCATGCTCGGAAAGAATTTAAAGCATGCTCGGAAGCATTGAACTTAATTTTCTCGGCTCGTCAGAACTTTTGTGTGACAGTGTGTATGCAAGCCAAGCTTGAGCGGAATTCTGTCGGAAAAACCATCCAAGTTTTTTCAGACGGAAAACCCGCTCGTGTGTACGGGGCAATAGAAGAGAAACCCGCTTAGAAGAGAAACAGTCATGAAGCATTGACCTTGGGCACAAACAGGTGCAAACGACTAAGTACGCAGTTTATATATTGTTCATGAAATTAACTTGTCAAAAAAAATGCTTTTCTGTTAAGTCACTCCTGTGATTCACAAACCTCTGACAAATGATATAGCTGACAAGCTAGACTGGCTCTGTCATTTTAGGGAAGTGTCTCTGGGTCAAATCCTATGGATCCTACCACCATTTTGATCTCATAACCTTTTTACCCTTAAGGATCCCTTGAAATATTTTTCATGTCTCAGGGGACCCCTTTAAGAATTATTATAGATACAGTGCATCCGAAAAATATTCACAGCTCTTTCCACATTTTGTTATGTTACAGCCTTTTTCCAAAATGGATTAAATTCATTATTTTCTTAAAAATTTTACAAATCATACACCTTAAAGCGGTTCGGCACACATTTCATTTAGTAAATCTCTTTGCCTTCCAAATCAGGCAAAGAGTACTAAATGAAATGTGTTTTTTTTTTTTTTTTTTTTTTACTTACCTTGTAATCGATGACTTCCTGTCTTCTGTCTCTTCTGGGGTGGGCGGGGTCCTGCGGGGATCCTCGTCACGCCGCACTGTCTCCTGGGATCTGGTGTCATTGATCCCAGGAGTCAGTGCGGGCATCTTCCGAAATCTCGCGAGATTTCGGCCACAACTTCCGAAATCTCGTGAGATGTCGGCAGATGTGCCGTTACTGCGCACGCGCGAGTAACGGCGGTGCATGCTGGGCCATCTAAAGTGCCTGTGGGGTTTCACATGCCCACAGGCAAGATGGCCCCCAGCACAAAAGAAGAAGATGAAGAACTTCATCGGACGAAAACCGGCGGCGATCGAGATGGAAGATGGAACAGGTAAGTCCCCCAATTGAGCTATATGCCCTTGGCATATAGCCCAAAAAAAAACAAAAAAAAAAGAGTGCAGAACCGCTTTAATGACAATGTGAAAGAAGTTTGTTTTGAAATCTTTGCAAATGTATTCAAAATAAAAAACAAAAAAAATAACAACATGTACATAAGTGTTCAAAGCCTTTGCCATGACACTCAAAATTGAGCTCAGGTACATCCTATTTCCACTGTTCATCCTTGAGATGTTTCTACAACTTGATTGGAGTCCACCCGTGGTAAATTCAGCAGGTTGGACATGATTTGGAAAGGAAAAGGAGAAACTGCTGCACACCGACAATATTGACGTTTTAAAAAAATGCTGGGCTTTGTAATAAGAAAGGCCAACACTGTTGGCAAGCTAGTTGGCAGACTGCGTAAGCTGACTAAATACAATGCCTTGAAAAAGTATTCATTCCCCTTGATATTTTCCCTATTTTTTTAATGTTACAACCAAAAACATAAATGTATTTTTTGGGGATTTTATGTAGACCGACACAAAGTGGCACATAATTGTGAAGTGGAAGGAAAATCATAAATGGTTTTACATTTTTTTTTTTATACAAATATCTGAAAAGGGTGGAGTGCATTTTGTATTCAATCCCCCCCCCCCCCCCCCAGTCAATACTTTGTAGAACCACCTTTTGCTACAATTACAGCTGCAAGTCTTTTTTGTCTCTACCAGCTTTGCACATCTAGAGAGTGACATTTTGTCAATTCTTCTTTGCAAAATAGCTCAAGCTCTTCTTCTTAATTGGATTTATGTCTGGACTTTGACTGGGCCATTCTAACACATGAATATGCTTCGATCTAAACCATTTCATTGTAGCTCTGACAGTATGTCTAGGGTCTGCTGGAAGGTGAACTTATGCCCCAGTCTCAAGTCTTTTGCAGACTAACAGGTTTTTTTCTAAGATTGCCCTGTATTTGTAGCCATCCATCTCCCCATCAATTCCCTCCAGCTTCTCTGTCCCTGCTGAAGAAAAGCATTCCCCACAACATGATCCTGTCACCACCATGTCTCATGGTGGGGATGGTTTGTTCAGGGTGATATGCAGTGTTCGTTTTCCACCGCACATAGCATTTTGCTTTTAGGCTAAAAAGTTCAATTTTGGTTCCTTCTGACCAGAGCACCTTCTTCCACATGTTTGCTGTGTCCCCAACATGGCTTCTCGCAATCTGTAAAGGGGACTTGTTATGGCGTTCTTTCAACAATGGCTTTCTTCTTGTCACTCTTCCATAAAGGCCAGATTTGTGGAGTGCACAAATAAGTTGTCCTGTGGACAGATTCTCCCATCTGAGCTGTGGATCTGTGCAGCTCCTCCAGAGTCACCATGGGTCCCTTGGCTGCTTCTCTGATTTAATGCTCTCCTTGCCCAGCCTGTCAGTTTAGGTGGACAGCCATGTCTTGGTAGGCTTGCAGTTGTGCGATACTCATTCCATTATCTACCAGATGAACAATTGAGCAGTACTCCGTGAGATGTTCAAAGCATGGGATATTTTTTTTTTTTTTTTATAACCTAACCCTGCTTTAAACTTCACAACTTTATCTCTGACCTGTCTGGTGTGTTCCTTGGTCTTCATGATGCTGTTTGTTCACTAAGGTTCCTTAACAAACCTCTGAGGGCTTCACAGAACAGCTGTATTTATGCTGAGATTAAATTACACACAGGTGGCCTCTATTTACTAATATTAGGTAAATTCTGAAGGCAATTGGTTCCACTAGATTTTAGTTAGGGGTATCAGAGTAAAGGTGGTTAAATACAAATGCATGCCACACTTTTTAGATATTTAGCTGCCAGGGGAAAAACTCCTCCAGTGAGGGTGGGGAAAAACCAAGGAAAGACCGATTCTGGTGGTAGGGGACTCCATTATTAGAAGGACAGAGAGGGCAATCTGTCAAAAAGACCTGAAGCGTCAAACTGTATGTTTACTGGGCGCTCGGGTTTGGCACATCACCGCATGTCAAACGGCCAGCGGCCATGTTTGGGAGGTCCGATGACACAGCTGCAATTTTCCCTTGGTCTGGCTGGTCTCCGGCCAGCGGCCATGTTTGTGTAGCCAATGATGTCACGGCAGCCATTTTTCGTTAGTCTAGAGAGATGCTAGAGACGTCCGGAACCTCGTGGAGAGGCCAGAGCTCCTCTTCTTCCTCCCCTATACTTCTCTTCCTGTCCCAGGATATATGAAATGGATGCCGACATTGGTGGGTCTGAATTGTGGCGCTCCTCCTCTGGTAGGGTGAGTCTTTGGGGGTCCTTGTGTATCTCCCTCTCTGCTGGCAGGTATCCTGGGCATTGAGGGGTCCCTTGGTGGTGTCAAAGTTTCTTTGTACTACAGGGTCTTCTTCCCTATGGAGCCTCAGAGTCACATCTCACCCACTGATCCCCTCATGGAGGTGGCAGGTCCCTCGGAACTCCAGCTTTCCATGGTTGCGCTGATGGCAGTCCTTGAGTCATTGATATGCCAGGTGGAAGCAGCCCTGGTGTCGCATACCCTAACTGAATGGGCCAAGCTTTTGCGTCAGGGTCTGGGTAGTGAGCAGGTTCCCGCTGCTTACGTTGATTTAGCAGATCAGTTGGCCCATGGGCTGCAGTTTTATTTGTGATGCAGCTCCTGTGCTGTCCAAGCTTTCTGTTTTCAGCGGTGGTGATTAGACGTGTGCTGTGGCTTAAGGATTGATCGGCAGACCAAGCCTATAAGAAAGCTCTCATTGATCTGCCCTTTTAAGGCGACCGCCTGTTTGGGGCTACACTTGATGACATCATTAATGGTGTCACAAGGGGGAAGAGTACCTTCCTGCCTCAATTTAGGAAAGGGAAGGAGCCTCATCGCAGACGGGGCCTTCCTTCTCAGCCCATAAGAAATTCTTCTGGGCTTCCGGTGCAGATAGGAAACGGATCTCTCAAGTCTTCACTAGGAAGTTCCCAGCAATCTTGTCTGGTAAGCCTAGAGCAGGCTTCTCCGGATCCACTGACAAGACTTTTTCAGCATGAAGGCCTGCCCTCACCCATTGCTAGGGTGAGGAGACATCTTTGCTGGTTTTCAGATTCATGGACCTCCTTCGTGAGCATCAAGGGGATCCAGGAATTGAACCTTTTGGGGGTACCAAAGAAGGGGGACAGAGTTCATCCACTTTGGGGGGGCCCTGTGTCTCCTTGCGGGTATGCTGCCTGTAAAGGTTCGGGTGACGTGCAAATTACCCAAGGTCCCCTCTAGCCCCATCCAGGAAATCGAGTTACCTGGGTCTGACTCTGGAGTGAATGCTGACCAGGTTAGTAGTTTTTTCTTTCTCCTATAACCTTCCAGGATGGCACACATGAGAGATGAGGGCTCCTCCCTACAGGAAACACAATCACATGACAGCTTTGTTATAAGTCCCCACCCTCCCCCTTGATCCTCAGTATTGATTGTGTTTCTCCCGAACACAGCAGCATGTTTGTTTTTTTCCTAACTGAATGACCGGGGAGGGTCTGACGGTTCCCCTGTTGAGACAGGTTTTAGGGAAGCCGGGGAGGGCTGAACTAACCTGTAAGGCTTGTTCTCTCTAACAGGTCGCCCCATACCAGCACTAGCGCTCTGGCCGCGGGGAGGCGCGCCATCGCTGAAGCTGTTTTGAATCCACCGCCAAGCCGCTCTCCATTGTTTCAGCTTACAGGAAGTCCTGTCCTCCAAGCGTCACTCTGAGTACGACTGCATCACAGGAAGTGGGCGGAGCCGAGGTCACGGCGCAACCCGGAAGTAATACACCGGGAGAAGCGTGGAGCAGCAGCGCCTCAGCTAATAGCTGCAGTAGTGGCGGTGTGAAGCGGTCGGCTGACTATACCTGCCCCAATCGATGGTATCAGTAGCCAAAGACCCTGCTAACCCCCTCATGGAACAGGAAGAGGGAAAAGCACCTACTGTGGGCAGACCCAGGTCGGGACCCGGTGAGTACAAACCCCCCTTGGAAAGAGAGTGGACGAAGGGATGAGTAGATCCAGATTCCTGGGGTCAGGAATCAGTGATAGTCAGGACAGGCTGAACTTTTAGCTTAACCCTTTCTCTCTCTCCGGTACAAGCCCGCAGTCTTGGGGGAAGACATATAATGCGATGTATTTATGTCTCCTATCTTACAGAGTCCCCCAGCAGAGTCCAAACACCCTCCTGCCGCTTTAGGGCATAGCTCCTCTAAGAAATGTGGGTACTGTAAAGACAAACTCCCAAAATCTCACCCAAAACCATTCTGCTATAAATGTATAAACACATTAGCAGGTAAAGAGGCCTCGGCACTGATGAAAGATTTTCTCTCATCCATGCAAGCAGAAATGTTGGCAACCATAAAAGCCTTCCGTGATGCCGCAGGGCAATCTCAAGCCCAGGGCTCAGAGACAGAGGAGCTTACCCCCAGAGAAGGCATGTCTTCCCAGGAAAGCCTTAGTTGTGGGGGTCGTAGTGCCCTTATCCTGCCCTGGCAGTCCTTCCCTCTTTCCCAGGTAGAGGAAGAGGAGGATGGGGGGGGGGATGTGGATAGCCAGGCCAGGTCTGAACACAGTTCAGACGCAGAGCTAGACCTAGACCAACTAGGCCAGTCACAGGACACGTGCAGGCCAAAGAGACACCTCTTCACAGTAGAGGATCTGGATGGACTCCTGCAGGCAATATATGTTAGGAGATTCCAGAAGCCCCCAAAGTAACTTCGTCACAAGACAAAGTATACAGAGGGCTAAGCAAGGCTCAGTCAAGGGTCTTCCCGCTCCATCAATCCCTGAAGGATCTTGTCCTGCAGGAATGGAGGGAGCCTGAAGGAAGAATTATAAAGCAGAAGACTTGGAAAATAAGGTTTCCCTTTAGCCAGTCTGATGAAGAAACCTTCTTTAAGCTCCCAAAGTAGGATGCCGCTTTGTCTCAAGTCACCAAGCTGGCCGATCTCTCTTTTGAGGACACAGGCAGTATCAAGGACCTGATGGACCGTAGAGCAGAGTCCCTTCTCAAAAAAGCCTGGGAAGCTAATACAGCAACCCTGGGTCCAGCATTAGCAGCAGCCTGCGTGGCTAGAAATGCAAACTTCTGTGTAGAAAAGCTAACAAAACATCTAGCTCAGGAACCCGAAGCAAATGATGTCCTTGATTCACTATCAGTGATAGGTAAAGCTGTAGCTTACCTAGCAGACACAGCAGTCGAGTCTGCCAGGGCCTCAGCTAAGACAGCTGCGTTAATCAATTCAGCTAGGAGAGCTGTTTGGATTAAGGCTTGGGAAGGAGATGTCTCGTCAAAAGGTAGACTATGTGGCCTTCCTTTTCAGGGATCCTTGCTGTTTGGCAAGGGCTTGGATGATGTCCTGTCTAGGTCTTCAGAGAAGGGTAAAAAATTCCCAGTTAAGCCTAGAAAATAAAAATAAAAATGTAAAAGATTTTTTCGAGGCCTCCCAGGTCAACCACAACAAAAAGCCAAAAAGGAACCCAATAAGCGGTGGAACTATGGCAGGGGGAGACAACGGAACAGTGTGCTGTTTCCTTCCCCCAGGATTGACACAAAGCCTACCAAGTGACGCCAAGATCAGGGTAGGGGGACGGCTGTCATACTTTGTCCCTCAAGGGGAAAAGATTTCGGACAGCAGTTACATTTGTCAGACTCTGCGAGAAGGGTATCGCTTGTGCCCCGTACACGCGCTATGACTTTCCGGCGAGATTGTCCGCTGGACCTAGTCCAGCGGACAAACTGCCGGACTTTCCAGCGGAGCTCCGCCGGACTTTCCAAGCCTGTGGACTTGCCCACACACACCCGGACTTTCCGGCGGACAATCCGCGGGAAAAAGTCAGCGGGACTTTTGGAAATGAACGGACTTGCCCACACACGGAGCAAAGTCCGTTCATTTAAAACCTAACTGCAGGTAGACGGGACTAGCGAAGGCAGTGAATGCCGCCATGCTAGCCCCGTCACCTGGCATGGATTTAAAGGGGATTCCTACGCCAAAAAAACGGTGTGGGGGTCCCCCATCTCAGACCCTTATCCGAGCACGCAGCCCGGCCGGCCAGGAAAGGGGTGGGGACGAGCGAGCGCCCTCCCCCTCCTGAGCCGTACCAGGCCACGTGCCCTCAACATGGGGGGTGCCCTGGGGAAAGGGGGGCCGTGCCCCCCCCCCCCCCAAAGCACCTTGTCCCCATGTTGATGAGGACAAGGGCCTCTTCCCGACAACCCTGGCCGTTGGTTGTCGGGGTCTGTGGGCGGGAGCCAGATCCCGGCCCCCCACCCTATGTGAATGAGTATGGGGTAAACGTGTCAATAAAAAAAACACACAATTTTTTTTTAAATATTTTATTGCGGGGGTGTTCTTCCACCTTGGGGGGTCTTCTCGCCGGACTCCTCCGCTCTCTCTTCTGCTCTTTTACCGAGCGGAGGAGCCCGGCTTTCTTCTTCGTCGCCGCTGTCGTCTGGGGGTCTCGATCCGCCTTTGGGGGTCTTCCGGGATTTCTTTTGTTCTCGACGCTGTCGCCGCTTTCTGCGCCGTCTTTTTCTTCTTCTTCCTCTTCTTCTTCCGATGTTGACTTGTCGCTCTCTCTGGCCGGAATGGCAGAGACGCGCTGTGTTGTGACTTATATAGGGACAAGGAGGCGGGGTCACATGCTCATGTCACATGGTGACCCCGCCCCCTATGATGTCACAGTCCCAGCATCCTCCGGGACTGTGACATCATAGGGGGCGGGGTCACCATGTGACATGAGCATGTGACTCCGCCTCCTTGTCCCTATATAAGTCACAACACAGCGCGTCTCTGCCATTCCGGCCAGAGAGAGCGACAAGTCAACATCGGAAGGAGAAGAAGAAGACGGCACAGAAAGCGGCGACAGCGGCAAGAACAGAAGAGACCCCAGAAGACCCCCGAAGGCGGATCGAGACCCCCCAGACGACGACGGCGGCGACGACGAAGAAGAAAGCCGAGCTCCTCCGCTCGGTAAAAGAGCTAGGTAAAAGAGCAGAAGAGAGCGGAGGAGTCTGGCGAGAAGACCCCCCAAGACGGAAGAAGACCCCCGGAGCAGTGCAATAAAATATTTTTAAAAAAAATTGTGTGTTTTTTTTATTGACACTTTTACACCTTAGGTGAATGGGTAGGGGTACATCGTACCCCATACTCATTCACATAGGGTGGGGGGCCGGGATCTGGGGGCCCCCTTATTAAATGGGGCTCCCGGATTGCGATAAGCCGCCCGCAGACCCCGCCAGCGGCCAGGGTTGTCGGGAAGAGGCCCTTGTCCTCATCCACATGGGGACAAGGTGCTTTGGGGTGGGGGGGGGCGCACAGCCCCCCTTTCCCACAGGGTACCCCCCATGTTGAGGGCACGCAGCCTGGTATGGCTCAGGAGGGGGGGGGCGCTCGCTCGTCCCCACCCCTTTCCTGGCCGGCCGGGCTGCGTGCTCGGATAAGGGTCTGAGATGGATTTGGGGGGACCCCCACGCCGTTTTTTCAGCGTAGGAATTCCCTTTAAATCCATACCAGGTGACGGGGGGCTAGCGCGGCGGCGTTCACTGTCTTCGCTAGTCCCGTCTACCTGAAGTCATGTTCTAAATGAACGGACTTTCCGATGATCGGCAAGTCCGTTAATTTCCAAAAGTCCCGCGGACTAGCATACAGACCACGGGATTGTCCGCCGGACTGCCGAGTCCAGCGGACAATTTTAAAACAAAACTTAAAACTTAGTCCGCCGGCGGGAAAGTCCGCTCGTGTGTACGAGGCATTAGAGTTCCTAATAAAAAAAAAAAACCTGTATGGTTACCCTAACTCATCCCCCCAGGGATGTCCTGAAAAGAACTGCCCTCCTGGAGGGTATCCAGGAATTGGTGGAACAGCGATTGGTAGTGCCAGTTGCAAAAGAACAACAATACCAGGGATTTTATTCCCACGTATTCGTCGTTCGCAAGCCGTCAGGCAAGTACCGGCTTATAGTGAACTTAAAAAATCTAAACAGATTTCTGGAGTACAAAAAATTCTCCATGGAGAGTATCTACTCCGTGCAAAAAAAACTCATGAAGCGGGCCTTCTTGACGACTCTGGACCTCAGGGATGCCTACCTGCATGTTCCGATCCATGCAGATCATCAGGCATTCCTGAGGTTTGCAGTAACAGTCAGAGGAGAGACGTTTCACTGGCAGTTTGCGGCCCTGCCGTTTGGCCTAACAGCCAGCCCAATAATTTTTACAAAGATCTTAGCAGAAGCAGTAGCCTTCTTGCATCTCCAGGGGGTATCCCTAATCCCTTATCTGGACGATCTGCTGATCTCCGGACAGTCAGCCGATCAGGTCAAGTCAGATACCAACAAAGTTAGGTTGGTTCTAAAGAACCTGGGTTGGATAATCAACACGGAAAAATCCTCCCTCAACCCAGAACAGGTCAACATTTTTCTTGGTTACAGGGTAGACACCAAGCTTCAGAAGCTCTTCTTGCCAGAGGACAAAGTGGCAAAACTGGTTTCTTCAGTGAAGGTTCTGATAAAGACTCCGTCTTGTACCAGAAGAGAGGTTCTAAGAACCTTGGGTTTAATGTCGGCAAGCATACCAGCCATAGTCTGGGCTCAGCTCCACTCAAGAGACCTTCACTTCTTCCTTCTGTCCTCATGGGACAAGAGGAAAGAGTCTCTGGATCAGGAGATATTACTAACTCCTCTGATCCTGTCCTCACTGGAGTGGTGGACAATCCCCAAAAACGTAAAGGGGGGCAGGCCATTGGCTCAGTGGAATTCGGTAAAAGTTACCACCGATGCCAGTTCCTGGGGGTGGGGAGCCCACCTAGGGAAGGAGAAAGCCCAAGGTCGTTGGGACAGCTCGTTAAGCCAGATGTCGTCCAACTACAGGGAGCTCAAGGCAGTGGGGGAAGCTCTAAAAGCCTTCCAAGAAAGCATCAAGGACAAGGAGGTCCAAGTGAGCTCCGATGACGTCACAGTGGTGGCCTACCTGAATCATCAGGGAGGTACCAGGTCCAGACTCCTGTTAGAATTGTCGGAACAGATCCTGGGCTGGGCAGAGGGAGAGATTCTCTCCATCTCAGTTGTCCACATAAAAGGGACAAGCAACTTGGAAGCAGACTTCTTAAGCCATCAGCAGCTAAGACGGGGAATGGGAACTAAACCCTGAGACATTCCAAACCCTGGTACAACGCTTTGGGAATCCCGAGATAGACCTGTTCGCCAATCGGCAAAACAGGAAAGTAAGAAGGTATTTTTCGATCTCCAGAGAGGAGTCAGAGGGGCTAGATGCCCTGACTCAGACCTGGCATTACAAACTGGCTTACGCCTTTCCACCTCTAGCACTTATCCCACGAGTTCTTCAGAAACTCAACCAGTCCCCAGGGCAGCTATTTCTGGTGGCACCCTGGTGGCCCAGGAGGGCTTGGTTTGCGAACCTAAGTTCGATGTCAGTGGCAGAGCCACTGAGGCTTCCAAACAGGCCGGACCTTCTCAGACAAGGTCCAGTACTTCACCCAAGACCAGAATTTTTTCAACTGACGGCTTGGTTAGTGAGCGCCAGGTCCTAAGAAATAAGGGATGCTCAGATAGAGTAATAAATACTCTTCTTCGGAGTAGAAAACCAGTGACTAAAAATATATATTTAAAAGTCTGGAAGACCTTCTGTTCCTAGGGTAGGAAAAGGCAGATCACCTCCACCTCTGTTCCTGTCATTCTGGAATTTCTCCAGGACGGGGTAGACTTGGGCTTGGCGGTCAGTACCCTTAGAGTCCAGATAGCGGCCCTCTCGGTTTACCTTAAAGGTGAGGCTGGCAAAAGAAAGCTTGATAAAGCATTTCCTGTTGGCCAGGGAAAGGAGTTCCCCTGTCACAGACCACAGGTTCCCACCATGGGATCTAACGAGGGTGTTAGAAGCACTATCTAAACACCCTTTTGAAACTATAGGAGAGGTTTCCCTTAAGTTTCTAACCTTAAAGTTAGCATTTTTGTTAGCAGTTACCATGGCCAGGAGAGTTGGGGACCTGCAGGGGCTGTCCATGAAGGAGCCCTATTTATTAGTTCAACCTGACATGGTCACCCTTAGGCTAGACCCCTTATATCTACCAAATGTAGCATCTTTATTTCACAGGACGCAAGACATAATATTGCCGTCCTTTTGTGATAAACCAAATAATGAGAAAGAAAGGAAATTTCATTACCTAGATGTAAGAAGGTGTCTCCTTACATATCTAGAAAGAACAAAAGGTTTTAGGAGGTCCAGTCACCTGCTAGTCCTATACGCAGGGTCTAGGAAAGGACTTCAGGCTTCAAAAGCCTCAGTATCTAAATGGATCAGAGATGCTATCTCTATGGCTTATGAGAGTTCTGGGGTTCCAGTACCAGCAAAAATTAAAGCCCATTCAACCAGGTCACTAGCAACATCCTGGGCAGAGAAAGCAGGGGCCTCCTGGGAACAAATCCGCAGAGCAGCCACCTGGTCCAGTCAAGATACGTTCCTAAAACACTACCGCGTGGAAGTATTGTCACAGCAAGATATGGCTTTTGGTCGGAACGTCCTACAAGTGTGGTGGTCCCACCCTGAAGGTAGGCCTGGGGTTACTTGATTATCCTCTCATGTGTGCCGTCCTGAAAGGTTATAGGAGAAAACCTATGTTAGACTTACCGGTAACAGTATTTCTACAAACCTTCCAGGACAGCAGGCCTACTTCCCGCCCTATGTGGAGGGAAAGATTAGCTAAGCGCTAGGTGGTAAGTACCTACGTAGAGCAATGCTCCTTGTGAACCAGTTCAGGATTACTTTATTACATACTGAGGATCAAGGGGGAGGGTAAGGACTTATAACAAAGCTGTCATATGATTGTGTTTCCTGTAGGGAGGAGCCCTCCTCGCTCATGTGTGCCGTCCTGTAAGGTTCGTAGAAATACCGTTACCGGTAAGTCTAACATAGGTTTTTCAAGTGTCGACCCCTTCCTTAGGTTTAGTTCAACAGAAAGTAACTGAGGCTCATGTTGGATCAGACAGACTGTGACTCAGGCCTATTCTATTAAGGGTCGGATTCCTCCTTTCCCTGTCACAGCGCATTCTACTCAGGCGCTTGGTACTTCTTGGGCCTCCCGTCATCAATCGTCAATATCACAGGTTTGCAAGGCGGCCACCTGGTCATCAGTGCATACCTTCACTAAAATCTATAAAGTAGATATTTTGACATCTGCGGATGCTTCTTTTGGCTGCAAGGTTTTGCGGGCTGCTGTTTAAGAGGGGGGGTTCCCTCTTGAGGGGTGTTTTTTGTTTAAAATGTCAGTGTCCTGGTTAGGGCTCTTGTGGTTAGCCTTGGGTTATTTTTCCCACCCCTCATTTTTCTTTGGCACTGCTTTTGGACGTCCCAATGGTCAAGATTAAGGAGGCGCTGTGTCTGTCAATGAACGAAAGAGAAAATGGGATTTTTGTACTCACCATAAAATCCATTTCTCTGAGTTCGACGGACACAGCACCCACCCCTTTATGGAGCTTACGATACTTATATTACTGCTTGCTACTAAACTGAATACCTAGAGCAGGGAGGGGGGTTATATACTGACTGAGGACAGCCCATGGGCATAGCCAGGTGTTTTTTTGTTCTGCCTAGTCCTACTCTTGCGGAGGCGGTATAACCCAATGGTCAAGATTGAGGCGCTGTGTCCGTCGAACTCAGAGAAATGGATTTTACTGTGAGTACAAAAATCCAAATTTTTCATAGCATGTCACAGGAAGCACCCTCCTGGTTAAGAGGACAGAATTAGAAATAGACTTGAAAAACTTAACATAAAAAAGTCACTGGGACCAGATGGCTTGCACTTGAGGGTTCTTAAGGAACTCAGTCAAGTGTTAGTCAGACCATTGTTTCTAATTTTTGTGGAGAGTTTACTGACTGGAATGGTACCAGCCGATTGGAGAAAAGCCAATGTGGCACCAATATTTAAAAAGAGGGCTGAGCTCTATCCCTGGGAACTACATGCCAATTAGCCTAACATCAATAGTCTGCGAGCTATTGGAGGGGATGATGAGGGACTATATACAAGATTTTGGTAATGAAAACTGTATTGGCAGTAATCAGCATGGATTCATGAAGAATCGTTCTTGCCAGACCAATCTATTAACCTTCTATGAAGAATTGAGCTGCCATCTAGATAAAGCAAGGGCTGTGGATGTGGTGTATCTAGATTTTGCAAAGACATTTGATACAGTTGCCCACAAGCTTTACTGTACAAACTAAGGTCTGTCGGCATGGACCATAGGTTGAGTACCTGGATTGAAAACTGGCTACAGGGGTGAGTTCAGAGGATAGCGATAAATGGGGAGAGCTCGGAATAGTCCAGGGTGGAAAGTGGGGTCCCCAGGGTTCTGTCCTGGGACCAATCCTGTTTAATCTAACGTAATCTTAAGTAAGCCAAAGTGTGTAATAAAAATCATCTTTTTTCTTTTTTGGTAGTAATCTATTTTCTGATATACTGAATTTTTTGGGTTTTCACTATCTGTAAGCCATAATCATCAAAATTAAAAGAAAGAAATGCTTGAAATATATCACTCTGTATGTAATGAATCTACAGATAGGTCCATATATATTTGGACACGGCACAATTTAGTTTTTTTCAGGTATTTACCAAAACATATTCAAGCTATAATTATATAATGGATATGGGCTAAAATGTACACACTCTCTCTGGTTTAATTTGAGGGTATGTACATCCAAATTGGAGGAAGGGTTTAGGAATTACAGCTCTTAAGAATAGCCACCCCCGTTTTCAAGGGGCCAAAAATAATTGAAGGACAATCTTCAGGAGGTTGGCGTATCATTGCGAAAGTCTACAATCAAAAGAAGACTTCACAAGAGCAAATATAGGGTTCACCACAAGGTGCAAACCATTCATAAGCCTGAAGAATAGAAAAGCCAGATTAGACTTTGCCAAAAAACATCCAAAAAAGCCAGGCCAGTTCTGGAAAAGCATTCTTTGGACGGATGAAACTGAGATTAATCTGTACCAGAATTACAGGAAGAAAAAAGTGTGGAGAAGGCTTGGAACAGCTCATGATCCAAAGCACACAACGTCATCTGTAAACCATGGTGGAGGCAGTGTGATGGCATGGGCATGCATGGCTTCCAGTGGCACTCGGTCATTGGCGATTATTGATGTGACAGAAGCAGCCAGATGAATTCTGCAGTGTTTAGAGATATACTGTGAGCCCAGATTCAGCCAAATGCAGCAAAGTTGATTGGAGAGCGCTTCACAGTACAGATGGACAATGATTCAAAACACACTACAAAATCAACCCTAAAAAGAAGTGGAATATTCTGGGCGAGTCAATAACCTGATCTCAACCCAATTGAGCACACATTTCACTTGCTGAAGGCAAAACTAAAGGCAGAAAGACCCACAAACAAAACAACAACTGAAGATAGCTGCAGTTAGAGCCTGGCAAAGCATCAGAAAAGAGGACACCCAGTCTTTGGTAATGTCTATGGGTTCCAGACTTCAGGCAGTTATTGCCAGTAAAGGACTCTCAACAAAATATTAAAAATTAACATTTTATTTTATGATTATGAGCCCCTGAAAAAGGGGGGGGAGGGATTGTGTATAAAAATAGTTGCCGTTCCTAAAATTTGTACTTGATATTTATGTTCAACCCCTTGAATTAAAGCTGAAAATCTGCACTTCAAATTAATTTGAATTGTTTTGTTTTTAATTTTATTTTGGTGGCACACAGAGCCAAGCATATGAAAATTGTGCCTGTGTCCAAATATATATGGACCCAAGTGTATATAATATGAGTTTCACTTTTTTAATTTAATTACTGAAACAAATTTACTTTTGGATGATATTCAAATTTTTTGAGATGCACCTGTATATGCTTCAATTTGAAGACTCAAAAATTATAGCGTTAGGACTGCAGTATACATAGTTTGGTTTTTATTTGCAGGCTACCTGGTAAGAGTGCTGTGAAATTTTGGTCTGTTGTGTTGTGCATTTCCCTTTGCCCATGTGCCCCTTTCACACTGAAGGCGGTTTTCAGGCATTTTAGCACTTGTAAAGCGCCTGAAACCCGCCACCCCAGTGTGAAAGCCTGAGTGCTTTCACACTGGGGTGATGCGCTTGTGGGAGATTACAAAAAGTCCTGCAAGCAGTATCTTTGGGGTGGTTTGGGAGTGCTGTATACAGCGCACCTAAACTACCCCTGCCCATTGGAATGTATGGGCAGCGCTTCTGAAACGCCTCAAAAACGATTCCGAAGCGCCGCAACACAGGCAGGTTTTAACCCTTTCTTAGGCGACTAGCAGGGGGTCAAAAAGCACTGCTAAAATGATGGTAAAGCGCCTCTTAAACTAGCCGCGCTTTACCCCTAACACGGCGCGGCCCCAGTGTGCAAGTACCTTTACTGTAAAGACTATTTAAAAAATTGGGGTGGTTGCCATCTTTTTTGTATAGCAGGGTCCATAGCCCTGCACTGGACATGAGGACACTAAGGAACAGTCCACCACTAGTTTGTGGGGGAGCACTGCCTGCTGGGGGAGCAGGGGATCCGGTAAGTGAAAGTTTTTCCTCTTCTCCTCTAAACAAAACAAACAAGTAACCCTTGCACTGCAAGCACCGCATTTTTAATCTGCCCAAAGTTGGGCTTTAAAAACGCGCCGCTACAATAAAGAACTAATCGGGAGATATCTTTGTAACGAGAAAAGACATCATCGCTTTTTTTTGTTAACGTGTTCTCTGCCGCTTACCTGTAAACAGCTACAACACCACCAATAAAAGAGTATGTTGTTTGAATAGTGACTTGAAAAACACCATATCCCTTGTGCTTCGAGCCCACATTACTCTGTCAACACATTTCTGTTCCCAGGAAAAGAGCAACAAATGGAATGAAGGGGAATACTGGCTAATTGATTATCGGGTTCTTGTTAGAGCAAGAATGAAAACTCTTTGACAATACCACATAATTACTGAATAATTGCCTTTTAAAATGCTCACAGTTGAAAACATGAGCTGGAATCATGCAAGTCAGAAGGTGAAAAAAATAACAGAATGAATATTATATCTCACAGCGCCTGGCTCCACTACAAATAGGTTTTCCATAGAATACACTTAATACTATTCAGTATATACTATGGTAATAAAGTTAACAGTTCTGCACATATTTATGCATGCCTTCACTCAACATAATTGTATATATATGTATGTGTGTGTGTGTGTGTGTGTGTGTGTGTGTGTGTGTGTATATATATATATATATATATATATAATATATATATATATATATATATATATATATATATATATATATATATATATATATATATATATATATATATATATATATATATATATAATCAGGGCTGTTACTGATAACATTTTCGTGTTCGATTCATCAATTTTTTTTTTAAATCGATTAATCGACTAATTACAATAAATTTAAAACGCACATACAGACCCAACTACTTTTAGCTGATCTCCTTGCATTGCAACTCTGCATTAGTCAGTGGTAAATGTGGTATACACTAATATACAATCACCCGACACTAGTTAGTTTCCACAATCCATGACTTAACTATACAATTCACACAAATACGTTTTAAATTCAAACTGTAGCACTGACTTAAGTAATTTTTTTTCCCACAGTAGCGTGACAATCCCTCCACCTCCGGTCTAACTAATCACTCTCACCTTATGGTATGGACCCCTGTGCAAACAGGTGGTCATGCAAGCGGGTATCAAAAGGGTTAACACGTACCATAAACGTCTCTCATGTCTCCTTAGATCTCAGCAAGGACGCCAGGTCATGGGTAGAAAGAAAAGATCTAAGTGCTCACCTCTTAAGTATAAGATTAAATTTTTGCGTTCAAACACAAACTACTCACATAAACATGATGAAAACACAGCATGTAAATCCGACAATCGCGTTAGTTCCGTAGGGCAGCAGCGGGTGACGCCATGCGTAGCTCCTCCCCCGTACGCGTTATGTTCAATCAGAACTTTGATGTCACCGGACTCCTCCCCCCTTCCCTTCATTAACATATGGAGGCACTTGGGGAAGGGGGGAGGAGTCCGGTGACGTCGATGTCCGTGGCGTCACCGGATCTCCGACGGAACTCCCGGAAGCCGTCGGAGAGGTGAATACCGATCAAAAGAATTTTGATCGATCAAAAAAAATGAACGATTAATCGAGGAATTAATATTTAATTTCCACAGCTTTAATATGTATATAGATACAATATAAAAATTGAGTGTAGGTGTCCTTCGCGCTATTTTTAATGAACTAGAAACTATATTGATGCAGTGAATAAATGAGTGAATACAAAATTAATTATAAATAGGTGTGAACATAAATGCTATATGTGGAAGAAATTCCTAAACCAAGCTGCAAAATCTAAGAGTAAACACAAACCCGTACAAGAAATAAAAAATAATGATTTTGCGCTAAAGTGCATCAAATGCTATATATGTGAACCAGTCTATAGCCCAATATGTGTAATAAATAGTCACTAAAGGCTCAAAAAACGTGATGATAAACACATAAAATAAAGAAATATCATATAGTGGATGTGGCAATAATAATCACATAAAAATATGATTAAAAAGTGCATCAAGTGCTAAAATCCAAATATTAAATAAAACTGATAATCCAAAATAACAGAATCAGTGCAAGTATTGAAATACTAAAAACGTAGACCATGAAAACCACAGTATAATGGATGAATAAATATAAATCTGAATGAATGGAAATAAATGAATAATTCATTTAAATATAAATATAAATATTTAAATATATTAATTAATTAATTAAAATAATAATATAAAAATAGAGTCCATCAGAGGATTATATAACTGAAGAAAAACGATAGTGGTGATCCCCTTAGGATAACACTTTCACAGTCTCTAATATCCTTAAAAATAGTAATTCGGACTATCTGCAGACAGTGGGGGGTGTTGGGTGGTGAGGACCTAATCCTGAATGGTGCTCGCTAGCCTCTCACCTCTCAAACGATCAGAATACGCATCAGAGCCAGTATAGATTATCAGCTGTAATTCCAAAAATTGTCCCATAATCTTTGGGCAGCCTAGAAAAATAATAGTCTAACGGAGGTATGCTATTATGAGTTAAGACCTGTCCTATCACAGCACAGTAATGCAGCTTTTATTAATGCTTCTACAATATTTGCATGTGTTTTAAAGATTTAAACCATATGATCAAGGCTGTATTTACCATAGGGCACTTGTGAGCCAGTAGCTAGGGTTGCAGGGTTAGAACAGTAGTAACAAACCTTGGTATTTGCAAGTCCAAGTAACAAACCTTTCTTATGTGTTCCTTTTTGGTCTGTTGAATATGACATTGTTGCCATTTTGTTATATCTATTTGATAATTGCAACAAAATAACCAGTTTTTCCTGTCAAAAATCTTGTGACTTGAGAACTCCCTGTGCTTTCTGACTCTGCTGATTGTTAAAATTTAGCATTGTTCCTAGGTGTTCAGAAGTTCTGGCAGTGGCAGCCCTTCCATTCGGGGGGAAGGGGCACCACCGCCCCTTCCCAATCCATCTGCCCGGCCCATAATCTACATGCAGGGTGCTGGACGCATGGATTCCAATAAGGTTTTTTTTTTTTTTTCAAGGCACATGATTAGAGCCGGAGGCTATAATTGGCTTCAAAAAGGGTGGACTTGGGCGCAGAGCACTGTGCCCCGAGCCCACCCAGTTGTGTGACAATAGCAAATTAATATTCGCTATTGTCTTCCTGATCCTCCTCCTGGCCAATCAGGAAGCGGATCCTGAAACACGATTTCCCAAGAGGAGAAGCAACCGTATTGGCCACCGAGGAGGAAGAGACACAAGGGAAGCCACCGTGAAGCTGACAAGGAGGAGGAGATGCAAGAAGGATTCGAAGCTGGCCACGACCTAGGTAGGGTAAGTCCAGAGCTGGCGGACTAGCGAGGGGGGGAGGGCTGTAAAGACCCCCCCCCCCCCAAAATGGAGCACTGGCCCCCACTGAGTTCTGTCCTAAGGTTGACAACACTGCTCCTCCATGGATACATGACGGTGGGTGAGTGTTTTCACCCTAGGTCTTAAAGTCTGTTCTAGCAGGATGGCCAAATCAAAAAAAGGAAATAAGGACTGAAAAAAAAATGAATGCATCCACCACATCTTAGTACTGGTAAGCCAGTTTTGCAGTCAATATTCAGAAACACTGTCAAGGGATTTCAATGAAGCGGTTTCTCTAGTTTTCTGAGGTATGGCCTTATTTAAAAGGTCATACCTAGTTTCAAAATGCCCTTTTTTGCCCGTTTCTTTGTGCTTCTTCAAAAGAGCTTAAATAGTACATTTAAAACTTTGCCTGGGGGAGACCTTGCTGATGCAGTATAAATTACCTTGAATCTTGTTACTGTGCTCACCTTTTCATGGTGTATGACATGTGACCTGAAACTATCTTCCATAACCTCACCTCTTAGTAGCAGAGTTTGGCTTCTCCTCACCCCATTTATTAAGCATCCTACACAGCTGTTTCTGTTTATGACTGTGTTTCAACCTACATATGAAATTGATAATCATTAGCACCTGCTTGGTAGAATTGGTTAATCATACACCTGACCCCAATCCTACAAAATCCCTGACTTTGTGCAAGAATTGATGCTGGTTTGAATCCAAAGTAGTCAAGCCAAATATTGATTTGATTTAGATTTTTCTTTTATTCGCTCACTTTGTATTTTGTTAATTGATTAAAACAAACAATTTAAATAATATATATTTCTAGAAGTATACTTTGGAGCCCAGCTTCTTTAAACCTTTGTTATCTACAACATATAATGAGATATGCCAGCACAGTATACAATTTTGCAGGTCTGTCCCGGGCACCTTTATTCCAGGACAGTACAGTGTCCCGGAATGAAACTGACACTGCCACTTACCCCCAGGGCTGATCTGATGCCCCCAAAAAAGGAAGCCACATCGCTGCTTTACTGACAGTACTTGTGCTGGCCAGGAATATCTAGAGAGGCACAATCCCCACCCCCTGCTTATGCAGGACTGTCCCGGGCAATCCGGGACACTTGGTCACCCTAGGGTAGCATGATGTCTAAACACATGATGAGGCATCATGTAAGTAATAGTCTTTTGAGGATGTACTGTGATACGTAAAATGACACCTAATGTTTTATATTTTTCAAGGGGCTCAAGATCTGGATCGTATTCGTCTGTCTACATACCGAACGGCATGCAAGATTCGATTTGTACAGAAGAAATGTAACTGTAAGTAAAATATTTAACTCCTTTATTTTCATGGAAAGTATAGCCTGTGTAGCATAGATTTATCATAATGTACAGTTCACTCGTTTTTTCCCATCCAGATTTTGTATTTGTTTATTATTTTGCTGTCTGTGTACCACAGGCGAGATTTCTCTTCAATTCTTGTTGCATAGCCAAAACGGGAAGTGAGGAAATCCCTCCAACATGAGGAAATCCTGGGGGGTTCCCATTGAAGGATTCCCACTCTGTTATTGTTCTCAAACCAAAATTTGAGGTTATATTTTACTTTCACCTTCGATAACAGTAAACGGGACAAATGGAGAATGTGAATCTCCCTAACGGGGAGGCAGACAGCACTAAAGACTCACAGGTGTTCTAATCCCTCTCTACTCAAAACGAAAAAAGAAGGGGGCAGAGGATACTGCGTTGAGGGAGGGGCAGGGTTACAGAACACTACTGTGTGGGGGAGGGGGTGGAGGACAATACAGTGGGGGGGGGGGGTGATGTGAAGGGGAAAAGGACACTGCATTAGGGTGTACAGGACACTACTGTGGGGGTTGGGGGGCAGGGGACACTACAGTGGAGAAGGGGTTATGTGGGGGGAGCAGAGGACGCAGCAATAGGGGGTACAGGACACTACTGTGGGTAGGGAGGGGGTAATGTGAAGGGGCAGAGGACACTGTGTTGGGGGTAAAGAACACTAGTGTCCTCTGCCCCCTCCCTCCACAGTACAGTGCAGAGGGGGTTATGTGAAGGGGCAGAGGACGCAGCAATAGGGGGTACAGGACACTACTGTGGGAGGAGGGGGCAGAGGTAACTACAGTGGGGGGGTGATGTGAAGGGGGCACAGGACACTGTGTTGGGGGGTACAGATCACTACTCTGGGGGGATGGGGGCAAAGTAAACTACTATGGGGGGCTGAGGACATTACAGTGGGAGGGCGATGTGAAGGGACAGAGGACACTACTGTCTTTTTTTTATTGGGAGCTTTGTATTTTTTTTTGTTTTGTTTTTTTACAGACTTATACGTGTATACATTCACACCAAGATCTGCTATGGTGAACAGCTGTTTCATGCTTAAAAGCTACACTAGTTGGTCAAATGTTTAACCCCTAGCTATCACACCTATATGAACTTGTGGAACCTTCCATTCTAAAACTGTGGACATTAAAATGGAGTTACCCCCAACACCTTATAACTGGCAAGGCTTTCCACAAGATTTTGGAATGTGAGAATTTGTGAGGTCAGGTACTGATGCTGATTAAGAAGACCCTGTAGACAATTGGCCAATTAGCCCCAAAGGTATTAATAGGGTTGAGGTCAGGGCTCTGTGGAGGCCACTTGTGTTCCTCCACACCAAAACGTGTCAAACCATGTCTTTATAGACCTGGCTCTGTGCACAGGAGGTACAGTCAAGCAGGAACAGAAAATCCCCCTTCCCAGAACCACAAGTGCACAATTATCTTAAATGTCTTTGTGTTTCATAGTAGCCTTCACTGGAAACATTTGAGCACAATTATTTGGCCATACAGTCTATGATTGAGACCCTGTTAAATACTATAAATGATGCATTCCATGGCAGGAGAAACCCACAAGTGTATGGTTATTGGGGAATTGAATTTACACTCTGGTCTAACGGTGCCACATATTTAACTAATTTCAAGGCCCTGCTAAATATTTAGTATTGTCATTAGCAGCAGGGTACTACAGTAATTCCTTTAGTCGTGTCTTGATCTGCTTGGATATAACTATGAATGTAAATCAGAAGTAGTGCTGTGTAAGTCACATAAAAAATAGAACATTGCCGGTGATATAAGTGTTGTTAATAGTAATTGATCTTAGATGTTGGTATTGATGTGCTAGATTTGTTGCAGAGCTTTCATAGTAGATGACATTTTGCCCATCATGTGGATTATAAGGGAACACGACATTTCAAACCCAGTCCAGCCCCACTTTATCAATTGTGTCATTTGATGGAAACCCTGCATGATGTTTGTAGAGTTTTTTTTTTTTTTTTCTCATATCAGGTAATTAACTTTGCTTCTCATCAAGGCATTGATTCTCTGTATTGTTTGTACGCGTTAATTAGCACACCTTGCCAAAGAGACTTTTCTAATTTGACTGACAATGAATTATGCAACCTGCTCTTTTTACTAAAGGAAGGCATTCGTGATCGGAAGATCACTTTTGTCTGTCATCAGCTCTTTGTAGACACCTTTTTGATCTGAAATGTTAATTAGCTTTATGTAGTATTGTTTTAATACCAATCATTTATATGCAAAAGAAATAATCATTTACGTTTTTTTCCTTTTGGTCTAAACATTTTTGTGGCATGTTTAAAATCAGACCTGTTACATTCAAGCCCCATCCAACTTATGCATATTGCGTTGATGTGCATTTTTAATACATATTATTGACTGTTTTCTTGCACCTTCATGCATATTGCACAACACAACAACAGATTAAAATGCATGTATTTTTAGAATGAAAGGGGTGAGGGGCCCTTGTATTTAGAATGAATGTTTGACTGAATATATGTAGCGCATCCTGACCCCCAGCATCGGGATAGGCTGGCATTTCACCTCCAGGATGCTGGTTCTTAGGCATTGTGGGTGCGGGCGATTGCAGAAAATATGGGCACCAGTCACTTTTAGGATGATCAAAAGTGAGTTTATTGCTCAAAACAGAAAAATGTGGGAGAGAGGGTTAGGGCACTGGATACCCTAGGACAGTAGGCAGACAGATCAGCAGACTCCAAAACAAAATGGCCCGGTGCAATTCCCTTTTTCTCGCATTCCCAGCCTATCCTTACTCCCTGACCAATGAAGTGTGACCTCTGGTACTTCATCTCAGAACTCTGTCATTCTCCTTATGACTCAACAAGAGGCTCTCTGTCTGGCAGAGCCTCTCCCATGCCCCCAGGCAGCAAACAGTCTCTCTCTCTCTCTGGCAGAGCCTCCAGCACATGGCCAGGCCTTAGTCTCCAGGCCTCACCCAACACAGCTGTTCCTCACACATCCAAGTCTGGGTGGGAGGACCTCAATCACCTGACTTCATCCAAATATATGCTCTCTCCCAGCATGCTCAGTGGCCTGACACTCCTACTGATTGGCTGAACGAGATATGCATATTCATAACTCTGTCTCGCTACAGCTCATCATACTAATGCCAAAGGCAACAGTGCCACCTATTGACAGAAGGGATTAACCACAGTTAAACCAGGCTTAGGAGAAAACCCAAATGATCTAGACTAGAAATCAGCTAGGTTAGTTAGAACTTAGCACAACTAAATTTACCAGTATCACCTGTTTAAGACAAGAGTGCTACACATACAGTATCACACACATACAGTATCTCACAAAAGAGTACACCCCTCACATTTTTGTAAATATTTTATTATATCTTTTCATGTGAACACTGAATAAATTACACTTTGCTACAATAAAGTAGTGAGTGTACAGCTTATATAACAGTGTAAATTTGCTGTCCCCTCAAAATAACTCAACACACAGCCATTAATGTCAAAGCCCTGGCAACAAAAGTGAGTACACCCCTAAGTGAAAATGTCCAAATTGGGTCTCCGGTGTGAATGGGGAGCAGGTGTGTTAAATTTGGTGATATCGCTCTCACTCTCGCATACTGGTCACTGGAAGTTTAACATGGCACCTCATGGCAAAGAACTCTCTGAGGATCTGAAAAAAGAATTGTTGCGCTACATAAAGATGGCCTAAGCTATAAGAAGATTGCCAAGACCCTGAAACTGAGCTGCAGCACGGTGGCCAAGACCATACAAAGGTTTAACAGGACAGGTTCCACTCAGAACAGGCCTCGCCATGGTCGACCAAAGAAGTTAAGTGCACATGCGCAGTGTCCTATACAGAGGTTGTCTTTGTGAAATAGACGTACGAGTGCTGTTTGCGCGATTTTACCGAGATTCATCGGGTGACAAACACGGCAAAATCGCGCCGTGATTTGGGTGCCATTGAAAGTCATGGCGATCAGAAGCGCGTCCTGCATTTTGCGCCGATTCGGAATCGCAGGCAGAATCACAGCGTTTCCGCTTGCAATGCGGAATGCCATGGTGTGACTGGAGTCTGAGACGCGTCTAAAGACAGGGATGGACATTACTATGGTCAGAACCAGCACAGTATTTCAGAAGACCACAGGATTGCCAGAGCAGAGGAACAATGTGTCAGTCCTGTGCAAAGTAAAGTGCACCTTTTACCGTTGACAAATATATTCTTCTCTGGATCATTTTACTACGGGATGGAGAGAAGACTTCTAGCTTCTGGATCTAAAAGGGATTTTACACACTGACCCGGTTTTTCTAAAAAATTGTAACACAAGATCTGAACCATCATGTCTAAAAGCATAGCGGAATGAATGTCCATGTGATGAAATACAGAAGCATCTCATTATCACAATTTCTCTTACTTCTTACATATTAGCTGTTCACTTAACATGGGCAGGACATCTAAACTCTGTGCTTTGTGTTCTGGTGTCATATCGGCATAATGCAACTAGCATGGAACATACCCCTCAGGATATTTACCAAAGTAAAAGTAATCCACACATAAATATGCTAACCACATTTGTACTACATATCCTGACGTTCTGGGAAGCAAATCCTCTTTCTAATCACAGGATTTATCAAGCAAAACTAATTAAACCACAAATATGTCTAGCTAACTAATATCTTTTTTACACTACTATTATTTCTAATGTACATATGTTATTTGGTCAGACTGTTAAACCTCAATCATAAATATATATTTTTTTATTTATCTTTTCTTAAATTAATAAACCTAGGAAATACAGTGCCTTGCAAAAGTATTCACCCCTCTTGGCATTTTTCGTGTTTCGTTGCCTCACAACCTGGAATTAACATGGATTGTTTGAGGATTTGCATCATTTAAGTTACAGAACATGCCCACAACTTTGAAGATTTTTTTTTCTTTTTTCTTTTTTATTGTGAAGCAAACAACAAATAGGACAAAATAACAGAAAAAGTCAATGTGCATAACTATTCACCCCCTAAAGTCAGTATTTTGTAGAGCCACCTTATGCAGCTATCACAGCTCCAAGTCGCTTTGGATAAGTCTCTATGAGCTTTCCACAGCTTAGCACTGGGATTTTTGTCCATTCCTCCTTGCAAAACTGCTCCAGCTACTTCAAGTTGGATGGTTTGCGCTTGTGAACAGCAATCTTTAAGTCTGACCACATATTTTCTATTGGATTGAGTTCTGGGCTTTGACTAGGCCATTCCAACACATTTACATGTTTCCCCTTAAACCACTCAAGTGTTGCTTTAGCAGTGTGTTTGGGGTCATTGTCCTGCTGGAAGGTGAATCTCCGTCCTAGCCTCAAATCACACACAGATCGATACAGGTTTTGCTCAAGAATATCCCTGTATATAGCACCATCCATCTTTCCCTCAACTCTGACCAGTTTCACAGTCCTGACTGCTACCACAGGATGGTGTTCTTTGGATGATGTGTTTGGTTTGTGCCAGACATAGCGTTTTCTTTGGCCAAAAAGTTAAATTTTAGTCTCATCAGACCAGAGCACCTTCCTCCATACATTTTGGGAGTCTCCCACATGCCTTTTCGCAAACTCAAAACATGCCATTTTGATTTTTGCTGAAAGTAATGGCTTTCTTCTGGCCACTCTGCCATAAAGCCCAACTCTATGGAGCATATGGCTTATTGTTGTCCTATGTACAGATACTCCAGTTTCCAGGGTTACCTTAGGTCTCTGTACTGCCTCTCTGATTAATGCCCTTGCCCGGTCCGTGAGTTTTGGTGTGCTGCCTTCTCTTGGCAGGTTTGCTGTTGTGCCATGTTCTTTCCATTTGGTTATGATAGATTTGATGGTGCTCCTAGGCATCATAAAAGATTTGGATATTTATTTATAACCTTACCCTGACTTGTACTTCTCCACAACATTGTCCCTTACTTGTTTGGAGAGTTCCTTGGTCTTCATGGCAGTGTTTGGTTAGTAGTGCCTCTTGCTTAGGTGTTGCAGCCTCTGGGGCCTTTCAAAAAGGTGTGTATATGTAATGGATCATGTGACAGGTGGACATCATTTCACTAATTATGTGACTTCTGAGGGTAATTGGTTGCACCAGAGCTTCACATACATACGCACATACCAATTATTATCATTTTTTTTTTATTTCTGAAAAATAGTTTTATGTATATATTTTTCTAATTTTACTTCAGACTATTGTGTTCTGATCCATCACATATAATTCAGATAAAAAAAAACATTGAGCTAAAGGCTGTAATGTAACAAAATAGGTAAAAAGCCAAGCAGGTAAATACTTTTGCAAGGCACTGTATATATGGAGTTTGATGCAGTAAACATGTTTCCTATTTTGTCCATATACAATCACTTGTCTTTAAGGGCCAGTTCACACCTGCATCGCGCAGGAATGCGATCCATGTTCCTGTGCGACTTTCAGCTGTTTCAATTGTGTCTGTGGTTTTGCAGTGTCAGGGCTGTTATATTCCCCTATGTAAGAGATATCCAAACTACGGCCCTCCAGCTGTTGCGGAACTACACGTGAAGCATTGTAAAAACTGACATTCACAGGCATGACTAGGCATGATGGGAATTGTAGTTCCCAAACAACTGGAGGGCCATAGTTTGGAGAACCCTGCCTATGTCTGTTTTCTTTCACCTAGCTTATCCCCATTCGTTAAAGGGACAGGCAACTTCTTGTTCCGAGGCACATTGTGTTCAGTTCACCATTTCTTCTGTGTTACTGCACAAATAAGGGAGTGCTAATGTGATAAAAGATTGCATGGTGGTCTTTCTGTTAATTGCTCTGCCCCTTGTCTTTGTCAGATCTAATTAGCTCTCACATGCATCAGTACTAGACTGAGAGACCTTGTGGGATGTATTTCTTCACAGGAAGTTTCAGTTCTTAGACTACAGAGAGAGGTCATGCATTAACCTGTGCAGTGCCATGCGGCATGCCTCAGGTTTGAACACAAACAGAAACTGCTGACACAGGAATATGAAGATTTACTCTACTATAGGCATTGCATACAATGCAACAAATTACATTACAAAACTAGATAATCAGTGTACATCTTATGCAGGTGAAAAACATAAGGTGCAAGTAGGAAGGTTTAGATTGCCCTTAAAAACAGGAATTGTTGCACTTGTTTTTGCAGCTGAATACAAATCTATATAAAAAAAAAAGACTGGTGTCTAGGGGAGCAGGGTATAAATAGGACTGCACCAATATTTACTGGGTGCAGGGGTTGACAAGAGGAGTCGCAAGATGCTCTCTGGTTGAACTAACCATCTATCTTATTATAAGTTTTTTGTTTGTTCAATGTACATCAAAAAAGCACGAAATATAAAATGCAGTGTTCTGCCTTCAGTGACTTATTCTGGTTTAACTTTTATATAATCACAATCGTGTAAAATCTGGTGAAAAGTATCCTGTGATAATTGGCTTCATATATTGTACAGCTTTGAATTACTTATCTGGCTAATAATAATGTGTGGGTTACTGTATGGCATGCATAACATTCTTTTTGTTTTGGCATCTTCAGTGCCTTGAAAAAGTATTCATACCCCTTGAAATGTTCCACATCTTGTCATGTTACAACCAAAAATGTAGATGTATCTTATTGGTATTTTATGTGATAGACCAACACAAAGTAGCACATAATTGTAAAGTGGAAGGAAAACGATAAATGTTTTTCAATTTTTTTTTTTTTTTTTTTTAATATCTGAAAAGTGTGGTGTGCATTCAGCCTTTACTCTGATACCTAATAAGTAATCTAATATGTAAATAGAGTCCTCCTGTGCTGTGTGTGATTTAACCTCAGTATAGTACAGCTGTTCTGTGAAGCCCTCGGAGGTTTGTTAGAGAACCTTAGTGAACAAACAGCCTCATGAAGGCCAAGGAACACAACAGACAGGTCAGAGAAGTTTAAAGCAGGGTTAGGTTATAAAAAATATCGCAAGTTCTTAACATCTCACGGAGCACTGTTCAATCCATCATCAGAAAATGGAAAGAGCATGGCACAATTGCAAACCTACCAAGACATGGCTGTCCACTTAAACTGACAGGCTGGGCAAGGAGAGCATTAATCAAAGAAGCAGCCAAGAGGCCCATGGTAACTCTGGAGGAGCTGCAGAGATCCACAGCTCAGGTGGGAGAATTTGCCCACAGGCCAACTATTAGTCGTGCACTCCACAAATCTGGCCTTTATGGAAGAGTGACAAGAAGAAAGCCATTGTTGAAAGAAAGCCATAAGAAGTCCCATTTTCAGTTTGCGAGAAGCCATGTGGGGGACACAGCAAACATGTGGAAGAAGGTGCTCTGGTCAGATGAGACCAAAAAGGAACTTTTTGGCCTAAAAGAAAAACGTTATGTGTGGCGAAAACTAACACTGCACATCACCCTGAACACACCATCCCCATCGTGAAACATGGTGGTGGCAGCATCATGTTGTGAGGATGATTTTCTTCAGCAGGGACAGGGAAGCTGGTCAGAGTTGCTGGGAAGATGGATTGAGCCAATTACAGCGCAATCTTAGAAGAAAACCTGTTAGAGTCTGCAAAAGACTTGAGACTGGGGAAGAGGTTCATCTTCCAGCAGGACAATGACCCTACAGCCAGAGCTACAATGGAATGGTTTAGATCAAAGCATAGTCATGTGTTAGAACGGCCCAGTCAAAGTCCAGACACAAATCCAATTGAGAATCTGTGACAAGACTAGACAATTGCTGTTCAGACGCTCTCCATCCAATCTGACAGAGTTTGAGCTATTTTACAAAGAAGAATGAGCAAAAATGTCTCTAGATGTGCAAAGCTAGTAGAGACATCTCCAAAAAGACTTGCAGCTGTAATTGCAGTGAAAGGTGATTCTACAAAGTATTGATCCTTGACACTTTTCACATATTTATTTGTTAAAAAAAATATATAATTTTCCTTCCACTTCACAATTATGTGCCACTTTGTGATGGTCTATCACATAAAATACATTTATGTTTATGGTTGTAACATGACAAATTTCAATGGGTGTGAATACTTTTTCAAGGCACATAGATGTGCAGAAAGTTCAATAAGAAACCAGTCAACCTTTCTACTCCACACGTTCTGAAAAAAAGAATTTTGGCAGAGCCATGCAGATATTTTTTTTTCCTCCTGGGCCAACAGAACAGGAATTTTTCCATGGCTCTGCTTGCAATATGAAAATAAGAAAAATACTTATTTTTTGAATTTATGATGGTAGTTGCTTTTAGCTCGCCTCATGATCATCTGACTGGCTATACAGTACTTTCTGAAAAGATGAAATGGTAGTTTCTATTTTACAAAAGCATGCATGGAGACATCTAGTGTCTGAACAAGAAAATGCAGCAGTCCTTTATTTTCTATTGTAGGTCTATTAGCTTGTTAGTATAGTGTATCTTATGTAAAAGAATATTTGCAGTTAAATGATTTATTTAGACCCTGCAGGAGGTATTCAGATTTTCAGCACCGCTGTAACGTGTTAATTTGCACTCTTCATCCAGATAGAGCAATGTGAGGCAGCCTTGATGAATCACTGATGCTTCCAGTTAGTGTCATTACATCACACAGTGCCCTTCATTAGTCTCCTGAGTGTTCTTCTTCAGAGGTACGGTGCACAGAGTGGGATGATCAGATGTGATTATTATGCTAACCATGCACCGTATAAACCGCTGCTCTGTGACCTTATGTTTCATGAGCGAACACCTTTCAGTGTGTGTGATTTACGGGAACCTTTACTGCAGGTGTATGATAATCTGCATTTGATATAATGAATCGTAAAAATCATTCACATTCCTTAGACTTATTTATCTGAGCTAAAGATTGTGAGCAACTGCTGAAATCTAAAACCCTCTCTGTTCCAGAAGGTTATGCATTACACATTTACTCGCATTTTCTTCAATTAGCTTGTTCTACATGATGGTCTTGTATAACAAGCTCATACAAATAGCAACTGCTGAAATCTATACCTCTCTCCATTTCAGTAGGTTATGTAGAACACGTTCAACTTGCCTTTTCTGCAATTAGATTGTAATACATGATAGTCATGGCGGTCATTCTATTTTCTCGCTTCTATCTTCTTGCCTTCTCCAAAGTTACCCTATTATTTCAAAGTTACTTATGTGTATGTGTACCTGAAGGTGGGGAAAGTTTGCCTGTAACTACCAGCTTTTATTTTTCTGGGAAATGAAATATAAACCCGATTTTGTTTATTTGAGCAGAGATACGTTTTTATTTTCCATTTGTTGTATTGAAACTAATGGATACATGATACATCAAAGAGCTAATTGTACTAACCTACTACAACCAGCAGTCCTCATTTAACATTATGCTTGCCTATGAAAGGTGAAAAGTGATAAGTTCCTCTGGATAACTGCATGTTCAATTTATGTGTTTGCACATCATAGTAAGTACCTTCATCTGTATGCAATACCGACAGCAACAAAGGTTTATATACAGTATATGTCACGTACCTAGTGGACGAGTCCGACCTGCAGGGAGTGACCTCTCTTGTGGCTCCAACTCAAGGGCCCTGGTAGGGTATACAGGAAGCACAAGAGTCAGGAGTGGCACGAGTGCCTGGCAGGATCAACAGCAGAGGATGGATCAGGAACCCAGGAAGCACTGTGTAGAGGATCCTCCGACAGGATCAGAAGACAGGCTGGAGCCAAGAAGGAGCTGGATCAGCAGGCAGGTGCAGCAGACTGGACCTGGACAGCAGGCAGGCACCAGGACACTGGAGCAGGACCTCAGACTGGAACTGGACTGCAGCCAGGAGCTGGACCATCAACTGGAAGCTGGACAGCAGACACCAGAGACCAAGATACTGAGAGCAGGGTAGTCAGACAAGCCGGGTCAGTGATCGGGCAGACAGCGGAGGTACCAGAGGATCAAGCAGAAGGGTAGTCAGACAGGCCGAAATCAGGTGCAGGCGAATGACAGGGATGGTTGGAGACAAGCCAGGTAAGTTAAGCACAGGAGACAGGTTTTCAGGATCAGGACACACACACGCTGTAGATCAGGCAGCAAGATCCCAGTGTGACAGTTAGGCCTAAATAGCCCATCTGGCGCCAACAGGCATGCGCACACCCGCGCGCGAACGCGCAACGGCAAGCCCAGGACGTCTGTTACTGCCAGGATCTCCCTGACAGTATATGACTGCCACAGTACATTTCACGTTCTAGCTAGTCTTCCCAATACTGTTGCAAACAAACTAGAACAAAAAAAAAAATACATATATGATGCAGTCTGTCAATAACAGTTTTATTAAAAAAGAACTATACTCCACAAAATGCTTACTACTACCACTATTCAGCATTAGATGGCTACATCTCTCGCAGGGCACTCTCAGCTTATTCCCCGGCTACATACGGGCGCTGGGTTTTTAGCCTCTTGATTGTCTGAGGATGTGGGGGAGGATGTGATCCCACGCAAGCACACAAGAGTCAGTTAATAAGGCACATAGGCAATGTGTGGGGAATGCACACTCGGTGTACACTCAAAAGATGTCTGCAAGCAGGCAGGTAAGTGTGTTTTATTGCAGACAAGATATAGCATGTCTCTTCTGCATTAAACAGCTGCCTGCTCGCAGTTTTTGTATTCTAGGTTTAGTTCTACTTGTTCCAATGTTTGATCTTACCAGCAAATTAATTTTTCACTTTTTGTAACAGGCCAAGCTGTCCTTTAAAAGTGACAGTTACAGTTGGAAGAAAGCATACAACACTTAAATGGACAACTTTTATTTATATGGTTTAAACCTTTTTTTCGAAAGAAAATGAAAACTGCTGCTATAACTGCTTAAAAAGCATTAGCTGCATATGGGCTTTAAAGTGGAACTAAAGGGAACAATATTTACCTTTTTTATGTCGCAATGGTCCAACGCTCACAAGGTATCTTGATGGCACCAGCATCTTCTACCCGGGTGAATGTCTTCAACCATCTTGATTGGCCTGTGCAGGATGACAGCCCTCCTGCGCATGCAACATGGGATCATACAATTACATGTCCATTGAAGAGTACTCTATCCCACTAGTAAATAGACAGAAATACAAATCTTTGGCAGGTAAAGGAGCCCTTATATATGCAAGTTATGTGTGTGAGATTATTTGCACCTTGGCGAACCTCTTGCCTGACCCAAACCTCACCCCCCATTCACATTAAAGAGCACTGGAGGGGCATTTATTATGCTGGTCTCATACTGGCTGGGTACAAGAGTTGCCTATTTATTTTTATAGTTGGCAGCTTATTAACCAGTTCTAGGGCTGCATTGAAAAAAAATAAAGTTTAATACATGTTCTTAGGTTGGTTTTCATTCAAACGAACACATTCTCATCTGCAGTTTATTAATAATAGTAGCACTAATAACAATAATAACAGCCTGCAAATGTAGACTATGGTCACACGGCATTACTTTGAGAGGGGGAGGGGCTGAAGAGACACACATAGGGGGTAATTAATTAAGACTATGGCAGCTGTTATCTTGGGCTTTAGTTGTGATTTCCAGCTGATGCTGGTCCAAGTGTCTGTGTTGAAATGTAATGTGTTGCCCACACAGGGACTAACAGAATGGAAATAGAAAAAAAATCTATCTGTAATGAGCTTCCTACAATGCATTTTGTCAAATTGGATAATTAGCCCATGACCCCTTTATTCTATAGAATGCAGCTGCTACTATAAAATGAGAAGTGTGCACATTGTCTATAGAACACAGCATCCAATAAAACGATCCCATTGGCAGAAAAGGTATTCACGTTGTCTTCTTATTGTTCGTTCTTTAGTTTGATGTAGGTAAAGTGAATGCCGCATTTAAAAGAAATATATCTATCTTTTACGTTCTTATGACTTTCAGAAGCTATTCATTAAAGTAGAAGTCCACTGTCTGTAAAGAACATACTTGAAATCACACTGTGATATAAATACATTTTTAGGCCTCATGCACACTGGGCATTTTCACAGCTCAGGCATTTTTTTCTGCAGCTAATAAACTCCCCAGCATGTGATCCTATGCGTTTTTTTTGCAGGGGCGTTTTCTGGCTGGAAACCCCCCCCCCCCCCCCCCCCCAGAACTACTGTATTCGAAGAGGCGTTTTTCAGCTGTACAAAAAATACTCCAACGCTGAAACACGCAGTAAAACTTAGCTATCCGGTATTTATGATTGATTTTGAGACTCAAGCACTGTGGGAAATTGGGAGTTTACAAAAAATAGCAGAGTGGTGTTTTCTTGCTAAAAACACTAACAAGGCATAACTCTAAAAAGCGATAAGCGGCAAAACTCACGCTTTTAACGCGGCAATGCTACTGGCGTTTTTGTAACGTCCAGTGTGCATAAGGCTTTAAGTGTAACAGGCCAACTAAACCACCAAATAAAAAATGTCTAGGAGCCCAACGTCTTTATTGTTCAACTGGTTACAACAAGTGGGACAAAGGGCATCCAACGCATTTCAGGGTCCATACAATCTCCCTTCATCGGGGCTGGAAGAAAAGTTTAAAATGGCACACTCGCAAAAATGATGATAAAGATGAATTGCTACTAAAAATACACATGCATAAAATTAAAAATAAATGAAACTAAAATTGCTCAGTGATTACAAGTTTCACAGTCCTACATTTGCTGCTGTCCAAATAGAATTTTTTAAGGCTTCAAACACATGGCTGTACAGGGGCCATAGAGTACACAGAACCTGCGTAATTACACCCCGGAGACCTGCAGCCTGATATATTGCAGTCCATTGAAGTGCTTTTGAAGAGGTGGCCATATGCTGTACAGTGCCAGGAAGTTGTGACTTGCGCACTGATGTATGCCTTGAACCAAGGTAGTGTGCATTCAGAGCTTACAAGTCAGTGCGCATACAGATGCTTTACACAACCCTGCTGCACTACTGCATACTGCCACCTCTACTAATGCATCTCCATGAGAAGCTGTACATGGCGGGAGCAGATCCCGGGAATGTCATTGGGCAGGCTCTGCGCATTGTACAGCCCCTGTATGGTCATGTGCATAAGGCCTAAAGCACTTTTTGCTTTGATAAGAAACCACTTCTTTCCATAAACAGGATAAAGCTTGATATACTATGCCATTCTGTGTTTTAATTGCTACAACATTTGACATTGTCTGCACTGCAAGCTCAGAGAATTTGCATTAAAAGGGAACAATATAAATTCCTTCTTGTTTTCTGCATACTACACTGGACTCAATTAGGAAATATACAGTTTTAACAAGGTTCTTCGGTATTATCTTGTACAAAAATATTGCCTCTTCGCTTTATCTCCCATAGAGATTTGTGTTTGAAATGTCGATAAAATGTTATTTTTAATAAGAACAGAACTTTGAAGAACTCTACAGAATAGTCAGAATCCTTGCAATATGCTTTTGTAGGTACACTTTTTATTTTTTTCTTTACTTGAGAAAAGCTGTACTATACAATGCCTAATGTTTTTGCTGGTTTGACAGCTAATTTATTTAAGACTGATATTGCATACAGTAGGTTGAAAGTCCATCTAAAATCACAGCTGTAACCTAAAATGCACTCAGTGAATCATTTTAACAATTTAGATGCCTTTGGAAGCATGTCTAAACTTCTGATGTGTCTTTTAGGTTGGATTCACACCTATGCAGTTTTAGTGCTTTTTGCATTTTTGCAGATTTGCGCTACAGAAAGTGTTCCATAGGAAACCATGTTAAATGGACTGTAGTGCAAATCTGCAAAATGCAAAAAGCACGAAAACTGCATAGCTGTGAATACAGCCTTAAGTAATATTTCATAGTAGTAGTTAGTAAGATTGAATAAAGACATCAGTCCATCCAGTTCAACCTGAGTGTCTACAATTGTCCCTATCCCTGTACATTGCCCACTAACATTGGTCCCTACCCTTAAGGAGCCCACAATCCAAGGTCCCCATTCATATACTAGGGCCAATTTATTTTTGGACAGAAGCCAATTAACCTACCTGCATGTCTTTGGATTGTGGGAGGAAACTGGAGTACCCGGAGGAAACCCACGCAGGCACAGGGAGAACATGCAAACTCCAGGCAGGGAGTGTCGTGGATGGGATTCGAACCAGCGACTCTTCTTACTGCTAGGTGAGAGTGCTACCCACTACACCACTGTGCCGCCCTATATTTGTATCTTTATATTTCACTTAATTCCCTTGGATCCTACATTTGAGTCTCTAGGAGGTTTATGGCTTTAAATAATGACTAGTTTTGATAATATTTGAATATGTTTGCTATGGTACTGCCTTAAAGCGTATCTAAACCCAAGAATAAACATTTAATATATTATAACGGCCTTTCTCAACCAGGGTTCCAAGGAACTCTAGGGTTCCTCCAGAGGTTGCTAGGGGTTCTTTGAGCAATGAGCAATTTCTGCCTCTCGGATATGTTCTCACTGACACCATTGCTTTTTTTCACTATCTGTAAAAGGGGTAATTCTTCCCAATGACCACAAGTGTAAGGGACATTCTTCCTATTGACCATCACACTAATGTAGCGCCGGGCTCCTGAAGAGCACGCGCTATGTGTTTTGTAAATTTAACGTTCCTAGAACCACAGTTGTGTTTTAGGGTTAATTGTTTTAAATTATGATCTCAGTACCAGTTTGGATGGACTGCACTGTGTTCTGCTTGGCCATAGGTGTTGGTGTCACTTCTGGCAGGCATGAGAACACGGTCCGGTTGGACACATTGGGTGTCAATCTCTCTCGGAACCAACCAGTGAGGGTATTGTCTCGCTGTGCTTTCTGGGAGAGGGTACTTAAGGTACTGAGATCACGTGCTTCTTGGTTCCGGTCCAGAAGACCTCTCTGTCTGTTTGGTCCTGGTCCTCCTGACCAGCCCTCAGGGGCCCTCATGGCCTGGGGTGCAGATCCATCCATTTCCGAGTCTCTGGGCTGGCTAGCCCGAGGCACAGTAACTGGAAGGAGGATTCTAAGGTGGTCCGGTGCCGTCTCGTCTTTGGAGAGGCCCAGCCACTGAGAACGCAACCAGGTGAGGACTCTTCAGAAGAAGGCCATGCAAAAGGCTGGTGCCTCAGCAAGAGCCTGGAAGCCAAGTTGAAAGACCCCAGGTAAATCCACACTCGTACGGTATCACCGGACTGGCTGCAAGATACTGGTACCGTATGAGAGTTCTCCAAGTTCATCTATCCTTCAGTTACAACCAAGTCTGTGGCAGAGACTTTGCTCTATTTGAATCATCTATCGGCTGCTAAATCTGGTGAGAGATTTATCCGATGGCTGTAATATCCAGTTGTGAATGGCTATTCTCTGTATTCTATAGTGAGAGACTTTCAAGTCTAAAGCAGTTCCAAGAGTACCTGAACTTTCTACCTATACCCTCTATCCTTTATTGAGAGACTGTGTTTTGTCTACCATTTTTGCAAATAAAAATCCCAAAGCGGATCCAGTGTCAGTTTCTACAGTTCTTTGGGCCATCTACCTCGGGAAACCTCTAGACGCATACGAGGTCAAGAAGGTAACGGTAAGCCCAAATTAAACCAGCAGCTCCTTCGGGGGTTAGTGCTACACTAACATATCATTCTGTAATTTTCAGCAGGTGTTCCCTAAGACCAGAAAGTTATTTCAAGGGTTCCTCTGTTGAAAGGTTGAGAGAGGCCATATTATAGCTTGCTAATTTTTAGGTTAGGTTCACACTTAAACAGGTGCAGGACTGCGTGTAAATCGCTAGCTTTCCTGCATCATTAGCAGACGCACGGGGCATCCCCACGGATTGGAGACCGCATTGCATTTTTCCATGCTGGGAAATACAAAGCACTATTTCCCTGCATCTCCACAGGTACAGCAGCCCATGTGAACGTGACCACAAGGAAATTGCAATAGTGTAAAACGGCTTTATTTTTTAACGCTTTGCATTTCCTGTCTTTTTTTTTTTTACCTGCTCCACCTACCAGCAACACACTTCCTGTCCTAGGGTGACTACATTCACTCCTCCACTATTTACAGAGGAGCAGCATAGCCTCCCTTGAACAGCAGCATTGTCAACCTGTGAAGAGGGTAAAGGTAAATGTCAGGTAAAACAACATTGACAGCAGGAGATTGGTAATGGCAGTCACTATATTTCTCTCATGGCAGCCTTAACCTCTTCAGTACTGAACACTTTCACCCCCTTCCTCCCCATGCCAATTTTCAGCTTTCAGTGCTGTCACATTTTGAATGACAATTGTGCAGTCATGCAAAAAAATTTTCACACAAATAGAGCTTTCTTTTGGTGGTATTTAATCACCACTGGATTTTTTTTTTTTTGCTAAACAGATGAAAAAAAGACTGCAAATTTTGAAATAAAATGTTTTTCTTCGCTTCTGTTATAAAATATTGCAAATGAGTAATTTTTCTTATTCACTGATGTGTACTGATGGGCACTGATGGACACTGATGAGGTTGCACTGATGGCTACTGTTGAGGCTGCACTGATGGGGTGGCATTGATGGGCACTGATAAGGCGGCACTGATGAGGCTGCACTGATAGGTGGCACTGATGGGGCTACACTGATAATCAGGGCACTGATGACTGACAGTCTTGCCAGTTAACGGCTCTCCTTCTGTCACACACAGACACAGCGTGGAAGGAAGGACCACAGAAAACCGGCAAGTCTGTTTACATGTGACCAGCAGTGAACAGACAAAGCTGATCGCATGATAAAGGGCTTCTGTGATTGGCCCTTTACTGCGATCTGTGATCAGCTATTGTATGTCCGAAAGACACAGTGGTCACGAAGTGCTCCGGATGCACGTCCTGTGTGGAGTTTTGGGAGGACGTCCATGTACGCACTCCCAGAACTGGAAGGGAAGGGTTTAAAGTGCAACTAAAAGCAAAACTTTTATTTTCGTTTTGGATAGAGTGAAGATGGATTAGAAAACCTGTCAGTTTTTATTGCTGTCTGTGCCCACATTAAGGAGATTCACCCTCTCTTTTTGTTCTGTTTACCAGCGCGATTCCAGCACCGGTTCCCGCATCGTTCCTCTCCCGTAGGCAATTCACTCTGCCAACCGCTGTTAATGACATCCCCAGTTTAGTTCACAGATCGCAGTGGGAACTCACACAGGAATCGGATCGCATAGGTGAGAACACCCATGCGATCTGATTCTAGTGCATGGAAAAACAAGTCCATGCACTATTTTTTGTGCAAATCCAATGCGAGTTCAGCCATATACAACTGTATGGCTGAACTTGCATTGCTCAGAGATCGCATGTGATTAGCACTGGTACTGCAGGTGCCGATCACATGTGATCTCTGAGCAATGCGAGTTCAGCCATCTCACCTTAAATGACCCCCACGGGTCAAATCGAGCTTTGATAAGAAGTAGAAGCAGAAAGCAAGCTCGATTTGACCCGTAGGGGTCTTCATTTGAGGTGAGAGGCTGGAGGAAACGAGTGGAGCACTTCCGATGGTGATAGCTATTGGATGACGTGAACACCGATCGATTATATTGCACATGCACTTTTCCTATGTATGAACTGCTATAGATTTGCACCTTCTGGACATTGCACCTTATTTTACATGCACTTTATGAGTTAATTGGACATCATTAGAGCTTTATCACATCTGTGTTATCCATTTGCACTTTATGAACAATTTATGCACTTTATCAGATTCTTGGATTTTATTCGAGTTATTGCACTCTGTGGCATCGATTTGTACTTTGTTATTAGCACGTATGCTATACTGAAGATCTGTTACACTTAGTGCTTTCACACTTGCTGTTGCAGCACATTCCTGTCAGTGGCTGATAGTTAGTGTGTTGTTATTAATTATCATTCATCTATAGTTTGTTTATTTTAGTTAGCGCCACATACCTTCTTATTTACATTGCTTATTTCTGTGTGGGAACACTTATATATGTTGGCGGCTTCTCACATTCTGATTTTCCTTTTGTAGTGAGTTTTGGTTTTGCGCATTAGTTCATCTCCCACTTTTCATATATTATAGATTTGTTGTGCTGTGTAGCTGTGCATAGAAAACCTACACAGAAAGGTCCTTCCACTTGTGTTGTATGGCTATCTGTGAATCTTATCTCCAGTGTTTTGGATTAATAGTCAGATAGCCTTGTGCTACTGCCTGTTAAAAAAAAAATATATAAGACAACGTTTTGGACCACAAGGTCTCCCAGACCAATGATGTAGCTGAATCATTCCCAATAAAATATAAAAAAAAAAAAAGTTTGGGTAAAATCAAGGAATATCTCTTTTTGATATTGCACACCAACGCTATAGATGTTATTATGATGTTTATTATGCTAATGTGCTATGTTAGATGTTGGGATTTGCATTGCAGATGTCTCAATGCCTGTATTTTTCAATAAAAAATTATATATATATAGCTATAAATATATATATATATATATATATATATATATATATATATATATATATATATATATATATATATATATATAAAGCTATGAGCTTGTGTACTGTAGCTAGATAGATATTTTTGTGTGTCTAAAATAAAGGCCCAATATGGAGATAAAAAATTTGATTTTTCTCATCACTGTATGTGGTAATTGCCTGTAATGAGTATTCAGTATATGAATTATTTATTTTATTTCACATTCTATTATTTATACTTTCTCTACATTTAAATGTGTACCAAGCTATCCAGCAAAAGTGACCATTACAGGCGTTCAAACATGTGCTAGCACAGGAGTTTAGTCATCCCGACACCAAGACACACCATGCCAAGAATGTACCTTTACAGTGTTACTAAAATCAGTCTGTGTATGCGGTAAAGCATGCTTGTTATACTCACTGTGGAACCTAAGGCGTTAATCCTGCATATTGTGTAAAAAGACTGTTTACTCCTGTCTTCTTTGATCCTCCCCTCCTTCCACAGTCCACAATCCATTTCCTGATAGAACAGAGCCTTGGGGCACTCTGCACATGCTCAGTGTGTATTGCTAGAGAGTTATTTTTCTTGGTAGGGTACATGTGATTGGCACAGAGCCAATCAGCACTGTCCAGACAGAGTCATGAGTCATGCAGCCTGATAGGACAGTCGGAGCAGAATGATAGTTCCTCCTACAAGCTTTAACAGTCATAAGACTGCTGATGAGAGAAGGTATTTAGCAGTTTATATTTACAAAAACAAATGCATTTCCATGTTCTGTGTACTATAAGAGACCAGATATAGTGAATGCAAGGTCTTGGGTTTAGTATCACTTTACAGCACATTTGTACAGTATCGCACATTCTAAAGAAGGCTGTGAATAGGCAGGTAAGTTTGTGGTATTGCAGAAGAGATATAGCATGTCTCTTCTGCAACAAAGTTCCTGTTCCCAACTTTTGTGCTTTACGCTTTAATGGTAGGTACTGGCTGAATCACATGTGTATTATTTTGCCCATGGTTCCACTTTCACATCGGTGTCAGTACAAAGAACGTTTCAATTTTTCTTCAACTAGACAGAGCTGTTCATAAAACTTTAAGTGCTCTCATTGAGGTTAGAATTTGTCTGTCATTTGGCCCTTATTCTGTTCTGGTCTCATAAGTGCAAATCTCTTACTGACTTAGCACAATTGCAGGAGTCTGGTAACTGCTATTACTAGAATGGGAAGTTTCCACGTAATGAGACATTTTATGCTCTAAATTCTATAGAGCAAGCTGTGCAGGCTTCTGGAGTAGAAATTACATGCAGTAATATATTACTGTCGTGGTAATTACTAGCATTGTAAGATTGTTTGCCCTTTTCTTAGCGTAATAACAATGGCAAGAAATAATGGCATCCAATCAAAAGCTTATAGTGTTGAATGTAAGGACTATTGCTTGTCTAACTTGCTGTGTCTGTTTCCACACAGTGCACCTAGTAGATATATGGAACGTTATAGAAGCCCTTCGGGAAAACTCGTTAAACAACCTTGACCCCAACGTGGAGCTGAATGTGGCACGTTTGGAAGCTGTGTTATCAACGATATTTTACCAACTCAATAAGAGAATGCCGACCACTCACCAGATCAGCGTGGAACAGTCCATCAGCCTGTTGTTAAATTTTCTGTTGGCTGCTTATGATCCGTAAGTATGTTTTCAAGTGTTTGTATTGCATCTGTGTTTTTTTTTTTTTTTATAAATGGACACATTAGCCTGTCAAACATGCTTGCTTATAGAAGGTACTTGTTGTTATGGTGGCGTCTACTGTCTCTATACCATGAACACCATTATGTTTTACTGTGAATTCTGTGCAGTTTGTTGTGAGCAGTCTGTTATAAATTTCCTCACCATGGACCTAAGGTGAATAATTCAGCCTTTACCCATTCAACTGAAAAATGCTAAACCTGGCGATTTACACCATCAAGTCGCCTTTTTGCCCTGTCTTAAGCAATCCCAACTTCCCCTCAGGACTTAGTGGAGGCCCATTCCAAAACCTGCTTGATGCTGGCTTCTTCCAAGGGTCACATTTCCTCACATCAGACAGCTGGCCCTCAATCTCGACCCTGATGCAACCGGATGGACGATTTGCCTTCAATTTTTGGAAGGTGCTTCAACTTCACCTCTTTCTCCGTTCGCTGCAGTGTACAGGCATTCTCCATCTTCATTTGAGTCTCATGGCATGGAGAGCAATGCTCTTCCCCCCCCACCCTCACCATGATGTATTCCCTATTGTTATCCCCACCTGAAGACTTCAGGTTGCCCTACCTCATTAAATGGGAAACAGACTTGGGAAGGACATTCACCCCTGATCAAGATAGACAAATCATCCAGCTTGCCCTTAAATCTTGCGTGTGCACACGCATTCTGGAATGCAACTATACGTTGATTACCAGATGGTATCATACCCCATCAGTCTTAAGCCGCTTCTTCCTGTCGGCCTCGGACTGTTCCTGGACATGCCGGAGAGGACGGGGGACACTCTTGCACATATTTTTGGTGTGCCTGCACTGCCCGGGCTTGGAGACCTTCTAGAGGGAAGTACACAGTCTTATACAACAGTTTACAGACTTTCCGGTTCCAGAGGACCCAGCCTTCTTTCTGCTTCATTGCTCTGACATTCCTATTACAACATATAGAAAGTTGGTACTGGACCATCTACTTAACGCAACCAAAAATTTCATTGCTTTGCGATGGAAAGATCCTGACCCTTCCTCTATTCAAATGTGGCTCAGAAAGGTAATTTTATAAAATAGAGGATCTAGTGCTTTCAGCACTAAACAAGCACAAACGTTAAAAAAAAAAAAAAAAAAAAAAAATGGCTTTCATGGAATATGTTTATATATTCAGATAAAGGTAGATCTCCGCTAGATAGAACCCCTCAGTCAAACTAAATACTCTGTCCAGGCCAGCATGCTTATATGTTTTGTTTGAAATTATTATTTTTTCCCCCTAGTCTTTTTCCTTCCTTTCCCTCTTCTTTTTTCCTCCTTCCCAATGCAATGATAAAACCCAGGTATCCAACCTTGTTTGCATTCTGTGGTCTTGCATTAGCTAGTATAGCAATATTATTCACTTTTTGTACACTGTGATCTGAGTTATTAAGTTATTCCTGCACTCAGTCTGTTGGACTGCCCTTTCACAGTTGAGATGCTGATACAATCTGTTGAACAGAGCAAAATTGCTGCAGAAGTATTCAGGTATATAACACCCCCTCATGTATCCCCACTCACCAGATTGCGACGACCCCCAGCTTTTCAGTCTGGTGGGTCACTTTAGGCTTTGTGTTGGTGTCCAGGGAGGATGGATATGGTGTCAAATCCTCAGAACCAGTATTCCTTAATGAAGTTTCTCAGCAGAGCAGACAGGTACCCAAAAGTGAAGAAAAAATGGAACTGATAGTGAGGTACCATTAAAAAAGGTTTTATTGTAAAGGGGAGTGGGTACTTACAAAAAGTACGATCAAACAAGCCTCAAACATGGAGCTAGACAGCTCCATGTTTGAGGCTTGTTTGATCATACTTTTTTTTTTACAATAAAACCTTTTTATATACCTGAATACTTCTGCAGCAATTTTGCACTGTTTTCCCTTTCGGATTGGAGCACCTTGAGTCACTTTCACATTTTTGTTTGGACTTTGCTTTGTTTATTACTGATTGTTGTTTATTCACTTATTGTGGTTGTGAGCGCTATATTTATATTTATACGTTTTTCAAGTGATCAGCACTTTGTGTATAGCAGCTGCTTCCTCTTTTTATTTATACACTATTAGCGCAAGTTGATATATTTAGTATGTATGTGTGTGTGTGTGTATGTATATGTATATGTATATATATATGTGTGTGTGTGTGTGTGTGTGTGTATATATATATATATATATAAGTTATATATATATATATATAAAAAAAAAAAATCTTTTTTTTTTTTTTTAAGATACTATCTGTTGGTTACCTTTGTATTCTAAATAAGGAATCTGGAAAATGATAAAAAAAAACTACTCTGGTGTTCCATGGTACCCAGTCACATGACCCAATGCCTAGGCACTTGATCAGATCTGTTGATTTGGTTATGGGATTTATTTAACTTATTTAATATACTTTTAATATTAAACATATATTGATAATTTAATATTTAATTTAATAATTTGTGTAACTTATTTAGTTATGTAAATGACACCTGTAGGATCCTAGGGCAGTTTCCGTTTAGTTGTTTCCCAAAATACTCTTGAACCCGAGAGGTGGGATTATCACCAGAGACTCTCCCCCTTATTGGTCATGCTAAGACTTTTTTCAAAAAGTGATAAATTAATGGAATGTAGTATTAATGATCTTTTAGTCCTCCCCATAAAGAAACCTTGTACCCATGTACAAGTAGAATTGACTTCCAAATTGATAACTCTAAAAAAAATTCCTTACCAAAATGAATTTTTATATATAACAGTTATGGTACATTTTATATTTAATGTTATCTAACATAGTTACCAAGGCTCAAGATCAGCATATCAAAAAGGAAGTAATTTAAATCACCAGCATGTGTAGTCAGTATACTTTGCAGAAATAGAAAATGATGCTTTATTAACATTACAAAACTGTCTTTTTGCTATTTTCCATGAATACAATTGTTTATCAGCATAACTGAATGTTCCATTGATTTGTAATCCATAGAGAAGGACATGGTAAAATAACAGTCTTCGCTGTCAAAATGGCTTTGTCCACACTGTGTGGAGGGAAAATAATGGACAAGCTTAGATGTGAGTATAACATTAGGTATTTCTTTTTTTAGAGTGCTATTCGTACAGTAGTATGCAAAAATTCAATACAGTGGCAAATGGCCATGTACAGTAGAAGGTAGTAAACTACTAATTATTATTTATATTGATGTCATTATACATTAGAAAAATAGAAAAGTAACGGCATAAAAAAGGCCAAGTAGTCCATCAAGTATGCCCATTTTTTTTTTTTCTTTTTTGCTTTGTTTTTTTTCTGTTAAAGCGGTTCTGCACACATTTCATTTAGTAAATCTCTTTGCCTTCCAAATCAGGCAAAGAGTACTAAATGAAATGTTTTTTTTTTTTTTTTTTTTCACTTACAGAACAGGAACACGTGAGTACATACAAAACATGTTGCAATCCATAGCATCGCTCAAAAAAAATAAATAAAAAATAGACAGTGCAGAACCGCTTTAACTTTAGTTTCTGAGTATAGATCTATGTTTGTCCCAAGCATGTTTGAAGCCATTTACTGTTGATTGTCTCACTACCTCTCTCTGCTGGAAGTTTATTCCAAACATTAAATATCCTTTCAGTAAAATAATACTTTCTAAAATTAATTTTGAACTTAGTAGTAAGTTAGATTAAGGTCCTGTCCCCATGTTCTTGATTTTGGTTTCTTATTGAAAAAACTGCCCTCCTGAACCTTATTCACCCCCTTTATGTATTTAAAGGTTCCAGTCATGTCTCTCCTTTACCTTCTCTCCTCCAGACTGTACATATTCAGTTCCTGTAGTTGCTCTTGATATGTTTAATCCCCCCATACCTTTCACCATTTGTGTTACCGGTCTCTGGACTTGTTCTATATTATCAGTATCTTTTTGTAAGTGAGGTCTCCATTACTGGACACTTTTTTGTTCTTAAAAAAAAAAAAAAAGAGCTCCACCCAAAAAGGGAAGTTTTGCTTTAAGTACTCCTCCCCTGCCACATTTGGCATGCAGTTTTTTTTGGAGGGGGAGGTGGTACCTAGTTATGCCTAGGGGATCCAAGCGGAAGTTCTCCTCTTCCCCCCCCCCTTGCATTCTTCTGGGATACGTCACAGGTCCCAGAAGACTTCTGGACTATTTAGGAGGCATAGAGCGACTCACACATGCGCAGGGGACACCTGGCTGTGAAGCCACAAACTGCCAGGCGCCCACAGTCAAGATGCCGGAGCCAGGGAGAGAAGGGACGGCTTGAGTGAGCATATCACTGGATCCTAGGACAGATGAGTGTGTGTTTAGTAAGTCAGCAGCTACATTTTATTTTTTTAGGCTCCGTTCACATGTTGGTGTCCCAGTTTGCCCGATCTGGGGCGCCAAGATGTGAACGGAGGCTTAATAAACCCCAAAACGACTGATGCTCCCATTTAAGATGTAGGTACTTAAACTTGGTGAGCTCTGATACCTTCCCTAATCACCTCTGACAAGCTACATATATGGATCTTCACTGTCTGACCTGCTCAGCACTGCACAGCCTCTTCTTGAGAATCCTCCCCATCTGGTCCTGGTCCTCCCAGGGATGCATGCTGTACACTACATTTATACCAATGAAAAGTCCATGCTCCTGCATACACTATACGGCACCTGACTGCCCTGTAGATCATCTGGTTTCAGTACTTTCACTGACACAGAGCAAGCACTGGAAGTGTAAAGCCTTCATCTTCATGTTTGTTTTAGACTCACAAAGTACTGAAACCATTTTATCACCATGACCACCAGGGAACTAGCATTTTCAGGACAGGAGCAGCAGCCATCCAATATCTCGAAGTGTAATTGTGTTTGCAAAGCATTAATTGATTTTCGGTTAGAAAGCCCAGCACTGCCTGTGGTCTTGTCAGCAGCCTTTGTACAACCTAAGCTGGCCATAGATGAATTGAAAAGCAGATGGTTCAGCAAGGACTGGCTGAATTTCAATCCATCCATGGCCATTTCCACTCAAGAGAAGTCGGTCTAATAAGGAGTCTCTAAGGGGAATGTTGGAAAATTTGCATTCGATGCTGCAGCACTGATCAGTGTATTCTGACAGCAGTTGAGTTCCTACTGTCAGAATACAATAGCACAGCAATGAGGATTCCTCCATCCACTTTGTTTATCTGGATGGGGGATCTGTTTTTCTTTTATTTTTTTTGATAGACCCACTGGCTGATTAAAAATAACAAATAATCCATCTATGGCCAGCTTCACTAATACAAAAAAGTTTAAATTCCTGCATGAAATGGAGAAGATTTATGTTCCTTCTCTGAGTCATTCGACAGCCAGTACTGATCGAATGCTGGTTTTCCAGCATGCCAATTCGACAAAAGCAGTTGAGACCAGTTTCTGTTAGACAGGGATCTATACACAGGGACCGAAAGTCAGCCAGTTCCTGCCGAACCGACCGTTTTCGGCCTGTGTGTGCCTGGCATGAACTATGTTAGTGTGACTATCTCCCCTGCTGTGTTATGCTCTGACAGGCCATTGGCTACAAGCGCTGATCAGCTTCTAGTTGGATGCTGGTTTTCCAGCAAGACTGTTCAAAAGCAGCCGGTCGTGACAGCGGCTTCTGTCGGACAGGCAGCTGTACACACTGTCCGAATGTGGGCCAGTTCCTGCTGATATGCCTTGTGTAGCTATGATGTTTGATACTGTTGGCTAGCCAGTTGACTGGGGTAGATATGGGGCAGCATAGAACAGTTAGTCTAGGCCTCTATGGGGGCTGAAAGAAGAAATACGGCCCTGGCAACTCTCATTGTTTATCACAAAGTTGATGGTCCGTGACATACAAGAATGATTCTCACTTTGCTTTTATCCAATTAGTTTTATTGTAGTCATTTTCTGGTGCAATAGTACCTCCTACTGATATTCATTCTAATAACTAATCTTACATTATGCCTAGCATACAAAGTAATTTATGTTCTGTTTCATCCGCTTCCAGATATTTTCTCCTTGATCTCGGAGTCAAGTGGGGTAATGGTTTATGGAAAATATGACCTGTTTCTTAGGGAGGTGCTCAAACTGCCAACTGCTGTGTTTGAAGGTCCTTCATTTGGCTATACGGAGCAATCTGCAAAATCTTGTTTCTCACAGCAGGTACAATAAAGTTAAATAACATTGTTATTGTTTAAAATAAAAGCAGGTCGATGAACAATATGGATGAGGAGTTTGCAGATCTGTAAGTGGAAGATCACTATTGACTTTTGGTGCACATAAATTTTCTTTTACACACATAGATAGATAGATATATATATATATATATATCTATCTATCAAAAAAGTTAGTAAAAAAAATATTAATCAGTCCAATCCCTGAGAATAAAATTACTAAAACAGCGCCTAAAATCAGATATTAGTCCAATAACGATATGTAGTCTCCCATACACCGTGCAATTAAAATTGGATGTATAAAGCAGTTCCAAACGGAGAGTTAAGTTCTAGACGGCAGATGCAAGGTTAATAACAGAGAGTGCACCAGTCACCAAAAATACAGTCCACCGCGTGCTGCACACTCCCCCTGGGAAATATAGGCACTCACTCAAACCATGAATTGCAATAGCCACATCTTATTTCCTCATCCTCATCAGAGATAGCCAGGTATGCAGGGATTAAGTCTTCTCTTATTAGATAATATGTGAAAGCTGCAAGGCCAACACACGGTGCCTTGACGAGGCTTTGCAGCTTTCACATGCGTTTGAAAATGTGTGCTAACTAAACCCCTGTTTTTAACAGACGGTTAGACAGGCTAATTTGGTTGGTCAGCAGACTGGTTGGATAAGTTTCATCTTTACATCGATTTGGATAAGATCCTCATCTACCGTATTCCAGTATAAGCCTGTTTTGAATCACTGCCACCGGCTTGTGAGTCCACCAGTTCCGGAATGCTACAGTGGATGACAGCTGCACGCTCTTCATGACTGTGCACCTCTATGCCATCAGAGGACATTGTTTACATGCAACCTCCTTGTTCACACTTGTATTACTCTGTGTGGACTCTGTTTGCCTTTTATGTTAACCCCTGCATGCCTGGCTAATTATGGTGAGGAGGAATTAGGACGTATTGCTTTTATTTGGATTGCACTGGATATCTATCTAATTAGAGAAGTCTTAACCCCTGCATACCTGGCTATCTCTGATGAGGATGAGGATGAGGAAATCAGACGTGGCTATTGCATTTCATGGTTTGATTGAGTGCCATCTGGTGAGTTTGCCCCCCAGGGGGAGTGTGCAGCACGCGGTGGACTGTATTTTTGGTGAGTGGTGCAATCTCTGTTATTAACCTTGCATCTACCGTCTAGAACTTAACTCTCCAATGGAACTTCTTTATACATTCAATTTTAATTGCACGGTGTATGGGAGACTACATATCGTTATTGGACTAATATCTGATTTTAAGTGCTGTTTTAGTAATTTTATTCTCAGTGATTGGACTGTGATTGATAATTTTTTACTAACTTTTTTGAGATTTTATACGTGCCATACGTTTTAAACAGCTGCTCGCTTATAATCTTTTAATTTATTTAATTATATCTTAAGAGTGTATTTATAGTTATTTTATCTGCTGCTGATTTGATTTGGGGACAGAATTGGCGCTGAGTTGTTGTTTCTTGCAGGCCTTTTAGACAACCTTCGTTCTTGAGATATATATATATATATATATATATATATATATATATATATATATATATATATATATTACAGTAACTAGTGTCCTCTATTAGGAGAGTTTACCAAAGGGTCTTGCGACATGAGACTGCAGAATGAGCCCTTTTATACAGGTCACGGTACTTTAATGTAACTTATGTATATTTATTATGTTTCATATTTATTTAAAAAAAAAACATAATCCAATCATAGTGGGAAAACCTGGTTACTGGCACAGGCAGACTGACAGACACTGACTAAAGACATACACTGAATAATGGAAACAAAAACGAAACAAAAAATTACAGTAAGAAGCACCTAACATGGAATAATCATGCCCTAGTGAAAGTTAATGACCAGCAAGGACATATTTCTATGTTAAAATCACCCAGTACAGTTAAGAATATGTAAACTGCAAAAAAAATGTAAAAATCCATTGAGCGCACAGTGCGTTGCAAACATAAATATCTCTTAATCGGTGCATGTTTAGGAGATATTTACTGTACCTACAGGAAAGCTTTCGTATAGGCTTACCTGTAGGTATAAATATAGAAAAGCTTTACTACCAGTTTAAAGTGGTATTAAAGGAGTTGTAAACCATCTGGGTTTTTCACCTTAATGCATTCTATGCATTATGGTGAAAAACCTGTGCTTCCCCAGAGCCCCTCTATTTTCTTACCTGAACCCAAACTTTCCAGCGACTAAAATGAGCCCAGTACCTCCAGCCACTGTCTCAGGTCCTCATTGGACAGATTGATATCAGCAGGAGCTATTGGCTCCCGCTGATGTCAATCAAATCCAGTGACACAAGGGCGGGGCCAAGTTCTGCTGTCTGTGTCAATGGATGCAGCAGCAGGACTCGGGAGTGCGCCCGCACGAGTGCCCCCATGGAAAGCAGCTCTCCGTGGGGGCACTTGATGAAGAGGGGAAATGCCACCGGGGGACCCCAGACAAGGAGGATCGGGCTGCTCTGTGCAAAACACTGGTAAGTATAGGCGTGTTTGTTATTTACAAAAATAAAAAAACAAACCTTTACAATCACTTTAAAGTCGCAAACAAAAATATAAAATATTGCCGCCTACCAGTTCTTAGCTGTTGTGACTGCCTTAGTGTTTCAACTTTTTTCCCTTTATTCTCGCCTGACTATATGGCCAGTAAATATTATTTTATTTTTTCTGTATCCTTACTAAGGGAAACAGGAAGTTAAGCCTTGCGGCTTCACAGCCTGTTTCCTACTGCACATGCGTGAGTCGCGTTGTGCTTTCTGAATGGTCCTGCTGTCTTCTGGGACCTGTGTGTCTCCTAGAAGGCAGCAGGGAGAGGAGGAGGGGCCATAAATAACATGCCGCCTCCCCCAGAAAGGTGCCAAATGTGGCACCGGAGAGGGGGAGAAGGCAGATAAGCGGAGCTCCCACTTTTGGGTGGAACTCCGCTTTAAGTCCATCTATATCTGCTAGTGCATGTAATATTGCCCTCTTCCCAGATTGACATTGTTGCTGTCCAAAGGTTTCTCTGCTGACCTTCCAGTGGAATGGAGACATCCTAAGACAGGTAGTATGTTACTAGCTGGATTGTAAGGTGAAAATAAGGGGAAAAAAAAAGGAAACTAATGCAGCAACCACATTTTAGGATTGAAAAACTGCGATATAGAAAATGTTTGTTTCTAGGTTTAATACAGTTTGAGGATAAGTTACTATAGTTTACTGCAAAGAAGTCAGCATGACCTACAAAGACAAACATCTGAATACTTTGAAGATCACCTGTACATATATGGTTGCTGTTTTACCTGCCAATGATTTCCATTTCTGTCTGCCTATTCAGATATTTGCACATCCATACAAAATACCCAGGTGTGATGCTGGGCTGTTCTCTGCTTTAGCAATACAATGTGGTCACTTCTTTCTCCAGCCTGTGATTTGACAGTCAAGGGGCAGCAACAGACTAAAGGAGTTAATGCCACTGCTTACTGTACCCTCTGCTCCTGTCAGCTTGTTTGTCAGCATATGTGTAAGCAGCACATCTGTTTGGTACCTAATGCTGCCCCTCCACTCTCCAAGTCTACAGTACGTTTATAACAGGAGTGCTCAACTTGTGGCCCTCAACATCAAACCAAGAGAAGTGCATGCCTTGGGTCGGCAACCCGTTGATTGCTATTTGGGGTTGCCTACCCGCCATCCCAGAGCATCAAAGTGCATCGAGCTGGCACCAGCAGCAGAGGAAGTAGGCAGCCGAGGAGAGAGCAGGAGCTGCATAAGCCTATGATTCCTCTGTAGCACCAGCTCCTGTCAGGCAGTGTGATGCCAAGTGCACTACACATGGAACATTTCTAGCAGCCTCGAGATGGAGAGCAATGACAGCAGAAGCTGAAAATAAAAAGAAGGTCATTGTATGAAACATCACATACTGTACACTGGGCATATTCGTTTTTGCAATGGGCATATTAGCACCTCTAAAATGGTTAACTATTAGGCAGATTTTTCACTGATCCACGGCTGCAGCTCAGTGCACCTGTGGCTTTCCACACCAAAACTCCTGAATGTAGGCGTCAAGTCTATGGCAAAGCACAGTTATCCCACATGAAAGCCACAGGTGCACAGTTCTGCATCCACATTGTGGGTAAACCACAGCCCATCAGTGTGAAAGTAGCCTTATAGGGAGTTCAGGACAGTAAGGGCTTGTTTACATTTGCGGTTTGGCAGGCAGTAAAACCCCATGGTCAAGCTGTGTTTTACAGTGAATGTAGCATTAGGGGTCACAATGGGCACCCCGCCTCATGCTCCAGGGGGCTTGTGTGACCTCCCTGTCCCATTCTGCTTTGCACTTGGACAGGAGGGACAGCATATACAGGACCCAGTCCCCTCCATTTTCTTTCTTCAACTGCTAAAATCTGGCTTCTCCTCCTCTCCCTCCCACCAGCATTCAGCGGCTGCAGGAGGAAAATGTTCATTATACCATTCAAAATAAAAAACACCCCTGGTTTACAAGAACTTGTTCTAATCTAGGTGGTTAAATTAGTTGGATTTGAAAATATATGTTTATTTTTCAGTTACAAAATAACTGCATTCATTTTCACACATTTTCAGTTTATTGAAATAGACTACTCAAAGGTAGCTTTTTATTTCCTTATGTTTTTTAATGGCTAGGGAGTGCTCCTTTCCCCGAAATACTCCTAGCATGCTGTTGACATTGAGATACACAGAGTGGTAGAGTTTAATGACTAAATTAATATTTTCAGTTTGACAGTGACAGTTTTTCTCTCATTAGTTGCCAAGTGTGATAATTCCTTTAACTTGAGGATATTCTGTCTCACTTCCAATGGAACACAGATAGCAGTACCATCTCCAGAGAGGTTCTCTAAACCATATTTTACTTTTTATCCAAAAACAAATTTCTGTCTGGAATTCTGGCGCTTTGATTGAAATAAGGCACAGAATCTAGTGTATCGAAAGCCAAAACCTTTATTTAGTTTTGGATGGAGAAGAGGGAAGGGTTAGAACCTTGTTTAGGTTCATATTGCTGTCTGGGCCTTGCTAGGACCATAAAGCCTCGCTATTTGTCCCACTGAACATTGTCCCCAGGACAGAAAGTAATGCAATGTCCAAAATCTTACAGTTGTCACCAGATCTGGAGATTATGGTAAATATACCAATTGAGACACACTTTAGGTTAAAAGGGTCTGAGAGGAAATGTTCTTCTCACTTTGTGGAGACACCCTCTTACTTTCTGTTTTGTCTCCAGATCAGAAATCAAAAGAAAATCTCCCAATTTGACCATCAAACAAAAAAAGTCTTACGGATTTTAGCCGAAGCTAATCAAAACTATAAAATAAAAAGTTTATTTTTTAGAAATGCTATAAGGCCATTGCAACATAACTTTAAAGAAAGCAAATGTATATATAAAATTTCTATTAGCCTTACACACATTTAAATGTTTATTTAGAGTGAGAATATGCTTAACATTTAAATTGGAGGCTTGCATATATAAGAGCCCTTTGATATCTTAATATGCATTGCTACAGGGGACGTTTTCAATGAAACACTTGTTTAATCATTTATATGTTTCATTAAATAGTTAAAAGGACTCTAGGCTAAAATTGAATAATCTATGCCATGTTATTTGCCATAACAATAGTTGTCTTCAGTCAAGTTACTGCTGTCATTGTCATTGACTCTCATTGCTAAAAATAACAGTTGTATACAGGCAATTGCTATAGCTTGGTGAGTAGAGCCTTTCATGGTTAAAGAAAGCAAGCTAAATTGTAGGTCGATTAGCATTTTTGTCCTTGAGGGCCATTTGGTGTGCCTGTAGGTGTACAGATGTGCTTCCTTGTGAAAGAGATAATTATGTAATTTGTCACTACATGCGATGCAGGAATAAACCATCAGCCAGGTAATAAATATCTTCATTCTCATATGGCAGTAAATAATAATTGTTACATTTTAATTCCAGGTTAACATTAGAACTCTAAACCTTTACTCATTTAGGAGTATGACATTATGTAGAGATTTGATGTATTTAATAGATTTTTTTCCTAACTATGTAATCTTATTATAAATTCAGATTTGTTTTTCTTTGGGCATCCATCATACTTTGACTCCCATCAATGTATACTGTATGAGTTGGTTAGAGAACTCAGTATAATTTATTTTCTTTATTTCCAAATCTGGGATAAAATAGTATAATTTGTATCCTGTTGCTACTAATAAGGCAATGAGGCTTTTACCTAAATTGCCCATAGATCCTTGGGGGGGGGGGGGGTCCTCCATCCATCCATCCATCCATCCATCCACATTGTTGTTGTGGATGGAGAAACCTTCTTCTTCTTTTTTTTTTCTTAGCCCACTGAATGAATAAAAAAAAAGAACCATCTATGGGCCAGCTCAAGTTTAGTACCATACAGTGATCCTTAAATCCCCTCCACCCAAAAGTCTTATGCCCCGCACACATGATCGGATTTTCCGACGACAAATGTTGGATGTGAGCTTGTTGGTGGAAAGTCCGACCGCGTGTATGCTCCATCGAACATTTGTTGTCGGACTTTCCGCCAGCAAATGTTGACTAGCAGGTTCTCAAATTTTCCGCCAACAAATTTTTGTTGTCGGACTTTCCGATCATGTTTACACAAGTCGCACAAAAGTCCACGCATGCTCGGAATCAAGTATGAGCCAGAAGCGCTCGGTCTTGTAAAACTAGCATTCGTAATGGAGATATCAGGTATGTCTTGTACTTCACTACGTTCGTAACCAACATTTGTGTGACCATGTGTATGCAAGACAAGTTGGAGCTAACAACCTTCGAACAAAAATCCATGGTTTTGCTGTCAGAAAGTCCGATCGTGTGTACAGGGCATTATACTCACCTGTCCTTGATTGAGTGATTCCCTGGGAGCCACACAGCCACCACTGCAAAGTTTCCTGGATGGGTAAAACTTCTGCAGATAAATGGAGAAGTTAGCTGGCATTTGTGCAACTTCCTGAAGTTCACACAATAATGATATGGCAAGAGTGAGGATAGGTAAGTATAGGACTCTGGGTGGAGGGGTGGGCAGTTAAAGTATAATTGTACTAAAGGGCTTTTTTTTTTTAACCTGTAACTAATAAATCTTAATAAATCTTACAAGGTCATTTTTATATCTCTTAACAGAAAAAAGTTACCTTAAATTCTTTCTTGGATACACTTATGTCTGACCCACCACCTCAGTGTCTTGTCTGGTTACCTCTCCTGCATCGACTGGCGAATGTAGAAAATGGTAAGTGACTCCCTAATGAGCAGCAAATGTCAACACCTCCGCTCTTTTTCCTCCCTGGTGTCCCCCAAACATACCTTTTTTCTATGGGTCTTCTGGTTGGTTAGAGAACGCCATAGGTCCATCTCTTTTCATCCGTTGCATTAAACATCTCTTACGTAATGATGTGTAAGCACTGGTCAGTGCAGCAATACTGTGAGCTTAAGCTATGTGACATGGAGGATGGATCTATGAAAGCTTGAGCTCAAAGGAAGTGATTGATACTTATTCAGTTATGAAGATTTGTAACATTGAATGGTGGAAAGGAATTGCTGCAGTGGACAGCCATGGAATAAGGTGAATTTTGCAGCAAAAGCTGCTTTTTTTTTTTTTTTACTATTACTAGGCTAATTATTGTAAAATGTTTGAAGCTGGAGTGTATCTTTATCTTTACATTTCTCCTAAAAATATTCTCCTGAAAAATCTCCATGAAAATTTAGCAAACAGTAATTTATGCTGCTTATTCTGTTTGTTTTAATTACAGACAAACTTAACCACTTCCCCCTTGCCATATAGCAGGATGACAGCCGGAAAGTTGTTGTGTTATCCTGACTGGGTGTCCAGCAGGATAAATGACATCCAGCAGGATAAGCCGCTAGTGCGCGCCCACGGGGGTGTGCAGGGGGGCGGTCGGTGGTGTGTCAGTCTGCATCTCCGATCCCTGTAAAGAGCCTATGTCGTCGGCTCTTTACCATGTGATCAGCTTTGTCCAATCACAGCTGATCACATGGTAACCAGGAAGTACCGTTTATCGGCTTTTCATCTACTCACGCTGACAAGGCACGAGTAGAGGATAGCCGATCGGCTGCTCTCCTGACTGGGGGGGGGTCTGCGCTGACAATCCACTGCATTGATTATCAGTGTAGACCCATCGAGGGTTCCCACTAGAGCCCACCAGGGATGTTAATCAGTGCCCATTAGAAATGTAGAAATGCCAATCTGTGCCCATTAGTGATTGCCTGTCAGGGCCTTTGAATCAGTGCCGCCTGTAAGTGTCGCCTGTCAGTACCCACCAGTGCCACCTATGAGTGCCCATCAGTGCTGTCTATCAGTTATGCACATAAGCGCCTCATCAGTGCTCATCAGTGAAGAAGAAAACATACTTATTTACAAAGTTTTATAACAGAAACGAAGAAAAAAATAATTTATTTTTCCAAAAATATCTGTTTTTAATTTTTTGTGCTGCAAAAAAAAAAAAAAAAAGTGGTGATCAAATACCACCAAAAGAAAGCTCTATTTGTGGGGAAATAATGATAACATTTTTATTTGAAAATTGGCCTGAAAATGGTTAAACATGTTACATATGTTGATTACCCAAAAATAAGGTCCCAAAATAATGCATTTTGATTTTGTGTATAGATGCATATGTCATGGAAAGGCTCGCCACTGCAAAAACAAGGATTTTTGCCGAAGCAATTTATTTAGTGGCCATTGTATTCCCCCCTGCAACCCATCAGAATAGCTTTTTGGAGTACTACGAGAGTGATGAAGATACAAACAAATGAAGCAATTGGTGTGGCATTGTTTCTAAGAACAGTCATAACCTATAGGTGCAAGTGCAGTAACCATAGCATCTTCTGCTAATGTACTCCTCTTGTGCTGCTCTGACTACAGTCAATTGAAATGCAGTTGGTGCTTAAAGCATTTCTAAACCCGAGAACAAAAATTTATAGTATTGCGGGTTACTGGCTCTTAGATGTGGTGGCTGCATTCGTTTTTCTTTTTCACAATTGATAGTCCTGCTTTTAAGTCACTTAAGTGACCTAGGGTGAAAACTGTACAGCAGGGGAAATGCTAACTGATAACAGTCCAGAGGAAGAAAATACCAGAAATTATTAGCTCACAAGATTTCTGGCTTGATGAACAGCAATTTTTATACTTTCTAAACAGATATAGTAAAACACTTTCAATTGTATATTTAACAGACCAAAGGGGAGCAAGTGGAGCTTTACGTACACTTCATTGGATACTACATCGTACACCTCATTATTATTTTTTATTCCCCTTTATTTTAGAAAAACTGCAAACCTTTCTGTAAGTTGGATGCTTTTTAGGATATCTCAGAGTTTAAAGCCCAAGTTTCTCTAAAACCAAAAACACAAAAATCAGCACAATGTGTGCACCTTTTTGCTTATTCTTCTATTTAGAAGAAATCTTCCTTCGTCCTACATCCCGCACCTACCGCCACCATATTCTTCCCGTGCGGCAGGGGTTAATACAACTAAAGGGCTGTCAGGAGCTCTCATCAATCCGCCATTCATAGAAGCCGTACCACAGCTTCTATGAATGGCACAGGATCTATGAATGGAGGGGGTGCAGCTATCAATCATCTGCCCTTCCTTCATTCATACAGTAGATCCTGTGTCATTCATGTTTTTGATTTTAGCTGAATATGGCCTTTATTTTTATTTTCCTATTGGTCCCTCGTCCTCTGTGTGCCATAGCTAGATAGGTCAGATCTAGTTTATAAAAAATACATTTGTTTGCTTTGCTTTGAATTGGCTGTGCAGTCAGTCTGCATGTTTCAATGAGGGGGTGCATATAGACCTAACAAATGGGGTGCACCTAGAATTCACATTATCTGCTTTCTTCCTGCAATGCAATAGGCACACAAGTTGAATTCTTTGCAGGATTTCTACCAACGTTTAACAAACATCCTGATGTAAAAATGGAGAAGAGTTCTTTAATCAGCTGACAATGTTGAGACCAAAAATTTTGATTATACGTTATGATCGTTTACTTGACTGATGTGTGTGTACAAATAGGACAAACATGCCTATTTACATATCTATACAATTTCTTTTCTCTCTTAGTCTTCCACCCAGTTGAGTGTTCCTATTGCCACAATGAGAGCATGATGGGTTTCCGCTATCGCTGCCAGCAGTGTCACAATTACCAGCTCTGTCAGGATTGCTTTTGGAGGGGACATGCCAGTGGTTCCCATAGCAACCAGCACCAAATGAAAGAGTACACATCATGGGTAAGAGGGGGCTCACAGGGTTCTGAGCTACGCCACAGAAGAGAGACACAGGAGGGGATTAACCCAGAAAGATAGGGAAACCAGCACGCTATATATTGGTGAGGGGAGATTATCACTCCGATAATTTATCAACCGACTGGTGTTTGTGTACAGATAAATGGATTAAGAGTGAGTATTTCATATCGCTTCTGTGTTGAGTTTGCCTAAATGTGTGGTGCTTGAAGAGCTAGGGCTAAAATTCAGAGGAAAGGAAACTAGATAGGTTTGCCTTTTTGTTGGTACATTGTTGTTTTATTGCTATTTAGCAGTTAAAAAGTAGAGTTGGAGATTAGTATTGTAACATTACCATCAGGTTTTAGAAATCTTTTTAGCATCACCAAACATCGGAAGTCAAAAAGCTATAAAGCAACACCATAGAAGAAAAAAAAAAAAATCGGCAGTTTGGTGGTACTTATCACTAAATCAGATAACGTACAAAGGGTTGCATTTTTAATATACATCTCTTTCAAATAATGAACTTTTTTTTGTTGTTGGAAGTCGTTTTTCTGAGAACCTTGTGTCTCATTTGCTATTAATAATAATTTTAAGTTTTTCAAAATAATAGTTTTTTTATCTTATGGGGAGCAATTCACTACAAATGTGTAAACCAGTAAAAGGGTCAGCATTCACTTGTGTCAACACATAATACACAAGCTAATTTAAAAGCTACCTTTTATTACAGAGGTCTCCAGCAAAATTTGTGGTGACCATTTTTTTAAACCAGAAAAAAAACCTTACTGAGATTGTACTGTGAAAACTTTTCTTGCAATCTTGTTAATTAATAAAGTGTTCTGTTGGACTTGAGAGTTCCTTTTATGTCTTTCCTCCCCCCTCTTCTTCTTTTTTTTTTTTTTTTTTCTCTACTTCACCAACATCACGGGGTGGTTGTGTTGTTTTTTTTTTTTTTTGCCCCCAGGAACCCGCTGGCTGCGGGTTGCTCAAGTCAGAGAGGGTTGGCCTGGCATCTTCCTCAAAGAACTGTGAAGAGTTAGGGATACCTGACAGGTTTGGGCTACAGTTATTAGCTAGCCGTAACTGCCTTACATTTGATATATGACGTACTTTCTAGGGCCCCTGTTTAGTTTGGTTACTGTTTATCATTTTGCAAATGGTTGAGGCTTCTTGCGCCCCTTGGGGGTTTTGACTCCACAGACATGCTTGCGATCACACATTAAGACTAAATTGTGTATGATCCTTCATGGAATTGTATCTGTTTGGCTCTTGACTTGTATTTTATGTTTCTGTGGACAACTTTCTTTGTTCCTTTTATTTTTCAATGAATAAAAATGTATTATGGGAAAAAAAAAATATTAAAGTTGAACATTTAGATAAAACAAAAAACCCCAAAAGCTAAGGTCTTGATTAGACACGTGTTCAAAATGTGAATGGAAGCCACACACTGGAATCAAAGGGTGTCTGCTAGTGCCAATGAGAAGGAAAGTGTCCCCAGGACATCGCCATGGCTCTTTACATGTCTTTATATTATATTTTTTCTTCTTTGCAGAAATCTCCAGCAAAGAAGCTTACTAATGCACTTAGCAAGTCTTTAAGCTGTGCTTCCAGTCGTGAGCCTCTGCACCCAATGTTTCCCGATCAACCGGAGAAGCCTCTAAACCTGGCTCACATTGTGTGAGTATCACGCCAGTCAGCTCTGCAGATACGATCTTTCCATTAAAAGTTTTAGGTGAACTCCTGCACATTCGAAGAGTTTTAAAAAGTCAGGAACTAGGGGTTCCATTCAGGGGCAGCAATTGTGTATGTTGCTATGTATTGTATGTTCTGTGCATTGTGTGTAGCCTTCACGACTTGCCTGAAAATAGACCGCAACAAACCTTTTGTATTAAATCTCTTATGCTGCTGAGCTTCATGTTCACAGCAAGGTCATGAGTGAATAAAATCTGTTTGTTTTTAGTGGCATTACACATTTCTATCTTTATTCTTTTGTGTTAGATGGGTCTACAGCACAAAACAAATTGCACCATTTTTTTACAGTACATAAAAACCATATGAACTCCACTGGTAGATTCTTTTAAATTCAATTTAATCAAGGTACGCCAGGAAAGTCAGGAAATGTTGATTTAACAGTAGATATGTTTAAAGATGAACTCCAGCCAACTAACTCTAGCAGAGGTATGGCTGGTATTATTAGGGAATCATTGCAGTTCTAAAGCAGCCACCACCAGCTAACCTGTATTGTAGGAAGTGAACTGAGTCTCAAATATGTGATACTGCAATGCAGAACTGCAGTTTGGAATTGTTGGCTTTCATTCTCCTGGCAGATGTACGTTGTACTTACACAGGAAAAAAAGCAATGTTTTTTGCAAGTTCAGTTAAAATAAGCATGTGTTGTACATCGCAGAACGATAAGTATATACTTTAGCAGTTTGTTTTTATTTCACAGCAGTAGAAGAGGATCCTGTTTAGTGATGTATACCATTATATCTGTTGTATAACAACTATAATAGAAATCAGAACTAAAACACCACAATAATGTGAACTGAACGTACAAGTGGTTATTGGTGCACCAGCATTTCTTTTGATCAATCTTTTATTACAAGTATTTTAATAGCATGGACAATTTACACAGCACTTTACGTACATACATATCAGTCTTTGCCCCCAAGGAGCTTACAATCTAAGTTCCTCATCTCCAAGCATATATACACGCATACACATACTCTGGACAATTTTGATTGGGGACAGCCAACAGCATGTCTTTGGAGTATGCATGTAAGCACAGTGAGAACATGCAAACTCCATGCAGATAGTGACTTGACTTGGATTTGATCCAGGGACCATAGTAAGCCACTGTTCTGTCCATTAGAAGTGTCATGGTGGAACCACACTGTGATGCCTATTGTGAACCCTATAATGCAATCTGGAAGCACCCCCACATCAAGTCATCTGAGACCTACACTAACATCATGTCTGGTAGAGGACGACCCTAATTGCTGTTTCGGATTCCAGTTTTGTCTTGGTGGGTGTTAGGGGTGGTAGACTCGCTATTTGAGGTACGAGGTGCTTACTGACCAGCAGGCTCCCCCTCTTTTGCCCCCCCATCCCCGTTTTTTCTCCCCTTTTCTTCCAATTAACTGTTTTTTATTGTTCATAAAAACATATAACTGAGCAGAAGGTTGACACTGTAGTACACAAACTACGGCCTGATAACAGCAGGGCCAGTGTATATCCAATAACATTAAACCAAAAATCAAGCAGTAAGGAGTCATTGTTGGCTCCGCATAAGAGTCATTAGGTATCAAATAGAATCCGCTGACGATCTCATCAGGGTCCAGTGAGAAGAAAAAAGAAAGATGAGGGGGGGATGGAAGAGGAGGTAGGGAGTTGGTAAGGCTCAGCCATCAGCTCAGGGTGGGTCCTCTCGTCTGTGCCATTTTTCCCAGACCTTGTCATGTGTTTCTAGTCTATCTTGTAATCTGGCTGTCATTTTTTCCATCAGATCTATATCTTTTTATTCTAGCGTACAGATCTGCCTGGGTGGGCGGGGTATGTCGTTTCCAATGAAGGGCAACCAGGCATCTCGCGGCCGTAAGAACATGTCTAAGTTTTTTTTTTGAGTGTTTGGGAATCTGTAGGGGTGAAATTCCTAGAAGGAAAAGTTTTGGGGTCCTGGGTACCTGTGTCTCCAAAAGTCGGGACAGTAAAAACTGCATTGCTGTCCAATAGGGTATTATCTTGGGACAGGTCCAGTATATGTGATATAGGGCTCCTTTTGGCTCCCTGACAGCGCCAGCACCTATCTGAGCTGGAGGGATAGATGGCGTGGAGAACATCTGGTGTCAGGTACCAAAGGTAGAAGATTTTGTAGGCGTTCTCTTTATAGAGTGTGCAGTAAGAGCTTTTTGCTGCCTGAGACTAGATCGTTTGCCAAGTCGCCTCTGGAATCTCTTCCCCTAACGCCTTTTCCCAGCGAAGCATATAAGCCTGCTTGCCCTGGTTAGGGAATGGGTATGAGTTTAGCAGCCGATAGATATCTGAAATGATACCTCGGCGTGCTGATCCCTCCAGCACTATACTCTCAAATGGCGTTGGTGCTGAGAATTGGAGGTTCGGGCGATGGATTGGGCATAGTGTCTTATTTGTAGGTAACCATAGAACACCTGGCAGGGAAGATCAAATTTTTTTTGGAGTTCATTAAATGAGAGCATCTTGTGCGTACAAGGATGCACTAGGTGGCCAAAGTGGAATAGATTCCTTGTCGCCCAAGGTGAAGACATCTGGTGTGTGAGGCCCGCAGGCATCCTGGAGTTATAGAGGAAGGAGGTTAAAGGAGACCTTTCTGAGCTCAGGTTAGGCACCCGGAATAGTCTGCGCCAGAGTGATCTAAGGTGAAGCATAGGACCCAATAGCCAGGCCGAGTCCATCTCCACGTTTGCATTCCAGAGCAGGCTGTTTGGGTGCAAACCATAATTTTTCGATTTCAGTCCACTTATTGTAGGATCGTTGGGGAAAACAGGAGGTCAAGGCATGCAGCTGAGCAGCTTGGTAATATTTGATTAAGTCAGGGAACGCCAACCCGCCGTCGGAGCAGGATGCTGTTAAGACAGAGCGGGGTATTCTATGTCTCCTATAGTTTCAGACAAATCGTATTAGATCTGCCTGGAGTTTTCGCAAGTCTGCGTAGGGGATTGGTATGGGGAGTATTTGGAAGAGGTACAGGAGTTTGGGGAGGATGGTCATCTTAATCGAGGCTACCCTCCCTATGAGGGAGATATGGTGAGTCCTCCATTTCTGTAGAAGGTCCCTTATAGACCGGAACAGGGGAGGGAAGTTGGTGCGGTATAGGGTGGCGTAGGACGATGTTATTTAAACCCCTAGGTATCTCAGGGCTGTCGTCTTCCAATGGTAGGGGAAACATTGCTGCAAGTGTTGCATCTCTGCAGCTGGGATGTTAATAGGGAGAGCCTCCGACTTGGCCGCATTTATTTTGTAGCCAGAGAGGGATTTATAGAGGTCGAGTTTGGTGTGTAGGTTGGGGAGTGAAGTCCTGGGTTGGGCCAGGGTGAGTATGATGTCATCTACGAAGAGTGCTAATTTGAATTCCCGCTCCCGCACTGGGACCCCTCGAATGTCCGGATTTCTACAAATGGTTGCCGCCAGGGGCTCGACACACAGTGCAAACAGTAGTGGTGAGAGTGGACATCCCTGGCGGGTCCCGTTCGCTTTCGGGAAGGCTGGGGACATGGAAAAGGGGGTCTGGACCTGAGATGTAGGGTTAGTATTTAGGTGCCGTATGGCCTGCAGGAAGGGGCCCTGAAATCCCATGTGTTTCAACGTGGCAAACAGGAAAGGCCAGTCAAGGCGGTCGAAGGCCTTTTCTGCATCAAGACTGAGAGCTAAAGTTTCCAGACCGTCCCTGTTCGCCACGTCTATTAGGTCGATAACCCGTCTCGTGTTATCTCCCGCTTGACGAAGGGGTACAAAGCCTACCTGATCCTTGAGTATCAAGGAGGGTAGTATCAGGTTTAGGAGCAGCGAGAGAAGCTTAGTTAAAATTTTCAGGTCAGAGTTTAAGAGTGCAATCGGCCTGTAACTAGCGCATAAAGAGGGATCTTTGTCGTGCTTGGGGATCAACGTGAGGAATGACCGTTGCATATCTGAGGGGATGGGGGTTTGCTGAAGAAATGCATTAAACAGCCTGCACATATGTGGTCGGAGGATGGGGAGGAATGATTTCTAATATTCATATGGGAGGCCGTCTGGGCCTGGGGATTTATGTGTGGGGAGAGTCTTAATGGTGGCTGTCAGTTCCTCTTCTCTGATGGGTGCATTGAGTGAGAGAAGGTCTGACTCCTGGAACCTGGGGATATCACTGCGTTCTAGATAGTGATGTAAGCGATCGTTCAGGTCGGGGGGAGAGGATCGTGTGGGATCTCAGGGTCGCTGTATAGAGCCGTGTAAAATTCCTTAAAGGCTTTAGCTATATCCTGAGGATGAGAGAGGAGGCCGCCTGTCCTATCTTTTTTTCTTCTTTTCTTGTAACCATTCCACTGTTTTTTTTTTTTTTTTTAGAGGAATGTTGTCCCATGCTTGAGCATATCCTGCTCTAAAACCTGGATGCATATTTCCGCATTGATAGTGCCTTTCCAGATGTGTAGCCTGCCCATTTCATCCACACTAATGCACCCCCATACCATAAAATAGAACCGAGAATAGCGCACACATACTAAAAAAAAGAAAGTTACTTTCAAATCTTACAGAGCTATTTAAAAACCCCTGATCTTAATTAGTAAATATTGGGATTAGCCACACCATATGGCCCTACCGTGCTTAAGCCCACCACTGCCTCAAAGTACCCCATTTTCAGTGGGTCCTACACTATTCATAGAATGAAAGATAAATCCCACTTCTCTTAACCATGGGAGATACTTTCTCCTTACATGGACGAAGTGTGCTAAAAAAAAAAAAAAGTGTGCCCATCCAACCCTTTGTTTGTCCCAAACCATCAAAGGCCCAGGCTTTTGAACTGAGTGCTGATAACAAGCCTGAAGCTCCCTCTCCTCTGTAGTCCAGAGGACAGTGGTGCCCATAGTTGTCAACTTTTCATTCATCCCACTGGTTGATCGTAAAACTGTTATACGTGTGTCTGCACATGCTTGGATCATACATTGGGATCTGTCACTATCCTCTAACAATACAGAGTTTGCACAGATAGACAGGGCTGATTTCCAGTTATTGTTACCATTAGCAACAGTGGTCAGTTTTATTAAATATCTTGTGAATGGGAATGATATTCATCTGTCAGAGCATATAATTGGCTTCCGTTACTGGAAACTAAGGGGATTTCCAGTTCCATGCCATTTTTGAAATGTGTCAAGTTCCAGAAATTTTGCATAAAACTGTTCATCCCAGCACTGAAGTAATATTGTTTACACAGGAAAGTTTTGGGTTGAGTGAGGTCTGCACCATAGTGGAGTGTTTTATCAACATTTTTTTTTTTTTTTTTTAACTGGGTGATGGAAATGTGGATTGCCAATGGAATGGAAGAATTTAATGTTTTAAAATGTGTTTTTGTCCCTGAGGTGTATCCATAATATGTGCAGTGCACCCAGGCCCTGGAAGGGGATAGGGCCCAACGTGCAGTCACTCAACACATTGTGGGTGCACTACACACTGTGTACCAGCCACTTACAATCCTCTGGGAGTTTTTATTCCAGTCAACCATTGACCATTAATGCTGGGGGGGGGGGGGCTATGTATTGTTCCAACCGGCCACTGGCCATCAGTGCTGAGGGGGAGGGGGGGGGGGTTATTGCTCCAACTAATGACTGACCACCAGTATTTACTGATTGAAGTGTTTATTTTCGGAATAGTTGCTAATTCTTTTTTAAAGTTCTTTAAGGCAGACAGAAAAGCATATGTAATGAAAGAGTTTCGTGTTTTTAAAAATGGTTGTGCTAACTGTTGTATTGATTCAGTTAGTTTCATTAAACCATGCCTCTTTAAGATTCTCCACACCGGCCACACTCACCATTATTTAGCACAGTCCACTGTGCAAATCATTTTTCTGCAGATTTTTTTTTTAAAAATGTTCATGTGTAGGTAACTAGAGTGTGACATGGCTCTCCCTTGTTGTAGCCAACTTAGGATCTTGCATATAGACCCATTGCATTCAGAAAACTCCCCCTGCTTCAGAGAGTTTAAAGTCATACAGATCGGTAAATGAAAGGGTCAGCAGGAAGAAAATGTGCACATCTAATGGCAAAATATGACTACTCTGATGTACATACAAGAATTTGCTTATGAGTCTTTGGCCTTCACTTCTTCTCCATGTCACAGAAAAAAAATTATACCTACAGTGGATATAAAAAAGTCTACACACTGTAACAATGCCAGGTTTTTGAGATGTAAAAAATGAGAGCAAGATAAATCACTTCTGAATTTTTCCCACTTTAATGTGACTTATAATATATGCAATTCAATTAAAAATAAGATATCAAACTGGATGCAAATGGGCGCTTGCTCAGACTTTAAATGAAATAAATGCATGTACTACAAAATATGTAAAACAACTTATGCCCCATACACACGGTTGGAAATTCCGACCACAAAATCCGTCAGATTTTTTCTGACGGATTTTGTCCTACACTGGTGTTGCATACACACGGTCGGACAAAGTTATCGGACAATCCAAACATGGTGACGTTCGCTGCGTACGACGGAACTACGTAGAGGCTAGTAGCCAATAGCTTTGGTCTTGTAATTTGATCTGAGCATGCGTGGCACTTTGTCCGTCGGAATTCGCTACACACGATCGGAAAAAGTCCAATCGGACTTTGTTGTCGGAAAATTTGAGAGCAGGACCTCAAATTTTTTCCAACGGAAAAAGTCCGATGGAGCCCACACATGGTCGGATTTTCCAACAACATGGTCCGATAGGACATTTTCCGTCGGAAATTCCGACCGTGTGTACGGGGCATTACTCCTAAAAGTAATAATGTAGTATAATGTGTAGTACATTTATTTCATTTAAAGACCATTTTTATTTCACTTCTATCATCCATTCACATGTAGGAGGTTGTGGATGCACATATGGAATAATTAATATTTTCACAAATTGAGTATTTATGTACACAAAATTATTTTTTTTCAAAATTCTCCACTGAGCGATGTGTATAGGGCAAGCACTTTTTTGTATCCAGTTGGATAGCTTATAAGTGTGCACATTTTCTTCCTGCTGACCCTTTCATTTACCGATCTGTATGACTTTAAACTCTCTGAAGCAGGGGGAGTTTTCTGAATGCAATGGGTCTATATGCAAGATCCTAAGTTGGCTACAACAAGGGAGAGCCATGTCACACTCTAGTTACCTACACATGAACATTTTTTCAAAAAAAATTCCTATCTGCAGAAAAATGATTTGCACAGTGGACTGTTCTAAATAATGGTGAGTGTGGCCGGTGTGGAGAGTCTTAAAGAGGCATGGTTTAATGAAACTAACTGAATCAATACAACAGTTAGCGCAGCCATTTTTAAAAACACGAAACTCTTTCATTACATATGCTTTTCTGTCTGCCTTAAAGAACTTTAAAAAAGAATTAGCAACAATTCCGAAAATAAACACAATCAGTAAATACTGGTGGTCAGTCATTAGTTGGAGCAATAACCCCGGTTATGGCCGGTTGGAAAGGTTCTGATGTGATGTTGTGCTGAGTAGCTGTACATTCAGGAAAACCAGGAGGTAGTCAGCTCCATGCTGTCCAGCTTGAACCGGAAGAGGAAATTATGTCACCAGCAGGGGGCGGGAGGAAGGGGTCAGGACTATCTCTGTGGCTTGAAAGGCTACGCGCTCACAGCTCCTTCTACTGGCCTCTAAATTTTTTCCATCTCAAAAATCTGGCATTTTTACAGTGGTGTGCAGACTTTTTATATCCACTGTGTGTGTGTATATATGTATGTGTATATATATGTATATATATATATATATATGTAAATATAAAGAGTTAGCATGTTGTTTAAAAGCTTTTCTATATTATATAAACTGAATTTGACTGCTTTGAGAGTAGCATTCATTCAGAGCTATAATGAGGTTTGTGTATAAGGGAAGAAAACCCAAATATCAAGAGGGACGTATCTCATAGATGACAAGTGTTCCTTCTGCTCTACAGTTAAAGGGGTTGTAAACCTTCAAGGTGTTTCACCACCTGTAATGCTGCAGCCCCCGTTTTACTTACCTGAACCCCCTCTATCACATCCCAGGGACGAGCGCAACAGCAAAAGCCGGTGTCTCGGGTCCTGATTGGATGGATTGATAGCAGCGCAGCCATTGGCTCCCGCTGCTATCAATCAAATCCAATGACCCGGGGGCGGGGCCGAGTCATATATTCCGCTTCTATGGCTGCCGAATAAATGACTGGGGAGCACGCCTGCAAGGTAACCCCCCCCCCCCATGACTGGGGAGCACGCCTGCAAGGTATGTTGGGGGGCCACTCTATGCAAAATGAGCTGCACAGTGGAGGTAAGTATTATATGTTTGTTATTTAAAAAAAAAAAAGAAGCTTTAGTGTCACTTTAAAAGTAAGATCTTTTATGGTCACTAGTCTCAATTCACAAACCAGGAAAAAGCTGGCAAAACATTGATCAGTACTGCAGAACTGGTTGAATTTCTGTCCATCTATTGCCAGCTTAAAGTGGAAGTCTGGTCAAAACCAGTGGCGTTGTTAGCCGGGTGCGGGGGGTGCGCGGCGCACCCGGGTGACACCCGCCAAAGGGGTGACGCCCGTGGGTAGCGGCACCGCTAACACCGCCCGCCGCCGTGTCTCACCGTCGCCGCGGCTGTGTCCCTCAGCGGAGCGGAACGAAGCTGCCTCCCCCTCCTCTGTTAACATCCACAAAGGAGGAGGAGCTCGAGGGACACACACCGCTGTCTGTATCTGAGGTCTGTAAGGGGGGTGTCTGTATTGAGGGCTATGTCTGCATTGGGGGGGTCTGCACTGGGGGGTGTCTGCACCCAGGGGGGGTGTCTGTACTTTGGGGTGTATGCACTGGGGGGGTGTCTGCACTGGGGGGGTCTGTACTGCTGGGGGGGGGGGGGTCTGCACTGAGGGGGGGTTTCTGTAATGCTGGGGGGGGTCTGCACTGAGAGGGGTATCTGTACTGCTGGTGGGGTCTGCACTGAGGGGGGTGTCTGTAATGCTGGGGGGGTCTGCACTGGGAGGGGTATCTGTAATGCTGGGGGGGTCTGCACTGGGAGGGGTATCTGTACTGCTGGGGGGGTGTCTGCACTAAGGGGGGGGGGGGTGTCTGTACTGATGGAGGGGTCTGCACTGAAGGGGTGTCTGTACTGAGGGAGGAGGTTTATACTGAGGGAGGGGGGTCTATATTGATGGAGGGTGGTCTGTACTTAGTGGGGGGGTCTGTACTGAGGGAGGGGGATCTATACTGCGGGAGGGGGGTCTGTAGTTAGTGGAGGGGGTCTGTACTGAGGGGGGACTATAGTTGGTGGGGGGGGGGGGACACCATTTTTTTCGCACCGGGTGACACCAACCCTAGTGACGCCACTGGTCAAAACTAAACGTAAACCTGCTTCCATTTACATTCTAAGCCCTATGCGAACTATCTTGTAATGGATATAATGATATCTATACTTACCTAATCTAAGGGAGCTCTAGTCTGGTCACATGATCTCCCCAGCAGCGGGCTTCAGGGGAGAGAATAGATTAGCGACAATGGCTGCAGTACCTGGGTGGTGACATCACCCAAAGGGTTACTATGGGACATCCATTGTCGGCTGTACCTCCTTTGTCCTGGAGTTGGTGCTTCATATGACTGGAGCAGAGTGCCCTTAGATTAGGTAAGTATGCATATCTTTTCTTTACAGTGTAGTTGGTATAGGGCTTAGAACAGGGGTGGGAGCAGGTTTAAGCGTAGTTAGGTTTTGACCAGATTTCCACCTTAGGGCTTTTACTTTTCAGCCACATGACTGTAGTTGTCAAACCTTGTTTGCTTTCAGCTGAAATAACTGCTATTTTTATTATAAAAAAAGATAATTTTACTTGTGTGTGCTTTATGAACCAAGTTTATTGTGTCTGAAAAAGTTGATGTTATTCATGTCATGATTTTGGAATATCAGAGAATGTTACATAGCAAGTCAGGTTGAAAGACGCAGGTAATATGTCCATCAAGTTCAAGCAGAAGAAGGCTCTGAAGATGTGTGGCCTTCATTATTCATAGTTTGTAAAAGGTGCTGTTTTTTCTCATGATCATTCCATCTCATACACTGCTGCCATTGGTTGATCTGCACTCCAGACTGCTGAAACGTCTTGCTTATTCATCAGATTTGGCAGGGTTGACTATCGTCTGTTTCTAAATGCGAAAATAATTTGAAAGGTGCAATAATTCCAGCCATTTATGATACTGCAACTGGCGCCACCTGGTTTTGCATCCCCAACCATCCCAATGATATATGGATGGTGTAAAGAGGACCTAGATCTTGGTATTGTCACATGTACAATAATTTTAATACTAAGCTAACTAAACATATGCACTTTCATGTGATATAATTTTATATTTTTTATGATGGGTGAAGGGGTGAAATCTAAAGCCCTATCGGCACCTCTTGTGTATCATTACACACTGTATTAAAACCATTAACATTGGCTGTTCCCTTTTCATCTGTGTATGTAAAAAAACATCAAAAAGCTAATGGATTTATGTAACTGTAAGTTTGATTTTCATTCTCCTAGTGACCTACAGGCCTTAAAAGCCAAGGACACATGAATGAACAGACTTTGAACATATGATCAGTGCCCTTAAATTGCTCAGCTGGCCAAACATGTCATTGTAGAGGAGAATGCCGGCACCAGGCCTGTCTTATGAAACATTTCATCTCCTGTAATTCACACATAATTCACAGCCATTACATGATTGCAGCTAGTCTCTGCCCTCTGAAAGCTTGCTTTTCATTTATGATCTCCATTATTTCATGTATTACTTTTCTTTCAGTATGACCTTAACACGTGCAGTTGGTGCCTATGCTGTAATGGATTTTAGGGTTTTTTCAGTATCCATTTAAAACATATGTAGCAGAAAAATGGGTTGTAAATTCAGGATTGCTTACTTAAAATCCTAACCTCCACTCCTGCAGCAATATCTACCGTCCAGGCTTAAATACCTTAGAAATGGCTACCAAAACACCACTAAATAGAGCATGAAAAAAATAACCCTTGATGAAGTTATTTGCATGCCATATTATTATATTGCACTGTATAAATCACCACTGTGATGGTTATGTGTGAAGATTTCAAACCCTGTACAGAAAATAAAATATTTGCCATGGTTTTAAAGCTGAACTCCAGGCAGATAAAAAAAAAAAAGCACAAATCAACGGAGCTCTGTAATCATTAGTGCTTTGTTATGTTTTTTTTTATTTTTTTAATGCAAGCAATGTACTTGGTGTTACCAAACCCACAACAGTAAAATCAGTCTTTATATGCAGTAAAGCATGCTTGTTATACTCACTGTGGAACCGAAGGGATTAATCCTCCGTATTGTGTAAAAAGGCTGTTTTATCCTGTCTTTTCTGATCATCCCCTTCTTCCACTGTCTCCAATCCATCTCCTTATAGAACAGAGCCTTGTGGCCACTCTGCACATGCTCAGTTTGGTGTGTATTGCTAGAGGTTTTTTTTTTTTGGAAGGTGCATGTGTTCAGCACAGGGCCAATCAGCACTGTCCAGACAGAGGGTAAGGGGTCATGCAGCCTCATAGTGCAGTCAGAGTAGAATAAAAACTCCTCCTACAAGCTTTAACCAGACACTGATGGAAGTCACAAGACTGCTATATACTGCTGATGAGAAAAGGTATTTAGCAGTTTATATTTACTAAAATAATTGCATTTCCATGTTCTGTGTTCTGTGGGAGACCAGATATAATGAATGCAGGCTCCTGGGTTTAGTAACACCTTACAATTTTGACTTGGTACCAGCTTCTTGCAGTTTACTGTATAGTCTGTATAGCAGAGCTCAAAGAAGTGGAAGGAGAAACAGCACAAAGAGCCAGCCAGGTGTGCTGCAGTGCAGGGAGCCTAATGACTGGGTGAAAGAGCAGCGTGACAGTTATATTCCAAGTAGTGGCACTGCAATAATTTATAGATTTCCTTAAAATGCCCCACTGTTTCTGCTTGTCTTGCTGTCATAGGCTTTCCATCAAAGAGTAATGGAGCCAACCTGACGAGCAAAAAAAGGTCAATAGGACTATTGTTTGCACAAGGGCCAGCCAAGGACAGATGGTTTAAAGCAAGCAAGGAGTATGAAAGTACCACAGTTAAAGTGGAACTAAAGGCACACAAACTTTCCTTGGCTCCAACAGTCCCATTGCTGCAAGCTCTCTCACTGGCACCGGCAACCCCCCCCCCCCCCGAGTTCTTCTGGATGCTGGTCTTTGGCAGTTTTGTTTGGCTGGCACAGGATGACATCACTCCAGCGCATGCATAGGAGTTCAGTCCTCCTGGCACACATTCTGCAGAGAATTGAAAACGGACAAGTGTACTTTATTTAGTGTACTTTATTGCAGAAGAAACATTGCAGGACTCTTCTGCAATAAAAAAAGCCTGCCTGTTTGTTCTCAAATCCTCAGACAATTCTACGCTGCTCTGCTTTTCTCCATACTCCGTGTGGCACACAGAGACACACAACAGTAAATTTTTCTGTTTGCTTGGGGGATTTCTATATTGTCAGTGCCTGTTAATACAGGTGAGTCTAATTACAAATTACAGGAGCATCACAGACTTGGAATGCAATTATTTCTTACAATTTTGAGAAGGTGACAATTTTGTCCAGTCCATTTTTGGAGTTTTGCGCGGAATGTGGCAGATTTGGCTTTTTGTTTCTCCACTTTCTTGTGTCCTACCATTACAAACAAAAGAAACAAACATGAGAATGCCTAAACATTTGTTAACGTGACAATTTTCTGGGCGAAGTGCTGCATTATCTGACAAATGCAGGGGTGCCAATATTTTTTGGCCATGACTGTATATAATGGGTTTTCGATTTGTTTGTTTTTTTGCTATTGGTTGAACTAGATGGTCTTTCAACCTGACTATGTAACATCTTATACACACTGTGATACGCTTACAGTGTGCAGTCAGTAAGCAATTTTAGTACAGAAGAGAAGCCTGTAAAACTGTGCAAGATAAAGGGTAAGGCTGGAGTTCAATTTTAATTAGACTACAGCGTAGTAGTTTACTTTTGATTTATGCTACATTTTTTATCATAACCAAACAAAAACTAATAAAACTATTTGAGCATTTCCTGATAATCATATTATAATCATATATAATTATAGGTATATATGCTTATATTTCTTTTCCACTTTCTTGCTGCAAAAGGGACACTTGGTAAGTATTGTGCTGTGTAATACATATTGGGGGTTATTTACTGAAGGCAAATCCACTTTGCACTACAAGTGCACTTGGAAGTGCAGTCGCTGTAGATCCGAGGGGAAATGCAAGGAAAAGAAAATAAAAAAACAGCATTTTAGCCATGATTGGATAATAAAATCAGCAGAGCTTCCACTCATTTCAGATCTAACCCTCCGATTTACAGCGACTGCACTCCCAAGTGCACTTGTAGTGCAAAGTGGATTTGCCTTTCGTAAATAACCCCCATAGTGTTAATTTTCTCAAAAAAAAAAAATATATATATATACACACTATATTGCCAAAAGTATTGGGATCTTTAATGGCATCTCAGTCTTAGCCCGTAGGGTTCAGTATTGAGTTGGCCCACCCTTTGCAGCTTTATCAGCTTCAACTCTTCTGGGAAGGCTGTCCACAAGGTTTAGGAGTGTGTCTATGGGAATGTGTTTGACCATTCTTCCAGAAGTGTATAGATAAAAAACAAAACAAAAAAAACAAGCAAAAGTTCCAAGCACTGCCCTAGCTTGTCTGATAAAAGGTCAAAAAGGTGGTAAATGAAATGTCCAGAATTGTGGAAATGAAAATAGTTATGCACCCATATATAAAAACAGTGTCTCTTATATACGCTGTCTGGATGGGAATGGGAAGACAAAAAAATCAATGAGAAATGTCTGTAGTATCCATGGGAAACTGGCAGCCTGCTCTGGGGTTACTGTAACAGTGTTTTATATTTACTCATTTAACTGTTTTACACTATTGGTCATCTGGCGCACCACTGTGGACGAGAAGGCCTGGCTTACAGTCTCCGCTCTAATTCATCCCAAAGGGATCAGATTGAGGTCAGGACTCTGTACAGGCCAGTCAAGTTCCTCCACCCCAAACTCGCTCATCCCTGTCTTTATAGACATTGTTTGAGCACTGGTGCACAGTCATATTGGAACAGGAAAGGGCCATCCCCAAACCTTTCCCACAAAGTTGGGAGCATAAAATTGTCCAACATGCCTTGGTATGCTGATGCCTTAAGAGTTCCCTTCACTGGAACTAAGGGGCCAAGCCCAACCTCTGAAAAACAACCCCACACCATAATCCCCCCCTCCACCAAATGGTTTGGACCAGAGCACAAAGCAAGGTCCATAAAGACATGAATGAGCGAGTTTGGAGGGGAGGAATTTGACTGGCCTGCACAGTCAGTGAACCTGACAGAGCACCTTTGGATGAATTAGAACGGAGACTGTGAGCCAGGCCTTCTCGTCCACATCAGTGCCTGAAGAATGGCCAAATGTTACCATAGCTACACTCCTAAACCTTGTGGACAGTCTTCCCAGAAGAGTTGAAGCTGTTAAAGCTGCAAAGGGTGGGCCAACTCAATATTGAACCCTACGGACTAAGACTGTATTGCCATTAAAGTTCATGTGTGTGTAAAGGCAGGCGTCCACATACTTTTGGTAATATAGTGTATGTATGTGATCATATATATATAATCTGCATCATTTTTGCATTTGTGAGAAATACCGTAATTAAGACCCTTCTAGAGCTTCTTTTTTTTATTTATTTTTTTTTTTTTTATTAAAAAGAAAAAAAAATTATACTAGTATTGTAGTGGTTGCTTGTTGAGGGGGTTGGCAATTGTTTTTGCAGCAAATGGCAGAATCTGTGCTTGTGGACTAAAGCTGGCAATAGATGCATAGAAATGCAACCGGTTCAGCAGAAACTGGCTAAACTTCAATCCATGGCGGTTCCTGCTTGACAGAAGTCAATCTAATGCAGTGGCGGAATTACCAGGGTCGCAACAGTTGCACTTGCGACGAGGCCCTGGCATTCCTTCACTGTCGGGGAGGGCCCAGCAGGGTTGCTATTCACATGGCTTATGAGCGGAAAACTTGTCTCATCGTTGAACAGCAGCACAGAGACACTGGCATTGACAGTTCTATTTCCCTCTCTGTCCGTCCTCTCTCGCACGGGATGAGAGAGGACACCACTGATCTGCTCCCCCTTCCCCCCCCCTCCCATGTGCTCTGCGGGAAATGTGAGCTCTTTAGCTTCACACTTGACTGCCCGTGGAGTACACACAGGAGAGGGGAGGGGGGAGAAGGGGGAGCAGATCAGTGGTGTCCTCTCTCATCCCGTGCGAGAGAGGACAGACCGAGAGGCAAAAAGAACTGCTGTTCCATGAGACATGCTCTCCTCTCAGAGCCGTGCTGTCCTGAGAAGGCAGACTGCACTGATGGGATTCACTGATAAAAGGCACTGATAGAAGGCACTGATAGGAGGCATTTATGGTCACTGATAGGAGGCATTTATGGGCACTAATAGGAGGCACTGATGAGCACTGTTAGGATTCACTGATGGGCACTGATAAAAGGCACTTATAGGAGGCATTTATGGGCACTGATGGGCACTGATAGGAGGCACTAATGGGAACAGGCCGCATTGATGAGCACTGATAGGCAGCACTGATAGGTGGCATTGATGGGCACTGATAGGTGGTACTGATGGGCACAAAGGAACACTGATAGGCAGAACTCAGGCAGTATTGATGGGCACTGATGGGTAGCATTGAAGAGTACTGATAGGTGGCAATGATGGAGGCTGTTAGGCGGGCTTAAAGGAGCATTGATAGGTGATGCTGATAGGCAGAAATGATGGGCACTAATAGGCAGCATTAATGAGCATTGATGGGTAACACTTGTAGGCGGAATTGTTGGGCACTGATAGGCGTTATTGATGAGCATTGATGGGCACTAATAGGTGGCATTGTTGAGCACTGGTAGATGGCACTGATGACTGGGGCACTGAATATCATTGTAAACAATTTACTAACATTCTTGACAGTTAACGGCAGTCCTTTCCTAACGCAGACACAGTGTGGGAGGAAAGGGCTGCGGATACCTGGCAAGTCTGTTTACATGTGACTAGCTGATCACATGGTAAAAGGCTGCTGTGATTGCGCTGGATGCATGTCCCAGGGGACATGCAGGGAGCACGGTTTTGGAAGGATGTCCATGGACATCCTCCTAAGATTGGAACCCCGGGCTCGGATGGAAGAGGGACAGGGGGGCCATCATGGTTTCTTGCACTGGGGCCCTGAAGGTTCTAGTTATGCCTCTGATCTAATGATTGACTTTTGTCTAACAGGAAAGTTGGAAGAATTTTGTCAATCAGCTGCTGCATCACTGAGTGTGTTCTGAGAGTGGAGGAGTCTCTCAGATTACAATGGAACAGCAGGGAGGATTCCTCCATCCATGCCACTTGGATGGATGGGAGAATCCATTCATTATTTTATTTATTTTTTTCGATCAGTCCACTGGCTGGTCATCTATGGCCAGCTTTAGAGTAAGTCAGCAGTGTACAATTGTAATTTACTATTCCATATAGGCTATCACTTTTAGTAGTTTTGGGTCGTTGGATAATAATGTTTGACATTATATTGGATCATAGAGCAAAGAGCACCTTTTGGAAGCCTTTAGATCAATATCATAAGGATAGTTTTGACCTCAACATGCAAAACGCAAAGCATTTATGAATGGAATTATTAATAGAGACAATTGTTTTTGTCTGCTTCCCATAGGCCTCCCAGACCTGTTACCAGCATGAATGACACACTCTTCTCCCACTCTGTTCCCTCAGGAAGTCACTTTTCAAACAAAATGTAAGTACCTCAGGATTTTTATTTTGCTGCCATTAATATATTTACATTTTTACCTGGGAAAGCTTATAAAATAGCTAGTGTAAAAAGTGTAATTAAATAGATTTTAATTACACTTTTGCAATTTTGTCAAAACAATCCTTTATTTGCATAAATGTAACAAAATGTTCTTAGTAAAGTGTATCCAGACTACTGAACTGATAATATTTAACCACTTCCCGCCCTGCCTATAGCAAAATGACAGCCGGGCGGTAGTTTAATTGTTCTGACTGTCCAATCACAACTGATCAGTGTAAATAGGAAGTGCCAGTTATCAGCATTTCTCTACATACGCTGAGAGCGCGTGAGTAGAGAAGAGGCGATAAGTGGCTTTCCTCACATTGGTGATCTGCACTGATAATCAGTGCGATGATGATGCCTTCCAGTGCCCAACAGTGATGCCCATCAGTGCACATCAGTACAGCCTATCAACGCCAATTACTGCCCATCAGTGCTGCATATCGGTACTGCCTATCAGTGCATATTAGTGCCTCCTCTTCAGTGCCCATCAGTGCAGGAGAAATATTACTTATTTACAAAATTTTATAACAGAAACCAGGAAAAACGTTTTTTTTTTTTTCTAAATTTTATGACTTTTTTCATTTGTTTAGCAAAAAATAAAAAACTCAGTGGTGATTTAATACCACCAAAAGACAGCTCTATCTGTCTCAAAAAAGCAGATTACAAATTTGTTTGGGTTTAGAATTGCCTAGGCAGGAAGGGGGGTGAAAGTGCCCTGTATAGAAGTGGTTAATGTGTTTAGTGCCTCTGTCAAATCCTTGAATAAATTAACATGCATCTATCAATTAAATTGCTCTCCTTTAGCTTTGTATTAAACCTTGTCTGATGCATTGACTAAACTAGCACCATTACTTTAGCCTAAAGTAGTACTAAACCATCAGTGTTTTTTTGGCTCAGCACATTAAGCACAATAAAATATCTTTCCCCAAAAAACTATTTTTTACAATTCTTACCCCAGATGGCTCCTGCTCTCTGTGCTGCTTCCCTAAACTTCCAATCTTCACAGAAAAGACCTAACAGTGGACTGTGCAGTCTTCAGTCAGTCAGTTCGTTTTGAGAAAGCGGGAGGGGGGGAGCTAGACTACGGGGCTGTGTGTTTCTGTTGATGCACACAATGTAGGGAGACACAACTAATCCCTACTTAGAAGGGTAACTCCATAGAATTCTGCAAGAGAAAAGGAGTCATCCTAAAACAGGAATTCTATGGTGGTGATCATGGCACCACCCAAAGTTGGAACACCTCTACCGTAGATGCCCAGCAAAGTTTGAAAAATTGTGGGAACCCTTGTTGGCTTCCCCAGGTCTGGCTCCACTGGATTTGGGTGTAATGCATACTTCCCTGGAAGTCGAGCTTAAAACCATCTTATGTCCCGAGCTGGATATTACTGAGGTTTATACCCCATCTGGATATTTGTTTCCTGTCAGCGGATTCACTGTATGTACACCACTGTGCCTTATTGTGCCTCTTTTTGTACTGTACATTGCTTTCTTATGGCTACTGGCTGTTACCCTGAAACTTTCTTTTGTTTTGCTTTCTTTCAAGTACTGTATGTCTGAAAGTTTAATAAACCATTACTTTTTGATAAAAAAAATAAAATATGAGGGTTTAATATGACATTAAGACATGTATCTTGCCACAGTGATGTCAATAGTAAATATTGCATTCTTTGGCTGGCCCAGCCCGCTGCATGGTTATCCTATTGTGTGTGGGTCTGATGTCACGCAGAGTTTTCACACTTTGATTTATACATCTTAATCGTTGATCTCTTCATAATCTGTATACATGCAAAATAAAAACACTACAATTATGATGCAGCAAGCATCCATGATTAGTGACCAAACTATGAGCTCACTCTGACTGCTTCTAATGAAATCACTATGCAGACTGCATGCTTGCTTTTAATAAAATAAAAAAAAGCACAAAGCAACATAATAATTATGATCCCATCCAGACAATTTAACGATCCTGTTAAACATAAGATGTATTCCAACTGGAAGTTTAAAAGAGGTAGCAGGAAGGAAGCATTGAGTATGGAAGAGCAAGTAGATGAAATGGAAGAATAAATATAGAAGGAGGAGGTAAGGAGGAATGGAGCACTATGGAAGGAGCTAAGAGGAAATAAGGCAGTATGGAAGAAGTAGGTAAAATGAATAAAGCAGTATGGCAGAAGAGCAAATAAGCAGTATGGAAGTAAGAACGATCAAGCAAAATGGAGGCAGAAAGATGAATGATGCAGTATAGAGAGAGGAGATGAGAGGAATGCAGCAATGTCAAAGGAGGAGGAAAACAGAAAGAAAGCAATGAATGTAGGAGGGTAAAGTAGACAAAATGAGCAATGCAGCTGTATAGAATGGTGTAGCCTGTAGAGCACAAAGAGAAAATGGTGGCAGGAAAGGGAGATGTGACAATAAGGACATAATAGGAATTTAAATGTATGGAAGAGGGAGGCAGGAGGAGGATGATATAGAAGAAAGTGGTAGTAGGAAGGGAGTTGTAAGAATAAAAAGTTAGTGGGAAGAGAGTAGTAAGTGTATGGAAAAGGGTGCATGATAAGTCGCATGTAAGAGGGAGACTAGGGGCAAGAAAGTGATATATTTAGCAGAGATTTGGCAGCAAGCAAAAATTATGCTAAAGGACTGTAAGGGAGGAAATGGCATTGTTAGAAGGCATAAGGTCCTTGGTAAGAATGATGTAGAACATAATTATAAATGCATCATTCCTTGGACACTGTTTACTGTGTTAACACTGTGTTGCATTGTGGAAGCTTTTTTTGCACTTACTCCTGAAACATGCATGTGACTTTGACAACATAATTGCAGATTCCATTGTTTGACTCATTCAGGTTACCTGACACTGTAAGCCTAACTAATCCTGTGACAGATGAGCATTCACTGATAAAGCTGTATGTAAGCCAACTGCAGAGCATTCCACGGTCAGTATGAGAAAACCCAAATACTAACCTAGCTATCGCTTTTGACTGCACACTAAACCATTTCTAGGTTTACTAGATTCTTTTAGCCTGTAACCCTAGTAGCTTATGTCTTGCTGCAATACGGTAGACTACATAGCAAATTGGCTACAGTTTAGGTTTGTCATGTCATCGAAGTCTCTTAAAATGTGACAGGTAAAGTAAATCTGGTATTCTTTTCATGTATGATTTACAAAATATTTTGCTGTTTTTCTCTGGGCCAGCATAAGAACTCTTGAAATTAGAAGTAAAATAGAATTTTCACTCTTTTAGGTGTGTGTTTTTGCTGGTGTTGATTTGTGGTGTCTCAATGTCCATTCTGAAATATAATGGCATAAGTTTCATAAAATTCAGCAAATTGTGATTTTGTTTGATTTGCAGCGGCTCTGAAGTTTTATGCTGCTCAACAGAAGAATACATTGAATTATAGGCAAAGAAACAAGCAGCCAATAGTTAGCAAATAAATAAGATCTACAAAAATTTATTAAAAGCAGACTTTTTTTGGCATAACCGAACAAAGGAACAAATAGTGGAAACAAACATTAGTTGTATTTGTTATCTTCATATTGTTTCAGTATTCAATTAATTTCTTCTTTTACAATAGTATTTGTGACAGTATTTTTATTTCACAAAATATGTAACTTATCTCCAGATTCATTTATGTGTGTACAGTCTATTATGAAAGAACATAATGCATGATTCTATTACAGCAAACCCTTGTATTTTTTGAGTAAAAGTTTTGGTCTGAATTACACTTCAGCTTCACGGCAGTACTGTTTACCATATACATTTCTGGTTATTTGTTATGTGTGTATAAATGACTGCAATAATAGAGAAACATAGCTTGTGCTGTAATGTTAGTGAAATTTCTCTGCCCTTTGTTGTGTTTGCCGTGTTAGAAAGTACATGGAAACCATTATCACACACTTGCCCATACAACAGTGTAATTGTCAAAAATAAATTGTGCAGACTGATAAAATTTCATACCATATAATTTAAACTGGGTTTGCACTTGAGTAAAATGTAATTGACTATTTCCCTATATAAAAAAAAACCCTCTGGGCACCATTGCTTATGCTATTGAAAGTAATCTGGCTAGAGCTACATGTATCTGTCTATAGAAAATAATTTTAAAAAGCACCCAATTGTAAAGATCATACGTTTATACTGCATTGAATGTACCTATACAAATGCCATAGATGCCCAACAAAGGTTTGCAGAGAAGGCTGGAACAACTGAAGGGATAGAATACAGCATCACAAATATCTCTGGCATTATTTGTCAGAGAGATGAGAATAACTATAACCAAGCAGTGACTGTCTTCTGTTACTGAGGCTGCTATAAATTGGTTAAAGGTACAATCGGGTTACTAAATGGAAATGCTTCTTGTACGTTAATGTTGTTCTCTAACACTAATGCCGTGTACACACGAACGGAATTTGTCGGAAAAAGCTCTGTCGGTTTTCCCGACGGAATTCCGCTCAAACTGTCTTGCCTACACATGGTCACACCAAATTCCGACCGTCAAGAACGCGATGACGTACAACACTACAACGATCCAAGTTTAATGCTTCCGAGCGTGTGTCAAACTGTTTCCGAGCATGCGTAGGAATTTTGCGTGTCAGAATTGCTACAGACGATCTGAATTTCCGATAGAAACCTTTTCCGTCTGAAAAATTGAGAACATGCTCTCAATTTTTTGCTGTCGGAAAAAAATTGGCCAGCAAAATTCCGATGGAGCCTACACACGGTCGCATTTTCCGATGAAAAGCTCTCATCTGTCTTTTTCTGGCCGGAATTCCGATCGTGTGTACGCGGCATTACACTGGCTGAATAAGCCCTGCATGTTCATTAGTCCATAAGTGAAAAGGCAACTTGATCTGGAATCATAGATTATTTGTAAGATATAACATATAACTGTGGTTTCAGTTTGTAAGCATTCAGATGGAGGAAAACTACTGCCAGGGGTAACCAAATGTATCGCATTTACTGGATGATTTAGAAGACAAGTTGAAGTCATTGGCAGAAAATAGCTTTCTCGTCTGTTTCATGCAATGCAAAGCAGCATCATTATATGTTTTAGTCTTGCTTGGATAAACATTACAGACAGTCTGTTCTGCATCCCAATTCCTTTCTGTATTTTATTTATTGCTGTATCTGTTTTCACTACATCTATAGCCTGTTACGTACTGTACTTGCCATTCTGAAGCGTGCCAAAAATCCCCTTAACAAAGTGTCATACCGCTTTTTTCTCTGTGCCTTTGTGGTTATTGCGTTGTCGTAATACACAGGTCTTCCCAAAAGACCCCTGAAATAGTACAGAGCCGACAGCTGGCTAAGGCAGCTCCGGTGCTGCTGAAAGGAAAGGGGTAAGTTATAGCTGTGTGGTGCAAAAAGCTGCACTTGGATAACTAACAGCCTCCTGGAACATGCAGTGGTTTGCTTTATTTCAACTAATTAAGACTAATATATTATTAGCTGGATGCAGTTTTTTCGTATTTTACTTGCAATGCTGTATACAAACCTTACAGTATATCAATGTCAACAAAAAGTTTCATAAAAGGTAAACGATCACTTACTCCCCTTCTATGTGGGAACCTTTGTCACAATCAGGGGTCAGGCACGAAGACCAGTTTTTATAGCAGTAGTGGAACTACCACCAACCAACAGGATAGGTACACAGGCAGTCCCCCTGGTGAATGATGCGGCTCACCTGAAGTGCAGAGTATAAGGCTTCATGTACACTGCTGCTGGTAAATGGACGTTTAGAAGCAGTTGAGCGTTTTTTTTTTTTTTTTTTTTAGCTGCCCCGGAACTCTCCTCTGTTATCTTATCAGTAAATGTACATAGGGTCGTTTATAGCCATTTCTAGGCAGTTGAGTTTAGAAGCTTTTTTTGGAAAGCAAAAAAATGCATTCAGGACAGATGTTCAGAGGCATTTTGAAATGTCAAATGCCTGTAACAGCCCGTAAACAGTAACGGTAACTCGCGTTTAGCCACGCTTTTGACTATTTGAAAAAAAACGCGTCTAAACGCGGCATGTAAACGTGGCAAAACTTTTTTAAACGTGGGTTACTATTTTTCATGTTAAATCGTTCAGGAGAGGTTTTAAAGCGTCCCGTGTACATTAACCCTAAGTACTAACTGGTGTTCACCAGAGCTCATAAAGGTGAAGTTGGATTTTGCTGCATGTTAGTACCAGGTCACGATCCTCGGGATCGCCGTACAAGGAGGTAAGCAAGCCGGGGTTCAGTAGCAGATAGCAGGAAGGAATCAAACAGAAGCGCAGTCAGTGAACAAAACCAAAGGTCAGTAACAAGTAGTTGCAGGTTGGAATCAGGCAGAAGTGTAGTCGAAGAACAAGCCAAGTAATAACGAGTGGTTGCAAAATATGGACGGCAGCAGGGAAGACGGGGGTGAGATACCGCCTGGACAGAGCACAGTAATCTGGCAAACAGGAAGTGCAGAGACATGGCTTAAATCGGGAAGTTTTTTGGGAAGTGCAAAGAGTTCAGGGTTCAATACAAACAAGGTTCAAGACAGGATCATTCAAGGAATTTTCCAGGGAACTGTCCAGCATTCTAGTTAGCTCAGCAAGAAGAGACATTGCTTGACACAGCAGAGGTTCGGGTTCAAATCCAGGCTCTGACACTTATATGGGGTGTATTCAGTATAATGATACAAGTGTAGTATACACAGCAACCAGTGGGGATACAATACTGCTCTGACTTCAGCAAAGTAAATTTGGTTTGGTTGCTAAAGGATTACTGAACTTTAAACCAGTAGTTCTCAACCTCAGTCCTCGAGTAACGGCCATGTTTTGGGCACTTCCCTTAGATAAAATATTTCTTATCAATACATGTCATTGATTTGAAGCAGCTGTCCAAAGTAAAGGCAAGCCTGAAAATATGGCCCGTTGGAGGTACTTGAGGACTGAGGCTGAGAACCACTGCTTTACACCACACCCACGGGTTGCAGAAAAGAAAATTGCTCAATTTCCCCATCAACACAGTGTTGATGGGGGAATCCCTCCCACAAAGCCATTGTGTTTTTCCGGTGGGGGGGTGAGAGAAGCCGCCCCCGCGGGGAGAACATGGGGATTATATATGAAACGGCCAGTAGCCATACTCGCATATAAATCCGACAGGCTGATTGTACTCAAGTTGATTGATCAATACACTTGGGTACACTCAGCCTACCCATACATGGTTCAAATCTCAGCTGGTTCTTACTGAACCGTCCGAGATTCGAACCGTCTATGGCCAGCCTATTAATTGTGTAAGCCTGCCAGATCTGAAACACATTATAACTTTCTTTCCCAACCTTCTCTTGTTACTGCTCATATGGAATTTTTTTAGCACATGTGCAGCCCTAGAAATGTGATAAATGGCTTTAGTATGAGCTTTATACCGTTTAGATTTTAGTTTAACCATGATTATTAATACCATGTACAGGTTGGTCAGGCAAAGCAAAACAAAACCTAGGCTAAAGTGGAACTATAGGCAAAATAAAAAATTGCATACATGATGCATTCTGTCAGTAGCATTTCACTGTGGTTTTTGTCACCTCTATAAATAGTTTTACTTCTAAGCGATCCTGTCAGTAGAGCTGTTATTTTTCCACCTTTATTTAGAAGGCCAAGCTGTCCAGTAAAGGTGTCTGTTACAGTTTGGACAAACCATGTAACCCTGACAGGGGTGCTTGAAACAGTTGGCTTTTATTCATAACGTACCTTTTTTTTTTTTCTTTATAAGATAAAAACCCATTGCTGTAGCTGCCTAAATTTTTTTGTAGCCAGAATTGGGCTTTTTTTTGTTTGGTTGACCCTTCCTTAAATTGAATTTAAACTACCGTGTCCCACGGGTACGATTCTGCCATGATTTCACTGAAAAATGTTGTCCCCCCTATTACAGGAAGTGGAAAAACAGATCCAGTAATAAAATGGGGAGGCTGCTGTGTAAATGCTACTAAATGACTGACTGCGTCAGATACAGTGCACTTGCAAAGTATTCTCAACGCTTCACTTTTTCTACATTTTGTTACGTCGCAGCCTTATTCCACAATGGATTTAATTCATTCATTTTCTCAAAATTCTACAAACAATACCCCATAATCATAACGTGAAAGAAGTTTGAATTGTTTGCAAATTTATTTATTTTTTAAAAGGGAAAAAATTACATACTGTATTCACAGCCCTTGCTCAATACTTTGTTGAAACACCTTTGGCACCAATTACAGCCTTAAGTCTTTTTAAATATGATGCTACATTAGGTACATAAGGTGCTTGGCACCTATTTTTGGGCAGTTTCTCCCATTCTTCTTTGCAGGACCTCTCAAGCTCTATCAGGTTGGATGGGGAGCTTCGGTGCACAGCCATTTTCAGATCTCTCCAGAGATATTCAATCAGGTTCAAGTCTCGGCTCTGGCTGGGCCACTTAAGGACATTTACAGAGTTGTCCCATTGCCACTCCTTTGTTATCTTGGCTGTGTGCTTAGGGTCGTTGTCTTGTTGAAAGATGAACCTTCACTCCAGTCTGAGGCCAGAGCGCTCTGGAGCAGGTTTTCATCAAGGATGTCTCTGTACATTGCTGCATTCATCTTTCCCTCGATCCTGACTAGTCTCGCAGTTTCTGCAGAGAATTATTTTTCTCACGGTCTGGGAGTCCTTCAGGTGCCTTTTGGCAAACTTGAGGTGGGCTGTCATGTGCCTTTTCCTGAGGAGTGGCTTCCATCTGGCCACTCTACCATACAGGCCTGATTGTTGAAGTGCTACAGAGATGGTTGTTCTTGGAACCTGGAAGGTTCTCATCTCTCCACAGAGAAACGCTGAAGCTCTGTCATAGTGATCATTAGGTTCTTGGTCACCTCCCTGACTATGGCCCTTCTCCCCCGATCAGTCAGTTTGGCCGGGGCGGCCCTCTCTAGCAACAGTCCTAGTGGTTCCAAACGTATTCCATTTACAGATGATGGAGGCCACTTTTTTTTTTTTCTTTTAATACAATAATAAATTTGCAAAGATTTCAAATAAACTTCTTTTACATTGTCATTATGGGTTTTGTCGAATTTTGAGAAAAATAATGAATTTATTTGGAATAAGGCTGTAACATAGAAAAATGTGGAAAAAGTGAAGCTCTGTGAATACTTTCTGTTTACACTGTATGTCATTTTTATTTTGCTGGTAGTAACAATTTAAGGTAATGTGTGTGGCTTAGTCCGGTTCACACTTGTGCGTGCTGCGAGATGGCATGTGATTCGCACTGCAGTGCAAATCACATGCGATGTCCGTGCGATGCAATTTCAGCCATTTAGATAGTATGGCTGATATCGCATTGCATTTGGACCAAACTCTCACAGGACCTTTTTTTTGGTCCGAACCAGAATCTGATCGCATGGATGTTCACACCCATGCGATCCGATTCATGTCCACTGTCAGTTCGCAGTGAGATATGTGAGCTGAAATGGGGGTGTCATTAACATTGTATTGACACTCCCAGCAGTTCGCTTATGGCAGTGTGAACTGCCGTGCGAGTCGAGTGCCATGCGGGAACCCGCAGTGGATTCGCAGGGTTGCCGTAACAGACAAGTGTGAACCAAGCCTGAAGGCTACTACTGAAGAAATATTAAATGCATCGCTGCATGGTTTAAAACAATTAAAATATGCAACAAAAATGTATTAAATATAACATCTTGACAATTTGCAACAGATTTTTTGTTCTTTTAGTATGGTGTGCTGTAAAAGTATTCTGCTTGGTACTGTGTAGCATATTAAATTACGTAGTCATGTATGTGAGCATCAAACCCACAGGTGCTTTTAGGCAAATGGCTTGCATTTGAGAAGTGTTTAATATATTTTTATGCATTCTTAAGGATTCCTAAATATTGAAACACAACAAAGGGTTGACTGCATCCTTCAGAAATGCTTTAAAAAATGTCAAAAGCAAATGAGAAATTGTCCATGTGCACATACCCGTAGATAGCAGTTGATTTCCCCCTTGCTCACCAATAGAGGGAAGCTTGGTAAAAGCAAATACATATCCTTTTCTTTTTATAGATTGTTTTATTTAATTTTAGGTATACAAAGCAAGCAATATACATTAAAATGTCCAAGTTGCCTTTACCATAGAATGCATTGAGTGAAGTATATAAATTGTAAAATTAGGAAGAATGACTCATAGCATGTGTAGTAAATGGTGCTGAAGCAAATCAAAGTGTGATGTTATTCCTTAGGAAAAACATTTTTGCAACTCCATGTGAATAAAAAGTCAAAAAGTTTTATTATATAAAGAGGACTTATGAATTAATGGTAGAGCCCTGTGTGCAAATGTCTAATGGAGTTCATTCACCTCCAAATGGGCTGCCCAGTTAATATATAGACAGTTTAGGTGAAAAGGAAGGAAGAAATACTGAGAATTTATTCTCTGATAGCAAAAGAAGAGAAAAGGGAGAAAAAAAGGAACAGTAAGGGGTGGGGGTTCGATCAGCAGGGAGGATGAGGCCCATGCAGGGTAGCAAAGTATACTGTCATGTATGCAACATCGGAGTAAAGATATTGAATCCAAGGAGATCAGACCTTCAAGAATGTCCTGTTAGGCTGGATTCACACCTATGCATTTTTAGTGCTTTTTGCATTTTTCAGATTTGTACTACAGTCCATTTACCATGGTTTCCTATGGAACACGTTCTGTAGTGCAAGTCTGCAAAATGCACTAAAAATGCATAGGTGAGAATCCAGCCTTAATGTTGGTGAGTATAGCTGTGAGCTTCCTATTAATCATAGTGCCCGTGACTCATTGTTTAACCTCCTTGTAAGGTAACATGAGTTACCTTATCCCATAATCTGGTGATTGCTTGTCTAGATGCTAAAAATATATTTGACTGTTTTATCAATTTTCGGTTTAGTTAAACGTGGGGTTTTCAGTTTGGTAAAGCAAGTGAAGTTTAATGCATATATGAGATTATGGACTCTGAGACAAAGTTTTTAAAAATATAGCGGCAGTGCCAGTAGATGTGGGACCCAGAGGAAGGAAAGCTCCAAAAAGCTAGTGGCTAAGAGGTTGATGCATATTAAAGTAGAACTTTACCCAAAACCGCTTGATAAAAAAAAAAAGTGTTCTTTAGCAAGGAAGATACATTCCACTTTAATAATTATGCTGTCAAAGTTAGTTTGTGTTGTAAATTGCCTCCAGCATTGTTCCTGTTTCTGCTTGCCAGATGCTGCCATTTTGCTGAAGTCCAGAGCCCCGGAGCAGCAGTAAATGTTTAGGCTGTCAGCAGATAGGCCTCTAGTGGCTCAGATTTTCAGCACAGTGCCAAGAATAGAGAAACTGTGCAAAGCAGGATGAGACCATGTATTTCTGAATTTTAAGCAGTGTAGGCACTTATTTTTTATATTTAAAATGGGTATACAGTACCTGCAAAAGGGGCCAGCATGAAGTAATCGATCAGGATTACATTTTCTGACTAAAGTTCCACTTTAAGCTATACTTGTAGGGATCAGGTACAGCCGTATCAAAACCTTATGAGTTTTCCAAGGCTAGTACGTTAGAAGAACTCTTGGCAACTTGCAACCAGATCAAATCTTCTTCCACCTGGCCCATTGTTCTTCCCAGCTCTTCCTGCCACTTAGTCATATATGAAAGTTTACTGAAATTGTTGGGAGCATCTCCTTTCAAAGTTAGATATGACTATAGTGTCTCAGATTTATCTTTCAGGGGAGAGTGGAGGAAATAGGAGATCTGAATATATCTAAAACGGAACTGGTTGCCTTCCAAGGCTCTTGAGGGTAGTCAAAGCTCAGAAACATCTATATGCTTCAGAGACGGCACCATCTGTTTTTGATGGACATTCACATTTCTTAGTTTTTATAAAAAATACAACATGTTTTCTGCTTGACAGAAAAATACTTGGAAAAAAAACAATATTTGATCTATGCCAAACAATATTAGTTTAAAGGGTGAGGAGAGAGAATCTATGCTAGTGTTTTCTTATGTTTTTGGCAACTTGGATAAGTGACCCAACTCCTTGAGTTTCCAGGTGTACATACTTACTGCAACCATTTCATTTATATATAAATTGTGCTATATATTTTTTCTTCTGCCACTGGTCCTGTACCAGGTTGTGTTTATTTACCAGAAGGGAAAAATGAAATAGGAATTCACAGCACGATCAGTTTTGCCAGTCGCTGTTCCCAGATGGCTGAGCTTTTAATTTGATTAAATTAGGCTGGTACATAAATGTAGTTATTTTCCAACTAACCAGAGCATGCATCTCCCGTCTTGCTCTGAGGAGAGAGAATTTCCTGCATGTTTTTATTTTCTGATTCTGCCCTTTAACATCTTTCCAGTTTGTGGTTGGTTGTGGTACGCTTTTTATTACTTTTTCTGATTCCTGGTAAAATTTGATGCATTTCCCCAAACCTTCTCTTAGGTTACAGTACAGCCTGGATGTGGCAGACAGGCTGGCTGATGAACATGTTCTCATCGGGGTATATGCCAACATGATGCAGAACAACCTTTCACGGTTAGTTACGGCTTGGCATATCACTTGTTTTCATGGAATGGATGCTGTAACATATGCAGCTCACTAGCCAGGCAAACATAGACGACCAGCTCTTGCAATGACTATATAGCTTAAGTGATTGATGCGCTGAAGAAATGTAGGCTTGTTCCTTACATAACATATTAAATAATGAATCAATCAGAAAGTTACTGTGCCTTATTTATTTTGTTAAATTTTTTTTCTACTGTCATCATCTGTATTTCTTCAGTGATGATGATGCCACTGTAACCCCCTGCACAACGTACACTTGAAGTCTCCTCAGACTTTTGCTGGAGTTTTCACATTATACCCCAGTACTATGGTGGATACACTACTACTGGTAAAACCATGAACATTTCTCAGTTATGAAACCTTTCTTATAAATATGGAACAGAATAGTATTTTAAAGGCTAGCACATTACTATATGTACTTGCTCAGATTTACACTGTTCTGTGTGCACGTGGGGCACGTGGTAAAGCATATGTGTAGATGTGAATGGACCCTCAGAGTTTTTCTATATCTTTCACACTAAAATGCAATGCTTAGTGAACAACCCACATGGGAAAAATGGGATTTCTACTTGAAATGGAATTTCATGAAGCAAAATGCAAGAGTTTTGTTCCATCAAAACAGACAAGTATGAATAGGACCCCAAACTAAAAGTGATCTTTTGTATGTATGCCTTAAGCTTTCTGTGCTTCCAGAAACCTTGGTAACTTAGGAAGGATGGTTGTCAGCAGCTGTGTAGTAAATGCAAGTTGATTATAAACTGTATTTTGATACTAAGTACGAATCAGTATTTTACTGTGTATGTATAAAAAGAGACATCAAAGTTGAGTAGTAATAAAAGGACCTGCTGTGTACACCATATTTACGGTTTACATTTCTATGTAACCCTTTTTGTGCGCCTACCTTTTGCTGTAAGATTTTTCTTGTTGTTATCCTGGACTACATCTTCTCATTATGTTTTAATTAGTTTTGTGATCAATTGTGTTTAGCACAGTTAATTACTGTCAATTCTACTGTATTTTTGTGTTTGAAAATGACACATAGCATTCACAATGCAATATTATGTATGCTGGTAGGACTTGTACATACATACTGTATATGACTGTGCTTGTATAAATGATTGGCTCCACGATTTCTTTGGAAGATGCTACATAAAAAGGCACTAAAGATTCTGACTAGCTGATATCAGTTACCTTGTACTATAGATGCATCATAGGCTCCCAATATATTAACCTTTAAATAATATGTCATCCAAAAACTTTCTTACAGTTTGCTAGGTTTAGAATTACAATTTTTCCTGCTTTCTATATCCCTATTGAAGACATTTTCATACGCTTTCTCTGCTTGTAAAAGATGGTCAAGGAGACTGAACGTAAGGGATGATATCTCCAATCACTCCATAAGGAGCAATAAACGTTTTGGATAGAGGGCCAAAAGTTAAAACCTCTGTCATGTTTTTATTGCTGATTTGCCCCAACTTTCAGTGGTGACTGGGGCAAGAAAGCAAGGGGACATTTGCTTTTATGGTGACACAAATGCCAATAACAAAGCTGATAGCTGTTGTAACCCATGCCCCCTCTATCCAAAAAAAAAAAGTTATGGCTAGCAACTTACTTTGTGTTAAAGTCTGTTATTTTGTAAGCATGCAATATATAGATATGGCGTATAATTGTTTAAAATATATATATTTTTTTTACCATGTGTTCCTGTTGTGTGATCCTGTACACAGAATGCTGGACAGTCCCAGCCGCCTAGATGAAGAACACAGATTGATTGCCAGATATGCAGCAAGGCTGGCAGCTGAGACCTCTTCATCGGTAAGTTTTGTCTAGAGTTGGAAAAATCATATGATATGTTCCTGATAAGACATAAGGCCCCTTTCACACGTGCGGACCGTATGTCCGTTTTTTCATCCATCTGTTTTCGGATGAAAAACAGACATACGTGCACCCCTATGGGATAGCGGGTGTCAGCGGATGAGCGTCCGCTGACACCCGCTATCGTCCGCCTCCGCTATTGTCCGATTCTGCAGACGGAGGAAAACCCTATTTTTCCATACGTCTGCAGAGCAGATCGGATGAACACGCACAGACGGTCCGTGTTAATCCGATCCCCCATAGAGGAGAGCGAAGATCTGACAGGGCGGTCCCTGTCATCCGCCGGGTCAGCGGGGATCAGCTGAGCAATCCCCGCTGAGCTGCTGACCCAGGTGAAATTCAAGCCATGGGTGGACCTAAAAGCTCCACCCAGCATGACAAAATTTCATTTAAAAATCAGCAAAGCTGGGTGGAAGATTTTTGGCTGAACACTGACTGCATCCTATTAAATACAAACTATTCAGCAGCGCCATGGTATTGAGGCAGCTGCGGGTGTTTATAGTTGCTTTAATACAATAGTGGACTGTTCAAGAGAATTTTGAACCATGTATAGTGGCCTTTACAGGATAAGGAATTGGATAGCAGCAATGAGAGTGTATTCTGACGGTGGGGAAGTCTCCCCACTGTCCAAATACAAAAGTACAGCGAGGCGGATTCCCCCCATCCCCATTGTGTATGTGGATGGGAGAATCAAGTCTTTTTTTATCTGTTCAACCCACCAGTTGAACAAAAAAAATATTACTCATCTGTAGGCTGCCACGTTTTTATAAAAAGGATCATTTATTTTCAGTCCCAAAAAAATATTTACACGGCTATCACATGGCATTTACTAGGACAGCAGTTTGATGTGCAAATAGGAGGATAGTAGTGTGCACATGGAATGGCATGTATGGGGATAACAGTGTGCACATGACTTAGATTTACCTCCTTCTTCAGTGGGTCCATGTATTAAAGTGTTTATTTTTTTTCTGTAGTCAACAGTTCCATGTTATAGCATAGAGCATGGGTCTTCAAAACTATGGCCCTCCAGTTGTTCAGAAACTACAATTCCCATCATGCCTAGTCATGTCTGTGAATGTCAGAGTTTTACAATGCCTCATGGGATGTGTAGTTCCGCAACAGCTGGAGGGCCGTAGTTTGAGGATCCCTGGCATAGAGGATGGGGACCTAATAACATAATTTATGTGCCACAAGTAAAAGTTAAATCAGCAAATACAAACCTCAAAACAATTGTTTATAACAAAAAAAAAATTCTTCCATTATAGTATATATGCTTTCCTCAACATAGCCTATCTTGAAGTAATATATAAAATATTTCCCTACCCAGCTACCCAACACCACCAATAACCTGTTTGTAGAGCTAGCCAGCGCCAAAAGTATATTGCATACTGTATACCTCAAGACTAATTTATATAATAAAAAAAACTGTAGCACTCCACCCCATATAGTGATTAAATCAATATGTACATGTATAAGCACCAAACAAATTACTAATCTCTCAACTAAAAACCTTTACATCTAATAAATCACTATAGCATTTGTGATCCAAAATTAGTGGAAAAAAAAAAAAACACTTTAAATGGTACTCCACCCAAAAGTGTCAAAAACTGCTTCTGAGGAAGTCCCATTGGGACTCAATGCACCAAGCAAGGTTGGTCCATGACATCAGCACACCAGGCAGTTGAGTGAATGCACAGCTGCCATTACATGCAGTATTACGCGTTTAGGTGAGTATTATTTTTAGGTCAATAAACTTTATTTTATAGGGAGAGCATTAGATGGTCCTGCTATGTCTTTTTGTGGAATTGCTGTATGTTGTAACGGTGCCTGTCACGGGTCGGCTGAGCCGCTGGTATTAACCCCTCACAGCACCAGAATACCACAGCTGGGGGGTGTCCAGGGGCAGATAAAGGAAAATTTCAACCTAAAACAGCAGCCACCAGCACATGGGACATTCTTCATTCAGTGTACTTATTGTTCATGGTGCTGTTTAAAAAAAAAAAATCACTAACTTTCAATTTTAAATATATAAGGCTGCACCGCAGTGGTTGTCTTATCATATGGGGTAATACAGTGACACTGTCTTACAAAGAGTCTGTTGTTACCTGCTATCCGAAATTGGTTGCCAAGGAACATCCTCACCAGCAGTGCAATGTGATATAGCGGCAATGTCAGTGTAGCATTGTGCCAAGTGTAGAAATATCACTGCTTTGATCATGAATTGGTTAACCCCTGTGTTATGTATTATTTTTGTACAGTTATCGCCGACACTAAAATTATTTTATACACCTTATTTCCCAAGCAATTACACTTTCAATACATGGTTCTGGTCTGGCTGCTAACTGCTTGACTCTTTCCCCCTGTGAGGTCTTAGAAACGTTTGTTGAATGCTGACATCAAACCTGGCTGCAGTGGTGTACATCTTCAAACAGCAGGTTATTCTAATGATGTCAAACTAGAGGAACAATTGACCAGCATGGTGGGTCTAATTCTAGAGGAGGATAGGAGATATGAGAGAGTTCTTTTGTTGAATTATGTTATCAGTAAAACATTTCAGAAGAGCAGCAAGCATTTGTGTAATACGAAATATTAATCCCTAAAGCGACACATATTTTCAGTTTCTCCTTGGTGGATTCCAACACATGTAAGGCACTGATTACACTGAGTGATTACACGTGAAAATTGGGAGGGAGTCAACATTTTTGCAGCAAGGGGTTCATTCACATGTCACCTAATGAGGGAATCATATATACAGTAGCTTGCTGATCGTAATGGCAATATTGTGTTCATTCTGACACCTAGTTAATAGCAAACGATATGAATAACAGAATACTGGAACTTATTATCCTTATCCTGGGGTGTTGGATTTGTAAATTGAGCCTAATGTATTCTAAAGGGAAATGTTTAAATTTAAGCATTCTGACCACCAGCAGCAAAGCTATCTTACCTCCAGCTAAGATGTTCCCTGGAACAAATTCCATAAATCTTTTGACAATTTTTTAAGGATTGTCAGAAACCCCTTTCCCTGCATTGCTACACACTGAGACCGGCAATCAGGACAACCAATCACAAAATATAAAGTGTGCAACGAGTCCTAACGGTTGCAAAGAGAACTTTTTAGGGGACACCTCCTACCTTTTCAGCTTACCTAGAAGTGAAGCCAGATTAAGAGTCTAAAGCAGTGATGGTCAAGATGAAAATATTAGAGGTCTTCAAGTGCAATCACCAACACCTCAAAAACCCAGAAAGTTTTGGTCCTGATGCATTTTTGCAATATACCACACTATATACTGAAGAGAAAGTTGAAGTCATCCTTGTTATCAATGACCACCAAAGTAATAGTCTCAGTAGATGCAATAATAACTTCCAGGATAGGTGTCAGTGGATGCAATAATAAACCCCAGCATTTGTGCTAGTGGATGCAATAACCCTCAATATTTGTGTCAGTGACTGCAATTACCCCCAGTAATGGTTCAAGTGGGCAAAATAATAAACCCCATTATTGGTGTCAGTAGACACAATAATAACCTCCAACATTGGTGTCATGGACCGCAGCAATTATCCCTAGAATTTGTGTCAGTGGATGCAGAAATATCCCCCAACACTGCTGTCAGTGATTGCAATAATAGCCATTAGCCTAAATAGTCATTAGCAGTGCTGTTAACCCCTCTCCTGCAGCTCAGTAGCAACGCTATTTAACCCACCTCTCTATTGATGGTCAGTGGCAGTGTTTAACTCCTACGTTTCATGGCTCAAAGGGAAGCAGATCTAATATGCCCTTGGACAGAAAGTCAAATTCCAGTCCTGTCAGACATGTACATCTGGATGTGAAAAATTGTCAGGTGGACTTCCTCAGTCATTAATGTTTGGGCACCGAAGAGTGGTCCTTGACCCCAAAGTGAGGGAGCTTTTGACTTTCAAATTCATCAACAAACAAGGTTGTCTCCAGATCCAGGCATACTTTGGCCTTCACGGTGGATGCCCTGATGACTCTGTGGGATGTTTAACCTGATTTATAGGTTTTCTCCTCTAAAACCCCTTCCAGGGGTTCTTTGCAGGATCGAGATGGAGAGCTTCCCAGTAATTCTCTTTACACCAAATTGGTCCAGGGAACCATGGTACTCAGACTACATCAGGCTTCTGGTAGACTCTCTGTGGGTCCCCCAGATCATCTGGATCATTTTACCGCCCTGCTTCTCAATTGCTGCCTTTAATGGCTTGTGATTGGAGCCTACCTAAATTTAGTTATCTCCATGTTTTTTAAGGGTTAGGAAGTAGACTTTCTGCAAACTTTATCATTTCATCTGTGAAGTGCATTTCTCATGTTGTGCAGCCAGAAATTTCCAAGGAAGTACTCTGTAGGACAAATTCTGTCTTTCCTCCAGGATGGTCAAGACCGGGCATCACTAAATGGCAGACCCCAGGCCAAATGTGGACTGCCTCACTCTCCTATGTGGCCCCGCCATTTAGCAGCCTTTTCTTCTCCCTGCCGTCTCTGTAATCCTCACAGAGCCGACAGTGGGAGGCGGGACAGTTCTGGATGGAGGGCGGAGCTGCCAGAGGCTAACAAGCAGGTCATTTGCTGCTAGGATGAAGGGCAGTCTTAGCAACCAATCACCATCTTGCAACACCCACCCTCCCATCCGAGACATGCTGTGCCTCCCTCCGATTTTCGGTCTGTGCAAGGTAAGTGAGGAAGGGGGCAAGGTAACAGGGAATGAGGACACTAGTATGAAAAGGAGGAAAGTGTGGGCTGATTTGCTGACGACATTAAAGTGTAGTTGAGGACTGTGATGCGGTGGGTTGCGGACTGTGATGTATGGGGGAGCTGCGGACATTACAGTGGGGGAGCTGCGGACATTACAGTGGGGGGGGGGGGTCTGCGGACATTACAGTGGGGGAGCTGCGGACATTACAGTGGGGGAGCTGCAGACATTACAGTGGGGGAGCTGCAGACATTACAGTGGGGGAGCTGCAGACATTACAGTGGGGGGGGGCTGCAGACATTACAGTGGGGGAGCTGCAGACATTACAGTGGGGGAGCTGCAGACATTACAGTGGGGGAGCTGCAGACATTACAGTGGGGGAGCTGCAGACATTACAGTGGGGGAGCTGCAGACATTACAGTGGGGGAGCTGCAGACCTTACAGTGGGGGAGCTGCAGACATTACAGTGGGGGGGCTGCAGACATTACAGTGAAGGGAGCTGCAGACATTACAGTGAAGGGAGCTGCAGACATTACAGTGAAGGGAGCTGCAGACATTACAGTGGGGGAGCTGCAGACACTACAGTGGGGGAGCTGCAGACACTACAGTGGGGGAGCTGCAGACACTACAGTGGGGGAGCTGCAGACACTACAGTGGGGGAGCTGCAGACACTACAGTGGGGGAGCTGCAGACACTACAGTGGGGGAGCTGCAGACACTACAGTGGGGGAGCTGCAGACACTACAGTGGGGGAGCTGCAGACACTACAGTGGGGGAGCTGCAGACACTACAGTGGGGGAGCTGCAGAGATTACAGTGGGGGAGCTGCAGACATTACAGTGGGGGAGCTGCAGACATTACAGTGGGGGAGCTGCAGACACTACAGTGGGGGAGCTGCAGACACTACAGTGGGGGAGCTGCAGACACTACAGTGGGGGAGCTGCAGACACTACAGTGGGGGAGCTGCAGACACTACAGTGGGGGAGCTGCAGACACTACAGTGGGGGAGCTGCAGACACTACAGTGGGGGAGCTGCAGACACTACAGTGGGGGAGCTGCAGACACTACAGTGGGGGAGCTGCAGACACTACAGTGGGGGAGCTGCAGACACTACAGTGGGGGAGCTGCAGACACTACAGTGGGGGAGCTGCAGACACTACAGTGGGGGAGCTGCAGACACTACAGTGGGGGAGCTGCAGACACTACAGTGGGGGAGCTGCAGACATTACAGTGGGGGAGCTGCAGACATTACAGTGGGGGAGCTGCAGACATTACAGTGGGGGAGCTGCAGACATTACAGTGGGGGAGCTGCAGACATTACAGTGGGGGAGCTGCAGACATTACAGTGGGGGAGCTGCAGACATTACAGTGGGGGAGCTGCAGACATTACAGTGGGGGAGCTGCAGACATTACAGTGGGGGAGCTGCAGACATTACAGTGGGGGAGCTGCAGACATTACAGTGGGGGAGCTGCAGACATTACAGTGGGGGAGCTGCAGACATTACAGTGGGGGAGCTGCAGACATTACAGTGGGGGAGCTGCAGACATTACAGTGGGGGAGCTGCAGACATTACAGTGGGGGAGCTGCAGACATTAAATTAGGGGAGGCTAAGGACCGTGATGTGGGGGAGCTGAAAAATGTAATGTGGAAGGATAATGTAAATAGGGGGAAAAGACAGTACTGGGCGTGGGGGTTGGTGTCAAGGAAGTGTGAGCACATTACTGTGGAGGGAGGTGATATAAAGGAGGACCTGAGGACACTCGTCAAGTGGGAGAGGACTCTGATGTGCACTGGGGACTGATGATGCTGATATAAGAATGGGTTTTAGATCTGTACATGTGCATTAGGTGCACACATCGTTTTAATGGGCTGCACTACCCGCAAGAAACACGGAGAAAAACGTCTTTGACCTTTTTTTTTTCCAAAATAGTGCCGCAGCAGCATGTGGTTTGGCACATGCAAAAAGGCCCCACGGGTAACGATATGATGTTCGGACCTCTGCTGGAAGAAAATTTTGCTGACCAGACCTCAGTGAATTTAAATTCATTCCCCCTGGTCTAGACCAAAATCTGGTCTTGATTGCCATCAAAGGTCAATTCTCCCGCCCATGTTTTCCAGTGATATTCCATGGGTTCTCAGCCAGGTTTTGTCAACGCATCAAAAGCTGCCTTTTGAACCTGTTTGGAATATCTCTCTAGCTAACCTTACTCGCAAGTAGGGTTGTCCTGAGACCGAGGATTTGTGCCAGTACTTGTACTCATGCAAATGCTTCCGATGCCTGATCCGATACTTGAGCAGTCAGGGGTGATCTGTGCGGCGGGGGGTTACAAGCACGGCCGCGTCATTCAAACAGCTATGTGTGTCTGAATGAACTACAAGCCCCGACATCCTTAGCAACTGTCGGCTTGTAGTTCTCAATTAACTACCACGGCGCAGTAAAGCATTCTTGTCAGGGAGTATGGGCTTACCTGTACGGGAAAATGGATACTGACAGTGTGCTGGAAACCTACATGGCATCAGCGATCTACTGATCGCTGGTGCAATGCTTTCTAGGCTCCTGCAACAGAAAGTAATAAATGCACAATTTTTTACCTGCAAAAAAATGTTTTTTTTGTTTTTTTTTGTGAACTTGAAAAAACTCTGAGAACTGCTCACCAGTTGTAACTGCCTGTGGCCTATTTATTAAAAAAATCCAGAATCCACTCTCAGATTTAGGACCCAAGTGCAAGCCTAGAAGTTTGATTGGAGAAATGGCATTAAAGGCAGCTCTGAAATCCACAAACCACAATCCAACATAAAACATTTTGGTTACATAGCATAGGGAAGGGTTAACGCCCCTGTAACATTTGTTTTGCTGTCTGTGCCCCTGTTCAGAAAATGTCACCTCACTTTCTGTCCCTGTGACAATTGAATTTAGAAAATGTTGGGTTGTTGTGGTATAAGGATTTAAAAAAAAAAAAAAAAAAACTTAAGATAAAACTTCAGTGGAGACACATTTTTTTTTCCTGTGATAACTCTAAGACCCATTTCACACTGGGGTGGTGCGGGCATTAGCAGGAAAGCTTTTAAACCCTGCTATCGGCCAAAGAAAGGGTTAATAGCGCCCATGTCGCAGCGCTGCTGAAGCTTTTTGAAGGCGCTTCCACAGCACTGCCAATTAATTTCAATAGGCAGGGCGTTTTGGGAGCAGTGTAAACACTGCTCCCGCACTGTCCCAAATATGCTGTTTGCAAGACTTTTTTTTCCCGTCCTGCAAGTGCACCGCCCCAGCACTCGGGCTTTCACACTGGGGTGGCTTAAAAGGTGCTTTACAGGTGCTGTTTTTAGTGCTAAAACGCCTGTTTGAAAGGGGTCTTACAGGAGTGAATGTTCCTTCCTAGGGGTAGATTTCCTCTCACTTCCTGTTGTCTCCCTCCGTTTGTAAGTCGGATGTATGTAACTCAGGGACTGCCTATATATGTAGAAGTTCGTTCTTCTACAGAAGATCGAGAGACAGGAGAAGAATAAGGGTGGGGGACTAGAGACTGCTACGATAGCAGATGCTAGTGAAATCTAAACTAGGGAAGATCACCACATTAACAAATAAAAACATAACTTTAAATACAAAATGTTATCTTAGTGACCGTTCGATCGACTACTGACAAACGGGAATGTCAAAAGCTATGGTTGATCAGCAGCTGCAGTTGCTGATCAGTGTATTCTGACAGCATAGGAGTTTGGCTTTTAGAATGCAGTGTCCCAGTGGAAAAGTATTCCTCTATCCACCTTGCATTTGTGGATGCATAATTCTATACGTTTCTTTTTTTCATTCAACCCCTGGCTGATTGAAAAATAAGGAGTCGTCTATGGACAGTTTTAGATGCGTTGACCTTTTGTAGAGAAATTAGCAGGTATTGTTAAATAAAACATTTTTGTGGATGTTTTATTAAGCCCTTGGTAGAACAGACACCAACTCTGTTCCCAATATTATTGTATGGTATTCTGTTGGTGTGAAATGCATTAGATGGAGTGCTAGGTTCCCTTGATTGTAGTGTAGAGTGTCTATTTTGAATGTGTCTAAATAAAGGTGATTTTATTGGATGTGCGGTCGACCAGATTATTTTCTTTTACTGTGAAGCATGTGATGAACAGGGCCAGCACCTGCTAGCGTGTAGTGGAGGTGATATAAGGTGGGGACCAACCTTGAGCTGTGATTATTTTCTATTCTATTCTATTTCTATTTTCTATTCTGTTACCTCTGTGCAATGGTCATGTAGTATATCCCCTACCCAATAGCAATGTAAAGCTTATTTACTGATCCTTTCCTTTTGTGTATAGTCTTATGTTCCTCCCATATGTTGGTGCAAAAGTTACTCTTCCACTGTAATGTATGAATTTTCATTGGATAGTTCCTTTAATAATATATAGCCACTATTTTCAAAGAAATTAAGAGTGCCGGCTACATACAAATAAATGTCAATTTCACCCGCTCAATCACAAAAAGGTATTTTTATAAATGCTGTAAACGACTTGAATAATAAGAAATGAACACGCATATAAATGGATCCAAATGCAAACAGCATTGCCAAGGCTACCCTCACCAATTTTTTTTTCACCTTTACACCTCGGATCAGTGCAAATCCTGTACCTTAAGCTCTCATTTGAGCCCCAATGTATGCACCTTCATATACTTTAGATCAGCCCCGATTTTTTGCACCATTACACCTCAGATCAGCCCCAATTCCTGCACTTTCACATCTTAGATCAGGCCCAGCTTCTGCACCTTCACGCCTCAGATGAGTCCCAACTTCTGTACTTTCACACCTCAAAATTAGCCCCAACTTCTGTACTTTCACACCTCAAAATTAGCCCCAACTTCTGTACTTTCACACCTCAAAATTAGCCCCAACTTCTGTACTTTCACACCTCAGATCAGGCCCAACTTCTGCACCTTCACACCTCAGATCAGGCCCAACTTGTGCACCTTCACACCTCAGATCAGGCCCAACTTGTGCACCTTCACACCTCAGATCAGGCCCAACTTGTGCACCTTCACACCTCAGATCAGGCCCAACTTGTGCACCTTCACACCTCAGATCAGGCCCAACTTGTGCACCTTCACACCTCAGATCAGGCCCAAATTGTGCACCTTCACACCTCAGATCAGGCCCAACTTCTGCACCTTCACACCTCAGATCAGGTCCAATTTCTTCACCTTCACACCTCAGATCAGGCCCAACTTCTGCACCTTCACACCTCAGGCAAAGAGTACTAACTGAAATGTGTTTTTTTTTTTTTTTTTTTTTCACTTACCTTGTAAGCGATGACTTCCTGTCATCCCAGGAGTCTGTGCGGGCATCTTCCGAAATCTCGCGAGATTTCGGACACATCTTCCGAAATCTCGTGAGATTTCGGAGAACGTGAGCTGCACTTTGCCGTTACTGTGCACGCGCGAGCTCGGCGCAGTAACGGCGGTGCATGCTGGGCCATCGAACGTGCCTGTGGGGTTTCACATGCCCACAGGCAAGATGGCCCCCAGCAGAAAAGCAGCATCTAAATAATTTTATCGGAGGAAAAACCGGCTGCGATCGAGATGGAAGATGGAACAGGTGAGTCCCCCAATTTAGCTATTAATCCTTTGCATATTCCGCCAAAAAAAAAAAACACAGTGCAGAACCGCTTTAAGTTCTGTACATTCACACCTCAGATCAGGCCCAATTTCTGCGCCTTCACACCTCAGATCAGGCCCAACTTCTGCACCTTCACACCAGAGATTAGGCCTAATTTCTGAACCTTCAGATCTCATAGGAGCCCCAGTTGTATGCAACTTCAAACCACAGATCGGGACCAATTTCTGCACCTTCAGATCTTAGATCAGGCCCAATTTCTGTACTTTAACACCTCAGATCAGCTCCAATGTTTTCAACTTTAGGTCTCAAATGAGCCCCACATTCTGCACATTTAGACCTCAGATCAGCCCCAATGCATTCAACTTCATAATGCAGATCACCCCCAATTCCTGCAGCTTCAGAACCCAGATCAGCCCCAATTCATAAAATTTGGGATTTTTGGCACACACATTTTTTGAATTAAAGCTGAACTTCAGTAATTTAGCCCTATTAATAAATACACTGTGTGGTCAGTTTACGTGCCTTCATCATCCGCAGTCAGCTATCTGTCTACTCTGTGCTCTCTCCCCCCCTCCCTCCCTGCCTTGTCTGCTTGTAGCAGTGCCCCCCGATCCTGCTGCTCAAAAATGTAACTAAATCGTCTTATCCCCTCTGTACCATAATAACAAGTGTCCCTGTGTCTGTTATATAAAAAAGAGCCAAGGAAACAGCTGAGCGCCGGGAGTACGTATAAGTACAGATCAGAAGATTTTTTACATAACACAGACACAGGGACACTTATTATTATTATTATTAGAGGGGATAAGAAAATTTTGTTGCAGTGGGTTAACACCACTTTAATATCCCCACTGGAAATGTAGTTAGGATTTCTATTAATGTAAGACTGGTACTCGTAGGATTTCATGGGAATGTGTGGGTTCCTGTGCGATTCTTGCACATTTCCATGCAGTGTGTTTTGACAGCCAATTAATTTGAATATGCTGCAAAATGCACCAGACCGTACAAAAAGTATGCAAAAACGCACCGCACCAAAACCACATGGTAATGTGTTTGCAATCTGCGTCCCAATCTGGGGTGCCATTAACAATACACTGGCCCAGTGACGTCACTAGGGTTGGTGTCATCTGGTGTGGTGAAACATGGTGTCACCCCCCTTTCCAATTAGCACATATCCCCCATTATTTCTCCTAGTACAATCCCCCCCCCATATCCCCATTACCCTTCGCAGCACAAGTAGCCCCCCCCCGCACAAACCTTTCATCTCAGCAGAAATGATTGTTACCCTCCCTCCCCCGTCATTCTGTACAGCTACCACAGTTCCTTTTTTAGGGTGTGAGCAGGCATACTGAGCTGAAGTGGGTGGGCGGAGACTGCGACCATCCCTGCAGTGTTCTCTGCAGGTGGGCGGGAGCTAAGGCAGGGGGTGGTAACTGAGACCTGCGGGAGCCAACCGTGCTGCCTTATATGCATAGAGCCAGGCGGGAGCTGTGACTATCCCTGCTGTTTCCTATGCGGGTGGGCAGGAGCTAAAGGGGGGGGGTGAGAACTGAGACCTGTGGGAGCCATTCCGCTGCCCTGTACTGTATGCATAAAGCCGATCTTCTTGCTGCTTTCTATGGGCAGGAGTGGGAACTGAGACCTGCAGGAGCCAATCACACTGCCTTGTATGCATAGAGCCGGGCGGGAGCTCTGACTATCCCTGCTGTTTCCTATGCAGGTGGGCAGGAGCTAAAAGGGGGGTGGGAACTGAAACCTGCGGGAGCCAACCCACTGCCTTGTATGTGTAGAGCGCAGCCGCCAGCCAGCTTTGTTGTGCGGGAGATAGGTGTCCTCCTAGGTTTCCCTTCACGTGCCATCATGAATGCTGCTGCGTGCCCGGGGTTGCTGACCACTGGTCTATAGTTTACAGTTAAAATACATCTATACCGGGACAGACAACAACACCTAAAAATTATAATATATCGAATTATAAAAATAAAATGGGAATGTGTGCATTTTTTCTTTTTTTCCTTACTTAAGACCTTCATTTGGGGACATTTGAACACTCCAGCAAGGCAGCAGTAATTTAATTCAGCTATTTGCAATCCTTTTATCTGTGACAGAGATTATTTAGAGGTTTACAGAGCATTGATCCTGGTGTGTATTGAAAACATGAAAACTGCCTGATTTTCTGGGGATAAATATTTTTTTCTTGCATCTTTACTGAACATGCTGTCTTTTTTTTCTGTCTCCTATTGCCTTTTACGGTGCTGTACAGATTTCTGATAAGAATATTGTGTTTTATTACAGCAGCCTCAACAGAGGGGCCCAGATATCTCTTTCACTATTGATGCAAATAAACAGCAGAGACAGCTTATCGCAGAGCTGGAGAACAAGAATAGGTATGAATCATATTTAAATATTATTATATATATATATATATATATATATATATATCTTTAAAAGATATTTTCCTGACTGCAAATGTTTGCAAGATTATTTGTAAGGGTAGGCTAAAGCGCCATGTTAATACACAGTACTACTTATACCAACCGCATTTCATCAGTTTCAAGCAGTCCAAAGAATAAAAGATTATTGCTGGCTAGGTTACTGCACCTTGCCTTAGATTTAAACATGCACTTTTACACAAAGTCACCTTTCTTTCACATCCCGCTGCTTTATTCAGCCACTAGAAACAAAGAAATTATTCCATGTTTAAGCGTACTACTAAGATTACTATATTTGACATCGTGTTTGTTGCAACACAAAATTTAATAATAAGGTATTTGTGTTTTAAAGTAAACCTGTAGCATGGCTATGAATATTCAAGCATTTATATATTCTCAACAATCAGCGTTGATTTATATGAAGGTATGCTGAGCCGCAACACTTTGGGGTTTATTTACTAAAGGAAAAGCCACTTTGCACTACAAGTGCTCTTGGAAGTGCAGTTGCTGTAGATCTGAGGGGGACATGCAAGGAAAAAAAAAAAAAAAATTTTTGCTTGTACATGATTGGATGATAAACTCAGCAGAACTTCCCCTGATTTCAGATCTTCCCCTCAGATTTACAGCGACTGCACTTCCAAGTGCACTTGTAGTGCAGAGTGGATTTGCCTTTAGTAAATAAACCCCATTGTGTTTTCTTGCATTTTTTGCAGCACACTGCAACACACATTGGGGTTCATTTACTAGAACTGGAGAGTGCAAAATCTGGTCCATCTCTGCATAGAAACCAATCAGCTTCCGGGTTTTATTGTTAAAGCTTAATTGAAAAAGTTGAAGTTAGAAGCCTATTGGCTACCATGCACAGGTGCACCAGATTTTGCACTCTCAACTTGTAGTAAATCAACCCCACGGTTGCAGTGTGCTTTGGTGTATGGTATTGCAGATACTTCCCAGAGTAGCATTGGGGTGCTGTAACACTCCATGCCACAGCATTTTACCACAATGAAGCTAATGTGAATGAGCCTTGAACAAAGCACAATTAAAAACAAATGTGCACCCCCCCACCACCCAAAAACAAACAACACCTGACTATTAATGATTAGTTAATATAAAACCAGAGACCCAGGAAGAAGGAAGCAGGGAGAGCTGACTTCTATGACTTCAGTACTACTTATGTAAATATTGAGGATGAATTGTTCTGGAGTACCTGTGACTAGAGAGCTCAGTAAGGGGTTGTTTTAAAGCTCATATAAATGTTTGCAACCTAGACACAGGTTCACTGTAAAGTAAAAGTTGAAAACGTGTGTGCCATATAACTGCTTCATTAATGGGCATTAACTTAATGAATTTAGGAATATGTAGCCTTTCGCCAGATAAATGTACTTTTGATTTGGTAAACTCTATGCAAAGTCACAACACTGTCAACTAGATTTGTACTTTCAATGACATTCTAATTTTATCCAGGGATAATTATACAGGACTTTGCTTATCCAGGCCAGAATTCCGAAAATATGTAATCAAATTAGAAACCTCAAGCTATTGTCATATTGTGTAAGCAATGGCATCATACCCTATTCTCATCTGGAATAAGCACACATGTTCCTATGCCTAGGAAGCTACCTTAAGCAGAACTGTAATATGTAGAGAGCCACAGATAACACTTTCATTAAAGAATATTAGTAGTTTAGGTCTAAAACTTCTCCACAACCTACTTGTTTGCCACAGAGGGGCCCTGGGTGTAGAGGGTGGCTTTTTATATTGTTGTGTTTTACCTTTTTTGCTAGGACATTGCTACAACTTAAGTCAGAGTATTGTTTTGAGTCATGAAAGGATGCCAACCTATATTTCCAAACTAAGGGGACTGAATCAGTGGCATACTTAACCTGACCATACATGGATCAAAATTCGGCCAGTTCAGCAAGGACTGGCCAAATTTCAATCCATCTATAGCCACTGTGATTGAACAGAAGTTGATCGGTAAATGCTATAGACTGCAGTGTTGATCTGTGTATTCTGACTGTCTTCCCACTGTCCGAATACAAAGACACAGCAGAGATGATTCCCCCCCCCCCCCCCCCGGTTGAACAACAAAACGGACTCATCTATGGCCAGCCATATTCTATAAAATAGAGAATCTGATTTAATCCTTACCACCAGCTCCTGCCAGCTGCTTAAGAGTTTTTTCATTTTATCGCTGTGATTGGTCGTCACAGTGATTATGTGATGGAGAACCAGTTCTGCCAGCTTCTGATCATTCTATGTCGATATGTGACAGTGTGGTCACAGTGCTCAGGACGTGTGATTGCACGCTCCACAAAAAGCTACAAAATTATGTGGCAGCACGGAATAAGGCCCATCTCCATGCTGCCTTATATATGCCTACAGCTGGTGGCAGGAGGTTAAAGTAGAAGTTCAGCAAAAAAACGAACTAACTCAAAATCTACTTGCAGAGTTCGTTTTTGGCTGAACTTCTGCTCTAAATCCAACCTGAATTGAGAGACACGGAGGCTTCTGCTAGTCACCCCCTCCTGAATCTAGTAATTGTCTCTGGCTTCGTTGTTTTAAGTCATTAATCCAGGACACACACAAAGCTAATGAAGTCAGAGCAAAGTAATCAGTTAATGTGTACTTGTTTTGAGTGACTGATTTAAAGTACTGAAAACAATAAATCTGCATGATAGCCTGGTAACTGGCAGCCTCCATATGTCTCTCAGTACAGATTTCCTATAGTGATTTTTATATATATATATATATATATATATATATATATATATATATATATATATATATATATATATATATATATATATATATATATATATATATATAATCTAATTTTTTAGAGAATATGAATAACACAAAAAAATGTCTATCACTCATGGTTTGTGTTTGGCTGAAGCCATTTATTATCAATCAACTGTGTTTACTCATAATGGCAACAGAAACTACCCAAATGACCCTGATCAAAAAAGTTTACATACCCTGGTGATTTTGGCCTGATAACATGCACCCAAGTTAACACAAAGGGGTTTGAATGGCTATTAAAGATTACCATCCTCACCTGTGATCTGTTTGCTTGTAATTAGTGTGTGTGTGTATAAAAGGTCAATGAGTTTCTGGACTCCTGACAGAGTCTTGCATCTTTCATCCAATGCTAAGGATGGAGACAAGGACGCGGAAAGGGTGCGATTAGCGGATGCAGGGAAATGTGAAGTATATGTGTGATTCGAGGGACCGCTTGGGGCTCACCTAAAAACGGAAGTTTGCGAGAAGATCTGGGAGAGCGAATATGTGGAAATATTTTCACTGCTCCCGTTTAGAAAAATTCTATTTAGATTGCGTTTAGACCAGAAGAGGATCGATTTGATTCCTAGGACGTTTGCAAATTGGCTACAGACGTTTGCAATCTTGGCTAGCGTGATAGGGGAAAAGGCTCCAGGCAACTGTTTGGCCCGGTTTTGTTACTTGGAGGCCATTACGAGGCTCACAGGGTCTATGGCAGGCTGGCATGGCTTCGCTATGATGAACAGTTTCGTCAACGAAAAGCCGTCCGTCATTCCATACATTGGGACCACAAAAAAATTTCAGCCTGTGGATGAAGTTGATGACTTCTTCCAGGGCTGGGAGTCGGTCTTTTCCTGGGGGGGGGGGGGGCAGCAGCGCTTCCACCTCTGCATTGCCGGCCCCTAAAAAAGAAGGGGGTTCTGCTGGCAAGTCAATGACGGGACATGATGGTTTGGCAGCACCTGCCGATACAGACACGAATGTTCGGGTTGCAGCGGCAATCATCCCCTTGTCTGATGTTTTAAACAAGAAAAAGGTCACAGTGGCGACTCTTCTGGAAAAAGGGAGGACATTGGTGAGGCTGGAAAGGATGCTTCCTTTCCTAAATGGGTACCCGGATCAGGCGGCCGCTTGTATTCTGGAATCTGGGTTTAGG